>OY997274.1:64484767-65132267 GCA_963921465.1 Triticum timopheevii
ACGCGCTATCTCAGAGTGACTGCCTATTTATCTGGTACCCGAAGCGAAAAACGGCGTCAGTCGATCTCAAACCCTTAGATTAACATTTGACGGCCATGATCAGGTGTGCACTGTTCATCTGTAGTCTTCCTTTGTCCTTCCTGGTCACAACCTCAACCCCCCCCCCCCCCCCCCCCCCCCCCCGCGGCGCGCTGCCCCCCTCAACAATCAATTGTAGGCCGGATTATTGGCTGCTCCTGTCCATATGACTGACATCTTATGGTTCATCATTATCTGCATATGGTCTTTTTTTCCTAGCCACTCATTTTGTGTGGGCCTTCAGTTATGTTAAACAGTGAGAAAGAAAACAATATGAACCTGTTCTATAGCAAGAATAATTAATCGTTGTTGTTTCAAGGTTAATCCGTTTATGGGTTTTGTTCGGAAGCAAAGATATCCGCGGAGGCCAGTTCGCTATAAATCAAAAAAGGACACTTTTTTAGGTCGCATGTACATTCCTTTTTATGCGCGAGAAAGTAAGAAACAGAAAGAGCAGCTAGCCACGAGATGCCTAGCTAGGACGACGATCATGGTTCATGGAGGAGGAGCAATATAGAAACACCAGTGGGGGTGTGCTTTGTCCGGTGGAATGTTTGACCGGCCGGCCGGCCGGGACCGTCGACAAAGCTCGCTCCCGTGGCCGGGCGGCCGCTGACCGGGCTGCACGTGCGGTCGACATGCCCGCGCTGACACCGCACCGCCGCGCGGCGCGCCTCGGGATTCCGCGCCACGCTGCCACATGCTCGCGAATTCCTGCGCGCGTACGTGCGCCCCGCCTGCCCTGCCAGCGTAGCCAGCGAGCTTCCTTCTTCCCTTCGCCGCCGGTGGTGGCCTCGTCGTGTTCTCGCGCGGGCGCGGCGACCGAGGACGAAGGGTGCGCGCCACTGGCATTAGCTTACTCCGCGCGTTGTCGCCTTGCTCTGCTAGCCGCTTAATCTAATCTGGTCTAGTCGATCGCCCATAATTACGTGCGCAAGTGCACGTCGCCGGTCAGCCACCGGACCCGGATTTCATGCGCTTCCTTGTTTAACCGGGGCTAGAGATTGCATGGTCTGCTTAGACTGCCGTGCCTACAGAATACTCACATGGCAGCTGGCCGTTCTTTTAGGGGGATAGAAGAGGAGATTTCATGTTACTCGAGAAAATAAAGTAGGAGAAAAAATGACTCTTGGAAGCGCAGCTACGTGCTTTCTTTGAAAAATCCATCTGATTTTGCCATGTTGCATGCATGCATGCATGTGAAGCACAGCCAGTCGACCCAGGCAAGTGAAAGTACTAGCAACCAAACCAAACAAATGCATCACACGAGCATGGATGCAGGTAGCTTCCTCGCTCCTTCTTCCCAGCTGCACGTACGCAATTATTAAGACAATAATCTATACTACAAACAAGCGCGCGTACGTACGTACTGGAAATAACACTCGATCGATCGGGAAGGGGGGAGGGACGCATGGGAAGAGATGATTACCGGCCACCATGGATCACATGCAGCAGGAGAAGAGGAGAGCAGAGATCGGGTCGTCGAGCGATGCATGTGCACCTGGAATAATTCAGCAGTTGCCCATCGACTGACCGGCCAGTCGTTGGACCGATCCAGCCCACGGAAAGGCATGCAACCAGCCGCTCGGCACGCCATAGTAAAAAGCCAACTTGGTCCATGGGGCAGGCGAGCACACACATGCACGGCCGGTGTCTTTGACAGCACGGCCATGTCGGCCAAAATCAATGTGGGTACGTACGTAGCAGCTACCGGCACAAGAGATAAGCTTATTACTCCATCTGTCTGTCGTACTAGTGTCGAAAATACTCTTATATTATAAGGCAGAGGGAGTATTAGAGAGGGGTTTGTCATATGCAGTGTGGTATTACTGATGGAGAACAAGTGGACCTGCTTCAAGAACGCCATGTCACACACGGAGAAGTTATACATGCGTGGCACCTCCGACTCGTCCTCTTTGCAACAAGAACAAGGTGTATTCTTTTTCCTCTCTTTTTTTGCGGGGAAAGAATCTTTCATTAATCAAACGAGATGATTACATTCAGACTCGACTATTCTAGCTATCTCATCAGGGAAGTTTCGAAGCAAACAAGCTGTTCGTTCTTGCGCCTGTCTTATACAAGCAAGGGTGTGGCTAGCAACATTAGCATGCATCATTGTTGTACCAAACCGTGCATATCTCCAAGCAATCGTTTATTATGTAGATAAAAGTTGAAACGTTAACCGCATTTTCCACGCGCTCAATCGTGCATTGGTCCAAACGATCCAAAGCGGGACGATTCGATGGTACCGTCAGCGTCCAATAATTCATCCATCGGGTGCGAGCGAGATCTGCGATGGATGGATGGACACATATCTGGTCCGGGGAGGCTGGCCGGTGTGCGCAACTGTACAACGAACGGCTCCATGCATGCATGCATGCATGCATGCTCGATCCGTCGCAACGGAAAGGTAACCAACGCCCGTCACGTTGCATGCTGGGCTCCTGGCCTAGCTAGCTACTGTACTACAGTGGCTAGCCCCATTGCTAGCTGCTGCTACTGCTGCTATTAATCCTACTCCTACCACTGGCTAGTTCATCGTTCGTACGTACGTTTTGCACGTTCATACGCACCGGTAGGCCTCCAATTATACCACCCAACCAACTTTTATTCTTCAGAATAAAGGTACTCACTGCAGCAGCGAGCAGCGTACTGTAGATAGATAGATGGTGCAGTGCGTGGTATTCCCCTTTCGTGGCCAGGTGGGTACGGACCGGGCAATGTATATTTGCCACTTTCGCAATGTACTAGTCCCACGAGTAGTAGTAATAATCAATTTCCTCCTTGTCGACCATGTCTGCTAGCTTGGGCCAGAGCGGGAGAGCTCGACCGTTTAATTCTTTTTTTTGAAAAACCCCACCCATATATTAATTAATTGACACAAATGTTCGTACAATCATTCGTTACAGCTCGTGCCACGCAGGGCAGAACACTATTAATGAGAATACCATCAGATCTATTTATAAAACTAAATTTTGCAATCTCATGCGCCACCATATTCGCCTTCCTGTTAATCTTGGTGATTTTAAAAGTACTCATCATCTTGGAGACACTCAACGCTTTCTTCTTCAGATCAACAAGGTTTGACCTGTCCAGGTTATCATTTGCAAAAACCGAGGCCACAAAAGAGCAGTCAGTTTCCAAAATAATGGGCTTGTGAAGAGTGATACGAATGTAAAGGCCTGAGATGGTTGCTCGAAGTTCCGCTTCCTCAGCACTAAGACAGGTACCAATATATCCCAAAAAGAAATAAGAACTTCTCCAGAATGATTTCTAACAACCACCCCAACGCTCGCTGCACTAATGGCCTCCACAAAACTTGCGTCAACATTAATCTTGAGCAATTTTGGAGTGGCAGGCAGCCATGGAACATAAATCCTCTCCACATTACTAATGGGTTGTAAACCATCAATCACACCCTTACCTTTGTTACTTACCTCTACCTTCGTTTTTACATGACAAGATGAGAATAATGCCCAATAATTTTGAATAAAACTCACTGAGGCCGAGATAGATTCCTTTCCTTTACCAAAAATCAAGTAATTTCTCAAGTGCCAAGCTCTCCAGAACATGAAAATTGTTTGCTCACCGACCAGGAGCCTGGCCGGTGTATCTTGTTTGCGCGATTTTCTACCCCCCCCCCCCCCTCTTTTTTTAGCAATTTCCTCACTTAGGGCATCTTCAAAGGCAATCGCAAATTTTCTCCCGCATCCGTCCGCGTACAGGGGAACTATTGTACGGACACGAATGTGGAAGGACGTCATCTAACTGTAGCCACATACATTTCAAACCGCATTTTGACTAACCACACAAATATTGATGCAAAGCGGCCGATATTCATCCATACATATACCATGCAAATTAAGTCTAGTACAACAATGTCTTTAATTCGACTAGATCCCGGATGTCAAACAAGTTTTTCATGAACCGATCATGTCGTTCCACACATACTCGCCCTTCCGTTTCATCCAGCATTGTGTGCACGTAAATGACCCTCCCTCTGTCCTGTGATACACCACGACAGCACGTGCGGGCTACATATAATGTGTAGACCAATATTGAGTGAATGAATCAATCAACAAGTTGAGCAAGAGGAAGTAAAACTTATGATCTCGTCCTCTGCCGCGTGCAATGGCCACCTTGCCTTGAGCTGACGAACCGCATTGCAAACTTGATGATGCTGACTTGGATAGCGTGCCAGCAATAGGACAACGACCTTACAATGCGTGGTTGAATGATGTACATGTCGTAGGGCGCAATGTGCTTTCGTGCGTGAAACTTTTCATGCACTTGCTCATAGAAGGGCTCCCCTCTACTCATGCCTATGAAATCCGTGGATACGGCCAACCACGCATCGCACAACAACTCGTCTTCCATGGTCGAGTAACTCGCCATCCTTCATACTCAAAAAACACGACACACCGTTCGAAAAATAAGCTCAATGGCATTTGACCGAACACCTGACGGGCGTGGTGTCCACCATGAAGGTCGTCGACAGGCGGCGGAGTATACCTGGGTACAAATGGCTCAAGGGTGGACAGCTCCGTCGTATGCGTGTCGTTGCTGGTTGCAGACGTCCCACAATGGCTCTTTGGCGGCCGAAGACGTACATGAACGACGAAAGAGGTGGAGGGCAGTGGCGGTGTCAGAACGGCAGTCTTGTGTAGTCATTTTCAAATTGTGTAGTCAAGTATATATATTTGAACAAAAAAATTCAACATTTTTGCAAGCATATGCTAGTTTCATCAAAAAGCTGGGTAGTCAATTGACTACCCAGCTGATGAGTGGCTTCGCCATTGGTGGAGGGTGCGGATGCAAAGTAAGGGAGAGAAGGCGGAGTGGAAGGAAATGGGACCGAGAGGGGGGATTGGGTGGGCCGCGGGTGTCAGAGTCGTACATTTCGGGTGTCCGGACTCCCGTAAACCTCCCCCACTTTGTCTCCAATTTACTTGAGAAATCGTGTCTGGACCATCCCGCGGATCGATGCAGATTAACGTTGGATGGCTTCCGTGGTCTGAACAGCACGGTCCGAACGGACGCGGACGGTTTGCGGGTCCGCTTTGGAGATGCCCTTAGAAGTAGGAAGTGATTGACCATTTCTCAAAAAAGAGAAGAAAAAAAAGTTTAACCAGCGACAGCCAATGATTTTTCCTTGGCAGTGGCAGCGGTCAATGATGAAGCAACCGTCCACCCGGGCTGTGTGTGTCCGGTCCGTCCAACTGAAGAAGAACCGATGGATCGACGGGTCGGGTCCAGTGATGGTCCATGGATCCATCACAACCAAAACCAATAATAATCAATCATAAGCTTGGTAGCAGTCTGAGGCAAAAGGCAGCCGCACAAGTGGCGTGAGGCGAATGATTAGGGCGACCGATGCGCACGACCACCCCCGCGTCCATGAGGCCGGCACATGGCCAGTCCCCGCCAGCCTCGTACATCTGGGTCCCGCGGTCGCCCCCCGGCCCTATCATTGGCCGCACGTGAGGGACAGCTGCTACCCAGTGAGGTGTGGACGAAATCACTATTCTGACCCTTTTAACGAACTTTGTCATAAAATGAACTCGACGTGAAAGTATTTCACGATCTGATCCTTTTAGCAACGCCACAGCCCGCGGCGTTTCTGCCCAACATAGGAACGCCGAGGTAACTAGCGTTTCTGACCAAGAAGAAACGCCGAGATAGCTAGCGTTGCGGACCAGGTATGAAACGCCAAAGGCACTGGCGTTGCTGCCCATCATAGAAACGCCAAGGAACCATGGCGTTGCTGCCCTCTTTGGTAATAATTAATTCATCCACATTTCACATGCACATGGAAAAAGGCAGAAACGCCATGCTCCCTTGGCGTTTCTATGGTGGGCAGCAACGCCAGTGCCTTTGGCGTTTCTTAACTGGTCCGCAGCGCTAGCTACCTCGGCGTTTCTTCTTGGTCAGAAACGCTAGCTACCTCGGCGTTTCTATGTTGGGCAGAAACGCCGCGGGCTGTGGCGTTGCTAAAAGGGTCAGATCGTGAAATACTTTCACGTCGAGTTCATTTTGTGACAAAGTTCGTTGAAAGGGTTAGAATAATGATTTCGTCCGTGAGGTGTGTGCTGCTGTTCCTGCAGGATGTGTTGTGTATGCATGGGATAGGATGAAACTGCACCAACCAGATCAACCAGATCAGATCCGAATCAGACCAGATCAACCAGGAGTACACGCACTGCACCGGGGTTAGATGTAGATGTAGATAGATCCATCCAAGGTCCTGTCAGCTATTCCCCAGATGCATGCACTGCCGTACCAGCACTACTATGCTTTTACTACTCCCTCCGTTCCAATATCTAATGCGCATAGATTCTAGTTCAGATACCAATGTATGTGCTGGCACTAGAATTTGGACAAGAAAGCCCCCAGCCCCTTGCACGGTTTGGAGTACTACTTGAGAGTTGGAGTACTACTTGGTCTCGTGAGTAGAGAAGAAAATGACGGCATGGTGGCCTTCCCGGCGGTAAGCCCGGCCTCGCGACTTGATCTTGCTGGACGCGGAGACGCCCGCCCGCCGTTACTCAGGCGACTCCTCCTCCAGCGCTGTCGCTCGTCGGACGGCTCCTCCCCCTATTCTTCCTCCTCCTCTCCCCCTCACACTCCTTCATCAGAAGGGATTAGCAGGCCCAGCACAGCCATCCCATTACCACCTCCTCCGCGAGCCCCATGGCACTAGGAAGGTCTGCTTGATGGCCACGCCGGCGGCCACATCCGTGACTTTCCGCTACCCGCGTCCACTGCCGCGGAAGCCAAAAAATACTGTAGATGCTCTACATGTCGCCGACGTTCGCGTGCGCGTGCTCGCGCTGGAGCTCCAGCGGCTGGGGAACCTGCTTTGCGCCGCCGTCCATCGCGTGTGTGCGTCAAGCGCGCGCTGGAGCTTGCCCTCGTACTACGGCCGAGACGGCGCCCCATTCTCCTTGCTCCTGCGGTGGTGGAGGCGGCGAGGCAAGGAAACAGTGAGACCAGGCGACGGTCGCTGACGCGGAGATGCCAGTCGTGGATGCGGAGACTCAGGGCGGGACGCCGGCCATGGATACCGGAACACGGAGACGACGTTGCGGGAGCAGGGGATACGCGAGGAAAGTGATGCGCAAGGGGAGGATAAGGGATATTTTGGTCAAGAGTGGGGTAAAGAAGCAAACACGCACTATAATATGGAATTTTGCCAAAAAAGTTATGCGCATTACATTTCGGAATGGAGGGAGTATTTTTCACCACTGCTACTCACCAGATACAGCATTTGGGAGTAAAATTCATGTGGTACTAGCACTACAATTTTACTTGTTTTCAAAGAGAGAAAAAAATAGAACGAAACCATGCATAACTATTGTACTACAGCAGGCATTCCCTTGCTGTGCGTATACATAATAGTACAATACTCCGGAAATTGTTTTGTGCGAGCATTTCCTGTTTCGAATTAAAGGTGGCATAAAGTACATTATTATAGTACTAGTACGTATGTGGTACTCCGGAGTAGCTTGTACTTCCTCCGTTCCGAATTACTTGTCGCATGTTTGGATGTATCTGGATGTATTTTAGTTCTAGATACATTCATTTCAGCGAGAGTAATTTGGGACGGAGGGAGTAAGAGGATTGGATTACTTACTAAGAAAAGAAAAGATGGGGAATGGCCCTTGGGAATCTCCACCTTTCACAGCTCTCGCTCATCTGATGGAGACGGTGGCAGCTGAATGAATCACGGAGCCAATTATTGACACGCACCTGATACTCTACCTTACTACTAGTATAACTTTCTTTAATTCCCCCTGTTCCAAATAAGCATGATTACAAATTCTCAGTGTTTCCGGTGTAAAAGAATCTCTCAGGTCTCAACCTACCATTTCTTAGCGAATTTATTAATCAACTAACACAACATATATGTACTCATTTGTTAGTTTGTGGAATGGTGCTCATCTTTCCTTGATTGATTAGCCACTCTCCTCTATCATCACCTACTATACTTGTGATCAATACAATAATAGTCCAAGTGCATGAGTGCTGCTCACTCAGCTAGCATATGCACATGTAGGGTCAGCAATAGCTAATAATTTGGGGATAAAAGAATCGCCCACTTGAGCCGACAACAACATCTAGGGGGCTTCAACGCCACCCTACACCATTATTCAACCCCCCCCCCCCCCCCCCCCCCCCCCCCACTGCTCTTGCTCTTGCCCTTTGATGATACAAGATTGCCCATGTCCTCCCTGTCATGCCAAGATACATAAACAACATGGGGCCTATCATTGCGCCCATGCGTACCAGTTCCCTCCATTTGCACTGCATAATAACGGAAATAAACGGCCAAAAGCTAATGCTAATGATAACTTATACGTATACGTACGGGACTTTGAATTAAATTAAGCTAAGCTTCGACTGTAAGTTTTCGTGACCGTGACCTTTACAGATTGCTTCACAAGTTTGGAGCGCCCAATGCAACAGTTTCTTTATTAAAGTCAAGGTTAAAAGGAGCTTTCATCGTAACTCTACAAAGATAGACATCGGTTGCTTGGGAGAACAAAAAACCCGGGCTTAAAGTTAAAGCTTGACCGGCCATATGCAACTAACCAGCTAGCTCCAGGGAGAATTCCCTAAAAAAAAACTAGCTGCAGGGAGACTAGCATTTTCAGGTACGAACAAAAGTCCCAATTAATGATTAAGCTCTCTAATCTTATTACTATATATATACCAGTTTGCTTTTTTTGTGGAGTATATAGACCACTTTGCTTTACTGTCCATTCTCGTGATAAACAACTTAACCTGCAGCTTAAAAGAATGTTCGTTGCCGTCAAAAGAAGAAAAAGGAAAGTGTTGTTCGTTCTTCAGAACCTCCACAAATTTATCCACAATTTTCTGTCCTAGCATAGCATATATCCCCAAACTTTATCAATATACTAGTAGTGGAGAAAATGGCATGTGTTGATATAAGAAAGAAACAATTTATAGTGATAGAACGCGCTAAGCAAACTCAACTCATCTAATGCAATCATTTGGTGCGTCAGGCCAAAAGTGCAAGGTCCCACGTTTCCAAGGCAGTGAATGAACGGAGGAACAAGGGCAACCACTATGGACTGGGAGGCATGACATGGCCCATCCAATAATTCCCTCAACGTGGGTGGGGTAGGTCAGGAGTAATTGAGTGAGTTGGATACGAGAGATCAGACAGATCGCTAGCCTGATCGGACTCATGGAGTGGAAAAGGCATCCACTGAAAAGGCCGGAAATTAACATGACTATAATGCTACACAAATTAGAAAGGTGAGCTAAATGCTTCATAAATGAATGACAATTTCGCAAAATATTAGGCATCACTGAATTACAACACCTTATTGCGGCTGATTAGTTGTGAACTTTTACATAGTAGTATTATTAGGGGCAAAAATTTGAAATTTACCACTTTTGTTTTTTGTTTTTTTAGGGGAATTTACCACTTTTGTTGAGTTGGTGAACTTGGCCACGTTAGTATTTCAAAAAAGCTGGCTCTGCAATTTTATTCCTTTTCTGATTATAATCGATAAAAAATATGTTTCCGGAATCAAAAGCAACATGTAAAGTTATACTAGCTGATTGAAGTGGTTTTTGGTTTGAATGAGTCTGCGAGTGGGAATACAGTATCTCAGCCAAAAAGAAATTCCAAGAAAAAAAAAGCAAAGGAATACATACAGTAATTTAAGTACCGCCGTGAAGTGATTGGCGTCCCCAATGATTGCGGGGAGGTTAGGAAAAGTGCCGGCAAAGCGAGGCGCACGGCCGGGCCGGTGGGCCACCCCTGTCCTAATTTTCCACCTTGTCAATTTACAGGTGGGCCCCGCCCCAGGGGCTCTCTCTGGGTGCGCTCGAAATCATCATGGGCCTTCACTTTCTTTTGTTTTCCTCCCCGATCGAGCGAGCGAGCAGCCCGCCCGGCTCGGTCGGTCGCAATGAGTCGTCGATCCAGCGTGAGCCGGCTCCATCAACGCACTCAGTTGCGGGAGCCATACTTCAGCTGTGGCATTTGATCATCTTTGACTAAAACTTTCATCAAGAGAATCGCTGAAACATCATTAGGACGTCAAGAAGTCTGAAGATTCATAGTTTGGCTCAGCTGACCTTTGTTCATATCCTGTGCAGTAAATAGTTTTTCTACCCCTATCTGTTACATGAAAATGATCAAATTCTTCGAAAAAAATTTGATCAAATTAGTTCGTCTCTTTTCCTTGGACCAGAACGAATTAGCTACGAAAATGATCAAATCAGTCAGTCTTTTTTGCCCCTGAGAGTAGAAGGAATTACTAGCTAGTTACTGGGAGCACCTACTCTACAACTCGATCATCTAGTTCAGGATTTTCTGGCTTGAATTTCGGGTCATTTCTTTCCTATTTTCTTTAGCTAATGCTTCCAAATCTATTTACATTGTGTCCTCTGCACGTCCGTTTGCTGCGTCGATGATCACGTTAACAAGTCGGAGGCAGGTTGTTATCGCCATCCGTTTGCCCCTACCAAAACCGCAGGATTCAGGCATGGATGTATGCATAAACCCGGACAGCTGGTTGCTAAGATATATACAATCAACACAATTAGACTACTCTACTACTTAATCAATTGATAAATTTGATTATCGGCTGGCCTAAGAACAACACATACTAATCAATTTGAAATTAGCCACGCAGCTGTAGTTTTGCCGGGGGACATGGACAACCGGCCACCCCAGGAATCCCGACGCGACGTCCCCATTGGCGAATTGACCTCTTCTTTCTCCAGTCCACCAATCGCCGCGGGCCACCTCGACACCAGCCTACGTACGCGGGCATGCATGCATCGATCCATGCAAACTGTTGGCCCTGTCAGCTCTACGTTCGCTAATCGCGCTCCATCTCGGTTGCTTCATGGCGCGATTTGTTTGCTTGCGTGTTTCACTCCTCGGAATTGGCGTCGCCGCGGCAGGGCCAGAGCCATTCGCTGTTGGCCCTTGGCCAGATCAATAATCATATCAATTGAGTGTATGTGCTGGTGTGATGGCAACGGGCAATTAGTCGATGGTTTACCCTAAGAAAAGAGCTCGCTCGATGATTAGAACTGGTCACAAGCATGCAGCAAGATCCAAGGTTTCCGTAGGCGATAACAAAGCAAGTAAACCGTACGTACGTGTGCATGCGGACTAGTTTAGCATTTCGTCGTGTGTCCCAGCAGCTATCACCATGCGGAATCGGTCCGAATCTTACTTGGCAGGGCGCCTAAATAAGAGTATTGTTTAGGTCAGGTTTTGTTTCCTGCGAAATTGAGTGAGTATATTATGGACTCACAGCTGGCCGAGTCTTAATTAATTATTACAGGAAATGACGATGATTACTGGCTCACACACCCAGCTGGGGTCTCTCATAAACATGCAACACTCGAACAATCGTTGCTCGGATATACTCCCTCCGTTCCGATTTACTCGTCGTGGTTTTAGTTCAAAATTTGCACTAAAACCACGACAAGTAAATCGCAACGGAGGAAGTACTTGACATAGCCTTCTGTATCTTGTACTCCCTCCGTCCCATAATATAAAAGCATTTTTTACACTAGTGTAGTATTAAAAACGCTCTTATATTATGGGACGCTGGGAGTACGTGCATGAATTTTATCAGAATTCAAATGGAGGTGAATAAATGTGACTGTACGGGAAACAAAAGCGGTTGTTCATGGGTCTTTGCGTCTTGTTAGAGGTGCTACACAATTATTATGAGTTGCGCGATTCCACCGGGATGTTTGGTCCTCGTTGCATCAATTTTGAATGTTCGATTTACTTTTTGACGCTGCAGATGAGAACATGTCGTGCAACGCCCCATGAACTTCAACACGACCAGCCTACCCGAGACCACATCGCTTCTCTCGCTCCCTCACCGTGCTTGCTTTGAGTGCTGCCACCGCATCCTCGCCGGTGCCCATCAGCAGTCGTGTTATGGACTGCCCTTTCCGCCACACATCCTCCTTCAGTGGCCCCCCGCAAGCAATTTATACCTTCTCACCGCTGTTGTCGACTCCAAGAGACAAGGGCAACTTTATGTTTTCGAGGGCCCCTGGGCGAAGTCACTAGGTCCGTAAGGCTATATATGTACATGTACATATACATATATGTGTCTACGCTTTTACATTAAAAGTTTTAAGAGTTATCTTTCAACCATGTTTTTCGTTTGAGATGTCTTATGATAAAAAGATTAAAAGAACAACAAGATGAAACTAGTATGATTACCTCAAATAAGAACAAAATTCAAATGACTTCATATATCCAAGACCATCGACAATGATACTTTAGGCAACATTTAAAATACCCCTTTATGATTAAATAAACTGGTCTGCTCGTCTATGTTTATTTTATTTTCTCAGCACTCGAAAAATACTTTTTAGGAAACATTTAAACACATAATAAAATTGCAAAAGAAAGGAAAAAATATAATTGTAATTTTATACTAGAACCCTAACAATCCAATATGTTTCAGTGATAAGGACTAAGAAATGAGGTTAGATGAATCATGGATGTATCTTGCGAGAGGCCGAGAGGGTGACTAGCTCGTGCATTGCCAATCGTGGTTTCAGACGCTGCACAGAGGTGGCCGAGGTGCACGACACAAACACGAGACGGCCCCAGCCGTAGTTGGCGAGTGCGAGGCAAGCGGAGGCATTCAGGCAGAGAGATTGGCCGTTGGCGTGGGCGATTTGGAAACACTTGCTTTCCTCCTAGTTGCAGTCTAGCATTATCAAGTGCAACATAGGTACAGTAACTTTCATTTTGAAGCTGAACGGGCCTAGCCAATTCCCCCATTCTTTTCCTTTTCTCAACTTCTCTACCTGTTAAGTTGATTTCACTCAAATGCATGTTCTTAGATTTAGGTGGTAGCGTTAGTAAGTGTGCATGTTCTTACCCCATGGGTGTTCATTTGCATTAGTGCTTTTCTGCTATTGAGTTGTGCTCCGTGTATCCTTCAAGACAGTAGGTCTATTTTTGTATTCTTGATTCCTTCGTATTATTTTGCTACACTTAAGTACTTTTCTCTAACTTTTTATAATGATATTCATTGTTCGATAATCTAAAAGGATAAGTTCTCACATGCAATAAAAAATTCCATTTCTCGCCTTGGTTCGGGATAATTACACACGAATAATATGACTGGATGATGAGTAACGGATTACACTTGGTTGCATAAATGTGATCTTTGCATAACTATTGGTCTCGAAGGTTAGTCAAATTTTCAATCTAGACACATTGTTATCTCAACCAACCTGTTTTAGCATATTGCACATATTTGCTTTGATTTTCCGATAGACAAGCTAAGCAAGTTTTCTTCGTGCTGTGTTCAACTTTATAATATTATTAGGATGAATTTATTACTAATTGGTGCTAATCTCAGACACCTTTCAATTGGAGAATCTGATTTTTGGGATAGACAATTTAGGAATTTAGGCACAAAAATAAATATGGTAAATGACACTTACAATTATCTATTACTATTTGTCATTTCTTTACATTATTTTTTCTCTATGCACATCTCTACGTATTTTGGAGCAAATGTTCTGCAGCAACGCATGGGCAATTATCTAGTTAATATAATCACAGGATACAACGAGTGCCAGAGAGGAGAGGAGATCCACGTCCCGAACGAATAAGATCTTCCGTGATAAGGACCCGCACGGAGAAACCAATAACGAAAACTCTATGAATTGTGTACTCATGGCGTGCATCGTAGGTGCTTTGTTATTTGTTGTAGCATGAGGTTTTGTATCTGCCCTATGACATATCTGATCTCAAATTTCAATGCAGAAAAGAACTAGCCATTGGATTTGTCTTGGTAGGTTTCAGCAAAGCATACAAAGTACCTAAGTGCTCGATTGGTATTTCGCATTTGTCTTTCATGTATTCAAGAATGATACGATACTATGTAGACAAAACTAAGCTAATTATTTTACAACTCAGATGATCCAAAAGTTAAGAATTAAAGTGTTGTACCTAACTGCTAGCTCAATTCAATTGAAAGTATATACCGAATTCAGCATGTTCACTGTTTATCTTGGCTTTGTAATTTTGTTTGAACAAATGCCCTGTATAGTTCGCCGTTGATATCCAATAGTTCCATTGTTGTTTTGGACGATATACCTTGTCTTGTAGTTAGATGACCAAAACATTGTAATCCAGGTCACAAGCTTCATATTGGAAGCAAGGGATTGCTCCTTACCAGGTACTACCATACAATCGACAATGTAATTTTGATTCTGTGCAATCACACATGGTTGTTGCATATTTTTATTGAATTAATTGGTACTTCATTGTTTTCATGTTTTGGGACACCTGGGCGTCAGAAAATTCCATTAGCATTAGAAGTTAAGAAGACCTATAAAAATCTCGCAATAAAAAAGACGGACATACAATTCAAAAAATGTGGGAAACGTCAATGGGAGCTCGAACTAATACTGGAATCGTCGTTGGAAAAAGCGGTAGACGTAAGCGAGGCGGTTGGCCTTCGCCTAGTGCCTAGGCGGTGCCTAAGCGCCCTAGGCGCGGCCTAGGCGGTAATATAGTTTTTACTCGTAGTGTATTTGGGATTATTATATGGGTGTTGACACTAGTTTAGGGCATATAAATAAGTTAATTGCCGTCTACTACCATTGGAATATAACCTGTTTGGCATACTAGTGCAGTATGTGGCATGATTTCTTGCTTGCGTAGGCAATTCCTTGCTTCCCTGCCTAGACCTCCATTTATGCCCTAGGCGAGGCGTTTGGCCATTGCCTAGCGCCTAGGCGTGCCTAAGCGCCTCCTAGGCACTGCCTTTTCCAACAGAGACTGGAACTACTATATATGTTAAAGTTAAATGTAAAAGTCAATATCCAGGTAGAAATTGGTAAACAAAGAACAAACAAACTGAATTTATGAGATAAAGGTCATCCTCTCTAATGGTAGATCTCATCAGGCTAGGATTCCAATTCACTTTTGGGGAGATATGGGTGCTAATATAACAAGATCTCATCAAACCAAGCAAGCACGAGACAACCGCACACACCAAGATTGTTGTACCCCTTCGGTCCTGCATTGAGTTCCAATGCATACACATAGACACAATTTAGCCAAGTTCTGCAAGCCCAAGGAAACGCCTCGGCTCGGTTGGGAGCCGAACGGGGCAAGCAAAGGAGGAAGATTCGTTATGATGAGGCGAGTGGCGTGGGATGGAAACTATTTATCATGATTATATATTATTTATTTATAGCTAATCAAAATAATACTTGGATACAACGAGTGCTAGGAAGGAGAGGATATCCACCTCCCGATCAAACATGATCTTCCATGATAAGGACGCACAGGGAGAAACCCATAGCTAAAATTCTATAAGCCGTGTACTCGTGGCATGTATCGTTGGCGCTTTTCTATTTGTTGTAGCATGAGGTCTTGTATCTGCCCATGTAACATATGTGATCTGAATTTTCAATGTAGAAAAGAGGTGGCCATTGGCATTTTCTTGGTAGGTGTTATCAAAGCATAAAAGGCCACCGAAGTATTTGATTGGTACATGTATTAAAGAATGGTATGAACAAATTTAGACATAATTAAGTTCGTTATTTTACAACACTAGTCATTCAAAGTTTAAGAGCTAACATGTTTTTTTTACCTTGTTAACTTTTTTTTTTTGACCTTGAAGAGCTAACATGTTGTACTAAACTTCGAGCTCTTTTCTTTCAATTGAAGGTATACCTGTTCGTTGCTTTTCTTGCATTGGTTTTGCATAGGTTTTCGTTAGTTCTTTTCTTCCGATTTTAAGCTATAAACGGAATTTGGCATGTTCATTGCTTTTTAATGCTCAGTTTAAGTTATAATCATGAATTCAACATGTTCATAAGTTGTCTAGCGTTCGTAATTTTTTTTTATGTGCAAATGTGTTGTATAGTTAGTCCTTGATATCCAGTAGTTCTAGTCCGGAGATTTGAAGTTCAAATAAAGCGAGACAGCCCGCACGTACTCCCGCAGTCCCGCACCGAGTTCCAAGGCGCATACAGCCAGCCCCACGACCACAAGTTAGCCAAGCCCAAAGTGCGCCCCGGCTAGGGCTTGGAGCCGAGCCGAGCCGAGCCGAGAGGGAGGAGAGGCGAGCCGGACCGGGTCAAGACGGATCGATCCAGGAGCAGCAGGCATGCACGCGGGTGGCGCGGAATGGAAATTATTTATCGCCATTGTTTAGGTATTTATTTACAGCCAATTAATGATAATTGGATGCTGCTGGCGCGAGCGAGGAGAGGAGATCCACCTCCCTCCCCCATTGAGCAGCTCATCATTTGCTCGCTCCGTCGCCTCCCTCTGTCCTATTTATAGCTCACCACCACGCCGCCGCATGCCCAGACCTCATCACCACCACCACCGAGCCCTGCCTCCGTACCATCATCCATCCTCTACCCCGGAGAGTTCTCAGATCGGATCGCATTCACAGGAGATCGATGATGCATCGCGCTGCGGCCCTCGACCTGGACCTCGGGCTGGGGCTCGGCCTCGCCTCCCAGGGCAGCCTCACGTCCTCCACCACCACCGCCTCATCCTCCCCGTCCTCGCAGGCGCACGCGCAGCACTGGACCGCCGCGCAGGAGTCGTACGGGCTGCACCAGCATGCCAACCACCAGCGGAAGGAGGAGCCGGGGATGAGGACGTCCACGTCGCCCGAGAGCGGTGTCAGCGGAGGCATCAAGAGGGGCCTGGAGCGCACCGGCTCCGGCGTCTTCCCCGCCGCAGGCAGCGACGAGGACAACGACGGCGCCGGCGGCCGCAAGAAGCTCCGGCTCTCCAAGGACCAGGCCGCCGTCCTCGAGGAGTGCTTCAAGACGCACAGCACGCTCAACCCCGTAAGTCCTCATCCCTTCGCCGATGATCTATCCACCTCGCTCGCGTGGTGTTCGTCCATGAATTCTCTGTGGTCGATCGCATTGCGCTGACCGGGGTTTCTTTATTGGCGACTTACAGAAGCAGAAGACGGCGCTGGCGAACCGGCTGGGGCTGCGGCCGCGGCAGGTGGAGGTGTGGTTCCAGAACCGCCGCGCCCGGACCAAGCTGAAGCAGACGGAGGTGGACTGCGAGTACATGAAGCGCTGGTGCGAGCAGCTCGCCGAGCAGAACCGCCGCCTCGAGAAGGAGGTGGCCGAGCTCAGGGCGCTCAAGGCCGCACCGCCGGCGCATAACGGCGCCGCGGCGGGGCCCCTCACCACCCTCACCATGTGCCTCTCCTGCAAGCGCGTCGCATCCACGTCCTCCGCCTCGGCCTGCAACGTGCCCAGCTTTTCCGCCAATGCCGGCATCGGCATGCCAATGCCATCCCTCGAAGAACGGCAGTTCTTGTGTGGGTTCAGAGACACCGGAGTGACGTACGGCGGCTCTTCGGGGCTCGCGAAGGTGGTCAAGCCGGCCAGATAGAAGGAGCTATCTCTGTGACGCCGCCATGATCAGCATGCCAAGCAAGCTAACAGAAATGGCGCCATTGTCACAACACACAAACTTAAGCAAGTTTAGCAAAAAGTTTAATCCTTCGTTTTCTCCGTGTCAGAGGGAAATATAAGTTAATTAATTCTAACAATTTAGGGCTGAATCTATCGATGAGTTCTGGGCTTTCGGTTGCGATGAACGTATATATGCATGTGAAAAGTTGATGAAACAACATGAGAAACTAATTCATACTATGAACTTACTAACATGTTGACTAATTTTCTAATTTGCTACCCTGTCTTGCATAGATGTTGCACTGGCCAGCGTAGATCAGGAGTTGGTGTATTATTACATGACTACTTGACTTGTTTTTTCTGGTGTGTCATCTACTCAATTTTGAGCTGCCAGACAGGTCGCATCTTAAAGGTGACTTCTGCTTTAGGTTGGTCATCTAGCAAAAGAAGCTAGGCTATTAGTATACTCAGCATTGCACTTCCCTATTTTACAGGTTAATTTTCCATGTCCAAGTAACATGCATGTTAGGTGCATGGTCTCCTCATTTGGTTGTTCAGGTATTTCAGCCTGTATTTTCTATGTGATACATGTACCCAGAGTAAGAAAAGTAATTTTATTAAGAAAAGAGAGAAACAGAAAGTCTATCTTGGATCATAGCGGAAAATCGTACATAAAGGTTAAAAAAAACATGAAAAAATTGATTGCATGTGGAGACGGATAGAAACACGTAATATATGTGAAATTTAGCACGAAAAAGGATTTCTTTGTGGATATAGACTATCGTAACTTACTTAAGCTTGATGTAACACAACTTAATTTTTGATCTTTTTTAAAAAGAAAACAATGCTCTTCATGGATTTTTTTTTCACAACGACTAAGATTATATACTTTCTCGCTAGCAACCACCAGTTTCGGCATCCCCACGCATGTCACAAGTCTTCTTCTCCTTTTGGTTGATCTGCCAGATCGTTCATATTCTCAATTGCTTACAAATGTGAAAAGGTGAAGACATCAGTTGGATATTGTTTGGTTTGAAGCAAACTACATTTCAAGTTTTCCAACACTAGTAGAAAAACACCTATTAGTCCCGGTTCGTAAGGGCCTTTAGTCCCGGTTCATGAACCGGGACTAATGGGTCGTTACTAATACCTCCCCCCTTTAGTCCCGGTTCTAACACGAACCGGGACAGATGGTCGTCCACGTGGCCGGTGCGCCGAGCCCAGGCAGGGGGGCCTTTGGTCCCGGTTGGTGGCACCAACCGGGACCAAAAAGCATCCACGCGTCAGCATTCCAGTGGCTGTGGTTTTTGTTTTTTTTTTGAAAGGGGGGGGGGGGGTTGGGGGTTTTGGGGGTTAATTTAGGTGTTTCATATATTGTGTTAGCTAGCTAATTAATAGAGAGAAGTGTCCTCTCTTATGTCCGTGCTTGGTCGACGCTATGTACTATATACATATAGCCCTCGACACGCCAGCTAGTAAGAAAATGAAGGGAACCATCGAGTACAGAAGTTCGTCATGCATACCGAGAGAAATGATCGATCGACCTCTCCTTCTCCGAGAGATTGGTCGAACAACAAGTTTTCATATCATGTACGCCCGACGCTACTGGCTACATACATGTACAATATATAAGATCTCTCAATTACAGTCCCCTGGCATTTGAAATCAACTTCCACATGGTATTCTCCGGCTTTATTGATGACGTGGTCAAGAAAGAATCCCGCCAATTCCTCTTGAATTGCTTTCATGCGATCTGGTTCTAGGAGTTCATTCTGCATCTGCCACGTCTAATTTGAAGAAGGGGGTTAATTAATACATATATATGAATGAAACTCAACAGAAATAATGGTGTAATAAAATGAAATTGTGAATATTATTAATTGCTTACGCACTTCATATTGTCTTTGAGAGTAGCCCCGCTTGTTTTTCAAAGTCGCGTTGTGGATGAACTCGCACACGTAGTATCCACAGAAATCATTCCCTTATTCCTGCCACAAGCACTTTACAAGAAATAGAGGTCAATCAAACTGATAATGAAGCATTATAAATGGCATTGATGAAAGTATAGCTATAGAATCAACGGGAGATGCGCACAACTAGCTAGCCAGTAGTACTTACTTTCGGGAATGTATATCGTAGCTCCTTCGGCAGTCCCGGAGCTTGTGCGGTGAACTGTTTCCAAACCCTGCAAGACAAAGAAAATAATTATTATTACTTGAGATATCAGGAAATGAACAAAAAGTTGCCGATATGGTGCGATAATGATCGATTGAACTTACTTGCTGAGCATTTCAGTTATGTCCGCATAGGTGCTGGGATCTTTCCGTCTCGAGTCTAAGACGGTTACTAGTCCACGTTCAAGCTTAATCTCCAGAAGAATATAGTGAAAACTGCGCACGCATGGATAACTCCTCCATTACATTACTATAACCTCGCTCGAGTAATAAGGGAAACCGAATATGCAAACGATCAGTAACACTCACTTGCCGTTGTAAGGAAAGAGTATGGTATCTTTGTTTTGATTTTTGATCAACGATTGTAGCAAGTTGTCCTCGGCCTCTTTGACGTCCTTTTCAACCAGAAATACATCTATGATATTTGTGTTAATGAACCCAATATCATAGATTTCATTTTTTTGCACTAGACGATCTTCAATCTGCATAATATATTGAGGTTAATTAATTATACATGCAATGAAAGAGCCGAGCTATATATAGAGACTTAATGAAAGAAATAGTACTTACAGGCAGTAGCAAAAGACCGTTAATTTATAGAGGGCCTTTTGATTGAAGAACGCGAAGAACTTCTCAAATGGAACACACAACAGATCAGCTCCAACAAGGTCGTGCTCCTCTTTAATGTGCAGATACAAACTATTCGCCCCCTCAGACTCTCAGCAGGTTTTCATGTACCAAGTATGGAACCTTCGCATCATCGTTGTTAGAGATTTTTCATCTTTGACGAGAGGCTTCCCGTACACGTATCTGTGTTCTTCCGCCATCATGTAATCAGGAAGTGCATTGTCAGGCAGGTAATCTTGTAGATTGCCATAACCGGCCACCATCCCCGGAACATTAGCGATGATGTTGCCGCTAGACACATTGAGCGGGGGGCACGATTGGTTTGCTTGTTCGCCGAGCTGGTCAATTTTTTCGCAACTGCTCGTTCTTTTGCTCTTTGATATCTGACAGTACTTCCCGACCGCTCCGCTTAAAGATATGTCTGTTCAGTAATGCGCTCATAGTTGGTTCTCGGCGGAGACTTTGCCGGTTTCCTCAGGGCATCGAGAGTGCGCTTTGCTTTCACCGGATCTACCTTCTCCTCCGGAGGTGGATGTCTCTTTGCTTTCACCCCTTCAAAGAACTCCTTCACGTGGGCCTGCACGATCGTATTGTTTTCCTCCTCGGTCCTCTCGTACGGTAACTTCTCTAGAGGCTTTAGAGGTGGACCGTATGTGTATTGCCTCTCTCCTCTTCTTGTGCTGCAAGACGCCGAAGCAGACGGAGCGGCTGCGGCGTCTGTCTTCTTTCGTGCTTGCTTACGAGGCGGAGGAGAAGGACTACGACGCGCCGGAGCAGCCGGGGCGGCGGCGGGTCTCTTCCGCCCTTGCTGGTGAGGCAGAGAAGAAGGAGGCGGAGTGCCGCCATGCGCCGGAGAAGGAGGCGGAGTGCCGCCACGCGCCGGAAAAGGAGGCGGAGTGCCGCCACGCATGCCCTGATCGTCACTCGCCGGAGGAGGAGGCGGTGGAGGAGGCGGAGTGCCCTGACTCGCCAGAGGAGGAGGAGGAGGCGGAGGCGTCCAGTTCAGAAGGTTGATGAGCTCCTTCTGCCATAGGCATGGAGTCTTCAGAACAGAACCCAGGCTAGTCTCCCCTTCACCGGTAGGGTGCTCAAGCATGAGGTCCTCAAATCCCTCCGTTATTTCATCCACCATCACCTTAGCATATCCTTTTGGAACCGGCTGGCAGTGATAAGTTGTGCCGGGTCCACTAGGATAAACTTGGCCAACAGCCGCCTTGACCTTCAAATTCATCCATCGCGCCATAATGTGGCAATTTTGAGACTCCGTGATACCATACACGGGATAGCTGGCAGGAGCCGTCAAGACATGCTCCGGCTGAAGCAGCTCGGTGGAAGCCACGCTGCTTCTCCGCTGAGATGGCGGGGGTAGCTTCGGGGGAAGCTTCGGCAGGTCGTTTGTTGCGATCTGCTGCTTCTCATACCTCTTCTCGTTCCTCTAGCCCCATTACCCTTTCATGCAGCGCCTGCATTTGGTCCTGCTCTAGTTTCTTCCTCCTCTCGTGGGTTTTGTAACCCCCTGCGTTCGGAAAACCAACCTTCCATGGAATGGAGCTTGGTATGCCTCGTGTCCGTCCGGGGTGATCAGGATTCCCAAGGGACATTGTGAGCTCGTCCTTCTCCCTGTTTGGAAGGAACGTCCCTCGCTGCGCTGCATCGATATAGTGTCGAAGGTTCTTGACTGGTATTTGCAGTTGCTCGTCCGTCCACTGGCACTTCCCTGTTACAGGGTCCAAGGTTCCGCCAGCCCCGAAGAACCAAGTCCGGCAACGGTCTGGCTAGTACATTGTCTCTGGTTCGATCTCTTTTTCAAGCAGATCATTCTCAGCCTTGGACCACTTAGGCCGGGCTTTGAGGTAGCCACCTGACCCCGTGCGATGGTGAAGCTTCTTCTTCGCAGCATTTTTCTTGTTTGTCTCCGACATCTTCTTACTCTTTTCCAATGTCTTGTGGGCCACAAATGCGGGCCAGTGATCTTTGATCTTCTCATATTTGCCGATGAATTCTGGTGTCTTTTCTTTCTCGACAAACTGGTTCCGCTCTTTTCTCCACCTCCTCATTAGGGTTGCCATCTTCTTAAGAGCACAAGACTTGATTAATTGCTCTTTAGCTGGCTTCTCCGGCTCCTCCTCTGGCGGTAGGGTGAAATTTGCCTTCAGCTCAGTCCAAAGATCTTTTTTTGCATATCATTGACATAAGACACCTCATGGTCTTCCTCCTTATGCTTATACCATTGCTGGATGCTGATCGGGATCTTGTCCCTAACAAGAACCCCGCACTTAGCAGAAAATGCCTTCCTTGTCCGGATGGGTTCAATCGGTTCGCCGTCGGGCGCGATTTCTATGATATCAAACTTTTCATCCGAGCTCAACTTTTTCTTCGGGCCTCGTCTCCTTACCGAAGTTGTGCTCGATCCGGAGGGCTAGAAATTATAAGGAAGAAAGACGAGAGTAATTAATATGTGTACATATACCAAAACAATGGATGCATCAATTTATAACTAGTCAGCACGGGCTTAACTAATATATATATACCTGGCCGGACTCGGTTTGGTGACCGGAGCAGTCAGCACGGTCTCCTTCTTGTACCTCCATTGTGTCACCGGAGCCATCATGAACATAGTCCTCTTCTTGTACCGGCATTAATGGGTCGAAGCCATCATGAACATAGCCCTCTTCTTCACCCAGTCCTTCCTGACCATCGGTCTCGTTGAGAAATGACGCAACTTCATCACTTCCTTGTGCGATTATGTCCCCCAACATCGCTTCTGTTTCTTCGTCTCGGGAGTGCTCCATAGTTTCTGCAAATACTTACAACATGTCAATTATTATTCAAACATGGTACAGATATATATATATATATATATATATATATATATATATATATATATATATATATATATATATATATTTAACTTGATAAATTTGGGTGGCCTCGAGAGAGTCCATTTATCGGGTTGGGGCGCGGCGGGAGGGGGTAGAAGACCAATTTGGGTAGAAGACCAATTTCGAGAGTTTTGGTCGAGCGAGAGGGCCGAGGGGGGTGCTGCCGTTGTATAAGTTATCATGGTCGAGAGGGGGTATATATATCGACCGCCCCTCATGTCGAAGTTATCTCGAGGGGGTTATATCGACAACGACTACATGGGAAAATAATGTTATCGGGGAGGGGGTATCGGTAACCCCCCTCGTGTTGAAGTTTCTTCTTTCTCCTCTATTCCTTTCTTTCTTCTTCTCCTCTTCTCCTCTATTCCTTTCTTCTTTTCCTCTTCTTTTTCTTCTTTTTTCCTCTTCTTATTTATTTCTCCTCTTCTTCCTCTCCTCTTCTTCTCCTTTCTTCCTCTTCTTATTTTCCTTTTTCCTCTCATTCTTTTAGTATTGCTTGTTTTAAAAAAAATGTTCCAATAGAAAATTTCGAAAAAAACAAAGGTTTTGCCTAATGCATTGTTCATATGAATATACAAACATTTGCATATTCTACAATAATTAATATCACCAAAAAAAATTCTATGAACAGAAAAAAAACCCTAACTTTTCTAAAAATCTATCTTTTGCATATATGAAAACATTAATACACATATGAACAAAAAATACATATATGAACAAAAACATGCTCTAAACAATTTTTGAACATCTACATACACATAGCCAGATACATACACATATACATTATATATATATATATATATATATATATATATATATATATATATATATATATATATATATATATATATATATGAACAAAAAAACTAAACTAATAAAAATGAAAAAAACAGAGCCAGTGCGGCGCGGCGGCTCACAGCGGTGGCAGCTAGATGACGATGGCGACGGTGGGGGCGGCGAGGGCGCCGGCGCGCGGGGGCGGGACGGGGCAGGGGCTCGGGGCGCGGCGCGCAGGGGCGGGCGACGGCGACAGGGCAGCCTGGCGGCGACGACGGCGGGCGCGGGCTCGGGGAGGCCGGCGACGACGACGGGCGCGGGCGACGGCGACGGCGACGGCGGGGGCGGCGGGCGGCGTCGGGGCAGCCTGGCGTCGACGATGTGCTCGGCGTCGTCGGGGGGCAACTGGTGGCTATGAACTCTGCAAAACTGCGAAGTGCTACTTATATACAAGGAGCATTGGTCCCGGTTCGTGGCACCAACCGGGACCAATGCCCCCTTTAGTCCCGGTTGGTTCCACCAACAGGGACCAAAGGCCTCTTTTTCGGCAGCTCAAAGGGCGGGAAGCGGCGACCTTTGGTACCGGTTGGTGCCACCAACCGGGACCAATGCCTCCCCTTTAGTCCCGGTTGGTGCCACCAACCGGGACCAAAGGTCCCTGTGTTGCCCGCGTCAGGGCCAAAGTTTAGTCCCACCTCGCTAGTTGAGAGGGGCGCGCAGTGGTTTATAAGCCCCACTGCCGCACCCCTCTCGAACTCCTCTCCACCGCAGGCTTTCGGGCCTACTTGCTAAACTTTGCCTTGTGGGCCTTCTGGGCCTACCGCGGGCCTGAATCCTGGCCCATAGTAGGGTTTCATGTCGTATTCAGGCCGTGGGGGCCCAGTAGGTGGCATTTTTTTTCTTTACTTATTGTTGCTATTTTTATTTTTTTCCTGTTTTTTTTGTTTTCTGCATTATTTATTTTCTTTTGTTTTTTGCTTTATTTTTTTAATTCTTTTTGCTTTTAGTTTTAGGAAAATTATAAACTTTCTGTTAGTGCCATTACTTTTCAAATTTGAAAACACTTTTTTTTGTTTTTTTGTTTTTTTCTTGCTTTATTTATTTTATTTTGTTTCTACTTACAACAAAATACTTATTGTTGCTATTTTTAATTATTACGAGGGCCGAACCATAAGACATTAAAGCATTTCAAATGAACTTTGAAAAAGTTGAAAGTTGGCATGGTATCATAAATTGACCCACACATAGCATGTGCATGTACAAAACGGACAATGATATCATACTCGTCAGTTACAAAGTTGGCATGGTATTATCATAATAGTTGCGGGAGAAAGTCTTCACTTTTTCTTCGCTTGTGTCATTTGCTTATTGTGCCGTAACCATGGATAATCTTCATCGTTTATCAGGATGCTGGGGTCAGTCCTTGACTTTAAAAGGGAGGAATATCATGAAACTTTTCATAATCTTCAGACATGTCTGTCTTGTCCTCCACTCCCACGATGTCCCTTTTTCCTGAAAGAACTATGTGTCGCTTTGGCTCATCGTATGATGTATTCGCTTCCTTATCTTTTCTCTTTCTCGGTCTGGTAAACATGTCCTTCACATAGATAACCTGTGCCACATCATTGGCTAGGACGAATGGTTCGTCAGTGTACCCAAGATTTTTCAGATCCACTGTTGTCATTCCGTACTGTGGGTCTACCTGTACCCCGCCTCTTGACAGATTGACCCATTTGCACTTAAACAAAGGGACCTTAAAATCATGTCCGTAGTCAAGTTCCCATATGTCCACTATGTAACCATAATATGTGTCCTTTCCCCTCTCGGTTGTTGCATCAAAGCGGACACCGCTGTTTTGGTTGGTGCTCTTTTGATCTTGGTCAATCGTGTAAAATGTATTCCCATTTATCTCGTATCCTTTCCAAATCAATACAGTCAAAGAAGGTCCCCTGGACAACAAGTACAACTCATCACAAACAGTGTTGTCACCTCTGATACGTGCTTCCAACCAACTGCTGAAAGTCCTGATGTGTTCACATGTAATCCAGTCGTCGCACTGCTCCGGGTGTTTGGAGCGCAGACTGTTCTTGTGTTCATGACATACGGGGTCACCAAGGTAGAGTTCTGTAGAACTGTGTAGTGTGCTTGAGACCAAGAATATCTGTCCCTGCATATTATTGAGTCCCTTCCAAGCGTGCCTTTTCCAGTCAGTCTCCCCTCATACCGCGATTTAGGGAGACCTATCTTCTTAAGGCCAGGAATGAAGTCAACACAAAACCCGATGACATCCTCTGTTTGATGGCCCATGGAGATTCTTCCTTCTGGCCTAGCGCGGTTACGGACATATTTCTTTAGGACTCCCATGAACCTCTCAAAGGGGTACATATTGTGTAGAAATACGGGGCCCAAAATGACAATCACGTCAACTAGATGAACTAGGACGTGCGTCATTATATTAAAGAAGGATGGTGGGAACACCAACTCGAAACTGACAAGACATTGCACCATATCACTCCTTAGCCTTGGTATGATTTCTGGATCGATCACCTTCTGAGAGATTGCATTGAGGAATGCACATAGCTTCACAATGGCTAATCGGACATTTGCCAGTAGAAGCCCCCTCAATGCAACCGGAAGCAGTTGCGTCATAATCACGTGGCAGTCATGAGACTTTAGGTTCTGAAACTTTTTCTCTGCCATATTTATTATTCCTTTTATATTCGACGAGAAGCCAGTCGGGACCTTCATACTAAGCAGGCATTCAAAGAAGATTTCCTTCTCTTCTTTGGTAAGAGCATAGCTGGCAGGACCTTCATACTGCTTTGGAGGCATGCTGTCTTTTTCGTGCAAACGTTGCAGGTCCTCCCGTGCCTCAGCTGTATCTTTTGTCTTCCCATACACGCCCAAGAAGCCTAGCAGGTTCACGCAAAGGTTCTTTGTCACGTGCATCACGTCGATCGAAGAGCGGACCTCTAGGTCTTTCCAGTAGGGTAGGTCCCAAAATATAGATTTCTTCTTCCACATGGGTGCGTGTCCCCCAGCGTCACTCGGAACAGCTAGTCCGCCGGGACCCTTTCCAAAGATTACGTGTAAATCATTGACCATAGCAAGTACGTGATCACCGATACGCATGGCGGGCTTCCTCCGGTGATCTGCCTCGCCTTTGAAATTCTTGCCTTTCTTTCGACATTGATGGTTGGTCGGAAGAAATCGACGATGGCCCAGGTACACATTCTTCCTGCAGCTTGCCAGGTATATACTATCGGTGTCAAGTAAACAGTGCGTGCATGCGTGGTATCCCTTGTTTGTCTGTCCTGAAAGGTTACTGAGAGCGGGCCAATCGTTGATGGTCACGAACAGCAACGCCTTTAGGTTAAATTCCTCCTGTTTGTGCTCATCCCACGTACGTACACCGTTTCCATTCCACAGCTGTAAAATTTCTTCAACTAATGGCCTTAGGTACACATCAATGTCGTTGCCGGGTTGCTTAGGGCCTTGGATGAGAACTGGCATCATAATGAACTTCCGCTTCATGCACATCCAAGGAGGAAGGTTATACATACATAGAGTCACGGGCCAGGTGCTGTGATTGCTGCTCTGCTCCCCGAAAGGATTAATGCTATCCGCGCTTAAAGCAAACCATACGTTCCTTGGCTCACTTGCAAACTCATCCCAGTACTTTCTCTCGATTTTTCTCCACTGCGACCCGTCAGCGGGTGCTCTCAACTTCCCGTCTTTCTTACGGTCCTCACTATGCCATCGATTCAACTTGGCATGCTCTCCATTTCTGAACAGACGTTTCAACCGTGGTATTATAGGAGCATACCACATCACCTTCGCAGGAACCCTCTTCCTGGGGGGCTCGCCGTCAACATCACCAGGGTCATCTCGTCTGATCTTATACCGTAATGCACCGCATACCGGGCATACGTTCAGATCCTTGTACGCACCGCGGTAGAGGATGCAGTCATTAGGGCATGCATGTATCTTCTGCACCTCCAATCCTATAGGGCATACGACCTTCTTTGCTGCGTATGGACTGTTGGGCAATTCGTTATCCTTTGGAAGCTTCTTCTTCAATATTTTTAGTAGCTTCTCAAATCCTTTGTCAGGCACAGCATTCTCTGCCTTCCACTGCAGCGATTCCAGTACGGTACCGAGCTTTGTGTTGCCATCTTCGCAATTGGGGTACAACCATTTCTTGTGGTCCTCTAACATGCGATCGAACTTCAGCTTCTCCTTTTGACTTTCACATTGCATCCTTGCATCGACAATGACCCGGCGGAGATCATCATCATCGGGCACATCGTCTGGTTCCTCTTGATCTTGGGCAGCTTCGCCCGTTGCAGCATCATCGTGCACATCGTATGGTTCCTCTTGATCTACAGTAGCATCACCGTATTCAGGGGGCACATAGTTGTCATCGTACTCTTCTTCTTCGCCGTCTTCCATCATAACCCCTATTTCTCCGTGCCTCGTCCAAACATTATAGTGTGGCATGAAACCCTTGTAAAGCAGGTGGGTGTGAAGGATTTTCCGGTCAGAGTAAGACTTCGTATTCCCACATATAGGGCATGGACAACACATAAAACCATTCTGCTTGTTTGCCTCAGCCACTTTGAGAAAATCATGCACGCCCTTAATGTACTCGGAGGTGTGTCTTGAACCGTACATCCATTGCCGGTTCATCTGCATGCATTATATATAATTAAGTGTGTCAAAAATCATTACAGAACATCATGAATAGATAATTAAGTGACCAAATTAATAGAAGTTCATCATCACATTAAAACAAAGTACATACATAGTTCTCATCTAACAACATAAAGCTCTGCAGAGCATCTAAATTAATTAAACCATACACTGAAACTATGTAAAACATTTCAATGCGAAAATAAATGCGATCATAATCGCAACCAATGTAATAACTGATCCAACGGCATAATGATACCAAGCCTCGGTATGAATGGCATATTTTCTAATCTTTCTAATCTTCAAGCGCATTGCATCCATCTTGATCTTGTGATCATCGACGACATCCGCAACATGCAACTCCAATATCATCTTCTCCTCCTCAATTTTTCTAATTTTTTTCTTCAACAAATTGTTTTCTTCTTCAACTAAATTTAACCTCTCGACAATAGGGTCGGTTGGAATTTTCGGTTCAACAACCTCCTAGATAAATAAAATCTATGTCACGTTGGTCGGCATAATTGTCATAAACAATAAATGAACCAATAGTTATGAAAAGTTAATATATACCACATCCGAATCATAGACAGGACGAGGGCCGACGGGGGCGGATACCAAAACCATCGCACTATATAAGATGCAATAATAAAAGTGAGAAAATAATACAAGTATCTATCTAAACATACAAGTAAGAATATTTCCCTTTCAGAAAGAAGATAAGAACAAGAGGCTCACCACGGTGGTGCCGGCGATGAGATCGGCGCGGGTGATCGACGACGGTGAAGACGGGGACGGGGCGTGACGGACCGCTAAACCTAGACAAATATTGAGGAAAATGGAGCTTGGCGGTCGAGCTTGGATAGGAGAAATCTTAAGTAGTGTGGCTCGGGCATTCCATCGAACACCTTGTGTGCATAGGAGGTGAGCTAGAGCACCACCAAGCCCTCTCCCCCTCGGCCAGAAAAAACAGAGCAGTGTGCTCTGCTCTTGTGCGAGGGGGTATATATAGGCACCACCATTGGTCACGGTTGGTCGCATGAACCGGGACTAAAGGGTTGCCTTTGGTCCCGGTTCACGCCACCAACCGGGACCAATGGTGGTGGGCCAGGAGCGAGGCCCATTGGTCCCAGTTCGTCCCACCAACCGGGACCAAAAGGTCCAGACGAACCGGGACCAATGGCCCACGTGGTCCGGCCGGCCCCCGGGGCTCACGAACCGGGTCCAATGCCCCCATTCGTCCCGGTTCTGGATTGAACCGGGACTAATGGGCTAGACCGGCCTGGACCATTGGCCCCTTTTCTACTAGTGCAAATGGTCATGTTTCTTTATCGCAAGTATATTATCTTAGTTAGTTTGACCAATTTTGAGACTTAAATATTCACATTTCTATGAAAAAGGCCTCAAATGTATTTCCCAAGGGGGTAGATTATTTTATTCCTCCCGAACAGGCTGATGTCACAACACCCCTGCTGCCTCTCCATCACTGAAGCCAGCCAATAAATGCTGATCACAGATAAGAAGTTATCGAGGCTACAGTCCTACCGAACTTGCGCCCTCGAGAGAAAAAACGTCGAAGTCATCGCAGTTGGAAGATAACACTTCTCAACCTTGAAAAAAATTGGCACGCCTCAAGATGCCGAACAATGTGATGGGGAGGAGGGTAGAGGACCAAACTGCATAGGGAAGGTGTTGCCTCTGCCATGCCGACAAACACTGCTAACTCTGACCTTATCGGCCACAAAGGACAACAAAAATCTATGCTAATGATCTATCAACACCACCGCAGCCGACACCGTCGAGATGGAGAGGCGCGAGAGAAATAAAATTCTCCAGATCAGCGCCATCACCAGTACAAACAGAGTGTCGGAGTCTAACTCTACTTAAACCCACAAGCGGGGGAATAGAGCTACATAAGGTAGATCATGAGCTTCCCGCACTCCCATACCAAGGAGGGGAACGGCGGCTTACCGGAGTAGGAGAAACAACGTCAGTTGAGTTTCCAGACCGTTAGATCACCATTGAATGGGCATGATCGTGTGCGCACTGTTCACCCCCCCTCCCCCCCCCCCCCCGGCCCCACCGTGTGCTTCATGTGCGCGTCCTCCATCCTTCCCCCGTGCCATGAATCAGCACGGTGCTTTCGCGCACGCCTCGCTACCTCGCCCTACCCTCCCCTCGCCACCTTCCAAAGTCGTAGTACCACCGCCCAATGCCAACTCATTAAATCCTAACCTCTTGTTCTTCGGCGCCGGCAACCCCTTCATTCCCCAGACTCGAACCGCCAACCCTCTTCATTGGCTCCCCCCTGGGATGACACCGTTTATTGCCGCTCGCAGCACCATCTCCTTCTCCGGTCCGATGTTGGCCTGCCGGGGTCGGCACTCCTGGCCACCGCTCATCATGTCACCTCCGTCTTCGACCTCGGCGGAATCGTCTGACGCGCGTGAAATTTCAGACAGCAGATGTTTTGCAAACGAAAGAGAAACTAAAATGGACAAAGGACATGCACGCTCCTTTAGGCGAGAAAGAAAGACATGATAATGCGTAGGTAAGCTAGCCACGGGATGCACGGCCAGGACGATCATGGTTCATGGAGTAGGAGCAATATAGAAACACCAGTGGGAGTGGGCTTTGTCCGGTGGAATGTTTGACCGGACGACCGGCCGGCCGGGGCAAAGCGCCCCTCGCCTAGCTTGGCTCGCCGCTGACCGGGCTGCACGTGCGGTCGACATGCCCCCGCTGGCGCCGCTGCCTCGGGATTCCGCGCCACGCTGCCACATGCCTGCGAATTCCTGCGCCAGCTACGCACGCACGGCAGCACGGCGGGCATCCTTCTTCTCTTCCCTTCGCCGCCGGCTTCGTCGTGTTCTCGCGCGGGCGCGGCGACCGAGGGAAGGGTAAGTTTCATTGTCATTAGCATAATATACGCGCGTTGTCGCCTGCTCTGCTAGCTGCTTAATCTAATCTGGTCTAGTCGATCGCCATTGATTACGCGCGCAAGTGCACGTCGCCGGTCAGCCACCGGACCCGGATTTCATGCGCTTCCTTCCTTGTTTAACCGGGGCTACGAGATGGCATGGTCTGTTTAGACTGCCGTGCCTACAGAATACTGGTATGCCATAGATGAAGGTGTGGCGACTGGCCATTTTTTTAGGGGGAGGAGATTTCTACGAATACATACTGTGGTGATAAATCGACCTGACAACAATCATTTGAAGCGCATTTACATGCTTTTGGAAACCCATTTTGATTCTGCCATGTCTGCATGCCTGCGATGCCAAGCTCAGCCCATCCATCGATCGAGGGCAAGCAAACAAACAAATACTCCACATCAGGAGCACGGATGCACGCGGCTTCCTAGCTCCACGAATCTTCCCTGCACGTACGCAATTATTGAGATAATCTATGTATACGCGTACAGGCGTGCTCGATTACTACTGGACCGTTGATCGATCGATCTGCTAAGAGATGCATGAGAAGAGAAATGATTAGCGGCCACCCGCAACAACAAAAAATGATTACCGGCCACCATGGATCACATGCAGGGCCAGGAAGAGCAGAGATGGGTCGAGGCATGTGCACCAGGAATAATTCAGCAGTTACCCATCGACCGGTCCAGCCTACGCAAAGGTAGTTGCCTTAGCAAACGGCCACTTGCTCGATCGGGCGGGCGAGCAGGCACACCACACATGCACGGCCGGTGTCTTTGACAGCCCGGCCATGTCGGCCAAATCAATACGAGTTGCTGCTACCGGCACAAGAGATAACCCTAGGCAGTGTGTGGGGTACATTAGAGCATCTCCAGCCGGGCGCCTCAAACCCGCGTTATACACCCGGACGGGCCGTCCGGTTGCGAAATTTCAACCCAGACGGGCGCCTCAGACGGGTCTCAAACACCCCGGCTGATCGACACCCTTCATATCCAGCCCAAATATGGGACGGATATGGGGTGGCCGGCCAGGCCCGCCACGTTGGATCCGACAGCCCGCCCCCATCGCAAATTACACCAAATCCACCCCAGACCCGCCAGATCCATTTGCTCTCTCCTCTCTTCTTCCTCCTCTGCGTCGTTCGTCTCGCAGATCCACTGCCGCGCGCGCTCTGCAACCGCTAGCCTCGGCGCCGCCAACTCTGGCGGAGCAGTCCTCCGTCCCATCCTTTGAAATGTCTGGTTTTCACAATGACATCAACGTGCTTCAACGATCTTCGGTGTTCAGGACGCTTTGCAATGGGGAATCACCGCCGTGGCACTACACCGTCAACGGCCGAGAGTACACCATGGGATATTATCTATCCTCAGTGGGCGGCACTTGTGAAGACCTTATCCAAACCGCATGGCGATAAACAGAGCCACTTTGCAATAATGCAAGAAGCGGCTAGGAAGGATGTGGAAGCGGCATTTGTTGTGCTTCAAGCTTGTTGAGGAATTGTGTGCAGCGCTGCAATGATGTGGGAATAAAAAACTTTGTGGCGGCTGATGACATGTTGTGTTATTCTGTACAATCTGATTGTCGAGAATGAGGGTGCACTAGTAGAAAACGGGCCTCCAGTCCCGGTTCGTAAGGGCCTTTAGTCCCGGTTTTCCAACCGGGACAAAACAATCAGGACTAATGGCCACCACTTTTAGTTCAGGTTGTGTTACGAACCGGGACTAAAGGGGCTCCACGTGGCCGCTGTCTAGAGCGGGGCTGGAGGACCTTTAGTCCCGGTTGGTAACACCAACCGGGACTAAAGGATTTTTGTTTTGAATTTTTTTTGTTTTTCTTTTAGTTTTAGTTTTTTTCCAATTTTCAAATTTCTGAATTGCTTGACAATTTAATCTCTAATCGCCCCTTATCATTGCTCCAGTGTGGAGCACTCATTCCAAATCGTCTAACTTCCCGGCCGGTTATCCATCCTCTCACTACTTCAGCCTAAGCATGCATAGCTTCCAAGTTCTATTTCCCCTAATTTCCAAGTCTGCACTTGTTGTTTTCCTGACAATAGCAAGCTATCACTCCTGTTAACCCTTAGGTCTTGATGTCACATGATTTAATTTTTTGTATTCCAGACAATTATTAAAATAGAATAATTAATAATATTATAGAATTTCAATGAAAATAACATAACTAATAATATTATTTTATTCATTTTCTTGCCATTTATTCATATAATATGACATAATTAATATCTTTAAATCTGTAAATCGAAATTCAACAAATAATATATCCACTATTATCTGAAAAAGTGAGGAATCCAACTATGGCATCATTAATTTAAAAATTATTTCTCATATACTGAATCAATTGCTTCTTGGTGATGTGAACCAGATGAGAACTAATGAGCTTTCTACGTTTGGCTAAGCACAAGTGCCTGATCTGGATTCATTGATAAAATGGTTATAATTTGTTGATTTGGTACTAGCACAGATATAAAATGGCGAATCCCTGAATCACTATATACAATGTCTGTCCAATTGCAGCAACTACTGTTATTTGATTTTAGGAGTTGAACTTGATCATGAAGTCACACATTTCACCATTTGAGTTTGAAACAATTATTCTAAAAAACAATAATTATTTAGTAACACTAATATTTATTGAATAATTAGTTTGACCATAGTTTGACCACATTTTGACCAAAAAATTTAAAAACTTAAATTTGAGAATAACTTTTTTTCCTTTCAGAATTTGAGGATTCTAAAAATTTGCGAAATGGCCTACGGCCATTCAAATCGGAACCGGCTTCTCGTGTGAACATTTTGATATACTATACGTTTTTTTCAACATTGTATGCAAAAGTTATACCCTTTTTACTTTTTCATAACACTTTTTTGCAAAATATGTCGAAATTTATGTTTTTTAATTTTCCTAACTAGTAGATGTAGTAACATAACTACATCTCAAAGATTTTAATTTTTGAAGTTATTATCATTTTCTTTTGTTTTTTTCTCAAAACTAAAATGGCAATACGGGGAGGGGGGTAGAGTTTGAAAATTGCAGAACCCCTTTAGTCTGGGTTGGTGTCCATCCAATCCTACCGTCGACTACATTTGCTAGCACGGTCCCAGCCAGACTCACAACTAAGGTGAACCAAGCCAGAGTCACGTTCTATTAAAGTGGCAAAAAGAATTACTTTTTAATATAGCAAAACTAATTCTATTAACTATAATTAAAGGCTAAACAACTCTTAATACAAAATAGTAGAAAAACTAATATTAATTAATTATAAAATTTTATATACTATTGTCTAACCGAAGCATCTACAACATGTTAAAATCTATAGAAAGAACTAACAAAAAATAATTAAAGGACAAGAACAACTATATAAGCAAAACAGTACTATTTAATTTAAAATCCTAACTAAAAATATTCTAAAAATAACCAAATAATCTTACCGTGACAACAATCTGACACGTGACTAGGGAGCAAAAAGAATTAAATTAAAAACTATTTTTAAACTCAAGTTATTCACAATCTTGGGTTTGAAGCAAATTTGAACAAATTCAAATTTAAACCATTCAAATTTGAAAGCTAATGGCACAAACAGAAACTAGACAAAATTGTGAATCTAATGCAAAAAGAATCACTAAAAAAACAAATATCCTAAAAGATATAAGCAAATTTAAAACAGAAACTAATAACAGAAAACAAATGGAAAAACAGAAAAGAAACTTTCAGAACCTCTTTAGTCCCGGTTGGTGGCTCCAACCGGGACTAAAGGTGCCTCAACCCCTTTAGTCCCGGTTGGTGGCTCCTACTGGGACTAAAGGTCCCATTTGAACCGCGACTGATGCCTGCCGAGCCCCAACCGGCGCCCTAGCCGCTTGAACCTGGACTAATGCTCATATTAGTCCCGGTTCGTAATGTAACCGGGACTAATGTGTAGATCGAGTTTGGACCAAAGCCCTGTTTTCTACTAGTGGTGATGGTGTAGGTCAAACCAATGATTTTGAAGCACCTGGAGAACAAGTTGAAATTCCGGAAGATCAAAATGCAGCTCAACTTATGAACTCCCTGCATATGCATCAGAATCTTTGAGATCATAAGGTGCACATGCAGCTACTCTATTTTTTTGCGATGGTAAAAGAGTTTTATTCCATATTTATAGGGTTACAATCGAGAGGTAGAAGTTCCTCGATACACGGAGGACCTTGCCCAAGCCATATAGTAGTAGTACTCTCTGTACGACTATACATTGCCAAATGATCTGCTACCCTATTATGCTCTCGCATAATTTTCAAAGGAATAAACTCACTTTCACCCATACGATAACGTATTTCAGCAACCAAATGTCCATAAGCGGAACGGGTTAGACTATCTCCCATCATGGCCGATAGTGCCTCCTAAGAATTTGACCGAACCATGTAGCTACGCAATGATCTTGTGGAGCACATGTGGACCCACAATGAAAACCAGGGAGCTTTGAGTTGTGCGCTGAAAATAAAATTTATGTAAACACTGTCTATACTCGGTACAAACATTTGTTGTGTGCGTGCGACATTGGATTGTATGATTGATGTGCATCGAGTTGCATGGATTTGAGAGTTCGGATATGAGATATGTGGATGCCGAAAGCGAAATATGAGGGGCCGTCAAGATGCGTCCGTGGGTGTGCCTGGGAGCCCACCGACGTAGAGGGACCAGATTTGCCAAGTCCAGCAATATACACTCTTATTGGCCGTGAACAAGTGGGCCAGCTTCAAGAAGGCCATGTGACATACGGAGAAGTAATGCGCGGCACCTCTGATCATACCCGTCCTTTTTTGCAACAACAAGGTGTGTTCTGGGCCGGCATGTCGACCGAGAGCCCTGTGAAGAATGACTAGGGGCACCTCTGATTCTAATTTGAGTCCAGTGAAAATATTGCCGTTTACCCATTACTCCTTGTATTCATCTTGATTCTCCTTGTATTCTACCGATACACCTCTCCATGCCGCATCCTTGAAAGAAAGAAAACAAAAGAAATTCATCCGCCCGTGCTGAGTAGTGTTCATCCATACGCCATTGATCTGATTGACCCCCTTGTAGTATTCATTTCTGCACCCTCCCCCGCCCCGTTTGCTGTACCACACTGCCACATTGTTTCTGACTAGCTCGTTTATTATACACGACGTTAGCTACAATTTGCACGCGTGCTTGCATGCGTGCGTTGGTCCAATCGATCCAAAGAGGAATGATTCGATGCTACCGTGAGGTAAATACATACAACCAATAATTCATCCATCGGGTGCGAGCGAGATGTGCGATCGATGGATGGACACATCTGGTCCGGGGAGGCTGGCCGTCCATGCATGCATGCATGCATCTAGAGCCGGATTTGACAAATCTGATCTCTTATACATCCGCGGACGCATTCGAACGGGCCTTCATATTTTCCTGCGGCATCCACATATCTCAAATTCGGAATCTTAAATCCATCCAAATCCATGCACATCGATTATAAAAAGACAATATCGCACGTAAATAACAAATGTTGATACGGAGCATAGATAGTGTTTACATAAAAAAATTACAACTCAAGCATTAGCTCCTTAGTTGCCATTGTCCGTCCACATGTGCTCCACAAGATCATTGAGTAGCTGCGTGTGCACCTGATGATCTCGAAGATTCTGATGCATCTGCAGAAAGTTCATAAGCTGAGCCGCATCTTGATCTTCCGGGATTTCAACTTGTTCACGAGGTGCTTCAGAATCATTGGTTTGAGCTACACCATTACCCTCATCCTTGACAATCATATTGTGCAGAATAACACAACATGTCATCAGCTGCCATAAAGTTTCTGATTTCCACATCATTCTCCGCACAATTCCCCAATGAGCTTGAAGCATACCAAATGCCCTCTCCACATCGTTCCTAGCCGCTTCCTGCATTGTTGCAAAGTGGCTCTGTTTATTGTCATGCGGTTCGAATATGGTCTTCACAAACGCCGTCCACTGAGGATAGATACCATCGGCAAGATAGTATCCCATGTTGTACTCTCGGTCGTTGACGGTGTGGTTGCACGGTGATGATTCCCCATTGCAAAGTCTCGTGAACACCGGAGATCGTTGAAGCACGTTGATGTCGTTGTGAGAACCCGACATTCCAAAGAAAGCATGCCAAATCCATAAGTCATGTGATGCCACCGCTTCTAATATGATGGTGACTTCTCTGGTGTGGACATGACACATTCCCTGCAAACCTGTGGGGAGGTTCTTTCATTGCCAATGCATGCAATCAATTGATGCGACATTCCTGGAAACCCCCTTGCCTTCTCCAATAGCCAACAACTTTTCTATATCCTACGCATTTGGTTCTCTGAGATACTTAGATCCAAACACCTCCACCACGGTGCGGGAAACTTGACAATAAGCTTCAAGCACGTGCTCTCCCCCATTCTGACCATATCACCGACGGCATCTGCAGCAGTACCAAGTGCAAGCATCCTTAGAGCAGCCATGCACTTCTGCTTGGCAGAGAAAGAGAGTTGTCCGCGGAAATCCCTTGTGAGCTTGATGTAGTCGTCGTGTGCCTCCACTCCCTCCGCATCGCGTAAAAATAATGGTTTCCGCATGCGCAAGCGACGACTAAACCATGGATAATCCGGAAAAGTAGGTTTGGGAGAAAAGTAGTCCCTGTGGTAGCTTTGCTCCGAACACCCTGTCCCGGTTGGTCACTCTTCTCCCTTTGATTGAGCCTTTGAAGTTGAGAATATGCTCCACTTGCCGGTTCATTTCTTCTTGCATGCTCGTGAGCATAATCATGTCCACTTCTTCATCCGAATCCGAGGAATCAAAGAACTCATATTGAATCATTTGGTCAAGCTCCGTCGGTCCATACTCCTCGTCCGACGAACCATCAGAATCCATGGTTTTGCCTAACAAAATCACAGAAAATCTGGCCGGACAATGTGTCGAACACATCAAGCACAAGGCGGAGTTAGAGAGTTGCCGGACGTACCTCGGAGGTGTCCGGGCCGGCGAGGAGGGCAGTGGCGGAGGCAAGGGGGGCGAGCAGCCCCCCCCCCCCCCCCCCCCAATGATCGAGCGGTCATGAAGTACATATTATACAATTGATGATACATAGGCAGGCACACATGTATTTGGCCCCCCCTAATTATCTCAGCGTCAATATTGGTAGCAATAAAAAAAAGGCCCGTTGAAAAAAGCCCACTAAGAGCAAGTACAATAAGGTGATGTAGGCGGGCTATAAGACATTAAATATTATATTTTTGCTTACTTGGAAGAGAGAGAAGAGGAGAGAGAAGAGAAGCGGGCTACTAGTTAACAGCCGGCTGCAGCACGTGCTCCTAGGTACTTTGTGAGAGAGTGGGATGGGCCATGTATCAACAAAGTAGTACATATTTATATCTAGCTATTGTACTTATGACTATATGTGACATGGCAACATCATATAGCCAGCAGCTGGCTATATTATTAACCATGATCTAATAGAGGTCGATGGGCATTGGCCCTAGTGCTCTACCGCTCTAGTCCCCTAGCTGGCTAGCTTTCATCGTAACTGTACATCCATAATTAGTGACGCCGCCGTTACAGTTTTCGGCGCCCTCGCCCCTGTTCGCCTCTTGCCCTTCGCGCCCATCTCTCTCCTGTCTCCTCATCTCCTAGCTGAGGCTCGGTGGCTCTGTCCTGCTCTTGATTCTCGATCAGGGATCAGGGATTCAGGTAAATGCCTGCTGCACTTGTCAATTCTTCCTGCAGTCCCGCTTCAATCCACGAACTAGCAAGTCGATTCTCATCCTGTATCCGTGTCGAATTGATGCTCCAGATTGTTTTTGCTTTGGTAATTTTGTTGTGTAATTTGTGATTCTTTGGTCATTGATTCTGAGTTTCTACCGCCCTCACAACTATCATGATAATTTGTGTAATTTATAGTTCCCTGTTCCCATCTGTTCACATCTTCAACTGTGTGTGCCGGCCAGTTCTTATTTTTGTGAATTGTGATGCAATCCGTTATCTTGTATTAGTTCCTACCTACGATTATGTCGAACTTATATGTTAATTCTCCATGACTCCGTTCCAATCTGCAGGCAGCAGCTATGAAGAGAAAAGCAGGGACAAACACCATTAAGATTAATGCTTTTTTAAGCCGCTTGCTTCAAGTTATCAACCTACTGAAATTGTTAGTGAGGCGGATGTGCAATTTACAAATCCGAGTCCAGTTAACGCTTCTGATCAGGAAATGCCGGACGTGGTAAATGTTGCAGAACAAACAGAAGTTATAACCACACCTTATCAGAGAGACCCCGGTAAACGTTGTCAAATTTGGGAGCTCCCACCTGACAAGCAAGATGATGCTCGGCATTTTTATATATCTAAGGGAGCATATTGACCAGAGTTGGAAGAATACCCATTTGATGAAAAGCCTAAACACCGTCGTTGATTTCAGAAAGATTGGTACACAAATTTTTGGTGGCTTGAGTATTCAACACACACTGATAGCGCATATTGTTTGCCGTGCTTTCTCTTCTCCAAAAAACCTATTGGGAGATGTGGGTCTGATACATTCTCGGTCAAGGGTTTTAGAAACTGGAAAAAGGTTAATGATGGAAAAGTGTGTACTTTTTTAACTCATGTTGGGGGCCCGGACTCTGCTCACAACTATTCCGTTCGGTGCTATGAAGATCTCAAGACCAGTGTGTCTCATATCGACAAGGCGATGGAAAAGCGAATTGAGAAAGTAGAAACTAATGCGAGATTGAGGCTTAAGACTACCATCGATGCCGTGAGGTAAGGAAGTTTTTTACATCAACTAAAATTTGACATGACTTAGTGTTTTGGTATCTAACATCTAGTCACTTTGTCCCATTAGGTGGCTGATAATCCAAGCTTGTTCTTTTAGAGGTCATGATGAATCTGCGGGGTCTAAGAACAAAGGAAATTTTCTTGAAATGGTTAAGGTTCTCGCTTCGTACAGTAAGGATGTCGCAGGAGTTGTTCTGTAAAATGCTCCAGGTAATGCAAAGTATACATCCGGAGAAGTTCAGAAAGAGATTGTTGGCATACTTGCTCTAGAAGTGCAAAAAGCAATTAGAGAAGAAATAGGTAATGCCAAGTTCTATATAATGGTTGATGAAGCTCGGGATGAATAAAAAAAACAAATGGCAGTTGTTCTTCGGTTTGCCAACAAAGAAGCGGAAATAATTGAGCGTTTCCTTGATCTAGTTCATGTTAATGACACTGCCGCCTTAACTTTGAAAAATGCAATCTGTACTGTACTGTCAGAAAATAACTTGAATGTACAAGACATCAGGGGCCAAGCGTATGATGGTGCAAGTAATATGAGAGGGGAGTGGAATGGATTGAAGGCTCTTATTCTCCGTGAGTGTCCGTATGCCTACTATATTCATTGTATGGCTCATCAATTACAATTGGCGCTTGTTGCTGCATCACGAGAGGTACATAGCTTTTTCCAGAATGCAAATTCTGTAATAAATGTTGTTAGTGCTTCTACAAAGCGGAGCGATGAGCTACTAGCGAACCAAGCGGAGGAAATTGCTCGTGAAATTGAGGTGGGAGAGCTTGATACAGGCAGAGGGCAAAACCAAGTAGGAACCCTACAGAGACCAGGAGACACAAGATGGAGTTCACACTATAAGTCCATACAGAGCTTAAAGAAGATGTTTGCTGCTATAGTTGCTGTCTTAAGAGGTATAGCAAGTGAACGTTCAGTCTCAAAATATTCTCGTGGAGATGCTGTTGGATCCCTTAAAATTGTCATATCAATTTATTTCGTACATCTGATGGAAAAGATTATGAAGATCACTGATGTGTTGTGTCAGAAACTCCAATACAAATCTTTGGATATTTTAAATGCCATGGATTATGTTTCTAACACAAAGGTCCTACTTGGTGAGCTAAGGGAACATGGTTGGGACTCTCTTTTAGAGGAGGTCAAATCTTTTTGTGTGAAGCATGAGATTGATATCCCAGATTTGGACCGCAAGTATGTTTTTCTACTTTCTAAAATTACTTAACTTATATTAAGTTATATCTTGGTTGTTTTTTATCTTGAGAATTTAGCTGACTTTGTAATGAAATTGATAGGTATGTTTATGTTACCAAATCTCGAAATAAGCATGACAACACAACAACGCTCCACCAATACAAAGTCGATGTTTTCAGTGTTGCAGTTGATCAACAACTGAGTGAACTAAATGATCGATTCAGTACACAAGCAACTGAGCTCCTTACTCTCTGTTCATCATTGGATCCAAGGCATGAGTCTTTTGATGTCCCAAAGATAAGCACTCTTGCAGAAAAATTCTATCCCGACCCGCTGATTTTTCAAGTCAAGAATTAGCTCAGTTGGAACGTCAACTACCTCATTTTCAGCTAGATGTGTGCAACCATCCAGAACTGACGACCTTGCCATCTATTGCTTGTTTAACAAAAGGGCTAGTTAAAACCGGAAAAACTTCTTCATATCCAATGGTTGACAGGTTGCTGCGACTAGTTATCACTCTCTCAGTCTCAACGGAACTGTAGAGCGGGCTTTTTCGGCTATGAAAATTGTCAAGACACGTCTTCTAAGTAAAATGGGAGATGATTTGCTTCGCCATTGCATGATAATGTACATATAAAAATAATTAGCAGCTAAGATATCTTCTAATGAAATTATTAATATTTTTGATCTTATTGGCAATCGTAGAGGCCACTTTAAATTAATAAAAATGTAATGATATTTTTATGACACTTCAGCAAAACCCTGTTCTATATGATTATTTTTGTACCGGATATTTTTTTCTTTGCTTGGTTTGGCTTGCCCCCCTCCCCCCCCCCCCAATATCCAAATCCTGGCTCCGCCTTTGGAGGAGGGAGAGAGGACTTCTCTGTCGGAGCTGGCGGTGCAGAGGCTAGGAACGGCTGTGGAGCGCGCGCGGCGGCGGAGATGCGAGGCGGATGGCGCAGAGGAGGAAGAAGAGATGAGAGAGCAAATGGATTCGGCGGGTCTTGGCGGTGGATTCGGTGCAATTTGGGATGGGGGCGGGCTATAGGGCCCGACGTGACGGCCGTGCCCGGGCGCCCCATACCCCCCCCCCCCCCCCACCCCCCCCAAAAAAATATTTGGTTGAATGAGGGGTTCCGGTCAGCCCCGGTGTCTAAAGCCTGTTCGAGGTGCCCGTCTGGGTGAAAAATATTTATGACCGGATAGTGACCGAGCGGCCTACCCGGATGTATGAGGCGGGTTTGAGGCGCCCGGCTGTAGATGCTCTAAGTCTAGCACCTCTCTTTCTGCACCCTCCTCCACCCCGTCTGTTGTACCACACTGCCACATTGTTTCTGACGACTAGTAGCTCGTTTATATACAAACGTTAACTACAATTTCCACGGGTGCGTTGGTCCAGTCGATGCAAAGCGGAATCATTCGGTGGTACCGTCAGGTAACTCCAACCAATAATTCTTCGGGTTGGTTGCGAGCGAGATCTGCTACGACGATCCACTTAAAAAAGAGAGAGAGAGATCTGCGACGGTCGACACATCTGGTTCGGGGGTGGCCGGTGCGCAACTGTACAAAGATCGACGAACGTCTCCATACATCTGATCGCAACGGAAAGCTAACTAACGCCGAGCTGGCCGTCACGTTACATGCTAGTACTACCATTCTACCATTGTTGCTGCCATTAATCCTACCGCCTGGCTGGTTCATCGTTCGTAAGTTTCACACGTTCATACGCACCGGCCTCTAATTATAGGCCGAAATCACTGTTTTGACCTTGTCAGGGTTATTAGTCGCAAAATGAACCCGATGTGAAAGTATTTCACATTTTGACCCTTTTAGCAATGCCAGGGACCGCGACGTTTCTGGTGAACATTGAAACGCCGACCGAGCTAGCGTTTCTTCCCTGGCCCACTGCCAGGCCGAGTTGGCGTTGCTTGCTGACCTGGCGGGATTGAAACGCCGAGCCAGCTAGCGTTTCTAGAAACATCATGGGGCAACGCACACGCCAAAGATGTTGGTCACGAAAGCACATATTGCTCAAAGGGAATTGCCTAAGTACCATGTACGGCCTCCAATTAACCTACATCACAACATGTCACTAGCTCATGCACAACAACAAAAAATCTGAATTGATAGCAAGGCATTTGATAATTACCTGGTTGTAAGTAAGCATGTCAAGCTCGCTTATGTATGCCTTGTACCGCCCCATGGCTGCAATACTAGACACTTGGACATTAGCCCACGTGTATGCGATAGTGGGATACCGCTCCTCATCCCCGTCAAAAGGCCACTCCCAAGGTTCTTCTGGGGCAATGGTCAAGTTACGACCCACAGGGATACGCTCCCACATCCAAATCTGTAGGGCCCAAACAAAACCACCAAGACAAGATTTCGGCTTACTCCTCATGCATGCTCCGTCCAACTGCACATTTTTATACACATTAAACAATGACATGCAAAAAACTCTTTCATATAATGAAAATTCATCAAATTAGCATTACCTGACGGTACAAGAAGGCTAGTGCCGCCGACCCCCAACTCCACTTAACATCCCAGTTACGAAGAGGGTCCAAGAACATCCATGAGGCTGTGTCTCCCGTGCCGTCAGGAAACTGGGTCAAAAGATTCCATAAGTAAGCCCTGGCGTACCTCTCCACAACAGCCGGACTGGCATTCTCTGGGCACTCGTAAAAATGTTCTTGTAGCCACGAGAACAAAACACCAGATGGCCTAGGATCCTTCTTTGTTTCATGAATCCACGGGGGAGGTTCAACACCAACCAAACCTGCAACCCTTTGTCGCCACCCCTCGGACTTCACCTTCCCGGTAAGAGCTCTGCCCTCGATCGGAAGACCGGAGATCATCGCAATATCCTCCAAAGTGACGGTCATCTCACCAAGAGCAAAGTGAAAAGAGTGCGTCTCCGGCCTCCAACGGTCCGTAAGGGCGGTAATGGCCGTCGAGTTCAGCCATGGTGGTGTGCCTTTAAAGTTGAGCACAAACTGGAGAAGATCCATTCTTCTAAAATATGGCTCGTAGCGACGGTCATACACAAGTGTCTCACGTGGGTTGTGGCCTCTCAACCGTAGTACTGGAGGAACCTACAAAAATCACACGCACAATTTGTATACTTCTCTAAACTACTCACAATATACCCACAATGTGAGAATCGACAATGTAGATACATAATTACCTCCCCTCTTTCCACAAGCACAGCACGATGCTTCTCCTCGTAATAATCATCAAGGCCGGGATATTTATCTGGCTCAAACATCCTACAAAATAAGGTACATGGATTTGTTATGATATATGCTTAAAATTATGACCACATCATATACAAAATTATGTGAGAACTACTACAAATTATCCCTAAGATATAAATCACGAACCACATTACCAACACCAATTCTTTTCAACCTATTTTATCCTAAAGAATCTATCACAACTAATTATTAACAAATGATAGGTTCAACCTATTCCTAAATAATGGGCTCTCTCTAAATCCAATACTATACAAATTAACTAAGAATACTTCAACAGTATATCCCCAAAATATTCATCAAACAAATCAATAATAACTCATCTTAGGATTCCACCATGTTTGAAATAATGCATCTACAATAGCCAATCTTGACTGAAAATAAATGGAGGATTGGGAAGAGAATACCTCAAGCAACTCAGGGGTGCTTCGATCTACTCGTTTTGATGGCCAATATAGCAGATCTGGGGAGGATTTGGTGAAGAAGAGAGAAGGGGCGGCCGCCAGTTCGTCGTCCAGAGAACGGCCGGGGCGACAGAGTGGACTCTGGGGGTTAGGCCCCCGCGGCCCGCGGCGCATAACTTAATCCAGTCCAGAAATGCCAGGGTTGTTGGCGTTTCATATGTGCCACGTCAGCGAAAACGGCGGTTTCGGACTGACTGTGGGCCAGGGTAGAATCGCTGGCTGCCACGGCGTTTCTTTGTTGGCGTGAAACGCTAGCTCGGTCGGCGTTTCAATGTTCACCAGAAACGCCGCGGTCCCTGGCGTTGCTAAAAGGGTCAAAACGTGAAATACTTTCACATCGGGTTCATTTTGCGACTAATAACCCTGACAAGGTCAAAACAGTGAATTCGTCCCCAATTATACATACTACGTACCACCCAACCAACTTTTACATATCCTTCCAAATAAAGGTACTGCAGCGTACTGTAGATAGTGCAGTGCGTAGCATTCCGCATTCCTGGCCAGGTGGGTACGGATCGGGCATTGTACATTTGCCAGTTTCGTAGTGCAGTACTACAAGTTCTACTGTGGTACAAAATGAGTAACCATTTCTAAAAAATGTTTAACCTGCTACGCGCGCCCGCAGAATAAAGATTATGAATTTTTTTTCCTTCTTCTTGGCACTAGTAGCAGCAGCAGCAGCCAATGATGAGGCGAGCAGAGCAACCGTCCAAGTGAAGAACCGATGAATGGATCGGTCCATGGATCCATCCAACCAAAACCAATAATAATCAATCATAAGCTCGGCCTGGTAACAAGTGGGGCGAATGATTAGGCCGACCGATGCGCACGGCCGCCCCGCCTCCACGGGTGCCGCACATGGCCAGTCCCCGCCAGCCTCGTACATCTGGGCCCGAACGGTCGCCTCCCGGCCTCCATCATTGGACGCACGTGAGGGACAGCTCCTACACTACACAGACCTGCGCCACCCCCACCACGTCTCTCCTCGCCCATGTGTCCTCCTGGGGACAAAATTTCTGTTCTGACCTATATGGCAAACTTAAGCACGAATTGACCCTGCTTCTGAAATATTTTCGAATCTGACCTTTCTTGGTCACGCCAACGTCCATGGCGTCTGGGTTGCATGGGAGACGCCACGGTGCCTGGCGTTTGGTCCTGACCCACACTCGTCCGGTCGGTGCTGACATGGCAAAGACGAAACGCCATTGATCTTGGCGTTTGGTCACCATCTATACGCATGTATGTACACGAATGCTTCCTTGCTTGGTTGTTCATCTGTTCCTGGTGTGCATGCAATGCATGCATGCCTGGCCCTGTATGCGCAACGCGGGTGCTTTCTTTCCCTTCTCTCCTATAACACCTAAGGATATGTTTAACAGTAATCAGCAATTTTTTCCGCATTCGTCCACGAAAAGGCGCGAGGATCCATCCGCGGACATGGATACGAGAGGACGACATCCAACCCTAGCCGCGTATATCCAACCAACAATTCAAACCAACCTCAAGAAATTCGATCAAATCGGACGGATTTCATTCAAGTTCGGATATCATTTACATAAAAAGGTTGATATTTCGACCGTTTCACTAAAAAACTAGAAAAAAAAAACATAAACCCTATGCCGGACGACCACCTCGTACTCGTGGCCGCCACGCCCTGCCGCGCCGCCGTCGGTGCCATCGTCGTCGTCATCGTCGTGGTCCCTCCAGCGGAGGTACGACACCGGAGGGCCGCGACTACCTGCTGCTCGCGGGGGAGCCGCTCCGCCTCCTGCTGCGTCGTGCGGAGTGTCGCTGCGACCACTACTGACGTGGCCTTCGGAGCCCTAGCGGCGGCCTTGCCGCGACCGGCGTTGGCAAACAGTCGCTAAGGGATCACTCCTCGTCGATCCTGGCGAACTCGCCGTCAAGGCAGCGGCGACGCCTGGCGGCCATCTCCGCGGTGGTCACAGAGCGGTCGAGCGCCCACGCGGTGGCGAGGTTTGGATCGTTGCGGACCCAGTTCGGCGGCCATGTCGCCCTTGGCGAACGCGGAGCGGCCGACTGGCATTGTGCTGGTCATACCTCTCCTGTTGTCGAGCTGCGCGCTCCGCCTTAGACATGACGTCCCTTGAGACCGAGGCACCGCTGCGGTAGTGAGGAGGCGGCCCCGCGCCTTCTTGATCGCGGGCGGCACCTCCTCCTTGACGGTGAGGCGGTGGCGGCGAGAACGTCGCGTCAATGCGGCCGTACCGGCTGCATGGCGGGGACACAGGCTCGTCCTTTACGTGGTGTCTGATCTAGACGCCACGGTGGTGTGGGGGCGTGGCCGGCTCCTCCTTCACGCGGCGTTCGATCTGGTTCAATAGCCGCGGCGAGGGCCAAGCGAAGGGGCAGTCCGCTTCAATGCGGCACATCAGCTAGAGTTGGTTCCTCGGGAACTTGCGTCCGCATTGAAGCGGCGGCTGCCGAGAGGTCGTGTCGGTCAACGCTATCCTCCCTCCCTTCGATCACATCTCCGCATCAATGTCGGCTGCTGCATGCTCTGTGGCGGCATGAATGCGGCGTGGTTAGCGACATGTGCGTCAGAAGAAAAGCACGAGAGGGGCGGGTGGGGATTTTTGGTGGGCCAGGCGGTCAGAAATGGGCTTGGAAGTGGTCCGGAATCACGCAAAGGCCCCGCGTTTGTCTATGATTTGCGGGATAAATCACGGCCAGACTGCCTTGCGAACCGATATAGGACCACTTTGGATTGCTTGCGCGGTCTGGATAGCGCGGTCCAAACGTTTGCGAGGATTTGCGAGTCTGCCTTGAAGATGCCTTAATAAAAGAGAAAACTATCAAAAAGCTAAGCTAAGTTTTGTAGGGCACTCCCTTTTACTTTGTGTTCGCGGGCGCCCAGGGTTGCCATTAGTGCTCCGGGCTCTATTGGCGACGGGCACACCCAGGCGAGCGGCGCCACTGCCACTTCAGCCCGCGGCATCAACGACACGCACATAGGAGTAGAATGACAAAGGAGAGAAGTGGAAAGGACTGAGCACAGAATTATAGAGTGAGGAGATGGAGCGCAAGAATTTATAGACATGTTCTTTTGAGTTTTAAAGTTCCAATCGACGTTGTACTGGCATGATGCATCGGACGAGGACAAAGAATGAAGAAACCGATCAATTGTTGTATGCATGTGTGCGGGCTGAGAAATACAAAGGACCAAACGCCAACGGCTACGGCGTTTCGACCAGACGCCAAGATCAATGGCGTTTCGTCTTTGCCATGTCAGGTCAGGGCCAAACGCCGGGCACCGTGGCGTCTTTCATGCAATCCAGACGCCATGGATGTTGGCGTGACCGAAAAAGGTCAGATTCGAAAATATTTCAGAAGCAGGGTCAATTCGTGCTTAAGTTTACTGTAAAGGTCAGAACAGAAATTTTGTCCTCCTCCTGGCCTCACTGTGTGTGCTGCTGTTTCTGCAGGATGTGTTGCGGATGCATGGGATAGGAGGAAAACTGCACCAACCAGATCGATCAGATCCGAATCAAATGAAATGTACACGCACTACAGTTGTGAGAGGATTGGATTACTAACAATCACAACCTACCATTTCTCAGGTCTCAACAGAATCTCTCAGGTCTCAACCTACCATTTCATAATACTAACAATCACAACTAACACAACATATATGTATGTAGTGCTGACTGATTTCTTAATCAGTGGAATGCTGCTCGTCTTTTCTTGATTGATTCGCCACCTCTATCACCTACTTGCCATAAATACTCTATGAATTCATATAGTAGTAATTATTAAGATGCATGAGTGCTGCTCACTCAGCTAGCATATGCATAGGCAATGAAACCATGTAGGGTCGGCAATGGCTAATAATTTGGGGATAAAAGAAGCGTCCACTTGAGCCGACAACAACATCTAGGGCGCTTGAACGCCACCCTACACCATTATTCAAACACCCCATCTGCTCCTGCTCTTGCTCTTGCTCTTTGACGATGCAGCTTCCAGTAGAAGACTGCCCATGTCCTCCCTGTCATGCCAAGATACATAAACATGGGACCTATCATTGCGTCCATGCATACCACTTCCCTCCATCTGCACTGCACAATCGAAATAAAGGGCCAAAAAGTTAATGACGACGCAAACTATGTACTCCTACATGGAACTAGAATTAATTAAATTCAGCTAAGCTTCCACCCTAAGTGTTTGTGACTGCAACCTTTACAAAAGCGTGGAAGCTAGATCGCTTCATACATTTTGTTCTTGCATGGCGGTTCACAAGTTTTCGAGTCGGGTGGACCAGTATCTGCACTGCAACAGTTTTTCACTAAAATCAAGGTTAAACGGAGCTTTCGGGATAAGCATAGCTTTGTCGGGTGGACCAGTATTACAAGTAGTGTACTGAAAACCATTCTAGCAGCGTAAAATGATCAATCAAATTGCTTTGCAACAGAACAAGGATTTTTAGGTGTGAATAAAATATCCAAATAATTATTAAATTCTCTAATCATTATTCTTATACATACATCATTTTCCTTAATTAACTATGCGTTCTCGTGGGCGTGTGGAGCTTGGATCATTTCGATCTATGCTACTCTTCAGCGGCGGCCGTTGTTGTCCTGCCGCGCTGGTCCTATGGGGTCTTAGCACAACGACCTACCGGCTGTCTACTACCACAAGTTTTGCCCGGCTCCGGCGAGGGAGGGGCGATGACGGCAGCGCGCCTTCGGCTCGCTTCAGTGCTTGTAGTCGTCGCTAGATGGTCTACGGACCTGGATGTAATTTTTACTATTTCTGGTGTTCACTATATTACCATGATTGAAGATGGATAAACTGAAAGTTTTCTCGCAAAAAAAAAAACCCTACTTAACTTGTGACTCGAAAACAATTGTTTGTTGTTGTCGCGAAAAAATATCGGCCACTGTTCACCCAAAGATTAAAATAGCCACCTGATGCCCTATCAGATGCCACAAGTTTTATCTACACATTTTTTTTCCTCCCAGCATAGCATATACCCCGAAAGTTTATAAATATAGTAGTAAGTGGAGAAAATGTCATGTGTTGATATTAGAAATAAGTTTATAGCGGTGATGGAACGCGCAAAGCAAGCTCAACTCGTAGGAGTAGGATGCAATCATTTGGTGCGTGTGCGTCAGGCCAAAAGTGCAAGGTCCCACGTTTCCAAGCTAGTGAGTGCAATGGCGAACAAGGGCAACCACTATGGACTGAGAGGCAGGGCATAATAATTCCTCCAGCATGGGTGGGGTAGGTCAGAGTAATTGAGTTGGATCCGAGATCGCATAGATAGAGCAGAAAAAGCTGGAGATTAAACTGAATAATGACAGTATCAAAATATAAAAAAGGACAACTAAATGTTCTGTAAATAGCTGATACTCCCTCCGTCTAGATGTGTAAGTCATCTTACGAAAACCAAATAATTCCAAAACACTTACGCGCGGTTTAGTTTAGTTGACGTCTGTGCGCACCACCGGCAGTTAACCAGCGTCCATAGCTGATATTTACCTTCTTGCAGCTAATTTTTTTTACATATAATAGAAAATAATTGAAATTTACTACTGTACATTGATCCACAAAATTAGGCTCGGCTAATATTTTTATTTTTACATACTTGTAACTTTTTGTTTTTTGAAGTTATTGATGAAAAAAAAAACGTCATGCATGGTTACTTGGTTGCAGTAATTTTAGGTCTGGATGGGCGAGTGAAATGGGAAAATGGGAATACAAATACAGTAATTTAAGTAGAGCAGTGGAGTGATTGGCGTCCCCAATGATTGTGGGGAGGTTGTGGGTGGTGTCAGGAAAAGTGCCGGCAAAGCGAGGCGCACGGCCGGGCCGGTGGGCCACCCCTGTCCTAATTTTCCACCTTGTCAATTTACAGGTGGGCCCCGCCCCAGGGGCTCTCTCGTTTGGGTGCGCTGGAAATCATCGTGGGCCTTTGCTTTCTTTTGTTTTACTCCTCGGTCGAGAGCGAGCAGTGAGCACCCCCGCCTGGCTCGGTTGGTCTCATGAGCCGTCGATCCAGCGTGAGCCGGCTCGGTCGACGCACTCAGCTGCAGTATGGCTCGATCCTAAGCTGTCCTTTTTTTGGGGGTGGGGGGAAGCAATTCATTAATTAAGTGATAACTGTTTTACAATCATGACTACTCTCTGTTCCTAAATATAAGTCTTTCTAGATATTTCAAATAGAGTACAACATTCGAATGTATGTAGACATATTTTAGAGTGTAGATTCACTCATTTTCCTTCGTATGTATTCCCTTGTTGAAATCACTAAAAAGACTAATATTTGAGAACGGAGGGAGTAATGATAGTGATAATCTCCTGTGGTACGTTTGCAAAGCCAACACGTTGTTCGCTTCTGCCCACGGCCAATTGTTGCCATAGCATCACCAGCTTTCTCTGAAGGACTAATCTTCTGGATTTCTGCATCCATTCCTCATGTTCAAAGTACAAAACCGCTGAAATATACTAGTTTAAAAAAAGCGCTCAAATATTATTAGGACGTCCAGGGGCGTGTGGGCTCAGCTGATATCCTGTGTGGTAGATAGTTTTTCACTTTTTCTAGCCCTACCAGTTTAATAAAAATGATGGAACCGCTGAAATATATATTCCTTATGTTCTTTACTAATGCTACCAATGTATCGATGATCAAGTTTCAAAACTTTTTTTACCGATGATCATGTTAAGAAGTCGGAATCAGGTTGTTATCGCCATCCGTCTACCCCTACCCAAACCACAGGATTCAAGCATGGATGTATGCATAAACCCGGACAGCTGGTTGCTAAACTATATATACTAGTAGACTGCCCGTGCGTTGCCACAGACTTTTTAAAAATTAAAAATATTACTGTCTCATCATGATCATGTTCTATTGAAAAAGCATCTGAGTTTTATGGATATATGATATTCCTCATTGCAATTAATGTCACTAAATTTCTCGATTCGTCAACCATAGGTAAGTGCAAAAGTAAATGAGTCTAAGTTGAGTGAAATAAGGGAGGATCAAATGAAGGAACAAATGAATGGTGCACATGCCTTAATTACTTCTTCTCCACCCTGAAAATGGAACAAACGAATCGTGGGCCGCCGAGCGGCCAAGCCGGTCGTCACTGGCTGGAGCGACGATGACCGGGACTACTCTCTTTGCATTCACTCTATCTCATCTGCATCTCGGTTTTCCTCACCGAAGATATGTAGTTGAGCCAATTGAGTCAAAGTTGTTTATTCCTTTGCTCTTCTTCCTACTTCCATTGTTATGTTTCCCTTCTCTCTTTGTTGACTTATGACACATCGAAGCTGCGGATGTAGTATAAAAGTTGATGGGATTGAGTGAGAAAGAGCGAGGTGGGAATATTATTGCAGTAACAACCTTGTTTTGCACCACAAGCATACCAGATTAGTTCTTTTTTCTAAGGTGTACCAGATGCAGCGGACGGGCGGAGGGGCACTTGTGTTGTACCATGGTGTTTTTTCTTTGCATAAACGAAACATTTTCTTAGATCTCAGTCAATTCACTTAAAATAGGACTGCGGGATTAATTACTGAAAACACAAGGGTTTTTCTGCAAAATGTGCGACAACATACGGGCACGTGCTTTAGTATTAGGGAAAGATATGCCTGTGCGTTGCAACGGGGGAGATATTGACATATCTATTGAAGTATCCGTCAGCACGGCCAAACAACATTTGAATTTTGAGAGGCGTATATTGAGGTCTAGCAGAAATTATGTGTGCCCCTCCCACATACCTCGGTATTATAACACAAGCCTATATGTGGTTCCCAACATATGTGTGTGTAGCATTTTGTATTATAACATTTTCCTGGTTCGTTTCTCCTTCGCATGGCTTTGCTGAGTTCTTAGCAGCTTATTGTCTTTGCTCTATTCAATTCCAACTTTTTTACCGATGATCATGTTAAGAAGTCGGAATCAGGTTGTTATCGCCATCCGTCCACCCCTACCCAAACCACAGGATTCAAGCATGGATGTATGCATAAACCCGGACAGCTGGTTGCTAACCTATATATATATATATATATATATATATATATATATATATATATATATATATATATATATATATATATATACAATCAACACAAAGTAGAATACTCCACTGCTTAATAATTAATCGAAGCTATCGGCTGGCCTAAGAACAACACGTACCGATCAATTTGTAATGAGCCACGCAGCTGTAGTTTTGCCAGGGGACATGGACAACCGGCCACCCCAGGAATCCCGACGCGACGTCATTGGCGAATTGACCCGTTCGTGCTCCAATCCACCAATCACCGCGCGCCACCTCGATACGAGCCTACGTACGCGCCCATGCATGCATCGATCCATGCAAACTGTTGGTCCTGTCAGCTCTACGTGCGCTAATCGCGCTCCATCTCGGTTGCTTCATGGCGCGATTTGTTTGCTTGCGTGTTTCGCTCCTCGGAATCGGCGTCGCCGCGACAGGGCCAGATCAATAATCATATAGACCGGGTGTGGTATGTGCTTGTGTGTGGTGATGTTGACCGATTAGCTTGTCGATGATTTTCCTAAGAAAAGAAAAGAGCTCGATGATTGGAACTGGTCATGAGCATGCTGCAAGATCCAACGTTTCCGTAGCCGATAACAAAGCAAGTAAACCGTACGTACGTGCGCGGATTAGTTTAGCATTTCGTCGTGTGTCCCAGCAAGCTAGCAGCATGCGGAATCGGTCCGAATCTTACTCAGGAGGGCTCCAAAAAAGGAGTATATTGTTTACCTCAGGTTTTGGTACGTGCCAAAAAAGAGTGAGTATATCCTGGACTCACAGCTGGCCGAGTCTTAATTAATTATTTCAGAAAATAATTGGTGTTGATCACTCACTCACTCACACACATAGGGTCTCTCGGAAACATACGGTTCTAGAAGCACTTGAACAATCGTCGCCAGTATAACCAAAAAAGAAAATGGATGAAGGATACGCCGAGCAAAAATTCACCATGGGATGGGCCAATGTTACCCACTGGAAAACTAGCCGGGCCCATAATTTCAAGGTTCATTTCTTTCGGTTGTAAGTAAGCCGAATTCACGATGTTCATTGTGTTTCTTGCATACGTAACTTTGTACGTGCAAATCGGTTGCGTAGTTTGTCCTTGATATTCAGTAGTTCTAGCGATGTTTTGGACCATATTCCTTGTCTAACAGTTGGATGATCAAAACATTCTAATCCAGGTCGCAAGCTTTATATTTGGAGCATTGGATTGCTCCTTACCAGGTACTACCATACACGCGGCAATGTTATTTTGGATCATCGCAATCACACGTGAATGTTGTATGTTTTATAGTACTAATTGCTACAAGATTGTTTTCATGTCACACGAGCCTAGGCGGTAAGAAAACACCATTAGGATTGGAACTTACGAAGACCTATAAAAATGACACAGTACAAAAGACAGCCAAGAAGTTCAAAAAAGGAGGCAAAACACAATGTGAACTCAAATGAATACTAGAACTACACTACACTGAAGTTAAATATGAAATTCAATATCGAGATGAAAATTAGTAAACAACAAAAAAATGAACTGATGAGATAAATGTGATGCACACTACTGGCAGATCTCATTGGGCGAAGATTTGACTACACTTTTTTGCGGAGATGTGTCTGCTAATATAATGTGATCTCATAAGACCAAGCCAGCAGGAGGCTATCGCACACACCAACATTGTTCTACCCCGCAGACCCAATCCTACACAGGCCACAGTTTAGACGAGTTCCGCAAGCGCAAGGAAATGCCTCGGCTCGGCTGGGAGCCAGATCGGGGCAAGGGAAGGAGGAAGGCTCACATTGAGCAGGAGCATGCACGGTAGCTGGGCACTATGAGGTGAGTGGCATGCAATGGAAACTATTTATCATGATTATTGATTTATTATTTATAACTAATTAATATAATAACTGGATACAACGAGTGCCAGCGAGCAGAAGAGTTCCATCTCTCAATTGAACAGGATCCTCTGTGACGGTGCAACCCATGACAATAATTCTATAAGTTGTGTACTTGTGGCGTGCATCGTAGGTGCTTTTTTTATTTTTTGAAACGGAGGTAAAAGAATTGCCTCATCGATTAATTAAGAAGAAGAGAATTGCCCAGTTAATTTACAGAAAACTGGGCTAAAACTGATACAATCATATCATAATTGGACTACTCACCAATCATGAGACCCCACAAACACACGTCCAACCCGCCAAACCTTCCCAACACACAATAACTCCGTTTGTACACCATAATTCAAGCCGACATGAACATCCCAACAGAAAATAGTGGACCATGTCAAAACCACAATAACAACCCAAACCGTGAGGATGGGTCGAGGGACCGAGAATCATCCATTAAGCAGCTGCGGGCGCCTTACCTATGGCGCCACTGTTCTTGTTTTTGCACCTTAGTGACTTCTCCTTCACCATACCGGTCTGAGGGCAATCACTCGCCTTCTTGCATTGGCCCTTGAATGTTGTTCCCATTAGGAGGCAAGCAAAGGCCCTTCCAGTTCCAGGCCTAATAGCCTCCACGGTAGCGAGCAAGTCACAACGCTCTTTTGCAACGAGAGCATTGGAATTATCCGTCAGCGAGGGTGGAACAGGTTTTTCACATGTAAGAGCATGAGGTTTAGTATCTACCCCTATGACATATCTGATCCCAGGTTTCAATGCAGAGAAGAGGTAGCTGTTGGCATTTTCTTGGTAGGTTTCATCAATGTATAAAAGCCACCTATGTGTTGGATTGGTATTTCACATGTGCCCTTTCATCATGTGTTGAAGAATTGTATGAACCAATGCAGACAACATTAAGTTTGTTAGTTCACAACAGCAGTCGTGCAAACCTTAAAGAGTTAACAAGTTGTACTCGGCTGTCGGCTCTTTTCTTTTGATTGAAGGCATAAACGGGATTCAACAACATTCATTGCTTTTCTTGCCCTTGTTTGTATAGTTTGTACTTGATATCAATGAGTTGTAATGATGTTTTGCAATAGACACATTGTATGGTAGTCATATGGCCAAAATAAACATTGTAGGAGTAAGTCTAATCGCAAGATATAGCTAGAATTTTTATTTATTTATTTTTGCAAAGTAGTGGCGATCTCGTGGACCAAGCGTAAGCCTGGGAATAGTTTCACATCCAAACCAAAGCTAGTCCAGCCCATAGCACTATACGCCCAGGAATCAAACTAAACCGATCCAAACCAAATCAGCTAGAACCCAGACCAAACCAAATTGTATGTTTTTTCAACCCAACCCCATCCAGATTGTTTATGATTTTTGGATTGAAACCACAAACTTGAACTATGGACAAAGCCCTTAACGTGAAAAGGGCATAAACAGTCAACGACCAAGCCCAATCAGGGATAATAATTTCTAAAGTGATATGGGCAATCCAGACCAAGCTAAGAGCATCTACAGCCGCAACCTGCAAATCTGGGCCCTCAAACGCACACGGCCGCGTCCGGCGCGTCCATGGACACTGACCGGACACTTCTCAAATTCTATCGTCCACATCCGTGCATCTCATATTCGGTCCCTATATCCTTACTAAGCATCTAACGTGGAACTAAACAACGTAGATCATCAAACACACATAGAATTGGACATAGAAATGCACATTCCAATCACCAAAACATCACCAACGGATCTCCAAAAGATCGCCAAAGTTCACATAATTCATATAAACGACGGATAAGTTTAAACTAGATTACTAAAAACTTGAAATTAAAGACGGAGACGGTGGAGCTTCACCACTTCCTCACCGAGCCTTTGCCCTTTCGGTTGCCGGTGCACATATAGGCGTCCGCGGCTGGTGGTGGGTCTTGGTTGTCCGAGGAGGAGGTGAAGCTGTCGCGGTCGCCGTTGTTGTCGTCGGAGTCGGAGAGGACGATGAGCCCCTTCATCCGACAGACCGCCCTGTCCTGCTCCCGCTTCAACTTGGCGACCCAAGCCTTCTCCGCCGCTGCCTCCTTTGCCTCGCACTCCGACTTCTCAATAGCAAGCCGGAGCCCCTTGGCGTTGTTCCGTCGGAGCCGGCGAGCGCCCATCTTGCCGTCGTGAGGGACCGACAGTGGACCCATCCGAGGACCCGCGCGTCCTCGTCGGGCTCCGCCTGCATCCCGCGCATTCCAGGGCGCCCCATATCTGCCCTATATTTGGGCTAGATATGAGGGGTGCCGGTCGGCCCGGGCTTTTGTCCGTGATTTGAGAGGTCCGGTTGGTCGGTTTTTTTTTGACCAGGCAGTGACCGAGGACCTGCCAGGGCGTTTGTGACGGATAGTAGTCCTGGCCATGGCAGCCCGGCACGGACGGCCAGGCCCGACACGACCCGAAAAAGTCCGACCCGGCCCGGCCCGACGCCGCTCGCGGGCCGGGCTCAGGCCTAGATTTTGAGCCCGAAGGCTGGGCCCGGGCCGGGCCGGGCCCATAGTTTTCGCGTTTTCCTGAAGGCCGGGCCGGGCCGGCCCGAAGCCTGACGGGCTTTTACGTGTTCGGGCCGGGCTCGGGCCCAGAAAACTGGCCCGACGGCTGGCCTGGCCGGACTCGGGCTTGAGTTTTTTTGTGTCGGGCTTGGCTAGGCCCGGCCCGGCCCGAGGTATGGCCAGGTATAACGGGTAGTATGTCTACCTACAGAGGCGAGAGGTTGTGGGTGAGAGAGAGGGCCCACCCACCTGCCACAAAAGCTTGGCGTCAGCCAAACGCCCCCGCTGTCGACGCAGCCAGGAGGGCTAAAGAGTAGGGAGAGTGGAGGAGGAAGGATGGGGTACAGCCATCGACAACGGCACCTAACCTGGGGCGGATGGAATCGCTGGTCTCGTATAGACGTAGAGTCGAATTGGTCGCTTGATCCAGTTTTTGTCTATAGATTGAAACAGGCTATGACCGTTTGGTCTCTGTCCAGACCAGACCAAACCAATCTAGTATAATTGCTACAGCCCACACTAGACCAAACTACCACAGGTGCTCAGCCATTTAATCCAACCGAAAGCAAACCGATGGGGAAAACCGAACTGAAACTTCAGTTTGAGTCCAAACCATTCGCACGTTTAACCAAGCGAGCGATGCACACACGCGACGAGACGAGCGCACGCACCAAAGCCTGTCGTGCCCCCGCAGTCCCGCACCGAGAGTTCCAAGTTCCAACGCGTGCACTACAGCCAGCCACACGGCCACAACTCAGCCGAGCTCCGCCAGCCGAGGAAACGGCTCGGCTCGGCTCGGGTCGGACCGGGTCAAGGCTCAGATCGAGGAAGGCAGCATGCACGGGCACCATGAAGAGCGATCGAGTGGCGCACAAGGGGGAAAGTATTTATCGCCATTATTTAGGTATTTATTTACAGCCAATTAATAATATAATAATTGGATGCCGCTGGTGGTAGCGGGGAGAGGAGATCCACCTCCCCCATCCAACCCAACAGCTCATCATTTGCTCGCCCCTCCGCTGCCCTATTTATAACCCACCACCCCGCCGCCGCATGCCCAGACCACACCAGATCATCACATCACCACCACCACCACCACCGGGCACTGCCATCGTCCTCCCTCCCACTCCGGGCAACTCCCAGATCGGATCGGGCCGCGCCGGAGAGAGATCGACGATGCATCGCGCCGCCGCCGCGGGCCTCGACCTGGGCCTCGGGCTCGGCCTCGGGCTCGCCTCCCAGGGCAGCCTCACGTCCTCCACCACCACCGCCTCCTCCTCCCCGGCCTCGCACTGGACCGCCGCGCTCAGCTCCGTCGTCGGCGCGCAGGAGTCGTACGGGCTGCACCAGTACGCCGGCCACAACCAGCCGCGGAAGGAGGAGCCGGGGATGAGGACGTCCACGTCGCCCGAGAGCGGCGTCAGCGGCGGCACCAAGAGGGGCCTGGAGCGCACCGGCTCCGGCATCTCCCGCGCCGCGGGCAGCGACGAGGACGACGACGGCGGCGACGGCGCCGGCGGCCGCAAGAAGCTCCGGCTCTCCAAGGACCAGGCCGCCGTCCTCGAGGAGTGCTTCAAGACGCACAGCACGCTCAACCCCGTAAGCCCCTGCTCCTTCTCCGGTGATCTTTCCTTCTTGAGCGCCTAGTGTTCGTCCGTGGGTTCCTCGCGATCGATCGCATTGGCCTGACCGGGATTTCTTTTCCGACGATCTGCAGAAGCAGAAGACGGCGCTGGCGAACCGGCTGGGGCTGCGGCCGCGGCAGGTGGAGGTGTGGTTCCAGAACCGCCGCGCGCGGACCAAGCTGAAGCAGACGGAGGTGGACTGCGAGTACATGAAGCGCTGGTGCGAGCAGCTCGCCGAGCAGAACCGCCGCCTCGAGAAGGAGGTGGCCGAGCTCCGCGCGCTCAAGGCCGCGCCGGCCGCGCACGCCCAGCAGGCCGCCCCCGCCGCCACGCTCACCATGTGCCCCTCCTGCCGCCGCGTCGCCGCCACCACAGCCGGACCGGCCGCCACGCAGCACCAGCACCAGCAGCCGCAGCAGTGCCACCCCAAGCCCCACGCCCAGCCCGCCGGCAACGTCCTGCCAAGCCACTGCCAGTTCTTCCCGTCCACCGCCGCCGCCGCCCCCGACCGGTCCGGCAGGCAGCAGGGCGCGTGGAACGGCGCCGCGCAGCCGCTCGTCACCAGAGAGCTCTTCTGAGACGACGAGATCTCGCTCTCGCCGCCGGGGTCCAGTCGAGGCGATTAATTAGGAGATTCGATCAGGCGGCGGTCGATTGGGTCAATCAACTAATCAATTGGCAAATCAGTCAGCCGATCGCCGGAAAAAGATTTGATTTGGTTTGGTTTGGATAGCAGTAATTAGCAGCGCTAGCGATCGATCGATGGTTTGGTTTCGGTTAGTACGTAGTAGTAATTTTCGGTTTGGGTTTCCTTTTCTTTTTTCCTTTGGGATTCGATGGACGACGAACAAAACAGAAAGAAACAGATTAGTAAGGAGGAACAAATGGCTGTCCGCTTTTTCCTGGACGGCGTGTACCCATCCACCAAACCCCTGCCGGTTGTTGGATTAACAGCTTGTTAATTGATTTGTACTACTGCTGCCACCACCACTAATTCATGATTGGTTGATGAAGGAAATTAATGAAATATCATCTTTCATTCACATTCTCCACTCTTCTCCAACAAGAGTATACTATTCGGAGCCATGTCCTTCTCTTCATAATTTTATCAACTATTTTGCGATAAAAACCATAACTAAGCGCCTCGATGAACCTGATCTCCTTTGTGTTTACACATACTCCCTCCGTTTCTTTTTAGTCTGCATATAAGGTTTGGTTAAAGTCAAACTTTGCATAGTTTGACTAACTTTATGTTAAAAAATATCAACATTCACAATACGAAATCAACATTTTCAGATGCACCATAAAATGTATTTTCATATTATATAGTTTAAGTATTGTAGATGTTTATATTTTTTAATATAAATTTGGTCAAACTTTGTTTAGTTTGACTTTGACCAAAAATTATACGCGGAGTAAAAAGAAACGGAGGGATGGTTTTTGTTGAAGTTTAATTCAATGAAAAAACAGTGACCTGGTTCGAAAAGAATGGTTTTTTCCACGCTAGCTACTACTAGCCTACCACTCATGATGAATTTTGCATCTGAGAGCAGACATGTAGCAACTTGTTTAAGCGAAAGCAACCCACCAACACCTCATTATCATATATTTACAAGCATGTTGAGACAGACAACCGTGCGTGTCTACGACGAGCCCTGGCTGCACACATGCGCCTCGGAGAAGCTTTAGTCCAAAAGCCAATTAACTAGTCCGCAGACAAAGTGGCGGACTAAAGTCATGGCGAGATCATTAGGAGATCTGATTAGAGTAGACCACCTGCAACTGCAATCCAGCTTGGTTAGTGCGCCTTGGACCTCTGGGGCCTGGTCCGGCCCGAGTTGTTTTCGACCGACAGTTGAATCTCTACGCGATCCGCGCGCGGCGACCAAAGTTTAATCGCTTCCTTTGCTTTCGCTTCCGGCCTTTTCATCAGTTGTGCTCTATCGCAGCAACTCGCAGGTCGCAACAGCTTGTGATGTAGACGATGAGTGGATGGAAGAGGGAGGGCTGACCTAACTAAGTGACGGCAAGATCGATTCAGATGGCTGCATGGATGGATGGAACGGCAGCAACTCGCTTTGATTTGTGGGCTTCTTGTTAGGCTTGTTAGTCACTTTGCACTAGTTGGATGAGGGAACGTGCCGATTGGTCCCGGTTGCTAACATACATGTGTCTCTTACCATCAAAGGACAAACTGATGGACGCCGATTTGTGATTATGGATGAAAAGGATCCACATCTATTATAAATGTTCTCCACAAGTACAAATCACCTAATGCATAATAAAAATTGCATCGAGATCCCTCGACGGTCGGTCAACCGCTACCACCCGGAGAATGAGGTGCCGACGCATCGATGTCGCCGCTCCCCTACCACTTTTACTACCGCTACATAGTAAATAGTTTACACAAAACACCTCATGAGATCTTGTCCGCCACCTCAGCTCAGTTAGAGCTGTTACACGATTTGTCGCCCTGCATATTCTAAGAAAATGTTGACCATATTAACTTGGTAAAAAAATAGTAGGTAAAAAAAGTATTTGTCGGGGTTGCGCGAGATGCTCCCCGACCATTCCATCGCTTGGCGCAGCCACCGGTGGCCGGGAAAGCCAAATCCGGCCTCCCGCGGTGAGGGGCCACAAATCGGCAACTTCCCGGCCCGCCAACGCAGGAGGAGGGGGAGGGGGGCGGAGGGCAACCTCGTGCGTGTGGCGGTCTGTCGGCGTGCTCCTGCCGGCTACTTTCGCCGGAATCTTGGGCGCCGGCGGGGCTAGGGGCTAGGGGAGAAGGGAGGTGGTTGGTGGAGAAAAGCGCGGGCTGAAATATCCTCCCCACCAATGCTCCCGCTATATGTAGGGCACCGACGGGCCGGGGAGGGGGAACCCGCGTATTCGCGGGTTGGGGTAAAGTTTTTGCCGCGCCCCTAAAATTTTTTTGCGGGCCGGCCGCGTTTGCTGGGTCTGTTCGGGCGGGATTTTCCGCACTGACCTGCATTTTGGCGGTTATTTTGCAGGGTCTGCTAGAGTTGCTCTAAGTATGTCATAGCAAAAAAAAAGCCGGTCATGTGAGTAAGTTTGAAAAAACACAAAGTTCGAAGCTTATCGCGTCCTTTTGCAATGAGCTCGTCGAATGTGATTTACCCACGAAATTTTGCAAACACCTGGCGCACTCAAGCATCTTGCTTGAAAAGATATTTGGATTGTTTGTTTGCTTTATTTTATTTTATTACTCATCAGGAGCAAATAAGCCTGGGCTCGGAGACGAGTTACCTTTTTTGTGCAATTTTTCTTTTATCTTTTCTTTCATGATGTTCGATGGTTGTGATTTTTTCATTCACTTTTTCGCGATATTTATGGTTGTGCTGGTTCAATAATCATGTGTTCATGTTTCATTTTAGCAAAACTAGGATTTACAAACGAGTTTTTCATACCGTGGAGATTTTTTGTCTTCAAATGATCAAATTTATTTATTCCACAACAATATTTTGTTTACGTACACTAAATAAAATGTTGGTGCTACGCATTAAAGATTTCTCCATAGTATCACAAATTGTTCCGCACCATACATAAAAAATATATTCTGTGGGCTAAATGCTTGGCCCAACTTCCCATCTGCCAAGCTAGAAAAAAAAATCGTTGGCCCATCTTCACACCGCCTGAATGGACGAGCAAGCAGCAGCCTGCCCGGCCGCCGGTGCCGGCCACCAACGGCGACGCTGCGGTGCGGCAGCGAGCTGTATATGGTCACCTGTAATTTCCCGACAATGGCAGGGATTTTTCACTGTTCTGACCCATGTCTCGAAGTTTAGCACGATTTGACCCGTGTTTGAAACTTTTTTCGTATCTGACCCAAACCAAGACGCCAACATTCGCGACGTTTTGCTTGCACAGAGGACGCATCAAACCCTGGCGTTTAGGCCTGGCCCACCTCCCTGGTCAGCAGTTTGACCGTCCGACGTGGCAATTCTCGACCCCGACCCTAGACGCCGTGAACCTTGGCGTCTAACCCCCCTGAGAGATAAGTGGTCACGGGAAAAGTGTGTGGAGCCCTCCCACACACTCTCCCAATCCCAATCTTCCATCCCGAGAAAGAAGAACAAAGGAGAGCTCACCCTGTCTCTCCCACCTCAAGGCTCACTCAAATCCCGCTCCAAATTTGATTTTCCTCCGTGGATCTTTCTCTCCCTTGTTGTTTGAGGTAATCTCCCCCGGATCCCTAAATTTTGTTGGTAATTTCTTGTTATTTTAGTGGCATTATGTAACCTTAGGTGGCACCTCAGTTTCTAGATTTATTCAAATCCTTTGGTATTGGATGGCTTTTAATTAATATGTAGTTGTGGTAGTAGTAATGGCATATGCATTTTGTGGGTACAAATGATGGATTTGATAAATATGATGGTTAGGGTTAGGTTATGTGTTAAGCAAATGATATGATTTATTTAGTACATAAGTTTTAATTTGTTTTTGATATAACTCATTAGGAATATATAGTTGTCATTGCTTCATTAGAGTTGCACACATAGTTTTTGCAACTATGCATTATAATTGTCATTTCATCTTGTTTGTTGTCCCTTTTAGATGGATGATAGACTTGTTAATGTTCATTATTTGGACAAAGCGTCATTTGTGACCAAAACTGCAAGTGACAACGAGGAAGTGGTGGTATTCGACACAAGTCCTAGTTATGATGAGGTTATTATTAAAGTAAGAGATAAGTTGAATTGGATGGACCCCAATGATAAAGTTGAATTAATAGGAAGGTATGATGTTGGGGTGGGAACAAAATCTCGACTGAAGAATATGCCTATCATCTCCGAGTTGCATTGGGGGATATACAAGGGTAAAGTTGCGGCCTCGGAAGACATGTCACTTGAATTGTTTGCTACGAAGGGGCAAGGTTTGCGGCTTGATATTGACTTGAACCACCAAGTGTCCTCCCCGTGTCATGCTATGAGCCCTAGTAGAAGTGTGGCTCGTGTTGTGGATAGTGCCGAGGTCTATGCCTCCGATACTTCTAGCCAGCTGCCACCTAGCCAAGAAAATGAAGTTGTTGGGCATGCTCTTGAAAAAGTTAATGAACAATATGTTGATGGTCATGGTAATGTCCAGTGTGGTCATGGTGGTGATGATGATGACATGCATGAGGATGAGACTCATGCAAATGAGAAGGAGAAAAGGGAACAACGGAAGCGTGAGGCAGACATGGCATGCAAAAACAAGAAGATGGTTCAAGAGGAGGAGAGAGTTAGGAAGCTTGAAAGGGCTCGCCTTGCACTAGAGGATGGATGCAGTGCTGATGATGAGCAAGAGGATGAGATTCATGGCAATGACATCGGTGACTTGGAAGCGTTTGTCAGGCAGCAGGACATGGACCGTGAGATCCCCTATGGTCGTGCATATGCATATGATTCAGATGATGAAGGTCCAGAGGAAGAACTGGGCGTGGATGGATTCACGGAGAGAGAGAACCGTATACACACAGAGGTGACCGGTTTGGAAATAAGAACTCCATTGTTTCATGATCTCAGGCTGGCCCACAAGGTGGTAGTTGATGGTGGCATGAGTAAGGCGATAGAACCAAGAGCTTGCCCGGAACCGGGCGAACCAAGGGACAAGGATGAAGATGAGAATGCTTACTTGAAGAAATGGTTGAAGTTTGTGAGTTTGCAGGCCTTCAAAGTATGGCTAAGTGACTATGCTATTAGGAACCATAGACCATATCTTGTTGGGCACTCGGACCAAAAAGTGCGTTACTCCATCCATTGTGACAAAGAAGGATGCCCATGGGCGGTCCATGGAAGAAGAATTAAAACCGGGCAATGGTTGTTAACAAGTTGTGTGTGTACTCACTCGTGCAGGCCACCGTCAAAAAAGAAGCCTAAAACACACCGTCAGCTCACGTCTGAGTTTCTCGGGTTTAAATTAATGAAAGAAGTATCAAGTGATCCAACCGTGAAGGTGAAGCTACTCATGACGACGGTGAAAAAAATGTTTGGATACAAAGTCAAGTATGGGAAGACATGGAAGGCCAAGTCAAATGCTTTAAGGATGTTGTATGGTAGTTGGGAAGAAGCATACAATCGCCTCCCGCGGTTGTTCGGAGCGATTGCCCATAGGAACCCCGGCATGTACCATGTGGTCGAGGATGATGGTCATGGGGTGTTTCACCGTGCCTTCTGGAGTTTCGGACAATGCATCACGGCCTTTAAGAATTGCCGTCCGGTTTTGTCTATTAATGGCACATTCTTGACCGGCCGATACAAGGGCACAATCATGCTAGCAATGGCGCACTCCTCCAATGACAATGTGTTGCCGGTGGCATTTGGTTTGGTGCCCTTCGAGCACCAAGACAATTGGGAGTGGTTCATGCGTCATGTTAGGGAAAATGTCATTGGTGATAGAGAAGTGTGCATTATATTAGACCGACACCAAGGCATACTGAAAGCCATGTACATTGTTATTCCAGGACTTCCAAAGCTCCATCATCGATGGTGCATGAGGCATTTCGTGGCAAACTTTTACAGGGCATGTAAGAGCAAGGAGTTGAGCAAGGATCTAACCCATGTTTGCGTGGCCTTCAGCACCGGTGCGTTCACCATTCACTATGACAAGCTCTACGAAGCTGCAAACGAAGGAGGGAAAGATTTCTTAACACGAAATTTTCCAGAGAAACACAAGTGAGCATGTGCTCATGACGAAGGAGGTTGGAGATATGGAGACATGACCAGTAACATGGTCAAATGTTTTAACAATGTGCTCAGAGGTGCCCGCCCATTGCCAGTGACTGCAATAGTGGAATATACTTTCTTCAAGCTTAATGAGTATTTTCTGATGCATTCAGAGGAAACCGTGAAGTGGATTGGTGAAAAAATGGAATATCCACCAAAGGTTGAAGAGTGGATGATGTTACAACAAAGCAAGTCCTCGGCACAGAAACTTAGGCTATTCAACACCTACGATATGACCTACCAAATCGACGAGCCTGGTGGGACAACAAGAGATGGTATGTCATATGGTGGTCGTGCATTCGAGGTGCACCTTAAGAGACGGTGGTGTCAGTGCGAGAGGCCTAGTAAGTATCATTGGCCGTGCTCTCATCTCTTGACGGCGGCATCGTCAAGAAATATACATGTGTCTGATGGGACAACCGTGAGGATGCATGAGTTCGATCTTGAACCTACTAGGTTGACATGGGCCCTTCGATTCCAACCCTTCCTAGACCCATCACAATGGCCTGACTATAATGGCTCGGAGCTTAGGCCCGATCCTTTGCTCAAGGTTGAGCCCAGGGGTAGAATCAGACAGAAACGGTTGAGAGGCGATATGGACAACCTAGCTGGATACACTGGCATGAACCAATTTGGTAGCGGGCACTTTATGGAGCCTCCAGACACTATCAACTGTGGTCAATGTGATAATTCGGGACACAATGTGAGAACATGCTCTAGGAAAAGGAAAACATCAAAGGAGGGCAATCCAACCACGAGTCAGGCAGGTGGTGGCAGAGGGGGTTCCGGTGGTCGTAGAGGGGGTTCCGGTGGTCGTAGAGGTGGTTCCCGTGCTGCTAGAGGCCCTAGAGGAGGTGCTAGGAGTGGACAACGTGGTAGAGGTGGCGCTAATGGAGGCCCTAGAGGGGGTAGTAGTGGTGCTCGTAGAGGTGGTTCCGGTGGTGGTAGAAGATTACGGAGGACTGATAACGGGTCGGCGTTTGGTTATTTGCATAATCCAAATGGTTGACCAATTTTGAATGGTAAATATTTGTTCATTATTTTCTTGTTTTCTTGTATTGTGTTTTTTTGCATTTAGTTTGTTCATGTAATTTTCTAACAATTCTTCTTCTCATAGGCATGGCTTCATCCGGTTCCATAACGAGGCCGCGGTGCGCTGACCAAGAGGACATGCCGAAGAAGTGGGAGGAGGCAAGGTTGGACAAGATGAAGGAGAAGGATGTGAAAACCCCTTCATGTTGGTGTGCATATGAGTGTAAGGTGAAGGTCTCCACTGACCGGAAGAAGTCGTGGACGGAAGGAAGAAGATATTTTGTGTGTCCCAACTATGCACATGATCGCATGCGTCCCACTAGAGCCTATGACATCCCACCGGTATGTTAGAAAAGTAGGCTATTCTCCATTATGATTCACTTTATATTACTAACAAAAACTTGTTTTGTGTGTAGTCACCTCCTCCTCTTTGCAAGTACTTCACATGGATAGATCATGAAGTGCCAGAAGATGTCCAAAAAGACCAACTTCAAGATTGCCTTAGGAGACATCGACTGTTTGAAGAATCCTTACAGAGAGCCGAGGACGAAGAACGTCGTGAGAGGGAGAGGAAGGAGCGGAAGAAGCGTGAGGAGGAGAGGGCGCGCAAAGAGAAGGCAGCTCGTCAAGAGGAGAGGGCAAGAAAGCTTGAGAGGGCTCGCGATGCACAAGAGGAGGATGAGGCACGCGACAAGAAGGGGAAATGGCCGCGTGTGACCCAATAGAGACTTGAATGTGCTGCTATTTGAGGATTGTATCATGAATTTGTGATGAACTATGTCATGGACCTATTGTGCTATTTGATGGGAACTATGTAATGAACCTAAATTATGCTATTTGATGGGAGCTATGTAATGAACCTAAGTTATGCTATTTGATGGGAACTATGTAATGAACCTAACTTTATTATTATTTGTCCATGTGGTGAATTGTGCAACAAAATTGTCATATCCACAGAGGTAAAAGTTCTGTTGGCCCCTGATGAAACCAAGACGCCAGGAATCGCGGCGTCCAGAGCTCTGCTACCCAGACGCCAGGGATTGAGGCGTCTTGGTCTCTGCTCCAGACGCCCGAGACCACAACGTCTAGGCCCTATCCAGAGAGGTAAAGCTGTGGTTGCTCCTCTGCACACCTAGACGCCAGGAGTCACGGCGTCTTGACCTCTGCCTAGACGCCAGAGACCACGGCGTTTAGGCCCTATCTAGATAGGTAAATCTGCGGTTGCTCCTCTGCACACCTAGACGCCAAGGTCGGTGGCGTTTTGGTCCTTTGCAGATTATAAGTCCTTGTGGGCCCACTCCATAACTCATTCTTCAACCTCACAACCCCGAGCTGCTGCCCCCCACACTCTCTCCCCCAAGCAAACCCCCCATCAAATCTCTCATAAATCGGTCCCATTTGACCATTGGATCGAAGTCATTTACTACCATTGAGGTAAATCCAGTACACCCCCATGATTTGTTTGGTTCAATCCATCACAGTTAGTGGATTATTTCAAACCCTAGCTTTTCCGTTTTTTTGCAAATCCTTTGCAAAAAAGGGTACATATATAGTGTTTTATGCGGTGTTGTTAGCTTTAGCCTAATGAATTTAGTTGGTGTAGTATGCATGCTCCTAGTGTTATGCTTACGATTTGGGTTAGGATTAGGATTAGGATTACCCTAGTTGTTATGCTTATGATTAGTGATAGAGTTACATACTTCTTTATAATGTTGCATTTTAATGTTAGGTCACTCTTGTAGGAATGGCACTTAATAATGACGCAAAGATGGTTTTCATTGAGAAATATATGGATGCGGCGGATGAAAAGAACCGCGAACTCATTAAAGAAAAGATGATGCTGTGGGTGAATAGTTGCGATACAAGGAATGAAGCTGTGAGGAACTCTGCACGGTTATATTTTTCTGATGACTCAGATAATGTCATCGCTGAAACGGAAAATAATCTTGCCGAGATGAAAAGGGCTGAACTTGATTGTAGAAGTGATCTAGGTAGGCAAATCGCATTTTATGCAACTATGCTAGAATATCATCAGATGGACTTGAATAGGCCTAGACAGATCATTGACTGGGCAATCAATGAAGCTATGTCCCCGATACCGACCCAGGCTGCTCGTTGGGATTGGGTTCTCGAAATACCGGGTGTCATCTATTGCAACCCTGGACCAAACAATGACATTCAATTGGAACCTATCCCGCTAGATTATGAGACAGACTTGTCGCTGCTATATATCGACCCAAGCTCCTCGGTGCTACCTACTGACCCAAGTTCCTCGGTGCCAGATGGGGCCAATGCAAGCAAGAAGAAGAAAAAGAATGATTCACAGAAGAAAAATAAGAAAGAGAATTCATGCAAGAAAAACTCGAGGGGTTGAACTATGTGATGTTCTATGTCATGGAACTAAGTGATGTTGTATGTCATTTGAACTATGTCCGTTAAAGTTTGTACTGCGTATGTCAGTTGAACTATGTAATGCTTATGTCGTGGATCTAAGTTATGTTGTACGTCATGAATTTGAGACCGTTTATTTATGAGTTTCCAAAAAGTTTCTTCTAATTTGTCATTTGTTTGTACCCGCTATGCAATGCCAGTAATTGTTCTGATATTTGTTTTCAAAAATTGTAGGCCTTTGCACAGGGCAAAACGCCGGAGACCACGACGTTTTGGCCATATCCAGAAAGGTGAAACTGTTGTGGCTCATCTGCAGACCTGGACGCCAAGGTTTCTGGCGTCTAGGGGCAAAACACCAGAGACCATGGCGTCTAGCCTGTACAGAAACTTCAGCATAATAGCAAGAAGGTAAGGATGACAGCATAACAGCAAGGATGATAGCAAAACTAAGCATAACAGCAAGGATGACAGCAAAACTGAGCAATATTTCCAGGATGACAGCAAGAAGGTACCATAGTTCACGCCATCATAGCAAACAACATCATGAAGGTAGCAAAGTTCACGCCACTCCATAAGTGCAAATTAAACACAAGTCTTAGGTAGCAAAGTTCACGCCACTTCTAAAGTTCACGAATGAAACATAACAAAGTTCACGAGAATCTAGTATTAACTAATTCACTTCTTCCTTCCTTTTTTGCTGCGCGGCGTGCGTTGTGTGGGCTGTGATGGCTGCGGCGCATCATCCATTTGGGACATCCCAAGCACCTCCTCTTCGTCTTGATTGTACTCCTCTTCGTCTTGTTCTGGCTCCTCATCCTCTTGCTCTGGCTCCTCTTGCAGTTCCTCCTCTTGCTCTGGCTCCTCTTGTTGTTCCTATTGCAAGACAAGACGACGACGACGTCTATTGTCCCGGCTAGTAGAAGCTCCAGCTGCCATCTTGTGGCAAGAGAGCATAGCTACCATCTTGTGGAACCGACTCACGAAACTCTGCAACATAACAAAGATGCAATACTAGACTAAGTAAAAAGTGTGCAAAGATGGAGGTTTTTGAATAGAGATAACATATACCTTCATTGTTTTCCTAAGAATTTTGTCAGATGATCCACTTCCCTCATCTTCACCAAGTGCTACACCAGCCTCGTTAACACAATGCAATAACTCCATGCACTGCAAAATGAAGATAACGAAAAAATATCTTTTAAGTACATGTAAATGCACTCGAAGTAGATTCTAATTGTGTGGAGCATACCACTCGGTCGTGTAATTGTGCGTAGTCAAGTTGTGTCCCTTCGTTGTCTCTCGTTTCTAAATTGAAGTCCATATACCCGCTCTCACGATCCAACTCTTCCAATTCCGAACGGTTCCAACCGGGCTTTAGCTTCAACCGGTAACGTCCTGCAAGACACTTCAGATGCTCTTCGTATAATGAATCACTGTGGAGTCTTCTTTTGTTCTCCAGTAGGGCCGCTCTTTGATTCCACAAATCTATCCACTCGAAGTGCTTGATGGCCCAAGTCAAAGTTTCCGGGTTATTCTTTCGACTAATTCTGCAAATTATGTACAAGATGAAAGCATTAGCAAGAAATGTCTTTGATAATGCTCTACTATATATCCAAAGCTACAACTATCTTACCGATGCAGATATTGGCTTGTCTCGTAACTCTCATCCCTTGGTGTCCCTTGCCTTCTCCCAAATTGTCTTGCGACACGATCTAGGTAGTGCCACTCGACAGCATAGAAGCATATCAGTGGGCATCTCGCCCGCCAAATCTTCCTGTCACGCGTGCACATCTCGTTCAGCCGGAAATCACAATCGGCATCATATGGCATCCAATCAACCTACAACACAAGATGATACTAGTTAAGTACACGGTTCCATCACAATTAAAGATGTGCTCTTATGTAAGTTATCATTACCTGCTTATGAGTCAACATATCCAGCTCGTTGATGTAGCATTTATATCGCGCAACCGAGCTGCCTGTGTACACATTCGCCATCTCCCAACAGTAGGCGGCGGTCGGAAACCGGCAAGGATCTTCTCCATGCCTCCCGTCGTGTGGCAGCCATCCTTCAGGAGGTCTCTTGTTTTTCTCTGGACGTCCAACGGGCATCTGCTCCCACATCCAAACCTGAAGGCACCAAACAAAGCCACCCATACCAGATGTGCCCTTCTTCCTACGACATGCCTCGTCAAGCTGCAAATTCAGAAATTGTTCATAAGAGGTCGACGAAATTGCAAATGCAAACAAATTGACAATTTGATTACTAATTACCTGATGATATAAGTATGCTAGTGCTCCTGAACCCCAACTGTACTTACGGTCCCAGTCACTTAGTAGGTCCAAGAATATCCACTGGGCTTTATTACCGATAGAATCTGGGAACACTACCCTCGTTAACAGATACCACAGATAAGCTCGGGCGTGCTGCCGCACAACAACCTCATTGGCGTCTGGAGGGCATACTATTCCTCTCTCCTCTCGGAGGCAATGATGCAACACTTTCTCACTGTCACACTCACCTTCTTCAGGAGGCACGGGGAAGACACCTGTCAATTGGCCAACATGATCTCGCCAATTAGCAGTTACGGTGGTGCCAGTCAAAGATTCTCCATTGATTGGAAGGCCACTGATCATCGCCATGTCCTCCAAGGTCACGGTCATCTCTCCACATGACAAGTGGAACGAGTGTGTCTCTGGCCTCCAACGGTCAATAAGTGCGGTCATCGCCCCGTGGTTGATCAACGGAGCGTGCCGCTTGAACTGAAGCACAAACGGGAGAAGGCCCAATCTCTTGAAGTATGGCTCATACCGCTCATCACACGGCCAGTCGTGGGCACTATGACCCCTCATGCGCATAGGTTTTAGTTCCTGCAAAATAGCATTGCATTATGGTTAGTGCCTAGCAAAACTTATAAGTAATAACCAAGAATTCAAATGGATTGAGTCTTACCCGGTGATTCTCAATGTCCCGCGCACGATGCTCTTTGTCATACCCTTTATGAAGACCATCGTACCAACGTTCACCCGCCATCCTACAAATCAAGCATGAACAAATTAAACATACATAACATAAGACTATATAACGTCCTACATATCATATATTTGCCATAACAACATCAACATAAATGCATATCTCAATGGCAACATAACAAAACCAATTATCTATATATGAGAAAATCTCAATGCACGGGGCAACATATCTCAATGTCAAGATGTATATGACAAAATCTCAATGGCAACACAACATAACAAAATCTCAATATAACATCCTAATTATATGACCGTATCTCAATGAGAATCAAGCATACAAAATACACAAATTATTTGGATTATCTTTCAAGCAATCATCTATCTAAATCCATATACATAGCAACAAAAATTAAAATGCCCAACCCTACCACAAATGCCTTGTCTTCTCAATCCAACCATATAAACACATGCCTTCTCTTCTAAAGAACACATCATACCCACATGACCAAGCCATGGGCTCCCCTTTCTCAAAAAAGTGCAAACAAAACGAATACTAGGGTTCCAAAAAGTATGAATTAATGCCACAAAAATAAAAGTTTCCAACCAAAAATATTTGGAGGAACCGGTGGAGAATACCTCAAGGAAGATGGGGGGGGCTCAGATCCGCACTTTTGATGAAGAATATAGCCGATTTGGGGGTGATTTGGGTGAGGGGAGGAGAGAAGCAGAGCTTCTGTAAGCGCCGCCGCGAGGAGGAAGACGCCTCCTGCATCTTGGGGTGGGTTGGACTGCACCCGAGCCGGCTGGGGCCGGTTTACTGATCTCCAGTGGTAAACGCCATGGGCCGTGGCGTTTACCCCTTTGCCACGTCGGACGGTCAACCTGGAGGACCAGGGAGGTGGGCCAGACCTAAACGCCACGGACCGCGGCGTTTTCAGTGCAAGCAGAACGCCGTGGATGTTGGCGTCTCGGTTTGGGTCAGATCCAAAAAAAAAATTCAAAAGCGGGTCAAATCATGCTAAACTTTGCCAGATGGGTCAAAACAGTGAAAAAGTCCACAATGGCATGTGGCGGAAATCACCATACGCAACAAACTACTAAAGGCAGAGGCGTGCGAGTGATCATCCTCCGTCCACCCCGAGTCCCCGACGGACGGATCCGAGATCGATCTGTGTATGCATGCGACCAGCTCAGAATTGGCGGGCGACCTCATCATCATGGACATGATGAGTGGGCTGTGGACGACCACATAAGACTAACCGTCGAATCATTGCACATATACTCCTATCCGACCTCACGCAGTCGCACACCACATGGTGTCTGTCAGACTAATGCCAAATGCGTGTGTGTGTCCCTAGCTAGCGCTAAGGGCCTGTTTGGTTTCAAATAAGTCACCAATTTATAAGTCGAAAAGTGAAAAAAGTGACTTATTTTGCCAAACACACCCGACTTATAAGTCATCCCAACTTATAAGTCATAAGTTGCTCCACCCCAACTTAAAACTTATAAGTCATCCCCTTTTGCGTTGGTCCCACCACCTGCATGATGTTGATTGGTGTGGAAAAGTGTGTCAGATGACTTATAAATCAGGTGACAACCAAACAGGCGTGACCTATAAATCACCTGACTTATAAGTCGGGTGACTTATTGGTACCAAACAGGCCCTAAATGCTGGCCGCTGATGATCTATCAATGCCGAGCCGTGGCTGCTGCTGGTGATAAAATGATTCTGCTAGCTAGGTCGATCATTGATTGATTAGTAGCTAGCTAGTCATTGCTGATAAAATGTACTATTACTAAAATTATGTGTACATACAGGCAAGGTTGGAAAAAGCGATAGGCGTAAGCGAGGCGGTTAGCCTTCGCCTAGTGCCTAGGCGGTGCCTAAGCGCCCTAGGCGCGGCCTAGGCGGTAATATAGTTTTTACTCGTAGTGTATTTGTGATTATTATATGGGTCAACATATCCAGCTCGTTGATGTAGCATTTATATCGCGCAACCGAGCTGCCTGTGTACACATTCGCCATCTCCCAACAGTAGGCGGCGGTCGGAAACCGGCAAGGATCTTCTCCATGCCTCCCGTCGTGTGGCAGCCATCCTTCAGGAGGTCTCTTGTTTTTCTCTGGACGTCCAACGGGCATCTGCTCCCACATCCAAACCTGAAGGCACCAAACAAAGCCACCCATACCAGATGTGCCCTTCTTCCTACGACATGCCTCGTCAAGCTGCAAATTCAGAAATTGTTCATAAGAGGTCGACGAAATTGCAAATGCAAACAAATTGACAATTTGATTACTAATTACCTGATGATATAAGTATGCTAGTGCTCCTGAACCCCAACTGTACTTACGGTCCCAGTCACTTAGTAGGTCCAAGAATATCCACTGGGCTTTATTACCGATAGAATCTGGGAACACTACCCTCGTTAACAGATACCACAGATAAGCTCGGGCGTGCTGCCGCACAACAACCTCATTGGCGTCTGGAGGGCATACTATTCCTCTCTCCTCTCGGAGGCAATGATGCAACACTTTCTCACTGTCACACTCACCTTCTTCAGGAGGCACGGGGAAGACACCTGTCAATTGGCCAACATGATCTCGCCAATTAGCAGTTACGGTGGTGCCAGTCAAAGATTCTCCATTGATTGGAAGGCCACTGATCATCGCCATGTCCTCCAAGGTCACGGTCATCTCTCCACATGACAAGTGGAACGAGTGTGTCTCTGGCCTCCAACGGTCAATAAGTGCGGTCATCGCCCCGTGGTTGATCAACGGAGCGTGCCGCTTGAACTGAAGCACAAACGGGAGAAGGCCCAATCTCTTGAAGTATGGCTCATACCGCTCATCGCACGGCCAGTCGTGGGCACTATGACCCCTCATGCGCATAGGTTTTAGTTCCTGCAAAATAGCATTGCATTATGGTTAGTGCCTAGCAAAACTTATAAGTAATAACCAAGAATTCAAATGGATTGAGTCTTACCCGGTGATTCTCAATGTCCCGCGCACGATGCTCTTTGTCATACCCTTTATGAAGACCATCGTACCAACGTTCACCCGCCATCCTACAAATCAAGCATGAACAAATTAAACATACATAACATAAGACTATATAACGTCCTACATATCATATATTTGCCATAACAACATCAACATAAATGCATATCTCAATGGCAACATAACAAAACCAATTATCTATATATGAGAAAATCTCAATGCACGGGGCAACATATCTCAATGTCAAGATGTATATGACAAAATCTCAATGGCAACACAACATAACAAAATCTCAATATAACATCCTAATTATATGACCGTATCTCAATGAGAATCAAGCATACAAAATACACAAATTATTTGGATTATCTTTCAAGCAATCATCTATCTAAATCCATATACATAGCAACAAAAATTAAAATGCCCAACCCTACCACAAATGCCTTGTCTTCTCAATCCAACCATATAAACACATGCCTTCTCTTCTAAAGAACACATCATACCCACATGACCAAGCCATGGGCTCCCCTTTCTAAAAAAAGTGCAAACAAAACGAATACTAGGGTTCCAAAAAGTATGAATTAATGCCACAAAAATAAAAGTTTCCAACCAAAAATATTTGGAGGAACCGGTGGAGAATACCTCAAGGAAGATGGGGGGGAGGGCTCAGATCCGCACTTTTGATGAAGAATATAGCCGATTTGGGGGTGATTTGGGTGAGGGGAGGAGAGAAGCAGAGCTTCTGTAAGCGCCGCCGCGAGGAGGAAGACGCCTCCTGCATCTTGGGGTGGGTTGGACTGCACCCGAGCCGGCTGGGGCCGGTTTACTGATCTCCAGTGGTAAACGCCATGGGCCGTGGCGTTTACCCCTTTGCCACGTCGGACGGTCAACCTGGAGGACCAGGGAGGTGGGCCAGACCTAAACGCCACGGACCGCGGCGTTTTCAGTGCAAGCAGAACGCCGTGGATGTTGGCGTCTCGGTTTGGGTCAGATCCAAAAAAAAAATTCAAAAGCGGGTCAAATCATGCTAAACTTTGCCAGATGGGTCAAAACAGTGAAAAAGTCCACAATGGCATGTGGCGGAAATCACCATACGCAACAAACTACTAAAGGCAGAGGCGTGCGAGTGATCATCCTCCGTCCACCCCGAGTCCCCGACGGACGGATCCGAGATCGATCTGTGTATGCATGCGACCAGCTCAGAATTGGCGGGCGACCTCATCATCATGGACATGATGAGTGGGCTGTGGACGACCACATAAGACTAACCGTCGAATCATTGCACATATACTCCTATCCGACCTCACGCAGTCGCACACCACATGGTGTCTGTCAGACTAATGCCAAATGCGTGTGTGTGTCCCTAGCTAGCGCTAAGGGCCTGTTTGGTTTCAAATAAGTCACCAATTTATAAGTCGAAAAGTGAAAAAAGTGACTTATTTTGCCAAACACACCTGACTTATAAGTCATCCCAACTTATAAGTCATAAGTTGCTCCACCCCAACTTAAAACTTATAAGTCATCCCCTTTTGCGTTGGTCCCACCACCTGCATGATGTTGATTGGTGTGGAAAAGTGTGTCAGATGACTTATAAATCAGGTGACAACCAAACAGGCGTGACCTATAAATCACCTGACTTATAAGTCGGGTGACTTATTGGTACCAAACAGGCCCTAAATGCTGGCCGCTGATGATCTATCAATGCCGAGCCGTGGCTGCTGCTGGTGATAAAATGATTCTGCTAGCTAGGTCGATCATTGATTGATTAGTAGCTAGCTAGTCATTGCTGATAAAATGTACTATTACTAAAATTATGTGTACATACAGGCAAGGTTGGAAAAAGCGATAGGCGTAAGCGAGGCGGTTAGCCTTCGCCTAGTGCCTAGGCGGTGCCTAAGCGCCCTAGGCGCGGCCTAGGCGGTAATATAGTTTTTACTCGTAGTGTATTTGTGATTATTATATGGGTCAACATATCCAGCTCGTTGATGTAGCATTTATATCGCGCAACCGAGCTGCCTGTGTACACATTCGCCATCTCCCAACAGTAGGCGGCGGTCGGAAACCGGCAAGGATCTTCTCCATGCCTCCCGTCGTGTGGCAGCCATCCTTCAGGAGGTCTCTTGTTTTTCTCTGGACGTCCAACGGGCATCTGCTCCCACATCCAAACCTGAAGGCACCAAACAAAGCCACCCATACCAGATGTGCCCTTCTTCCTACGACATGCCTCGTCAAGCTGCAAATTCAGAAATTGTTCATAAGAGGTCGACGAAATTGCAAATGCAAACAAATTGACAATTTGATTACTAATTACCTGATGATATAAGTATGCTAGTGCTCCTGAACCCCAACTGTACTTACGGTCCCAGTCACTTAGTAGGTCCAAGAATATCCACTGGGCTTTATTACCGATAGAATCTGGGAACACTACCCTCGTTAACAGATACCACAGATAAGCTCGGGCGTGCTGCCGCACAACAACCTCATTGGCGTCTGGAGGGCATACTATTCCTCTCTCCTCTCGGAGGCAATGATGCAACACTTTCTCACTGTCACACTCACCTTCTTCAGGAGGCACGGGGAAGACACCTGTCAATTGGCCAACATGATCTCGCCAATTAGCAGTTACGGTGGTGCCAGTCAAAGATTCTCCATTGATTGGAAGGCCACTGATCATCGCCATGTCCTCCAAGGTCACGGTCATCTCTCCACATGACAAGTGGAACGAGTGTGTCTCTGGCCTCCAACGGTCAATAAGTGCGGTCATCGCCCCGTGGTTGATCAACGGAGCGTGCCGCTTGAACTGAAGCACAAACGGGAGAAGGCCCAATCTCTTGAAGTATGGCTCATACCGCTCATCGCACGGCCAGTCGTGGGCACTATGACCCCTCATGCGCATAGGTTTTAGTTCCTGCAAAATAGCATTGCATTATGGTTAGTGCCTAGCAAAACTTATAAGTAATAACCAAGAATTCAAATGGATTGAGTCTTACCCGGTGATTCTCAATGTCCCGCGCACGATGCTCTTTGTCATACCCTTTATGAAGACCATCGTACCAACGTTCACCCGCCATCCTACAAATCAAGCATGAACAAATTAAACATACATAACATAAGACTATATAACGTCCTACATATCATATATTTGCCATAACAACATCAACATAAATGCATATCTCAATGGCAACATAACAAAACCAATTATCTATATATGAGAAAATCTCAATGCACGGGGCAACATATCTCAATGTCAAGATGTATATGACAAAATCTCAATGGCAACACAACATAACAAAATCTCAATATAACATCCTAATTATATGACCGTATCTCAATGAGAATCAAGCATACAAAATACACAAATTATTTGGATTATCTTTCAAGCAATCATCTATCTAAATCCATATACATAGCAACAAAAATTAAAATGCCCAACCCTACCACAAATGCCTTGTCTTCTCAATCCAACCATATAAACACATGCCTTCTCTTCTAAAGAACACATCATACCCACATGACCAAGCCATGGGCTCCCCTTTCTCAAAAAAGTGCAAACAAAACGAATACTAGGGTTCCAAAAAGTATGAATTAATGCCACAAAAATAAAAGTTTCCAACCAAAAATATTTGGAGGAACCGGTGGAGAATACCTCAAGGAAGATGGGGGGGAGGGCTCAGATCCGCACTTTTGATGAAGAATATAGCCGATTTGGGGGTGATTTGGGTGAGGGGAGGAGAGAAGCAGAGCTTCTGTAAGCGCCGCCGCGAGGAGGAAGACGCCTCCTGCATCTTGGGGTGGGTTGGACTGCACCCGAGCCGGCTGGGGCCGGTTTACTGATCTCCAGTGGTAAACGCCATGGGCCGTGGCGTTTACCCCTTTGCCACGTCGGACGGTCAACCTGGTGGACCAGGGAGGTGGGCCAGACCTAAACGCCACGGACCACGGCGTTTTCAGTGCAAGCAGAACGCTGTGGATGTTGGCGTCTCGGTTTGGGTCAGATCCAAAAAAAAATTCAAAAGCGGGTCAAATCATGCTAAACTTTGCCAGATGGGTCAAAACAGTGAAAAAGTCCACAATGGCATGTGGCGGAAATCACCATACGCAACAAACTACTAAAGGCAGAGGCGTGCGAGTGATCATCCTCCGTCCACCCCGAGTCCCCGACGGACGGATCCGAGATCGATCTGTGTATGCATGCGACCAGCTCAGAATTGGCGGGCGACCTCATCATCATGGACATGATGAGTGGGCTGTGGACGACCACATAAGACTAACCGTCGAATCATTGCACATATACTCCTATCCGACCTCACGCAGTCACACACCACATGGTGTCTGTCAGACTAATGCCAAATGCGTGTGTGTGTCCCTAGCTAGCGCTAAGGGCCTGTTTGGTTTCAAATAAGTCACCAATTTATAAGTCGAAAAGTGAAAAAAGTGACTTATTTTGCCAAACACACCCGACTTATAAGTCATCCCAACTTATAAGTCATAAGTTGCTCCACCCCAACTTAAAACTTATAAGTCATCCCCTTTTGCGTTGGTCCCACCACCTGCATGATGTTGATTGGTGTGGAAAAGTGTGTCAGATGACTTATAAATCAGGTGACAACCAAACAGGCGTGACCTATAAATCACCTGACTTATAAGTCGGGTGACTTATTGGTACCAAACAGGCCCTAAATGCTGGCCGCTGATGATCTATCAATGCCGAGCCGTGGCTGCTGCTGGTGATAAAATGATTCTGCTAGCTAGGTCGATCATTGATTGATTAGTAGCTAGCTAGTCATTGCTGATAAAATGTACTATTACTAAAATTATGTGTACATACAGGCAAGGTTGGAAAAAGCGATAGGCGTAAGCGAGGCGGTTAGCCTTCGCCTAGTGCCTAGGCGGTGCCTAAGCGCCCTAGGCGCGGCCTAGGCGGTAATATAGTTTTTACTCGTAGTGTATTTGTGATTATTATATGGGTGTTGATATTAGTTTAGGGCATATAAATAAGTTAATTACCATCTACTACCATTGGAATATAACCCGTTTGGCATACTAGTGCAGTATGTGGCATGATTTCTTGCTTGCGTAGGCAATTCCTTGCTTGCCCTGCCTAGACCTTCATTTATGCCCTAGGCGAGGCATTGGACCATTGCCTAGCGCCTAGGCGTGCCTAAGCGCCTCCTAGGCACTGCCTATTCCAACAGAGCATACAGGTACGTGCAATTCATAGTACAAATAATATAGAGTATAACATGCGCGCAATGGGGTATCATAAATAAAGACGTAAATAAAGCGCATAAAAAAGGGTTGGACTTGCGGTGAACAGCACTAGTCTAGATCTAGCAGCAATCAACAAACTAATCAAACATATTATTATTATCAAAAAAGAAAAACTAAGTACTAATCAAACCGGGAGGAATGTGATGTGATGGGAAGCAGGCAGAGGGACGACAGGGAGGGCCACTGGTACAGGAGTTTTTATCTAAGCCAGCCAGCCGAGAGCATGCAACCCATTTCCCACTAATCATTGCTGCTGCTGCTGATGCTGCCTCTGAATAATTCTTGAGCACGTATGCAGCAGGATGGCACGCGGGCGCATGTGGCTAAGCTGGGAATCACGAGGCACGCCAGCGCGGAGGTGCGTACGGCCGCCTCGCCCACACGTGCGCTCGTCGGCCCGGTCAGCGGCGGCTTCCGGCACCCGTTTGGTTAGAGCAAGTCACAGCCTTCAAACCCCCAAACCCCTAAAAATATTCGCTTTTTTACCAAAAAAACACCGTAGACTAAAATCTCTAAACCCTCAAACCCGTAAAAAAATTTAGAGGTCCAACCCTCAAACCAGTTTGCAACCTGAAGAAGTAGGGGTTGAGAGGCAAATCTCCCCCCAACCCGCACTCCTCTTCCTCTCTCGCGCGGGAGGAAACTTCCTCCTCCTCCCGCCGCCTCCTGCCACGCCGGCCATGGAGGGCCCCGCCCGCCGCACCCACCCCGCCCGCCCCGCCCGCCTCGGCGCCCGCCCCCGCCCACCCGACCGTGGCCGACGTGGTGGCGGCGAACCACGTCGGGGCCAAGCAGCGGCGGGCGGGCCTCGCACCTCCTCCTGCCGCCTCCCCGGCTCCCGCCCCGACCACCAAGAAGAGCCGGCCGAAGGCGGCCTCTCATGGGCCGTGAGGGGCGGCCTCCAAGGTCGCCGGCTCGTCCGTGAACAAGCCGCGGAAGAAGCCCGCGGCCCCGCCCGCCGCCGTCGCCGAACCTCCTCCCGTCGTGCACGAGGTGTTCGAGGAAATGGCAACCCCATCCTCGTTCATGGACCTCCTCCAAAACGCGGAGGTGGACCTCGGAGCTCCGCCTCTAGACCCCTTTAGGGTTGGTGACGACTTGGAGGAAAAGGAGGAAGATGAGGAGGATGAAGGGGATGACGACGAGGAGGTGGCCGAGATAGGAGACAATTGCCGGCATGAGGTACATGGAGATGGCCGCTTCCAAGGGCAAGCCATTCCCATTTAAGCATGTTTGGTCAATTCTTCAAAACTTTGACAAGTGGAAGTTGAGGGATCAAGAGACCGCACCCAAGAAGTCGGCAATGCTAAGGATGGATGATAGTGAAGATGAGGAGGAGAGGAACTTGGGCAAGCCCGAGGGAACCAAGAAGGGCAAGCTAAGGGTGAAGATGGAAGAAGAGGCGTCAAGCCTAAGGGAGAAGATGGACCACATGATGAAGGCAAGAGAGAAATTGACAACGAAGACATTGGAGATGAAGCTTCTTATCACTGAGAAGAAGAAAGAGGTCAAGCTTGCACAAGTTGAAGCAAAGCGTGAAGAAGCAAAGCGCAAGGCCGAGTTGGAGGAGAGGATGATCAAGCTCAAAGAGGCAAAGGTATGGAAAGAACTCATGGTGGAAGAGAAAGAGCACATGATGATGTTCAAGAAGGACATGGATCAAGACCAATTGCAATGGTGGAAGGACTACAAGGAGGACATCGCGGAGAGGAAGAGGATGTTCCGTGTTGCGTCCTCTACTTTTCGAGGTGACACTCCGATGAATAGTTGTGGTGATGGCGGTGTGTACGACTCCATCGGTGCCCATGAAGATGCTTGATGGAGCCCGCTTGTGGTCTAGGGGATGGCGCCGAGGTGCAACTTTTTGGTGATGGTGCCGATGAGAGGAGGAAGATGATGATTTTGTGATGTAAACTATTAAACCATGCATCAATGATTGTCATTTGGTAGTTTGTTTGAAAATTGATTGTGTTCTTGTTGTCATAAATTGTGAGATGTCAAATGATAGATTTAAAGGTTGGGGTCGAGGCAAAGACTAGAACCCTCAAATCAAATCCTTAAAGCAGTTTAAGGGTTGGGTTAGAGGGTTCTAGTATTTGCCCCTGTTTTTCAACCCTTAAAAATATCAAAAAGTGGCACTTCTCAACCCTTAAAACTGCTTTAAAGATTTGAGGGTTTGAGGATTCTACTAGTAATGCTCTTAGCAGCTCGCGGCAGCAATCTCAGCCTCAGGGGTCCATTTTAGGAGGCTTGTGAAGAGATTGACGGTGTGTCTCCTGTTTGGGTGTGGTTTTACTTCTCTTTTTTGTAAAAAGAAAGCCATTGTTGTCTGGTTTTATGATGGAAAAAAATAACGCACATCTATGCACATTACAGGAAAAAAAATTACAGTTATTATAAATCTTTGCCGCCTGTGCAAGCGAGTTGTCTCCATCCTGCATCCTCATTATCACCCCTCCATACGATGGCCATTGATCATTAAACACTCTAAACTAGTCTACATGTAATAAATACAGCAAAACAGGGCGTGCATGATCATTGGAGGTTTGCTGATCTAGTCTAGTTAAATCCCTGTTAACGGGCCGGGCATGTGAAGAGAAGGAGATACAAATGATCAGTTGATCATGGCCGTGACTCGGACGTAGACAAGTTAATTGGCCGTTAATTCCATGATGGTACGGTCTGATTCTCGTGACTGTCCAGTCCAGCTAGCTTCTTGACTAGCTACCCGTTGGCCGGTTAGAGAGCATCTAATCTAATCTATTCTGCCCCGAGAGAATATATTTCTGGTCGTTAAACATGCATAACCCAAAAACCCTGTACAATTGCATGGACAAACGTCATGATTAACCAACCGTTACAGTAGGCATTATAGTCTCATCAGAATAATTTGAGTGTTATCCCACAAAAAAAAAGGAATAGTTTGAGTGTTAGTTAGCGTAGTACTACGTATAGAATGCCCATTAAGCAGCCAAGCAAACAAAATATTTATTGCGTAATGAAATCCTACATAGCTACTCCCTCCGTTCCAAATTACTCGTCGTTGAAATGGATGTATCTAAAACTAAAATACTTCTAGATACATCCATACGTGCGACAAGTAATACGGAACGGAGGAAGTACAACCTATGGTGGCTTGGTATTATTAGGTGCTGAAATCTGAGATGGGCTCTAGGCCCATATTGCAATTTCTGAAAAATCTCTAAAGGCCCATGTGGGTTATATGGCACTAGGTGTGGTGGGAAGTTTAGTCCCACCCCGAAAGTGAAAGGAGAGTTGGAGTGGTTTATAAGGGTTTCTCTTCTACATGCTATTGGAGCTTGAGAAGAGAAGAGGCCCTCGCGCGCTCCTCCTCCTCCTCCGCCCGCCGCGCCGTGGGTTGCGGGTTTGAGCCGAGCCGAGCTCACACCTATGCGCTTATTTTTGCCAGTCACTAACGAAGAGGTTCTGACAGCAGGGCCACGATCTGAGACGTCGGATCGTGGGCTGTCATGGACTCGGACGTGGGTCAAGCCCACGTCTCTCCACGCGGCTGCGCCTATATAAGTGTGCGGTGTCTCCTAACCCTAGCCGCCATGAACAGATCACATCTGCTCACGCGCACGCCCATCGTCGTTCCTTTGCTGCTGTTGCCGCTGGTGACTCCATCCCGTCCGCCGCGTACACGGTCGACGGGAGAGCAGGTCTCCGAAACCACGCCCTTCTGGTTCCTGTACGGGGTGAGGGGCGAATAGGTTTTTGGGCAGCGATTACGCGACTGCTCGCTTCCGATCGTCTACTTCCTCTACGTCCGCGTCGCCTTCATCATCACCATGTTCACCGACCCCGACCGTGCCGCCACCGAGAAAGCTGAAGCCGACAAGAAGGCCGCCGAGGACGCCGTTGCTGCCACCAAAGCCGCAGCCTCTGCATGGCCGTACTGGAGGGTATAACTCATTTATCCCGCTCCTGATTAATTTCATATTAGCAGTACTAGCAGTATGTGTAGATTTGTCTACTGTTTGCTTAGTACGTGCATGCTTAGATCAAAGTCAGTATGTCATCAACTTAGTCAATGCCATGCTAGTGATTTACTCGTGGATTAATTTAATCGAGAAATTGCCTATTTACTCAACAATCCAAAAACCTATTATGTGTAGGAATTTTTCGGCAAGTGGCTTTGCCGCAACAATGAAACCGGATAAGTTTACCAGTACGTATTTTAAGCGTTGGCAGACAAAGACCACTTTATGGCTCACGGCTATGAACGTGTTCTGGGTCACCGGTGTGTCCACAGGAACGATTGCTCCTGAACAGGAGAATGCGTTCAGGGAGGCAACCACTGTGTTTCTCGGAGCAGTTCTTAGCGTGATCGGAGATAAACTGGTCGACGCATATTTACATGTGCATGGTCGCCAAGGACTTGTGGGAGGCGCTCGAATCTAAGTTCGGGGCCGTTGATGCAGGGAGCGAGATGTATATTATAGAGAAGTTCCACGACTACAAGATGGTTGAGAACCGTCATGTACTGGAGCAGGCTCATGAGATAATATGCATTGTTAAGGAGCTTGAGCTTCTGAAGTGCGAGTTACCGGGCAAGTTTGTCGCGGGCTGCATAATTGCTAAGCTCCCCAATTCCTGGAGGAACTTTGCCACCACTCTGAAACATCAGAGGCGTGAATTCTTTGTGGAGGATGTCATTGGCCATCTGAGTGTTGAGCAGAATTCGAGGGCAAAGGACTCACACGGAAAAGGGGCCGAAGGGACTTCTGTTGCAAACATGGTGAACCAGAGGAACTTCAACTCCCACAAGTTCAAGGAAAAGAACGGTGTCCAACAGAATACCGACTTCAAGAGGAAGGGTAAGAAGACCTTCAAGAAGAACAAGAAGGATGAGGGCTGCTTTACTTGTGGTTCGACTGAACATTGGGCCAACAAGTGCCCAAACAAGTTTAAGAAGTCAGGACAGGACTCCAAGTCTGTCAATATGATTGTGGGCAACAATGAGAATGGTGCATCTGGGTACGGTAATTTATTTACTGTTTTTTCAGTGTTTCAGCCTACCGATTGGTGGGTGGATACAGGTGCAGGTGTTTATGTGTGTGCTGACATTTCATTGTTCTCTTCTTACCAGGTCACAGGCCACGGGTCCATATTGATGGGGAATGGCGCGAGTGCTTCTGTTCATGGTGTTGGCACGGTCGATCTGAAGTTTACTTCGGGAAGGATCGTGCAGCTGAAGAACGTGCAGCATGTCCCCGCCATCAAGAAGAACCTCGTTAGTGGCTCCCTTCTATGTAGAGAAAGGTTTAAGTTAGTATTCGAGTCTAATAAATTAGTTGTTACTAAGTATGGACTATTTGTTGGAAAAGGTTATGAGAGCGGAGGGATGTTCCTCCTTTCCCTCGTAGATTTCTGTAATAAAGTCGTGAACCATGTTCATTCGAGTGTTAATGAATCTGAGGTTTGGCATTCACGTCTTTGTCACATAAGTTTCGGTGTTATGACGCGGCTAGCTAAGTTGGATTTAATCCCGAGTTTCACTTTAGCCAAAGGTTCTAAGTGTCTGTCATGTGTGCAAGCTAAGCAACCTCGCCAGCCTCACAAGGCTGCGGAGGAGAGACACTTGGCACCATTAGAACTCATACATTTTGATCTTTGTGAAATGAACGGTGTATTGACTAAAGGTGGAAAGAAATACTTCATGACATTGATAGATGATTCCACTAGATATTGCTATGTGTATCTGTTAAATACTAAAGATGAGGCTCTACACTACTTTAAAATCTATAAGACAGAAGTTGAGAATCAACTTGAAAAGAAAATTAAACGATTCCGTTCAGATCGTGGTGGAGAGTACTTCTCGAGTGAGTTTGATTCTTTCTGTGCGGAACACGGCATTATTCATGAGAGGACGCCTCCCTATTCACCCCAGTCAAACGGGGTTGCCGAGCGGAAAAACCGTACTCTAACTGATCTGGTTAACGCCATGTTAGATACGTCGGGTTTATCCAAGGCATGGTGGGGGGAGCCTATATTGACGGCATGTCATGTCCTGAATAAAGTTCCGATAAAGGATAATGAGATCACTCCATATGAGAGATGGGCAAAGAGAAGGACAACACTCTCGTACTTGCGTATTTGGGGCTGTTTGGCGAAAGTCAACGTCCCGATCCCCAAAAAGCGTAAGCTTGGACCCAAGACTGTGGACTGCGTTAATTTGGGCTACACTAAGAACAGCGTTGGCTATAGATTTCTAGTACTGAAATCTGAGTTACCTGACCAGAAGGTCGGTACAATCATAGAGTCTAAGGATGCTACATTCTTCGAGGATATTTTTCCTATGAGAGATATGCAAAGCACTTCTAGACAGGAATCTGAGGAGACTCCTGAACCTGTCATCCCTACGGAATATTATGAACAAACACATGATGAAAATCCTGAGGAGGATGACGAGGAAACCCTTGGTAGGGGCAAGAGACAAAGGACTGCAAAGACCTTTGGTGATGATTTCTTCGTGTACCTTGTGGATGATACTCCCACTTCTATTTCAGAAGCGTATGCCTCTCCAGAAGCTGACTACTAGAAGGATGCGGTCCGTAGCGAGATGGATTCCATCATGGCTAACGGGACATGGGAGATCACTGAGCGTCCCTATGGTTGCAAACCATTGGGATGTAATTGGGTGTTCAAGAAAAAGCTTAGGCCCGATGGTACGATTGAAAAGTACAAGGCTAGGCTTGTGGCCAAGGGCTATGACCAGAAAGAAGAGGAAGATTTCTTTGATACTTATTCACCTGTGGCTAGACTGACCACCATTCGAGTATTACTCTTGTTGGCGGCCTCACATGGTCTTCTTGTCCATCAAATGGATGTTAAGACGGCTTTTCTGAATGGAGAGCTAAATGAGGAAATCTACATGCAACAGCCAGATGGCTTTGTAATAGATGGTCAGGAAAGAAAGGTCTGTAGGTTGCTGAAATCTTTATATGGCCTGAAGCAAGCACCTAAGCAATGGCATGATAAGTTTAATACAACTCTGACATCTCTTGGCTTCGTTGTTAATGAAGCTGACAAATGTGTATACTATCGCCATGGTGGGGGCGAAGGAGTTATACTGTGCTTGTATGTTGATGACATACTGATATTCGGAACAAACCTCAAAGTCATTGAGGAGGTCAAATCATTTCTGTCTCAGAACTTTGAGATGAAGGACCTTGGTGTGGCTGATGTTATCTTGAACATCAAGCTACTGAGAGATAATGAGGGTGGGATCACACTTCTGCAATCCCTTTATGTTGAGAAGGTGTTGAGTCGTTTTGGATATTCAGACTGCACACCATATCAAACACCATATGATGCTAGCGTGTTGATTCGAAAGTCCAAAGGCATAGCTAAAGATCAATTGAGATACTCTCAAATCATTGGTTCACTGATGTACCTAGCGAGCGCAACGAGGTCTGACATCGCGTTTGTTGTGAGCAAACTGAGCCGGTTTGTTTCTAAACCGGGTGATGTACATTGGCATGCTGTTGAAAGAGTTATGCGCTATCTGAAAGGTACTATGAACTATGGACTTCACTATACCGGAGACCCGTCGGTACTTGAAGGGTATAGTGATGCGAACTGGATCTCTGATGCTGATGAGATGAAGGCCACAACTGGGTATTTGTTTACTCTTGGAGGTGGCGCTGTTTCCTGGAAGTCTTGCAAGCAAACGATCTTAACGAGATCGACAATGGAAGCAGAATTAACAGCATTAGACACTTCTGGTGTTGAAGCAGGATGGCTTCGAGATCTTTTGATGGACTTGCCACTGGTTGATAAACCGGTTCCAGCTATCCTTATGAACTGTGATAATCAGACTGTCATCACCAAGGTGAAGAGTTCAAAGGACAACATGAAGTCCAACAAACACATAAGAATGAGATTAAAAGCTGTCAGAAAATTAAGAAACTCCGGAGTGATAGCGTTGGACTATGTCCATACGGCTAAGAATCTGGCAGATCCCTTTACGAAAGGGCTATCACGTGTAGTGATAGATAGTGCATCGAGGGAGATGGGTATGAGACCCACATGAGTTGCCATGGTGGTAACCCAACCTATGTGATCGGAGATCCCGTGAAGTAGGACCTGGGAAAACAAGCCAGTGGTGAACTGAGGAGAGTAACTTTACTAACTCACTCCGTTGGAGATGCAATACTCTCGGAAACTGTATGGAAGGATGACTACTGTCTTAATGTGTTCCAAGGCTTATATGTATAAGCAAGATGCTATCCTACAGAGCAATCTTTGGAGGAACATACCTATGTGAGCCCGACTGCTAGTCACAGCCTATGAGATTGGGGTGATCTCTAGTAAGCTCATGAATAGGCCAGGAATGTGACTTATATGCTCCACCCGAGGGGTCAGCCTTCGGCAGCCCAGTACTAGTAAGACATGTGGTGAAACTTCTTTACGCCAAACTGACAATTCAAGGCATAGTCCATTGTTCAGTTGTGAAGGAGTGTAGCTACTTGCTCTAGGTGAAGCTCAACCTTAACAGGTCTTCACTGAAACACTAGTATATCGAAACAACATTTGGAACAAAGGACACAATGGGCCCTCGAGATCTAGTGGGGGATTGCTGAAATCTGAGATGGGCTCTAGGCTCATATTGCAATTTCTGAAAAATCTCTAAGGGCCCATGTGGGTTATATGGCACTAGGTGTGGTGGGAAGTTTAGTCCCACCCCGAAAGTGGAAGGAGAGTTGGAGTGGTTTATAAGGGTTTCTCTTCTACATGCTATTGGAGCTTGAGAAGAGAAGAGGCCCTCGCGCGCTCCTCCTCCTCCGCCCGCCGCGGGTTGCGGGTTGCGGGAATGAGCCGAGCCGAGCTCACACCTATGCGCTTATTTTTGCCAGTCACTAACGGAGATGTTCTGACAGCAGGGCCACGATCTGAGACGTCGGATCATGGGCTGTCATGGACTCGGACGTGGGTCAAGCCCACGTCTCTCCACGCGGCTGCGCCTATATAAGTGTGCGGTGTCTCCTAACCCTAGCCGCCACGAACAGATCAAATCTGCTCACGTGCACGCCCACTGTCGTTCCTTTGCTGCTGCTGCCGCCGGTGACTCCATCCCGTCCGCCGCGTACACGGTCGACGGGAGAGCAGGTCTCCGAAACCACGCCTTTCTGGTTCCTGTACGGGGTGAGGGGCGAATAGGTTTTTGGGCAGCGATTACGCGACTGCTCGCTTCCGATCGTCTACTTCCTCTACGTCCGCGTCGCCTTCATCATCACCATGTCCACCGACCCCGACCGTGCCGCCGCCGAGAAAGCTGAAGCCGACAAGAAGGCCGCCGAGGACGCCGCTGCTGCCACCAAAGCCGCGGCCTCTACATGGCCTACTGGAGGGTATAACTCGTTTATCCCGCTCCTGATTAATTTCATATTAGCAGTACTAGCAGTATGTGTAGATTTGTCTACTGTTTGCTTAGTACGTGCATGCTTAAATCAAAGTCAGTACGTCATCAACTTAGTTAATGCCATGCTAGTGATTTACTCGTGGATTAATTTAATCGAGAAATTGCCTATTTACTCAACACATTAGGCCGACAAGAGCATGTTATTCGAATCATGTACGGCATACCAGTAATGCAACGGCCGCCTGATTGTACTTTGTATAGCTAATAACCCGGTCATCAGGAGGTCTCCCTCCCATCGATCTATCTGTGGGAGCTACCTGGCGAACCACTGAATCATTTGCGACGGCACATGGCGTTTTGGTGGCCATTATAATTGTGTACGCAGGATGAAACTACAAAATAGTGCTCATCATGTACGCAACGGAACGCTGCATTGCTCCGTACGTGCAAGTTGCAAAATATGTTATATACTTCTCCTATGACTTTGATTTGACCGCTGATTAGTTAGTTCGGAGTTGGTTGGAAGGAGTTTGTATTATTGAGGTATCTCAATCCTCTGATGTTGTGTTCTATGACATGATTCATTAGGCATGTCGTGGTGTCAATTTAAATGGCTTCTGCTAGGTACGTAGGATTCATTTTACTTCGCAGATTTCGCGAAAAGCTTGTTATCAGTCCACGGAGCGACCGTGTAGGGGTTTTTTTTTTTGCAAGGAAACCATGTAGGAGTGGGTTCGTACTGTAATTAACATTTCGGTTCTTATGTTTTTCTGTGTCAAGAACCTACCATAGTTCCATACAAGCAAGCTAGTGACCTTTGTATCTTCACATCGCACATGAGGTTAGCTAACCAGATCTACGGTTCGGAAAAGCCAGCCCGATCTGGCTCCGGCCAACAGCCCCAACGTACAGCGACGCGATAAATATCGGGCGGCCGGAGGGCCGGACAGCCGAGGTGGTGGTTTCTCGTTTGGTTCCACGGCGGGGCTATGGCCTATGGGGCAATCATTTGCTCAGTCTGGGCCTCCGGTAGTTTAATCCGACGGTGACTGTGCCGCACGTACGCCTCTGGGAGCATGTGATGTGCCTCGGTAGCCGACATGCCAAGTGCGGACGGTCGGTCCACCGTCCTCCTCGTTCAGTCGGCAAACCAGCGGCGGCCGAATTCACTGTTTTAACCCTTTTTCAAAAGTTCAGAAAACCTTTTTAAACTTCAGTGTTTTCCGCCGTTTTATTCGCTAGGCTGCCGACGTGTTTTTTTTTCTATCTTTTTGGCCTTTTCCTTCTGGGTATTTTTTTTCCAGAAAAACTTCTAGTCTATTCATCTTTAATCATGACACAGTATGACGAACACTAGAAAGAATGAAAATTATATCCAGATACATAAACTGTCTAGCTAGGACTACAAACACTGAAGCGAGCCGAAGGCGCCGCCGTCATCGCACCTCCCCCGCTGGAGTTTAGGCAAAACTTGTTGTAGTAGACAAAAATTCGTTGTGCTAAGGCCCCATAGAACCAGCACACCAGAACAACAACCGCCATCGTTGAAGAGTAGCATTGATGGGAAGGATCCAACCTGAAGACACACGAATATAGACGAATTACGACCAGATTCGAACAAATACACCAAGGACATATATATCAAAGACACATCTCTACACGCCCACCGACTGTGCTAAATGCAACAACGAGAAGGGGGCCAGGCAGGAAGGACCTTACTCCATCTTCATGGAGCCACCGCCACCGCGTCTTCCCGAACATGACACAAACCCTAACAAAACTCGAAAGAAACATAAAAAACGGAGTCTTCCCGCCGGCAAGGACCGGGATCCACTGCGTCGCCATGCCCCTAAGTCCACCGGACACGAGGCGGACTGCCGGTGCCGCCGGTAGGCGGCCTAGAAACCCTAGGCTTTTTTTAAGGAGTGGGCGGCTACGTGAGCCTTTCATGAAATTGTTACAAGTGGATAGGGCCAACTTGAGCTTATCTTGTTGTTTTTCCCTTTTCGGGTTTTTGTTCCAGTTTTTCATGCAGTTTCTATGCATTGTTGTTGCGGCATTTTTGTTTTAAGTTTTTCTATTTCTTTATCATAGGTTTTCTATTTTTTTCTTCCAACTTTATTGTTTGTTTTTGTTCTGCATTTTTTAATACATGGCAAACTTTTTAATATGAAGTGAACATTATTTAAATACATGAAAAAAATCATATATGGAGAATATTTTTTAAATACACACTGAAAATTTTGTAAGTTGAAGTTAATTTTTGTAAATTTAAAATTTCATGTATTTACAGAAAGCAAACCATAAAAAATTGAAGCAAAATGAATAAACTAAACCGAAAAATGCTATAATATGCTGCATCGCGAGAGCTATATCAGTCCTATAGAGAGACTATAGGACGACCGAATTTGTTTGTTCCCCGGTGCGGTTGTAGGAAGCTTCTATGATCGGTTTTAGAAGCTTCTACGCCCTTTTTCCACTTTTCTGTGTTTCTTCACTGGTTTTATTCAGCTTTTTACTTTTTCTTCTTATCTCTAACTTTTTGTTTTCTCAACCCATGTCTAGATTTTTCAGTCAACATCATTTATTTGATACACGTTGACCATTCTTTTAACACATGACGACCATTTTTTCAAAATCTTTGGAATATTTTTAAACACATGTCAAACATTTTTTAAGTACAAACTGAACTTTTTAATGGCACATATTTTTTAATGTCATGAACATATTTTTAAAATGTGTAATTATTTTTTTAAATATCATGGTCATTTTTTAAATAGTATGAAACGTTTTCTTTTAGTTGTGCAAGCATTTTTTCACATTGTGGAAACATTTTAAAAACTGCCACGAACATGTTTTTTGTTACACGTGAACATTTTTAAACGTCGCAAACATCTTTTTTCAATACTACTTACATTCGCTAAAGGTTCTACTTGCATTTAAGAACCACGTAATTTTTGTAACGCAATGAACACTTTTTTAAAAATAAATTAAGTTTAATCGGTGAGGGAGAGGAAAGCTGCCGTTGCTTTTGCTTCCGGTCTTTTCACCAGTTCCGCTCGATCGCAACAAGTCACAAGTCACAGCAACTTGTGAAGTCGATGAGTAGTTGGAAGAGGGAGAGCTGAGCTAACTAAGTGACGGCAAGATCAATTCAGATGGCTGCAACTCACTCGATTTGTTGGCTTCTTGATAGGCTTTGTTACTTTTTTGTGCAATTTCATTTCATAGGCTTCTTGATAGGGTTCGTCAGATGGCTGCAACGATCATTAATTTCTTGAACTAGAACCAATTGGCATGTTCCCTCATCTGACTGGTGTGAAAAAAAACGATCATTAATTTGGTAAAAAAAAGGTATATGGCAGAAAGTATATCATTAAGTTCAAGGGAGGTTTCATATGGTATATAACTCAGATTGACCAAAATAATAGTCAATTTTTTACTGAGATGCGTGCGAGACTTATAAACCAAGATAGAGAAGTACTCCCTCCCTCCGGAAATACTTGTCGGAGAAATGTATGTATCTAGTCGTATTTTAGTTTTAGATGCATCCATTTTTACCCATTTTCGCGACCAGTATTTCCGGACGGAGGGAGTACTTTTTTGTGCAATTTCATTTCTTTTTTCTTCCTCTTGCTGCTTTCACTATGTTATGTGGTTGTGATTTTTTTTTTCTTCACTTTTCCCCCGGTGTTGATTCAATATTCACGTGTCACCTTTCATTTTTGAAAAACTAGAAATGTAGTTACCAAGGATTTAATTATTCAGTGGAAAAATATTTTAATTTTGTGTTGGTAATTTTCTTATTGCAGTACAAGACCTTTTGATATACACTAAATAAAATGGTGGCAGTACTCATGAATGATGTTTCCATAGTATCACAAAATTTTCCGCCCATGGACAAAAGCCTGAAATGTCGAAAAAATTGTTCACGTATCTAAAAGTATATTATGTATTCACCACAATACAATATGAGTACATCAGGTGGCGCTCACAGCGGGAAATAGGATTTGCCAGAAATGTTTTTGGAGAAGATAATTTTGCCAGATATTTTTTAGTGAACTTGCTTGCTTGTTTTTTTTTAAGAAAATGCTTTTTTTAGTGACTATAAGATTTTGGTTTTGTCCCAAAGCTTGTGTGGTTGTTTGAGCCGTTTACAGGCTGAGTCATCGGCCCAACGACCTACCTGTCAGGCTAGATCGTTGCCCCATCTCCACTCCCGTCTCCCATCAGGAGCTGGGTCGGGCCTCGCCCGAACGGAGCCCGCAGAGGCGGGAGACGACACCGCCGCCGCGAGCAACATTCCGGCAGCATTTAGGGTTTCTCGTGTCGTCGTCGTCGTCGCCGCCGCCATCTGAGAAATGTAGGTCCCCTCGCCTCCGGCTATCATATTGACGCTGAGAGGTGGGGGGACCTCTATGTTTTTCGTCAAAATATAGTGATTATCAAAGTTTTTTGCGAGAATAAATCTCCTCTCATTCTTTTGGCGGTGCCATGAGATTAGAGAGTTTTCTGTCCTGGCAGATCTAATTATTCGGATATAATGAGTTTATGTTGGTGTGTCAAGCTTTTTTGTTAGTCTGATTCTTTGTGGATGTGAAATCTTTCAACGACACCATGGTGAAGATATAGTGATTCGACGGCCTGCACTTCTAGGGGATCATCCCCGGCCCAAGTACGTTCATCGATCAGCGTTTCTTATCTTTTTGGATAGGCGACTCAAGGTGTTTTCAAAAACCATTATTGGCAATGTTCGTGTTGGGTGGAAGAGTGACAACATCGTTTCCTTAATCTAATTGCAGCCTTTTTACCGAAGTCTTTGGATTATTTTATCGAGCAGAGATTGATATCGCGTAGAAGGTGTTTTCAAGAGATTTCATTGTAACTCTTAGTCATGAGTTACTTTGTATTTTCTTGGATCAAAGGTCCAAATCAGTTTAACTGTATTGTTATGAGTATGAATAAAGTTACAGGTGTTTCTCAAAAAAAAAAAATCAGCCGTGCAGGCCACCAACGACGACGCTACGGCAACAAGCTTTTCAAACCCGAGCTATGTGGCTCTCCTACTTGGATCCGGTTGAGGTTTCCGCGCCGCAGCTAAAGGTAAGAGCAACTCTAGCAGACCCCGCAAAAGGCCCCGACCGGCAAAATAACCGCCAAAAAATGCGGGTCGGCGTGGAAACTCCCGCCCGAACAGACTCCGCATCCGCGTCCGATCCAGAAATGTTTTTGGGGACGCGGCAAAAGATATCCCCTGACCTCTAGTTTCACGGGGCGGTAGCACAACCCGAGCTCAGCCCCTATCCGCAGCGAGATTTGGCAGGAGGGACATTTCCGCGCGGCCGTTCCCGTTCCTCCCACGCTCCACCACCATTGCCCCCGCCACCTCCCGCTCCAGTTCATCTTCCCCGACGGTCTTTTACCGCCATGGATGACACCTTGCTGTCCCCCGTCTCCGTCGAGGTCGCGCACTCTCAATCCCCTCGGGCGGATCTTGTCGCCGGCCATGTTGGCCCTGCCGTCGCCCAAGGCGCCACCGCGGCTACCCGCAAGCGTCAGGGCAACGTGCTCGTGCTGGGCGGGAACCCGGCTGCCCCGCTGGCTGTTGGGGAACGTAGAAAAAAAATCCTACGCACACGCAAGATCATGGAGATGCATAGCAACGACAGGGAAGAGTGTTGTCCACGTACCCTCGTAGACCGAAAGCGGAAGCGTTAGAACAACGCGGTTGATGTAGTCGTACGTCTTCACGCCCGATCGATCAAGCACCGAAACTACGGCACCTCCGAGTTCTAGCACACGTTCAGCTCGATGACGATCCCCAGACTCCGATCCAGCAGAATGTCGGGGAAGAGTTCCGTCAGCACGACGGCGTGGTGACGATCTTGATGTTCTACCGTCGCAGGGCTTCGCCTAAGCACCGCTACAATATTATCGAGGACTATGGTGGAGGGGGGCACCGCACACGGCTAAGAGATCAAGAGATCAATTGTTGTCTCTATGGGGTGCCCCCCTTCCCCCGTATATAAAGGAGCAAGGGAGGAGGTGGCCGACCAAGGAGGAGGGCGCGCCAAGGGGAGAGTCCTACTCCCACCGGGAGTAGGACTCCTCCTTTGCTTGTTGGAGTAGGAGAGAAGGAAAGAGGAGGAGAGGGAGAAGGAAAAGGGGGCTGCACCCCTTGTCCAATTCGGCCCAGAGGGGGGGCGCAGGCCTCCTTCCTTTTGGCCTCTCTCCTTTATTCCTGTATGGCCCAATAAGGCCCATATACTCCCTGGCGAATTCCCGTAACTCTCCAGTACTCCGAAAAATACCCGATCACTCAGAACCTTTCTGAAGTCCGAATATAGTCGTCCAATATATCGATCTTTACGTCTTGACCATTTCGAGAGTCCTCGTCATGTCCCTGATCACATCCGGGACTCCACAATACCTTCGGTATATCAAAAACCATAAACTCATAATATAACCGTCATCGAACTTTAAGCGTGCGGACCCTACAGATTCGAGAACTATATAGACATGACCGAGACACGTCTCCGGTCAATAACCAATAGCGGAACCTGGATGCTCATATTGGCTCCCACATATTCTACAAAGATCTTTATCGGTCAAACCGCATAACAACATATGTTGCCCCTTTGTCATCGGTATGTTACTTGCCCGAGATTTGATCGTCGGTATCTCAATACCTAGTTCAATCTCATTACCGGCAAGTCTCTTTACTCGTTACGTAATGCATCATCCCGTAACTAACTCATTAGCTACATTGCTTGCAAGGCTTATAGTGATGTGCATTACCGAGAGGGCCCAAAGATACCTCTCCGACAATCGGAGTGACAAATCCTAATCTCGAAATACGCCAACTCAACATGTACCTTCGGAGACACCTGTAGAGCTCCTTTATAATCACCCAGTTACGTTGTGACGTTTGGTAGCACACAAAGTGTTCCTCCGGTAAACGGGAGTTGCATAATCTCATAGTTTTAGAAACATGTATAAATCATGAAGAAAGCAATAGCAACATACTAAACGATCAAGTGCTAAGCTAACGGAATGGGTCAAGTCAATCACATCATTCTCTAATGATGTGATCCCGTTAATCAAATGATAACTCATGTCTATGGCTAGGAAACTTAACCATCTTTGATTCAACGAGCTTGTCAAGTAGAGGCATACTAGTGACATTATGTTTGTCTATGTATTCACACATGTATTATATTTCCGGTTAATACAATTCTAGCATGAATAATAAACATGTATCATGAAATAAGGAAATAAATAATAACTTTATTATTGCTTCTAGGGCATATTTCCTTCACTGGCAGGGCCCGTGATCTCGGCCGGCGGCGGTGAAGGTGTGACACCCTCAATTCAATCATACACTAATCATGCACGCAAATGTGTACGATCAAGATCAGGGACTCACGAGAAGATATCCCAACACAACTCTAAAAGTAAAATAAGTCATACAAGCATCATATTACAAGCCAGGGGCCTCGAGGGCTCGAATACAAGTGCTCGAACATAAACGAGTCAGCGAAAGCAACAATATCTGAGTACAGACATAAGTTAAACAAGTTGCCATAGGATGGCCAGCACAAACTGGGATACAGATCGAAAGAGGCGCAGGCCTCCTGCCTGGGATCCTCCTAACTACTCCTGGTCGTCGTCAGCGGCCTGCACGTAGTAGTAGGCACCTCCAGTGTAGTAGGAGTCATCGTTGACGGTGGCGCCTGGATCCTGGGCTCCAACGTCTGGTTGCGGCATCCGAGAAGAAGAGGAAAAAAAGGGGAAAAGAGGGAGCAAAGCAACCGTGAGTACTCATACAAAGTACTCGTAAACAAGGATCTACACTACATATGCATGGGTATATGTGTAAAGAGGCAATATCGATGGACTGAACTACAAAATGCCAGAATAAGAGGGGGATAACTAGTCCTATTGAAGACCACGCTTCTGGCAGCCTCTGTCTTGCAGCATGTAGAAGAGAGTAGATTGAAGTCCTCCAAGTAGCATCCCATAGCATAATCCTACCTGGCGATCCTCCCCTCGTCGCCCTGTGGGAAAGCGATCATCGGGTTGTCTCTGGAACTTGTCTGGGTGTGTTTTTATTAAGTATCCAGTTCTAGTTGTCATAAGGTCAAGGTACAACTCCGGGTCGTCCTTTTATCGAGGGACACGGCTATTCGAATGGATATACTTCCCTGCAGGAGTGCACCACATAATCCAACATGCTCGATCCCCTCGTCGCCCTGTGGGAAAGCGATCATCGGGTTGTCTCTGGAACTTGTCTGGGTGTGTTTTTATTAAGTATCCAGTTCTAGTTGTCATAAGGTCAAGGTACAACTCCGGGTCGTCCTTTTATCGAGGGACACGGCTATTCGAATGGATATACTTCCCTGCAGGAGTGCACCACATAATCCAACATGCTCGATCCCCTTTGGCGGAACACACTTTCCTGGGTCATGCCCGGCCTCGAAAGATCAACACGTCGCCGCCCTACCCAGGCATAATAGAGAGGTCAGCACGCCGGTCTAAATCCTATGCGCGTAGGGGTCTGGACCCATCGCCCATTGCACACCTGCACGTTGCGTACGCGACAGGTGAGCAGACCTAGCCTTCCTTATACAAGGGCAGGTGTTCCAGTCCAACCCGGCGCGCGCCGCTCAGTCGCTGACGTGAAGAAGGCTTCGGGTGATACCACGACGTCGAGTGCCCATAACTGTTTTCGCGTAGTTGGTTAGTGCGTATAGGCCAGTGGCCAGACTCAGATCAAATACCAAGATCTCGTTAAGCGTGTTATTTTAAAGTAATCGCGGACGCCGACCAGGGCCAGGCCCACCTCTCGCCTAGGTGGTCTCAATCTGCCCTGTCGCTCTGCCACAAAGTAACAGTCGGGGGCCGTCGGGAACCCAGGCCCACCTCTACCGGGATGGAGCCACCTCTCCTTCCAGCTCCCACATTGGAATCACTTGCGCGTACTCAACGAGCCGACCCGACTTTAGTCACCATCTGTATAGTATGTATACATGTATAGTATATACCCGTGATCACCTCCCAAGTGATCACGACCCGATAGTATAGCAAGGCAGACTGACAAGAATGTAGGGCCAATGATGAGAAACTAGCATCCTATACTAAGCATTTAGGATTGCGGGTAAGGTATCAACGACTATAGCAACAATGACATGCTATGCAACAGAATAGGAGCAACCGAACAGTAACATGCTACACTACTCTAATGCAAGCAGTAGAGGCAAGAATAGGCGATACCTGGTGATCAGGGGGGGAGGGGGCTTGCCTGGATGCTCAGCCGAGAAGGAAGGGTCGTCAACACCGTAGTCGTACTGGGTAGCAGCGGTGTTGGTCTCGATGTCTAGCGAGAGAAGAGGGGGAAGAAACAATAAATACAATGCAAACAGATGCATATCGATGCATGGCATGACAAGTCACGGTGTCAGGTGTGTCCTAACGCGACAGTAGGTGATACCGGCGAAGGGGGAAAACATCCGGGAAAGTATCCCCGGTGTTTCACGTTTTCGGACTGATGAATCGGAGGGGGAAAGTTGCATGTTTGCTATGCTAGGGATGTGTGGCGGACGAACGGGCTGCGTATCTAGATTCGTCTCATCGTTCTGAGCAACTTTCCTGTACAAAGTTTTACCATCCGAGCTGTGGTTTATTTTATATTAATTTAAAAAGGATTTTATCTTTTTCTAGAATTAATAGAATTAATTTAATTAGAAAATGTAATTATGACGTCAGCATGACTCAGCAGTCAACGTTGAACATTGACCTGTTCAACCTGACAAGTGGGTCCCACTGTCATTGACTGAGATTTAATAGATTGTTTTTAATGGGATAATTAGTTGACAGGGCCCATCTGTCAGGGTCCCATGTGTTTAAACAAATTGCATAATTAGTGTAAATAGAGGTGGGGCCCTACTGTCATGGACACATCAAGCTAATTACAAGTTAATTGGCTATTTAAGCTACATTAATTAATTTTAGTTAAAGTTGATTATTATCATTATTCTTTTTACACATTTATTTTTCGTTCTTATCCCGGGGTGGGCCCCAGCGGTCAGTGGCTCAACCGAGCCACCGGGGGATGGGCATGCGAGCACACGCGCAGAGGCGTGGCCGCGGCCGCAGTAGGGCGACGACGAGCAGGGGCTCGCCCTGCGAGCGCAGCCGTAGCTGGGGTTTGCTGGATGGCAGAGACCAACGGTAGGGCGGCGGCGGCGCGGTCAGACGCAGACAGTGCAGGGGGAACAGCAGCAAGGGAGGCACCGGGCGGCACGGAGTCGTGGGAGGTGACGGAAAGGCGCGAGCACGCGGTCTAGCTGCAGGGGGCGGCGACGCGAGGAACAGGGGCTTCGAGGCAGGCACGGCGGGAGTGGGTCGAGGCGGAGGCGGGGCGCGCGTCCGCCACGGCGAACGCGCGCAGGCGCGTGGTGACAGGGAGGGATGGGGATAGAGGAGGAGCGCGTGCTCACGGTGGCCCGAGGGGAGTGGCAGTGGGGCGCGGGGAGGAGGACGGGGACGATGGTGGAGACAGGGAGGCAGTCCGGTGAGGTTGCCTCTGGCGACGGCGTCGAGCGGCGGGGGCGGGATCCATGGCGGCAACGGCGACGTCGGCAGTGGCGCGGGCGGTGTTGAGCCCCGATCCAAATTTGGGGGGCGATGGCGGTAGGCAGTGGTTCCTCGGGCACGAGCACCGTGGGCGAGGTGGGGCTCCGACGCGGCAAGGGGTCGGGCGCGATGGGGAACGACGTCGAGGGGGGTTTCATGCCCAATCCAGATCTGGATCGGCGGAGAGGGGAGGAGGGATGTGGGGAGCGAGTGGGGGGGCGTGGGTGCAATGGGCTAGGGTTTCCCGTCGATGGGGGTGTTATGGGCGCTGAGGGGCCGGTTGGGCCGGCCGGCTGGGCCTTGGCCTAGTTGGCCAAGGTGAAGGGGGTCGTTTGTTTATTTTGTTTCCTTTTTTTCGATTTTACTTTGTGTTGCCCTTTAACAATAATCCACCTGAATATTTAGTATGCAATATACCTCACTACCATAAAAAGTTTGGGAGTGGTTTGAAGTCGTTTGTACTTTAATTAAAAAGGAAATGACTTAAATAGGGATGTTTTGGTACTGTTTTCATATCTAGGGCCATTTTAAACATCTCTAAAAATGTTGGTTAAGGCATGATAATTATCTAGTGAATATTTTAAACCCATTGAACATTTTAGTTTTGACATTTGAAATTTTTTACCGTTTGACTTTATTTTGAATTTTGACTTTGAATCGGTTTCGAACTAACGCGGAATTAGCAACAGTAATCAAAGTGACGTGGCATCATTAGCAGAGAACTACTATAGGTTAATTATCCGGGCGTCACAGAAGGTAGCCAAGGTCTCGGCCGCAAAGCGGAGGAAGATTCCGGTTACAAGGCGGCCGACTGCTTCATCCACTCCCTCCGGCCTAGAAAGAGGTTCCCTGGCGATCCCGCTCAACGGTGCTGCTCCCACCGCAGGCGATGTGTTCGACAAAATGGGTGCAAGGTATGACTCGGTCATCCACTCACTCTTCGGCCATGGAAATTTTCTCTGCATTCGCGATAGCTCGTGACTTGTTGCCGTTCGCTATAGCGGTGGTTCGGACAATCCAACTGCCAAGTTTGTGAACTTGTTGGACACCAACACCGTTGACATCGATGAGGCCCCATTCGCCGCATTTGAATACTATGAAACGGAGGGCGGCGTGGATGATCACGGGGGTGAAGAAGAATTGGAGGAGATCGATGAGATGGCGTATGTGCAATCACAAGCAAAGAGTGGAAAAAGCCAGAGATCGAAGAACTACACGATTTTGGAAGATCAAATCTTGAAAAAGGCATGGAGTGCGGTATCTCTTGATGCATGCACGAGTACTTATCACACCGCCAAGAGGTATTGGCAAAGGATCGAAGATCAATACTTCTGCATGATGGCAAGGTTTCCCAATAGAACTCCACACACCTTTTGGTCGCTCCAAGGGCGTTGGGATGTGATCAAGCCCATTTGCAGCCGTTGGGCAGCTTGCTTGGAGCAAGTACGCAATGCACCTCCAAGTGAAACCGTGGAGTCCAACTATGTGAGTTCATTTTACCTTTGTTCGAGTTGTGCACATCACATTGCATCATTCAAAATGATTTCATCATATGAAACATTTGCATCATTCTAATTGTGTAGGACAAAATTCCCCAACAAAGATACAAAGACAAGGAGGCTTCGGAAGGCAGATTCTTCAAACTAGAGCATTGTTGGGAGTTGCTCAAGAATTGTGACAAGTGGGCGTTGATAGAGAAAGAATCCCCACCGAAGAGAGGTTCGCTTACAAACATGGATGAAGATGAGGATATTGATGGCCCAAGGAATTTGAACAAGCCCGCGATGGCGACAAGAAGACTAGGGAGAAAATGAAGAGAGAGCATGAAGCGTCGAGCTTGAGGGAGAAGATCGATTGATGCCATGGTGCAATCAAATGAGATGATGTTATCGAAGTCGTTAGAGATCAAGAAAGAGTTGACCGAGAAGAAGGCACGGGATAAGCAAGAGAAATGGCAATTTCTCAAGGAAGAGGGGTTGCGCTAAGTGGCCATTGAGGAGAGAAGAGTACGTGCCGGTGAGAACAAAGCCACGTCCATGTTGCTCGCCGAAGAGAACAAGATCATGACAATGAACCGCAATGACATGGACGACCTCACCAAAGAATGGCATGATATGGCAAGAAGAGAAATCTTGAAGAGAAGAATGGTTGCATCGGCCAGTGCGTGTTACAGTGCGGGAGGTGGATTCGGTGCGGGGTTTGGAGCCAATGTCGCCGATGCGTTCAGTGCACCAGCCGATGATTTCGGTGCGGGAGTTGGAACAAGCGCCGGTGGTGGATTCAGTGGTTCCGATGATCTCCATGGACTCGATGGCGCGGAGTGAAGATCGACTAAGATGATGCCGAACGTGGTCTTCGCTTTTGCAAGTCCTTTTGCGTTTGTCGTACCAAAACTATGTTTTTATTTCGCGCGCGAACTGTGTTTTAGCGTTTGAATTTGAACCCATTTGTTGGAATGACTGTCAAATGCGCTTATTGGGGTTTTCGGTTTGCGGGTCGGCGCAGCGCTGCCCGAGCAGACCCCGCGTAGCCGGTCCGTAAAAAAGCATATTTGATAAATAATATGTTTTTTACGGGTCCGTTTTGCGGGATCTGAGTCTGATCTCGCCTGCGCCGGCCTGCATACCCATTTTTTCGCAAACTGCAAAACACTCCGTACATCGCGCGATCGGTTATACCGATGGATGGATCACTTGTCCACCGCACGTAATTTCCCGACATGGCATGTGGCGGAAAATGAAATCATGCATGCAACAAAACGGGGCCGGCCTAAAGGCAGGCGTGCGCGTGATCATCCGTCCATCCGATGGATCGGAGATCGATCTGTGTTTGTAACCAGCTCAGAGTTCGCGGGCGATCTCATCATCATCGACATGATGAGTGGACGACCACATAGGACTAACCGTCGAATCATTGCCTGCTGCATTGCACAATATCCGACCTCACACAGTCACGCATCACATGGTCGTACCTGGGCTGTCAGACTAATGTCAAGTGTGCCTTAACTAAAGGCTAGCCGCTGAGATGATCAATGCCGTCGCTGCTGGCGATCGAATCATTCGGCTGGTTCAATCGTTAGTATACTAGTATATACTACTCGGTATAGCTAACTAGTCGTTGCAGACGTATGTACGTGCAAGACTGCTGGGGATAATACATACTACATACTACTAGTATTATTCAGGAGTAGTATTTTAACACATAACGGAATAGGTTGGCTGCTATTCTTTTCGGCATACTGTGGTGTGCCGGTTGCCGAAATTAACCAGAGTTGTAGATGAATGCAGCAAATTAATCCAGTACTATAAATTAAACGCACCTACGGATCCTACCCGGGTATCTGCATAGAGTATCTGATAGACAAGTAATAAAAGAGTAATAAAAGGCATTAAAAATGGTTGGACTTACGTGAACAGTAGTCCAGATCTAGCGCTAGCAGCAACCAACAAACTAATCAAACAGCGACGGATGGAGGAATGTGATGGGAAGCAGGCAGAGGAACGACAGGGAGGGCCACTGGTACAGGAGTTTTTATCTTCCATTTCCTACGAATCATTGCTGCTCCTGCGCTGCTCTGGCCACTGAATAATTCTCTTCTCGGGGGCGGGGAGGGACGAGGAGGGTAACGATGGAGCACGTCGCAGCAGCTCGGTCTGCAGAATGGCGCGCGCGCACATGTGGCGGAGCCGGGGACTTCCCAGGGAACGCCAGCGCGGACGTGCGTACGGCCGCGTCCCACACACGTGCGCGGTGCGCCCGTCGGCTTGGTCAGCGGCGGCTTCGGGCACCTCCTGCGTTAGTTGCCGTCCTGGCCAGCTCGCCTGGGCCCGGCAGCAATCTCAGGCCTTTGTTTCATGTTTGGGTCTGATTTCAGGCCTCCTTCTTGTAAGGTATGCTCTTTAGAGCAACTTTAGCATAGTAGCCATATTGGGCGATTGCCACAATAATTGTCAGTATAGCAATTTTGTTCGAAAAGACCGCTCTATCAGTATCGTCAAGTGTCTCCGGATATCCATAATTTGTGGAGGGTGCTACGTATCGAGCCCACGAGTCTAAAGGGTGTTCATTTGAAGCACACTCTGTCGCCAACTGCTCACATGAAAGAGAAGTTTCACCCTCTCCTCATCGTCCCACGCGACCCACCTCCCCTCATTCCTAATGGCGCAGACGGCCAGATGTCCATGGCATCGGGAAGCGGGCCAATTAATGGCGGTCGTCACGTGTCCAACTCCCTGTGCACTTTCCTACCTCGTTTTTCCCGTCTCCTGCACCCTTTTTTGCCATCTTTCCTCATCGCCCCGCTGTAGCCACGTTTTGGCGCTGCCCACCGCTATGAAAAGGTTATCCCTCTCCACTTCCACCATGATGTATAGTGCTTATCTTTGTCTCTACTTCCTCCCCCACTTACCGAAAAAGGCTTTCGCCCCATTTTATATATAAAGCAAAGATCCACATCATCCGATACAAACGCTCGCCAACACCACACACACCCAAGGCAGGATACAAAAGCGCTGAGCGCAGCAACACCACCCCTAGCACACTACCACGAAGAGATGAAGCCGCATACAACGAACCATGAACTCCAAGGCGGTGCCTCCAGGAAGGATACGACATCGGAGCGCCACCACCGCCTGATCCGAGGATCAGAGTTTCACGCGGAGCCGCACGATGGGCGGTGAGAGCCGCGACGACGCCTTCAAGAAGGGAACGAGTTTCGCCGTCGCCGGTCCGTCCGAAGAAAGAGCAGGTTTTCACCTCGGCCAACACTCACTGCCGCCGGACGCTACACCCCGGCAACCACGCCGCCCACACGGCCATGTTCACCGGGCAACGCCAAGACACGGGCTTTGCCCAAGAGCACCGTGCACCGCCACCAGGGCCGCCGCCCAGGCATCCAAGACCTTGACACCACCGCACCCGAGACCCGCCGCTACCCCAACCAAAGAGACGAGCAAAAAAGGATCCGCCTTTGCACCCCTGGCCCACCCCCAACATCGAGACCCAATAGGTCGGCCAACACTGGCATCCATCGACCCATCCCGCAACCCGGAGCGCGAGACGAGATCGGTCTTGCAGCACTGTGGGGCGGGGATGAGGTGAGTCCTGCTACACCGTGCGCGAGACGAGCTCGGTCCGGCGGCACTGTGCGCGAGACAAGCTCGGTCCGGCGGCACTGTGCGCGAGACGAGCTCGGTCCGGCGGCACTGTGCGTGAGACGAGCTCGGTCCTGCGGCACCAGGCGCGAGACGAGTGATGGACTATAGCTAGGAAAGGGCCAGCCCTTTGAAGGGAGTAGCGACCGAGCGCCGAGGAGATGAAGTGAAGGCCGAAACGGTCCGATCGCAGACAAGCCGACGCCGGAGAAGCTAGCCGCCGCCGCAAGCAGATCCGCCAAGCCACCATGGAACCGCCACGACACCGGGAGTCCATCACCGTCGGACCTCCACACGTCGCCGCCCACGGCCGGAGCAACGGCCATGCCCGGCCGCTGCCCTACCCGCGTCGCCCGGCGAGCTCATAGCACCGGAGCCGCCGGGCACGCACCACCGCCACCATGCGCCGCTGGCCGACCCCCACCACCAGATCCGGCTGGATCCAGCAGGGGGCCGACCGTGCGCCACCTCCCGAGATGGGAGCGCCGCAGCCGCCCCGCCAAGCACGAGACCCAGGGCACCGGCGTGCCGCCACCAACCATGCCGCTTTCCCTTCGACCGGACTTGGTTCCACACTTGAACGAGGAGCGACGACTGCTTGATGAGGAGGAAACGGCCGAGGATGCCGTCGGCATCGCGGAGGAGTGGGTTCACCGCGGCGCCATGAGGGCCCCACCTGTTGAAAATGTTGCCCGTCTCTCTCCGTTTTGGACTTTTGGAGCGACTGGTTGGAGCGTAAATTCAATACTGCCCTCCGCATTTAGTGGCCGGATTGAAATCCCAAAACAGCCATTGTTAAAGATGTCGAGCACGACTACGAATAGATCCCGTATGGGCAAGAGTGGCCTCGCCCATGGCGCGTCACAACGCCAACTCCCAGTTGCTCACTGTTAAGGAGACATGGGATGAGCGATACACCACCTACGTGCCGGCCGTCCACCCCGGCAGAATCTTTGAGCAGAACGCCGACGGGCAGGCGCGGCCGGTAAAGAGGAGCGTTGTCGTATGGCTCCAGTACTATGAGGCACAGAAAGATTTCGCAGTGGAGCGGTAGTGCGTCACATTGCGCCAATTATATTCGAATATGGTTCGATTCAATTAAATGAGTCAGGCCATATTGGGCCTTACTCCCATTGAGAAAGCCGTCTCTGACCTCGATGATTCCACGGGACAAGAATAGGACGAAAACAAGGTCACCCGACCGTCACACCGCCGCGCATAGAAAATTTTCTTTATTAGGAAAACCTTCATGACATGCTTTGTTGGTTCGCAGAAATAGTTACATCGTTGGATAAGACCATCGACCGAGAAAAGAAGACATGTAAACTAAACTCCACCTGCGGTTCCCCCTCAGCACAATTAGCTTTCCCTAGGTCTATGCACTCAAAGATAACATGATCAAAATCATGAGATAAAAGATGTACAACTTTTCACGAATAACTGCCGCCCGGTGCAGATGAGTTGTCTCCAAACCTGCATCGACATGATCACAGTCTACATGGTGGTCTAAACTAAATACAGCAAAGCAGGGCATGCATGATCATTAGAGGCCGGTTTGCTAATCTAGTCTAGTTTAACACCCTGTTGACGATGCACATGAAGAGAGGGAGATGGCATGATCAGTAATCAGTTGATCATGGGCGTGACTCGGACGTAGAGAAGTTAATTGGTGGTTAATTCCATGATGGTACGGCCTGATTCCTGTGACTGTCCAGTCCAGCTAGCAGCATAGCTACCTACCCATTGGCCGGTTAGAGCATATAATCCAATCTATCCCAAGAGAATACATTTGTGGTCGTTAAACATCGGTACTAACTGAAATGCCCTGTACAGTTGCCAGAACAAACGCCATAATAACTACTCCCCCGTTTCTAAATATAAGTCTTTTTAAAGATTGCACTACAAACTACATACGGATGTATTTAGACATATTTTAAAGTGTAGATTCACTCATTTTGCTCCGTATGTAGTCCATAATGTAATCTCTAGAGTGACTTATATTTAGAAACGGAGGGAGTAATTATCAATCAAGCATTATGATATCTACAGAATAATTGCAAGGGTTGGTTTACTCGACGTGATCAATAATGCGTAACGAAAATCTTACTTAGGTTTTTTTTAGACAAAAAAAAATTCTTACTTAGCTAACCATGTATAGCTTGGTTGGTGTATTATGAGCCCGACAAGGGCATGTTATTCGAACCATACTACTAATGCATTGGTATACCAACTAGTACTGTACGTACAACGGCTGGCTAACTGTACTTCGTAACCAACTCGATTATCGCTCATCAGGGGCTCTCCCATGGATCTATCTGTGGGAGCTTGATTAGTTAGCTAGCGAGCTATCTGGCGAACCGCTGAATCATTTGCGGACGCACATGGCCATTTGGTGGCGATGATTGTCTACGCAGGAGGAATGAAACTCCAAAGTACTGCTGATCATGCTCACAACACTGCATGCATTGCTCCGTACGTGCAAGTTGCAAAAAAAATGCTGTATAGTTAGTGCGGCCTCTCCAATGACACATATGACTTTGATTTGACCGCTGATTAGTTTGCATAGTTGGTTGGAAGGAATTTGTATTATTGTATCTCAACCCTCTGATATTGTGTTCTATGACATGATTAATCATGCATGCCGCGGCGTCAATTTAAATGGTTTCTGCTACTACGTCGGATTCATCTTACTTTGCCGAGTTCGCGGGTGGTTTATGAGCTCGTGAACAGTGGTCACGGAGCAACAATGCACAGTAGATTCCAAGATGGGGGTAATTGACATTTTGGTTCTTATATTTTTTCCATGTCGAGCATTTCTGAAACCGACTATAGTTCCATAAAAATAGTACTCCCTCCATTCCACAATGTAGTGCTTCCTTTATCCACGTGCTTCAACTTTGACCGTAAATTTAACTACCAAGACCGATTGCGGCGGGAGCAAAAATTATATCAGCGAATTCGTATTCGAAAGAAGTTTTCAATTATATAATTTTTTCTTCCGCCGCAATTGGTCTCGTTAGTTAAATTTATGGTTAAAGTTGAACCTCGGGAAGCGCGGGCGCACTATATTTTGGAATGGAGGGAGTACTTACCTATGTACCTTCACATTGCACATGATTTTTGTGTGTGTGTGTGTGTGTGTGTGTGTGTGTGGAAACATCGCACATGATGTTAGTTAGCTAGCCAGATCTACGGTTGAGGAAAGCTAGCCAGATCTGGCTTCCGGCCAGCAGCCCCTACGTACAGCGACGCGATAAATATCGGTTGGCCGGAGATCGGTTTGATTCCACGGCGGGCGGAGCAATCATCTGCTTGCTCATGTGTGGTGTGGGAACTCGGGTTGTTTAATCCGATGGTGACTGTGCCGCACGTACGCCTCTGGACTGGGAGCATGTCATATGCCGCGGCTCGGTCGCCGACATGCCAGGCGCGCGCGGTCGCTCCACCGTGCCAGTTCAGTCGCCAAACCGCCGGCCGATCCTATTTGACGCAGGATGTCAAAATGGATGGATGGGGCGACACCCACGCGGGACGCCCATTGGGCCGCCCCATTTCAGCGTCTTCTGCTGTTTTTCGTTCGCTAGGCCGCTGAAGCGTTTTCTTTTGGTTTATTGTCGTTTCTGTTGATTTTGGTTTTTTTTTTCTTTCTGCTCTTTCGTCGTCTTTTTCTATGGTTTTGTTCCGTTTTTTCCAGCCGTTTTTTCTTGCGTTATACTTCTTCTATTACTCAAACCAAAGGGTACTGGCCCCAATTCTGGTAAAATAAAAAGCAACGAGATGAACTTCCTAATTGGAATGATCACGCTTGACAGCATCCAAAACGATATCTGCTCCTGACCCAAGTCATACAACGGTGCAGTTTTTCCTGTTGTTTCTTTACATTGCTTCAGCTTTTTTTCTGCAGTTTTTCTGTTGTGGTTTCCGTTCAATTTTTTTGGTTTACAGTTTTTTATTTCCCTACCGATTTTCTTATATTATTTTAAATAGAGTGAATAGTTATTTAAATATGGCAGACATTATGTCAACACACGGAAAGTATTTTTTCAATACATGCCGAACATCTTTTACTACATGGCGAACATTCTCATTAAGCCCGATGAACATTTTTTTATACATGGTGAACTGTTTTAATATACAGTGAACATTACTTAAATACACGAGGAACATTTTTCGTATATGGAGAAAAAATTTAAATACATGTTACATATTTTCGAAATACACACCAAACATTTTCCGAGTGTTTACAGAAAGCAGATCATAAAAAATCGAAGCAAAACGAATAAACTGAAGAAAACACGTTACTGAGCGTTGCATCGTCATTTCAAACGTGTCGACATATTTTGACTGTTTCATGATATGTTTACATCAGTTTGGCATTGTTTTATTGATATCATGTACTAACTCCAAACTATAATAATTCCTATATATAAATGTCTTAAATTTCGGAATGGAGGTAGTAACTACCAAACAATGTTCAACATTTTTAAAAAATTTAGAACTGCAGAAATATCGATGGGCACCAAAAAATATGAACCTCAAACTTGAATATTTTCAACTAAATTTAAAACCAAATTTTTGTTTGATTGATATTCAGTGGACTTTGATCAAAATCGTTATAGTTGTTTCTTCGAACTTTACAAAATTAGTTGGTGGGCACCGAAATATGTCGTACATGGAAATTCCCGGTTAGATTCAAACTAAATAAAAAAAATAAGTTTGGTCAAAATTTAATAAGCTTACATATTTTAACCCTAGCCAGAGTCCAATCCCCCCCCCCCCCCCCTCTCCACACAGGCACCTCCCATTCGCTCACAGCTCGAACCTCCGGTAGCCATGGCCCGACAATCACCATCTATGCCATGCTCACTCTGGAGCATTAGTGGTAGCTTCTAGAGGAGATTGAGGCTCGTGTGCCACTCGGATTGCAGCCGGCCTACCTCCAGACTCTCGGAGCATGAGGAGGAGGAGGAGTAGGCGCCAGACACAGACATGGAAGAGGAGGAAGGCAAGGCGGATCCGGCCCCTCCGAGTGCCGGATTTAGCATGGGCAACACGCAAGTGGAGGCGGCGGGCGAGCAGCAGGCCATCCTCGACTCCAACCAGTAGGAGGTGAAAGTGGAGGCAAACCACCGCTTCCTCTCCGAGGTGTCAACGGAGTGTGTTGAACTCTTCCCGAACATGGAGTCCGAGCTGCGGGTGGAATCCAACGACCGGGAAGCCGGTCCGTACGGCACTGCCGACACAGAGACCGTTTACATATTGGACGACGAGTAGTAGTAGGCTAGTTTGTAGCTAGTACTACGTAGCTTTCAGTGTTGCATGATGTTGTATCGATTTAGAGTGTTAAATTTGACGTATATGGTTGTAGCGGACGAAAAATGAGGGGTGACCAGGCCCTGTCCGTGTGCACATTCGGACGTGTCCGCGGCCATTAGAGAGGTCAATTATGTGATATGCGACTGGCTGGCAAAATCAGCCATAGGCCGTAGATACAACCACTGCATGGAGCGAGTGTACAGATGGTTGGATCAGTAGTCCACCACATGTAATTTCCAGACAGTGGCATGTGGCGGACATCATCATGCATGCCGCAACAAACGACTGAAGGCAGGCGTGCGGGTGATCATCCTTCCATCCGACGGATCCGAGATCTGTGTTTGTAACCAGCTCAGAACTACTGACGAGCGATCTCATCATCGTGGATATGATGAGTGGGCGACCACACAAGACTAACCGCCGAATCATTGCTTCCCGCACCTCACACAGTCACCCATCGATCACATGGGTTCCTGGGCTGTCAGCCGTCAAGTGTCCCTAGCCGCTGATGATCAATGCCGTCGTTCGCGGCTGTCGACTAAATGATTCTGCCACCAAGCTCGATCGTTAGTAGCTAACTAGTCGTTGCGGATGTGCGTACGTGCAAGTGACAATATACTACTATTAGAAGCTAGCATTATGCCTGCAGATATACGCAATATATATTGCTAACAAAGTAACAATGCATGGCGTGAGCACATAATGTGATGGAGTATCTAATGATTCTCTCCCTCGCATTTTTTCTGCAGGAACCGCATCCAAATACACGCTTCATCTGTCAATAATTCTGTTCCTGAAAGAAGAAGAGAAAAAAGATGAAGTATCTATAACACAACGGTTGGCCGTTGTTCTTTTCAGCATACTACTACTATATGATGCCTAGTTGCCGAGACCAACCAGAATTACAGACTAATGAAACAAGGGTCTGCGTATGTCACATGTAGATGTGAGATATTATCTCACATCTAACTCCCTCACCCTTAAAATCCATGGGAGACTTTAAAAAAAATCATGGGTGAGTGAGTGGAAGACTTAAAAAAAAATTAAGGGTGAGTGAGTTAGATGTGAGATAATATTTCACATCCAGATGTGAAATAGCAAACCCGATGAAACAAATGTGCATAAAATCAATCCACTATACTATTGAAACAAATGGAACAGGTCCACTATCATTTAACGGCGCACATAGGTCCCACTGGGCCTCTGCATAGAGTGCGTTGAACACTTGTGTAATCAGCATAAAAAAGGGTTGGACTTGGTATGAAGACTGAAGAGTAGTCCAGATCTAGCAGCAACTAACAAACTAATCAATCAAACATGGATGGAAGGGGCCAGTGGCACAGGAGTTTTTATCCAAGCCAGCGGAGGAGATTCGATTTCCCATTAATCATAGCTGCTCCTGCAGTGCTCTTGCCCTGAATAATTCTCTTCTCAGGGAGGGACGAAGAGGCGAACGATGGAGCACGTAGCCGTATCCAGCGGTCGCATGTGGCGGAGCCGGGGAATCCCGAGGCGCGCCAGCGCGGACGTCGGCCGGCGCATTGCCAGTGGCTTCCGCGATCAGCACACAGCGAGATACAAGCATGTCGACGCCGTAAATGGGCCGGCCCATAGTTACACATGTACATGTACACCTGTTTTTTCTTTTTTGTATATATTGTGGAAAATATTATCAATACATATATTCTAAAAAAATTAATAAACTTCAAATTTTCAAAAATCATAAAGCAGTGTAACATTTATGTTCGTATATTTAGTTGAAGTGTTGAGAGCACAAACAAAATGACCATGACATAGGAAAAACGTTGACGAGCTTTTTAAGAAATGCATGTGATGTATTTTAAAAATGATATCCAATGTAAAAGCAATTGTTTGTGTAATTCGGAAAAAAATGTTTCCCCATTCAAAAAAATATGTTACGTTTAAAAGAATTCACCAGCTTCAAAAATACTTTTGCCACATTTGAAAAAAAAATTATACAACATACAAAAATATTTGATAGCTTTTCCAAATATGTTTTGTATCATTCAAGAAAATCAATGTGTAATTGAAAACTATTTCACATGTAAAAAATTGTTCGAAGAGATCTATTTCAAAAATGGTAAACATGCATAAAAAAATTTCACATGCACAAAAATGTACAATGTGTATGAAAAAATAGATATCAGGACATATGTTGGAAATAAATGTTAATAGTGTATTTATAAAATGTTAAACCTGATAAAAATGACCGTGGTCCACATAAAAGTAGGCATGTGTTGTAAAAATAAAAAATAAAATGGAAAATGAGAAAAAACCAGAGGAAAATCGGTGAAAGCCGACGAAAACTAAGAAACCCACAAAAAATAAATTAAAAACAGAAAATAAAAAGGGAAACAGGGGAAAAGCTGAAGAAATTTGGTGCAAACAGTGAAGACTGAAAAGGAAAAAAACACATATCAAGAAAAAAATGCATGCAGAGGCAGCTACAACATTGATGGGATGGCCCACTAGCGTCACACAAGAGGCGAGCCGGAGCTACGTCTAGCAATAAGCGAGACATAGCTCCCACGATCAGCACTTGAGAACTAGCCTGGCACCCCCTAAGTCGTACCGAGGTTTTCAAAAACCAGGTTTGAATGTCAAACCCGTCCCAAGGCCTAGAAAATGATGATCTTGTACTAAAAATATTATAAGATTATTTAGACATAAGGTAATGAAGCATTGCACCTAATTTTCTTGAAAGAAACACCCTCGTGCTTTTTTCGGTTTTTTGGTTGAGCTTTGAGGGGAAAATTAAAGCCCAACCCTGGCGTGGATGCTGGCCTATATGGTAGAGTTACTCAAGTCAGGATTAGTAGTCACATACTCGACATGGAGAAGTAAGGAAGGCTTGAATGCATAGTGGGCTCCTACCTGGCCCAATAAAGGCGAAGAACTACCACCTCCTCTTTCTCGTTCTTCTTCTTCTTCATTTCACACACTCCATTCAGGAAGAATATGGTATCTTTGAAAGAGTGCTTTTAGGGCTTGCATGCCACTTCCCTGTCGTCTTTGGAAGAGTGATATGATATATGAGTCACTAAGCGAGGAATATAACACATAGGCCCCCACAAACATAATCTTCTCATCCATCGCATTAAGCCATCGGGCCCTTGGTAGATTAAATTAATTGGGGGGGGGGGGGGGGGCTTTAAGCAACCATACCACCGCCGTCGAGTGGATCACCCACGAAACCAGGAAAACGGAATGGTACCCCATCGGGAGAAACACATGTTAGATGAGGAAGTGAAAAAAAACATGTTCTTTTGCTTTTTCTTTTTAAATGGCAAAGGCCACATATTAGTGTCAAGCAACCCCCACAAGGTTATCCTTATAAAAAATAAATATTTAAAACTCCCACTTTCTTTTCAGGTGCGTCACCTGCTCAACTTCTTCAAATAATTTCCTTGAATATCCACTTTTAACTATAAAATTTGGGGCAAACTTATTTTCCATTTGATATCAATGGTTTTATTGTATAATAATTTCTTTGTTCCATAATGCAGTGCATATAGATTTTTTGAAAAGTCAAAGTTTGCAAACTTTGACCAAGTTTATAGAGAAGATTATTTTGCAAATCCAAATATATAAAATATGAAATTACATCTTATAATGAATCTAATGATATATGTTTGGCATTCTAGATGTAAATGTTTTTCTCCACAAACTTATCTAAAAAATTGAGGGTTGAATTTAAAAAAAAAACTATATGCACTACATTATGGAATAGAGGGAGTAGTTAGTAATACGTTGTTCTGTGCAAAAGTGAAGCAAACGCCATCCTCCATTAGAAATGTATTTTTCATTTGATTTAGCTCTGCAGATTTTAAGAAGTTCAGGGGGGCATAGTCTAAACTAAATACAATAAGTCAGGTCATACATGCATGATCCATATACAGTACAGAGGTTTGTTAAGCATCCGCAGGGATGAATGGATCCGGACGATCATGGCCGTGACTCGGACGTACAGAAGTTAATTCCATGGTAGTACACGGTCTTGATTCTCGTGACTGTGCAGTCCAGCTAGCTTAGCTACCTACCCGTTGGCCGGTTAGAGCATCTATAATCCAATCTATTTGAGGGAGAATACATTTGTGGTCGTTAAACATGCGTACTAACTGAAAAGCCCTGTACAGTTGCAGGAACAAACGCCATAACTAATCGTTAATCATGCATGATGATCTCTAGCTACAGAATAATTGCAAGCGTTGGTTAGCACATACTGGGTCGTCATTAACTAGCTAGCTAGCTGACGCGAATAATAATGTGCATGTGATAGATCTTAGATCTTAGTTAGCTAGCCATGGCTAATACTTGCCTGTTGGTATTATTATTAGCCCAATCGGCAAGGGCATGTTTGTTCGAATCATGCATGAATGTGTGCTGTGCTACTAATGCAACGGCTGCCTAATTGTACTTTGTAAGTAGCTCGATCATCGATCAGGGGCTCTCCTTCCATCAATTGATCTGTGGGAGCTTAATTAATCAGCTTGAGCCAGCTATCTGGCAAACCACTGAATCATTTGCAGGCCGCACATGGCCTTTTGGTGGCCATGATAATTGTGTACGTACGCAGCATGAATGAAACTCCAAACACCAAAGCACTGCTGATCATGTACACAACAAAACATTGCATGCATTGCTCCGTACGTGCAAGTTGCAAATATGCTAGAGGCCAGTGCGCCCTCTGCAATGATACATACGACTTTGATTTGACCGCTGATTAGTTTGAAGTTGGTCGAGGAATTTGTATTATTGTACCTCAATCCTCTGATATTGTTTTCTATGACATGAAGTTAACTAGCCAGATCTAGGGTGCGGAAAAGCTAGCCAGCAGCCCCTACGGCCTACGTACAGCGACGCGATAAAGATCCGTTGGCCGGAGGGAGGTGGTAGTTTGGTTTGGTTCCACGGCGGGCGGGGCGGGGCAATCATTTGCTTGCTCATGTGTGGTGTGGGAACTCGGGTAGTTTAATCCGACGGTGACTGTGCCGCACGTACGCCTCTGGACTGGGAGCATGTGATGTGGTGCGGCTCGGTCGCCGACATGCCAGCTTCGCGCGGTCGCTCCACCGTGCTTGTTCAGGTTCCAAGATGAGATCAGAACAAGTCGGCACCATACACGAAAGAGAAATCGCGCGGTTCGTGTAGAGTAATTAAGCACATGATAGTACAATCAATGTGCTAACAAGTGGGGATTAATAGTACCATAATCTCTAGGCAAGCTATTGCATCGCATGATTACAGCATTACCATGGTGCTTTTGGAGGAGATCAGGGCTGTGACTAAGCCTCCTTCCAGTTCCAGAGGTTCTGTCAGGAAAATTGGCAGAGGTAACATGGTAGAGGAGAGACAGCTGGGTAGGTTGTTTTGAACTTAATTGCACGGCTTTGTTCCTCCTATACGCGTTGAAACTAATCATGCCTGATTGTTCTTAGATGTTGAGTAATGGAATGTCTAGGGCTCATGTGACCTTTTGTGACTCGTCATTAAAGTGCGGTTACGCAAACAAAATTTGCAATTGAACAGACGATCATTTACAGGAAAAAAAATCGCATAAACAAAGTGTATTTGTGTAAAAAAAAAGCAAAGCAACGAATATAAAAACAATTTGTCTAATTCACATCTAGATGTTTTTTAAGGATGTCACATCTAAGCTTCCACAAATATATAATGCAGCAACAAGAAACAAAAAAAAACTAGCAAAAAAAGAAGAAGACCACAAACAGAGTGGACATCAGCTTAGATGCGACATAATTATGTCACATCTAGATGTGTCCTAGACAGACCTATATAAAAATAAAATAATAACCAAAGGTGACTAGAATGAATATATTGGCAGAGACAACAATAAACAAAAAGGATCCTATTATCTCGCTGGCTGGTCGATTGAAAGCGAACATTTAGCTTCCCAGAGAGGCCCATTTAGCTTCCCCCAGGCCTTTAGGCCTAATTACAATAATTTTACACACACAAAAATGTAAAAATAAGATTTGCCACGATGTATGTAAAAAACCAAATAAAAGCAGTATCCGATCCAAAAACTGCAATCTTGTACAAAAACAAAATTGCCCCTGATTTGAATTATAAAAAATGCCATGCTATTTTGTAAAAATGGACATTGCTCTAATTTTTAAATTTACAATGTGTAATAATAAAATCATGTGACCTAGATAAAAATAAAATTGTCATGTCAAACTTTAAAAACTGCCATCCTGTAAAGATGCCATGTTAAACTCTAAAAACTGCCATCCTATAAAAATGCCATGCCAAACTTTAAAATGCCATCCTGTAAAAATAAAATCTCTTTTTTTAAGACATCTCTTAATAATTAAAATGGAATCTCTTTTTTGCCACCTCGAGGTTAGCTTTTTGTTTTTTTCTTCTTTTTTCTTTTTGGGTCTCTTGGACCTTGTAAGTTCTGCACATATGTAATACTGTTTTGGGAGTAATAAAAATGCTGTGGGGCCCAAGCCCTACAGTTTCAGGTCAAAAAAAATAATTAAAATGGAATATTTTAATAATAAAATGACATATCTTAATCTTAAAATGCCATCTCTTAATATTAAAAATACCCTTTTTTAATAATTGTTCATGAATGCCGCTTCGCCCAAGTGGTCAGTATGCATGGTGCTCCCCTACCAGGGCGCGAGTTTGAGTCTTCATGGGCGCCCATTATTTTGAAGAAATAAAAAATGTACATTCTCCGACATAGTTGAAATAGCGAACGACTGGGGAGATCTGACCTGGCAGTTGATTTGCGCCAAGATTCGTGCCGCCAGATCGGACCGTGGAAAGGGCGTTTGCTGGTTCTTGTCTCCTGGTTGACGTACACCAGGTAACATTTTCCAACAAAAAAGGTGACCAAAGCTTCAAAATCTCTTTCTAGTGCCACATATATTAAAGATCCTCCATGTGTTTCACCAAGTCTAGCCCCCTAAATTCCACTCACAAATATTGTACAATTACCAAACACGGTTCATATTTTCACCGAAATTTCATGGAATACGGGAATATATACTGGTACCAAAATATTGCGTACCTTAAACTTGGGATGGTTTCAACCAAATTAACAAATTACTGTTTGTTTAAATCCCATTGACTTTCGATAAAAATACCGCTACATTTATTCTCAAAATTTGCGAAATGTCGGTATTTGGTAGCCACGGAAATATTTTGTACGTAGAATTTCTTTGGTTAGATTCAAACTAAATCAAATTTAGTTTATATTTGCCATCTACAGTATATCTACGGAGTATATACATCCATGGTTGGATCAGTACTGATCAGCAGTCCGCCCGGCCCCATATAATTTCCCTTTGCCGGCGACAATGGCACGTGGTGGAAATCATGCATGCAACAAACGACGACAAAAGGCAGAGGGGAGCAGGAGAGTACGCGTGCGTCTGATCATTCATCGATCCATCCGATCCCAGATCTGTGTATCTATCCAGCTCAGAACTCGCAAGCGAGGCGAGCTCATCATCGTCGAAATGATGAGCGACTAGGACCAACACTAACCGTCAAATCATTGTGCTCTGCATGCGACGGACCTCACACACACACATCACATGGTTCCTGTCTGATCAGGCTGTCAGGTGTGTCCCTAGCTATAGCTAAATGCCGTCGTTGCTAACTAGTCGTTGCGGATGTACGTACGTGCAAGTGACAATATAGTATTACTACTAGCTAGTAGTAGTAGGACTATTATGTGTACAGATATACATGTTCAATATATATTGCTAATAACGACATGTGCACATAGTGTAATGAGGTACCAGATGATTCTCTTCCCACATTCTCTCCAGGAATCGCATCCAAATATTCGCTTCATCTACCAATAATTCTATTTTTGTGTTTCATCAGTATCTAACACGACACGATTGGCTGTTGATACACCGATGAAATTTATGTGCAGTAAAATGATTCTCTCCTAACATTTCTGCACCCACATCCAATTATAAGTATCTAACACAAAACAGCTGGCTATATTTTTCATGACTTTTTTTGTGTGAAAAGGCCTAAAGACCATATATTAAGTATCACAGGTCTTCACAATCACATCCATACAATATGTTTTTTTTCACGACATGTGCTTCATCCGATTATCAGTATCTAACACAATAGTATTGGCTGCATTTTTCTTACTTTGTTAGCATACATACTAATAAAAGAATTGATATTCTGTCAAAATTAACCAAACAGGAAAAATCGATAAAAATAACGAGCAAAAAATCCAGTATATATATTACTAATTATGGAGAAAAAAAATACTAGTATTATGGAGTATAAATCCACCACATGTATAGATTCTACTTGGGCCTCTATATGTATGTTTTTAAGGCATACATACATACATGCTACATAAATGGCATAAAAAAGGGGTTGGACTTGAAGCCACAGATTTCTCCTACTTGGGCATTTGCATAGAGTAGATAAAAAAGGGGTTGGACTTGGCTTGAACGGTACTAGTTCAGATCTAGCAGCAGCCAACAAACTAATCAATCAAACAGCGACGGATGGAGGAATGTGATGGGAAGCAGGCAGAGGAACGACAGGGAGGGCCACTGGTACAGGAGTTTTTATCTAAGCCAGCCGAGGACATGCCATTTCCCACTAATCATTGCTGCTCCTCCACAGCTCCACTGCTCTGCCCGCGGCCGCTGCCGCTGAATAATTCTCTTCTCTTCTCGGGGACGAAGAGGCCAAGGAGCACGTGCAGTTGGAAAATCCTATATGCCGCTCGTTGCGTCAAACTGCAGGCGCTTCGCACAGGCGAGCGACCGAGCAGCGACGCAACGGGCCGGCCCGTTGAACGGTTCCAGCGCTCCCGGTTTTGGGAACCTTCCAGAGGTTTCCAGCTGGTTTTTTTCCGGTTTTGGGAACCTTCTAAAAGGTTCCTGAACAGGTTTTTTTCTTCTTTTTCTATTTCTGTTTCGTTTTTTTTCAAGTTTATGTTTTCTTTTCAAAAAATGTTCGCATTTTCTGGAAAATGTTCGCGCTTTTAGAAAAATGTTCAGAATTTGAAAACAATTCGTGTTTTCATTTTTCTTCATAAATTCAAAAAATGTATGCATTTCTCAAAAATTGTTCGGAATTTTCAAAAAATGTTCAAAAAATGTTCGCGCTTCCAAATTTGTTTCGTATTTTCAAATTTGTTCTCTGTTCGAAAATTTGTTCTAAATATTCAAAAAAAGTCCGTGCTTTAATACATTGTTCATGCTTCCAAATTTGTTCTCTGTTTCAAAATTTGTTCTCAAGATTCAAAAAATGTTCATGCTTTAAGAAATTGTCCAAATTTGTTCTTCGTTTCAAAATTTGTTTTCCAAATTCAAAAAATGTTCATACTTTTAGAAAATATTTATGTTTAAATTTTGTTCTCAATTTCAAAATTTTGTTATCTAAATTCAAAAAATGTTCGGAATTTAGAAAATTTTCCTATTTTTTCAAGATTTGTTCACCAGTTCAAAAAATGTTTATGTTTTTAAATATTTATGTTCAAAAAATGTCCGTGCTTTAATACATTGTTCATGCTTCCAAATTTGTTCTCTGTTTCAAAATTTGTTCTCAAGATTCAAAAAATGTTCATGATTTAAGAAATTGTCCAAATTTGTTCTTCGTTTCAAAATTTGTTCTCCAAATTCAAAAAATGTTCGTACTTTTAGAAAATATTTATGTTTAAGTTTTGTTCTCAATTTTAAAATTTTGTTATCTAAATTCAAAAAATGTTGGGAATTTAGAAAATGTTCCTATTTTTTCAAGATTTGTTCACCAGTTCAAAAAATGTTTATGTTTTTAAATATTTATGTTCAAAAAATGTTCGTGCTTTAATACATTGTTCATGCTTCCAAATTTGTTCTCTCTTTCAAAATTTGTTCTCAAGATTCAAAAAATGTTCATGCTTTAAGAAATTGTCCAAATTTGTTCTTCGTTTCAAAATTTGTTCTCCAAATTCAAAAAATGTTCGTACTTTTAGAAAATATTTATTTTTAAATTTTGTTCTCAATTTCAAAATTTTGTTCTCTAAATTCAAAAAATGTTCGGAATTTAGAAAATGTTCCTGTTTTTTCAAGATTTGTTCACCAGTTCAAAAAATGTTTATGTTTTTAAATATTTATGTTCAAAAAATGTTCGTGCTTTAATACATTGTTCATGCTTCCAAATTTGTTCTCTCTTTCAAAATTTGTTCTCAAGATTCAAAAAATGTTCATGCTTTAAGAAATTGTCCAAATTTGTTCTTTGTTTCAAAATTTGTTCTCCAAATTCAAAAAATGTTCGTACTTTTAGAAAATATTTATTTTTAAATTTTGTTCTCAATTTCAAAATTTTGTTCTCTAAATTCAAAAAATGTTCGGAATTTAGAAAATGTTCCTGTTTTTTCAAGATTTGTTCACCAGTTCAAAAAATGTTTATGTTTTTAAATATTTATGTTCAAAAAATGTTCGTGCTTTAATACATTGTTCATGCTTCCAAATTTGTTCTCTCTTTCCAAATTTGTTCTCAAGATTCAAAAAATGTTCATGCTTTAAGAAATTGTCCAAATTTGTTCTTCGTTTCAAAATTTGTTCTCCAAATTCAAAAAATGTTCGTACTTTTAGAAAATATTTATTTTTAAATTTTGTTCTCAATTTCAAAATTTTGTTCTCTAAATTCAAAAAATGTTCGGAATTTAGAAAATGTTCCTGTTTTTTCAAGATTTGTTCACCAGTTCAAAAAATGTTTATGTTTTTAAATATTTATGTTCAAAAAATGTTCGTGCTTTAATACATTGTTCATGCTTCCAAATTTGTTCTCTCTTTCAAAATTTGTTCTCAAGATTCAAAAAATGTTCATGCTTTAAGAAATTGTCCAAATTTGTTCTTTGTTTCAAAATTTGTTCTCCAAATTCAAAAAATGTTCGTACTTTTAGAAAATATTTATTTTTAAATTTTGTTCTCAATTTCAAAATTTTGTTCTCTAAATTCAAAAATTGTTCGGAATTTAGAAAATGTTCCTGTTTTTTCAAGATTTGTTCACCAGTTCAAAAAATGTTTATGTTTTTAAATATTTATGTTCAAAAAATGTTCGTGCTTTAATACATTGTTCATGCTTCCAAATTTGTTCTCTCTTTCAAAATTTGTTCTCAAGATTCAAAAAATGTTCATGCTTTAAGAAATTGTCCAAATTTGTTCTTCGTTTCAATATTTGTTCTCCAAATTCAAAAAATGTTCGTACTTTTAGAAAATATTTATTTTTAAATTTTGTTCTCAATTTCAAAATTTTGTTCTCTAAATTCAAAAAATGTTCGGAATTTAGAAAATGTTCCTGTTTTTTCAAGATTTGTTCACCAGTTCAAAAAATGTTTATGTTTTTAAAACAAATCACTATTCAGAAAATTGTTCACATTTTCTAAGAACATTTTTCGTTTTATAAAAAATTTATCGTAATTTTAATTAATGTTCCTGTTTTTCAATATTTGTCCACAACTTCAAAGTTGTTCCTGTTTTTCAAATTTGGTTAAAAATTCAAAAAATTGCTAAAACTTTTTTCAAAACTCGTTTGTGTTCTGTAAAAAACGTTCGTACTTTTCAAATAATATATTCAGAATTTACAACAAATGATAGGAAAAAGGGAAAATAATCCGATTCCTTAGATATGATAGGTCTAAAGGACTCGCATTGCACTTTCGCCAGCGTAGAGTCTGGCGTAGTGGGTAGCTAGGCTTGTCTATAGTCTCGTGGTCGCGGTTTGAATCCTGGGTGAAGCGCTCCGTTTCTAATCATTTATTTTTTACACTGCTCGCTGCCTTCCTGGGCTAGCCCAGTCGAGGGACTGCCATATGCGAAGCCTGGACATTCCGCCGCATAATGCGGCAGATAGGAAGTCCCCGTGCAGTTGGCACGCGCGCGCATGTGGCGGAGCTGGGGAATATCACGAGGCAGGCCAGCGCGGACCTGCCCTGCGAACGGCCGCGTCCCATCAGCCCAGTGGTTTCCGCGGGCCTTCCGCGATCAGCACTAGCAGCAGACTAGTACTCGTAACCAACTCCGCTAGAGGGTATGTTTGGGCTGACAACTGGATACTAAAGAGATGACTCCACGACCGTTAGCTTCGCGTGTGGTTGATCCTCCCAGGTATGTTTCGGAGTTAATCCTCCCAGCTACGCATCATGGAACGAAGAGCTTGTCAGAGCAGTCTTTCTTCCGATCGACGCCGAAGCCATCTTGAGTATACATGTCTGCACCCACAACATAGAGGATTTCTGGGCTTGGTTTCCGGAGAAGAAGGGAAATTTCACGGTCAGTTCGGCCTACAAATTTTTGCAACAAACAAAGATACAGAGGGAGGCATGGTTGGAAGGAAGGGGCGAGTCGTCTAGCTCCGAGAGAGATGAGAAATCTTGGAGAATGCTGTGGAAGATCAAGGTTCCCTCGAAGATAAGAATCTTCTTATGGAGGTTAGCACACCATTCACTTCCTACTATAGATATACTGAACTGGAGAAACATGTCTACTCGAGATGCCTACCCGCTCTGTGGAAGCGAGGATTCATGGAGACATGCTCTTGTGGACTGCACCATGTCGAGGTGTGTGTGGGCTTTGACAGAAGACACCATCGTATCCAGGATGACTGAAAACGAGGTAGCTGATGCGAAGATCTGGCTATTCCAGCTGCATGAGTCAATGGACCATACCAACTTCACATGGATGGTTATCACTCTATGGTCGATTTGGTACGCTCGACGCAAGGCGATATATGAATCAATTCTTCAGAGCCCACAGCAAACTGTCAACTTTGTTAACAATTATATCAGTGAGCCCGGTCTTATCACGGCACAGGAGCATCACCCAGGTCTTTCGCCAGCCCAGCAATGGCCGTTGAGGTGGCTTCGTCCGCCGGGTGGCAACGTGAAGATCAACATAGATGGAGCAGTGGCCAGGCGAGGAAGAGGGGGAGCGGTCGCGGTTCTATGCGTGACCAGGAAGGAGTCTACTTGGGATCGTCGGCGGTGGTTTTTCACCACACACGGGATCCTCTTCTTCTGGAGACATATGCTTGTCAGGAGGCACTAGCACTCGCCGACGACCTGGCATTAAGAAACATCTACGTGGCTTCGGATTCTCAGGAGGTGGTAAACGACATCAACAGGGGCACCGGAGGCCCAAATGCATCTATTGTCCATGAAATATTGAGTCATTGTAATAATTTTAGCTCTTGCTCTTTTGTTCATGAGCAAAGGAACTTTAATTTCGAGGCTCACAATCTCGCTAAATATGCTTGTAAGCTAGGTATAGGGCGTCATGTTTGGTTGGGCACACCTCATGACCCAACATGTATACCTATGACTGTTTCTTTGATTGAATAAAGTCAGCGAGATTCCTCAACCTCGCCCGAACCATTGGTTACCACCGAAAGATGGAGCATGCAAGATCAATGTTGATGCAGCGCTCATGAGAACCAGACCCGTAGGGGCGGTGGCAGCACTGTGCAGGGATCGCCAGGGTGTTTTCCTGGGTGCGTCCACGATTACCATTCATGGCATTGATGATCCTACGACGCTTGAAGCCCTGGCTGTTCAGGAATCTTTAGCCCTAGTAGAGGATTTGTATGAAAGCAGGATCTCAGTGGCCTCGGACTGCAAAGTAGTCATCGATGATATTGGGCAGCCGAGTGCAGCGGTATATGGAGCTATCATTAGGGAGATAGTAGATCATTCGAAGATTTTTATTAATTGCTTTTTTAGCCATGAGTTTAGGAGCTTGAATGTCGAGGCTCACAATTTAGCGAAGTATGCTCTCTCACTTGGTGTTGGCCGCCGTGTGTGGCTGGGCAACCCAGGTCATCTATCTTTCGTCCCTGTAAACATTATGACGAGTTAAATAAAAGCTTCGCGAGGTTGTCTAAAAAAACTCCGCTAGAGAACCTCACGTGAGTTTCTACATCTATTTGTGTTTCTTCACTCGTCCCTTTTCTTCTTCTTTTTTATCTCTTATTCATTTTCCTTTTTCTCCTTTTCTATTCTCTAGTTCCTTTTTTGTTTTTATTTTCCGTTCTTTTTGTTTAACTTTTTCACTTTTCTAATTTAATGAACTTTTTTTCAAATTAGGTGAACTATTTTAAAGTTTTATGAACTTTTTTTCAAATTAGGTGAACTATTTTAAAATTTTATTAACTTTTTTTCAAATTTGATGAACTTTTTTGAGAATTGATGAACATTTTTTTAAATTCGATGATTGTTTTTCAATATCGGTGAACAATGCTCAAAATCAATGAACATTTTCAAATTCAATTAACTTGTTTTGAAAATAAATGATTTTTTAAAATTCTGTGAACTTTTGTCAAAATCAGCGAACTATTTTCTAAATCGATGACTTTTTTTTCAAATTCAATGATTTTTTAAAAAATTCGATGAATTTTTTTCCAAATTTGTTGAACTATTTGCAAAGTCTATAAAATTATTTCAAATTTAATGAACATTTTTTTTGTAAATTCGTAAACAATTTTTTAATTTGTGAACTTTTTTCAAATTTGATAATTTTTTCCAAAATCGATGAACTTTTCTAAGCTTGTGAACTGTTTTTCCAAATCAGTGAACATTTTCAAATTCACGAATTTTTATAATTTTTGCGATTATTTATTTATTTTTTTGTTTTCCCGTTAATTTAACAATTTGATCTGTCAACTGCTACTGGTCATACTTTGTTTTTTCGAGAATCTGCTGCTGGCATACTCAATCCAGAGACGAGCGGGAAGCGAGCGCTGGCTCCTTGCTCGGCAGGACCATAAAGGAGGTCGCGTGAGGAGCTCTCAGGACGGACAGGTTTCAGAACCTTTCGTGTGGTTTATTTCTTCTTCATTTGGACTCAATTTTTGTTTCTTCTTCTGTTTCCAATGTGTTTTTCTGTCAGAGTTTCTTTGATTTTTCTCCACTTACTTTTTAAATACATGTCGATTTTTTTAACCCAGGCTGTGCATTTTTCGTGTACAATTGAAACATTTCTATACACACTGAATACTTTGTCAAATAAATGATTAACATTTTTCTAAATACATGTTTTGATGTTATTTTTAATATGTGTTAAATATGCTTTTCAACTAAACGTTTTGCAAAGTACGAGAAAATTTTGTACATTAAATATAACATTATTAAGATGAATATTTTATGAAACACATTAATATTTTTTAAATTACGTACCATTCTTTTTGTTTTATATAATATTTTTATGTATATTTTCTAAACGTCACATTTGTTTGAACAGGTCACCATTTTTAATTGCTATACAAATTTCTTCAGAATTCTAGCAACATTTTTCAAACCATCCTAACATTTTAAAAAATTAATTATGCATTTTCCAAAATTTAAGTAATTTCAAGTTTTGGAATATATGTATCAGAATATTTTTAAAAATATGAATACACAATAAAAAAACGAACTAACCTGCAAGAAGCCACTTTGGCATGCCCAATAATAGCAACTGAGGGCGCCCTTGAGGCAAGACCACCTTCGTCCTGCAACAGGAGGTACATAGCTGCTCTCGGCACTACACAACTGGTTGGCATCCCCTAGGTCGTACTGGGCTTTTCAAAACCAAATATGAATGTCAAGCTCAGCCCGAGGCCCAGAAAACCATGCTTTTCGACCAACAATATGAAAGGATCATTTAGACATAAGATAATGAAGCATCACACATGTTTTTCTTAAAAGAAACATCTGCTTATGCTTTTTTTTTTTCAGTTTTCACGCTGAGCTTCAATGACCAAATCGAGACTTGAGCCAGACCTGAACACCGACCTATCAAGCGGAGTTGCTCATGTCAGGTCTAGTCGGCACATACTGTACGTGGAAAAGGAAGGAGTATTTTGAATGCATAGTGGGCTCCTACATGGCCCTAACAAGGCAAAGAATTATCACCTCCTTTTTCTCTTATTCATTTCACGCACTTCACTCGAGAAGAATCGAGTATCTTTAAAAGAGTGGTTTTAGGGCTTGCACTGCCATTTCCCTGCAGTCTTTGGAAGAGTGATATGAGATATGTGTCACTAAGCAAGGAACATAACACATAGTACCCCATAAACATAATATCCCCATCCACCGCCTTTCACCATAGGGCCCTTGGTACATTTGTTTGGGCCAAGGGATGGGGTGGGGTGTAAGCAACGAGCAGCAACCATACCACCACCGTCAAGCAGATCACCCTCGAAACCAGAAAAACACAATGGAATTCCACCGAGAGAAACACATGTTGGACGAGGAAGTAAAAATTGTTTTTCTTTTGTTTGAAAACAACAAATGACATATATTAGATGCACCCAATCGTCTCATAAAAATTAAATATTACACACAAGTCATTAGGGAAATTAATGTTGTCGTCCTCCTGCACTAGGCGTTGGCGCACCATGATCGGTACTCCATGCCCGATGTAGACCTCCCTAATACAAATGGAGAAAAGGAAACACTTTTTATGTAGCCATCCGGAAGTCGCCACTTGGAGCTATAAAGCGATGCAACAGTGATATGGTCAACAGATTGTCGTCCCGAAGAGGAGGTATAAACGACTACCCCAAGTCTAACGAGACAGATCCAGGGAGACCCAACCTCATAATCTGGGTGACAATGAAGCTAGCTAAATGTCACAAGTAGGGGAATGAGCCAAAGGACCAAGACACAAAGCAGCAATGTCCGCTCCACTGAAAGAGGCCTCCAAAGACCACTTGCGTATCAGGAAGATACAATCAGATTAACCACCCTAGAAGACCAGCAACAAGATGATACATCAACCTCCTCTACCGCCACCAATAGGACAGCAGAAGACGACGTGGACAGGGAGTCGAGGAAATCATATTCCTGATCTGCATGACGCAGCTATCACCACCATCGCTAGTGTTTTGTCGCCCTATATCTAAACTTCAGCGGCAGACAGGGGAGGAGGAGACCTGTGGCCTCAGAGCATCTCCAACAGCCGCGCTAAAGCGCCTTGCGCAAAAAATCTGTTTAGCGTGCTCGCTGCGGCTGATTTTGCGCGCCCACCTGCGCTGGCTCCAGCAGCGGCGCTATAATGCAGCGCGCGCGCGCCGCTCCAGCAGGGCGTAAAAATACAGCGCGCGCACCGCACAAACTACATGTACATTTCAAAGAAGATGAGCAAAAATGATCAAACAAACAAAATAAAAATCAATAACAAATAGTTCAAAATAAATCATTACAACTCAAACAAATAGTTTATCATTCAGTACAACAACAAATAGTTCAAAATAAATTATTACAACACAACAAATAGTTCATGAACAATACAATGTCGAGTGCAGATATCATCATGCTCTTTGCCGTCCATGCCATGCCCATCACTCTTCAATTAGATCATTCTGAAGTTCCTTGTGCGTTGCGGGACGCCGAATGGCATGATAGGAGGCAACAAAACGGGCTACCCTTTCAGCCCTCCGCCGCACTCGCACGGGATATCCCAAGAGCTCATACTGTGAGTAGTCTAAATCTTGGCCACGCTCATTCTCGATGATCATGTTGTGCATGATCACACAAGCGTGCATGATGTACCAAAGCATTTTTTGATCCCAAAATCTTGCCGGTCCTCTCACAATAGCAAATTGGGCTTGCAAAATCCCAAATGCTCTCTCCACATCTTTTCTAGCCGCCGCCTGAGCATTGTGGAAATCAAGATTTTTCTTACCCTCTGGTTTTTTCAACGGCTTCACGAAGGTTTGCCACTTTGGATAGATGCCATCCGCTAGATAATAGCCATAGTTGTATGTACGGCCATTTGCTACAAACTGCACAGGTGGCAACTCACCGTTTGCAATCTTATTCATCAGTGGTGACCGGTTGACAACATTGATATCATTCAAAGATCCAGGCATTCCAAAGAATGCATGCCAAATCCAAGTCTCCTGATCGGCCACCGCTTCAAGGATTATAGTGGAACCCTTTTTTTGGCCGTGGAATTGCCCATGCCATGCCTTTGAACAATTCTTCCAACTCTAATGCATGCAATCTATTGAGCCAAGCATGCCAGGAAAGCCGCGCGCTTTGTTCATCGCCAATAGCCTTGCGGCGTCTTCAGCAGTGGGAGATCTCAAATACTCCTCGCCAAACACTTGCACAATTCCCACTGCAAAGCGCTTGACACACATGATGGCTTGGCTCTCACCCATAGCCAAATGATCATCAACTAGATCAGCCGGGATACCGTATACCAACATACGCAAAGCGGCTGTCACCTTCAGAAAAGTGCTACGCCCGAGCTCTCCGGCGGCATTCCTCCTTTGCTGGAAAAACCGGTCATGGCTCGCTAGTTTCTCTGCAATGCGCCTGAACAAGTCGGTGCTCATCCTAAACCGGCGACGAAAATACGACTCCGGGTATGTGGGATTCTCCACGAAATAGTTCTTCATCAATCTGTTATGGGCATCAATCCTATCTCTCCAAATTTTCTCCCGACCCATAACAGAACCACCGTGCTTCGGTTTTTTATTGATATGCATAGCTACGATCATTGCAAGGTCCTCCTCCTCTTCCATATCAAATTCTTCTTCGGAAGAATCATACGACGAACTCATCTACAATGTTCAATACTATACTATAAAAACTACAATTCAAAACATGCACCAAATTCATGAAGTTTGAGCAATACATACCTTGTAGGCGTTTTGTCAAACACCTTGCGGGCGCGGCGCGGCAGCGAGCGCTCGGGCGCTGTTCCTCGGACGACGGAGGCGCGTGGGCGCCGGCGGTACTAGGAGGGGATGGGCGGAAGCGCGGGCGCGCGGGGATAGGCCGGGGAAGCCTGAGACGGTCGCCAGGGTGCGCGGGCGGCGGCGGCGGCGCGGCCGGTCGGGGGTGGAAGCGCGAGAGGAAGAGCGGGCGCGAGCGCTCGAGTGTGCCGCGCGCTGTAGTGGGCGCCTGAAATACGCCGCGCGGGTAAGTGTTTTTGACCGCGCGCCCAACCCGTTTTAGCGCACGCGCCGTTTTTGCGCGCCCGCTGGAGCGCCCTGACGCGTTGCGCGCGAGCTAAAACGACCTATTTTGCGGCGCGGCGCTAGTTTAGCGCGGCTGTTGGAGATGCTCTCACTATCAGGGAGTCAATACGTGGAGCGATGGCGGCGAAGGTTTCTATAGAGGGAAACAACTTGAAGACCCAAACATTCACTCCCTTTTCTTTCTGATGCGTCACCGGCTCAACTTCCTAAACATTCACTAATCAAATACGGGGAAAACATGCTTTTCATTTGATATCTATGTTTTTTTTAATAATTAATAACACAATGTTTTGTAAAATGATGCAAAGACCATCCTCCATTAAAAATACTCCCTCAGTTCGGAATTACTCGTCCAAGAAATGAATGTATCTAGATGTATTTTAGTTGTAGATACATTCATTTTTATCCATTTTTGTGACAAGTAATTCCGAACGGAGGGAGTATATATTCCATTCGATTTAGCTATGCAGATTTTCAAAAGTTTAGGGGACATTTAGTCTAAACTAAGTACAACAAGGCAGGTCATACACGCATGATTGGTATACAGAGATTTGTTGACATAAACATGGACGAACGGATGATCATGGCCGTGGTGACTCAGACGTAGAGAGTTTAATTGGTCGTTGATTTGTGTGTGTTCCTAAAGATGAGTGTATGTGTGTATGTATGAGCGCTTGCGTTTGAACTGTGTTCAAACTGTGTTAAAAAAATAATCCATGGCAGTGCGGCCTGATTCTCATGACTGTCCAGCTCAGCTCTCATAGCTACCTACCCGTTGCCCGGTTACCGCATCTAATCTAGTCTATCTATATCGAGAGAATATATTCTTGGTCGTTAAACATGCACAGCTGAAACTAAAGCCTATACAGTTGCAGGAACAAACACCATAACTAATCGTTAGTCATGCACCATGATCTCTAGTACAGGATAATTGCAAGCGTTGGTTAGCACATATTGGATCTTCATTAACTAGCTAGCTAGCTGACGCGACAAATAATGTGCAACGAAATCTTACTAGCTAGCTTGGTTGGTGCTCCATGTATTATTAGCCCGACAAGGGCATGTTATTCGAATCATGTATGGTGTGCTACTGTACTCATACAATGGCTGCCTAACTGTACTTTGTAACTAACTCGATCATCAGGGGCTCTCGCTCACGTCGATCTATCTGTGGGAGCTTGATTAGTTAGCTAGCGAGCTATCTGGCGAGCCACTGAATCATTTGCGGCCGCACATGTCCCTTTGGTGGTGATGATTGTATTTGTATAGGCAGGCAGGACTAAACTCCAAAGTACTGCTCATCATGTACGCGGCACTGCATACATTGCTCCGTACGTGCAAGTTGCAAGAATATGTCGCACAGTGCGGCATCTCCAATGATACTATACGTATGACTTCCATTTGACCACTGATTAATTTCTTCCGCATTATCGCAGCGTCAAGGCATCTTTGCAATGGTTGGAAGGAATGTGTGTCATCATTGTATCTGAATCCTCTGGTATTGTTTTCTATCACTGTATCACATGATCTACCAAACATGTCGCGGTGTCAATTTAATTTCTCGGACCCACAGTTGGGAGAAAGCTAGCCAGATCAAGCTCCGGCCAGCAACCCCTACACCTACTGGTCAGCGACGCGATCAAGATCCTCCGGGCGGACAGCGAGCCGAGGTGGGTGACTGTGCCGCACATGTGTGTGGGCTCGTGTAGTTTAATTCGATGGTGACTGTGCCGCACGTACGCCTCCTCACCGCCTCGGAGCATGTGAGACCTCTCCCAATGCAAAGGTGCTTAGATGAGGTGCTAAATGCATTAAATACCTTAGCAACTCAAGTCCCCAATGCATAGGTGCTTAGCTTGCTGTTGCTAAGCACACTTTATTTAATGAGTTAGCACCTAAAGTCTTTCATGCATTGGCCAAATTATTTCATTTAAGTGGTTTGCCTAGGTTCTCGCGCTTGGCATTGGTTCTTCCTGGGATCACCAAAGTACTCTCTCCCCTCCTTAAATGTTGTGCCATGTCACTTTTTTGCTTATGTGGCATGCTTAGCACCTGTCCACGGTGGAGCACTGGCAAGGGCCTGATGGCTTTGGCTCGGTCGCCCGACATGCCAGGTGCGCGCGGTCGGTCGCATGCGCGCGTAGCCGGCAAATTGGCACCCTCTGTCAGTTTTACTCCCTCCGTCCCATAATATCAATAATATAAGATCGTTTCTGATCATGTAGTGTCAAAAATACTCTTATATTATGGAACGTTCAATTATATAGTGTCAAAAATGTTTTTATATTATGGAACAAATGAGTACTATTTAGTGAAATCACCAGTCAGTTGGCTCGCACGCTGACGTTTCCGTCAAACACAGATGATTTGGTCCAAAAGCTTGTGTTTTGCTTGGGCTGCATGGGTTCTAAATGCTTGGCCCAAATCTAGAGTCATCGAGCTGGCTCGGGGGCCCATCTCCACCCACCATAGAGAGCGTTCCTCCGCACACAAACCCTATTTGCTGTTCTGTGCAGCAGAGTGTCGCCCTGCCGCATAGAGGCTAGCGAGCGACTTGGTCAGCCCATTATAGTTGTTATCATCAATCTTGGCTTTGGGAAAGGTTCATCTATTGCAACGTAAGATGGGTATATTGGCTCGGACAAAGCAAAAGTGGGACAAATAATCAATTAGCCCTATTCAAAATGCCTTTATAACAACCAAGGACAACATAGGGTTGCCTATCACCCAAAAGTCATTCTCATTTTAAATTATATCTTACATTTCTTTTAAAATGGAGCTTTTAGGGATCTATACATTAAATAAGAGAAACATAATTGCTTAGTTGATGGAAAATTGAAAGAAAAATAGGATATTTTACATTTTGATAAAGGTGTACAACCTAATTTTTTATTATTATAAAGGTGGGGAAAATGAAGGACGCCAATATCTTGGGAACATTACCTGGGAGCGTTTTCCCAGCGGCGCCGAAATTGCCATGCAATTTTAACTAAAATTGCCATTAAATTTTTACATGACTTGTCATGATCAAAAGAGAAAGTTGTCATGTAACATAATTTTTTTTACGTGATCTGGATTCAATGGCTGTGGGGCGTTTGTTCGATCCATAGGGAAGTTCGCGAGTTAATATTTCATGGCATAAAAGGCCAGCGTAAAAAAAATACTACCAGCCTATGCGGTGTCATCAGAGACCACATATTTGGCGCGTGACGCGTTGGCTAATGAGCCAACTCGCACCCATTTCCCACCAGCGCGCCCTATTGGTCTGGCCCATGAGCAGGGCTGGATGCCCTCTGTTTTGTATTTCATTTTTATTTGCTATTTGTTTTTCTATTCTGTTCTTAGTTTTTCTTATTTCAAATAATTTGGGATTTAAAAAAATCAATTTAAATGTGAATTTAGAAAAAAATGTTCCAAAAATAATAATACGTTTGTGGCTCAAAACAGTGTTCGTGCTTTTGAAAAATATTCATGTATTCCAAAAATATTCATGAATTCAAAAAGTTATTAAAAATGTTCACATAAATCATAAAATCATCATGAATTACAAAAGAAGTTCCTCGACTTAAAAAATGTTCGCTCCTTTCAGACATGTTCATGAATTCAAAAAACGTTTGTGCATTTAGAAAAAATGCTCGTCAAAAACAAAAAAACTTTTACTGAATTGAAAAATATACATCAATTCCAAAATGTTCATCGATTCAAAAAATGTTTACCGGTTCAAGAAATGTTTATCAAATAAAAAAATTCACTCATGTAGAAAAATTCTCATGCATTCTTTTAAATTATTCACAATAATTATAGAATTATTTTGAATAACAAAAGTTCATTGGCACAATTTTCTTTTGGTGATTAAAAAAATGTTTATTAATTTCCAAAGATTTCTGTGCATTTTAAAAATATGTTCATCAAACAAAAAATGTTCATGGATCTCAAAATTGTTTCCAAATTTATAAATATGTTCACAATTTTATTAAAATCGTTATAAATTTAAATTATGTTTGTGAATTCATGAAAAATTATGCGTTTGCAAAACAAATCGTGAATTTAAAAAATGTTTGTAATTTCAAAATAGTCACGAACTTCCCAAAAATGTTCTTAAATTTATAAAAGGTTCACAATTTCATAAAAAGGTAAATCATGAAATGTTCAAGATTTCGAAAAATACACATGAATTTGAAAGATGTTTATGTTGAAAAAAGAAAAGTAAAAGGAAACTAAAATGATGAGGAATCAAATGAAAATACAAGACTTACTAGAAAGCACAATATTGAAAAAAGAAAGAAAAACGGAAACGAGAAGAAAAGAAAAAACAGTAATGAGAAAATAAACCTGGTCTGGGAGTGGAGCCTGTTTGGGCCGGCCCAAAATTTGCTAACCAGCGACCTGCGCGTGGAATAGGATTGCCTGTGCCGTCATCGGCGGCTCGCCATTTGACACCAGTCAGGAAGTCACATCTCCAATATCTAAAAAAAATAGTCACATCTCCACCCCTTTTCCTCGTAGGGCTACAGTTTCGTTTGTTCTAGCCAGGGCCGCGCAGAGGCACCCGCCCCGCATGCTCTACATCTTTCGCAGCAACCTCCGGCGGCTCTCCCCGATTGGATCCAGAGGAGGTCGGCGTCGGCGGTGACGTTGAGGGTGGGTCGAGGCGGCGTCTTTCCTGCCTCCTCGCCCGAAGATGATAGGTAGCCCGCGATTTCGATCCATCCCGTGAGGTTAGCTTTTGGAGATTATTGTTGGGGGAATGGAACTGCCGAGTTGAGTCGATTCAGTAAAGATAGCCATTCCGCAACGGGGTGTCTATGCCTAGGCTAATAATATGCATCACCCTGAGGTTTGTTTGTAGGTAGGCATTACCATTCCTGCACAAAGAGACACTCCAACCAGAAACTGCACAAAAACCGTCTATGCAAAAAATGTTGATCAATTTCAAAAATATACTTCGATTAAAAAAAAGTTCGTCTATGCAAAAACCATGAGCTGATTCAAATTAATGTTCATCGATTGAAGAAATGTTCATCAAATCAAAAATAGTTCATCGTCTCAAAATTGTTAAAAAATTAACAGAAATTTAAAAACTCTTGTGAACTACAAAAAGTTCATCGACTCCAAAAATGTTTGCTGACTCAAAAAATGTTAATTAATTTCTAAATATCTTCGTACATTTCAATAAAAATTTCCTTCAAATAAAAAAGGTTCATGAATTTCAAAAATTGTTCCCAAATTGCAAAAAATGACGATCAATTCAAAAAATGTTCACAATTTTGCAAGAATTTAGAATTTGTCCACGAATATGTAATCATGTTCTCGGATTTAAAAATATTCACAGTTTCGTAAAAACACAACATAAAAAAAGTTTCACAAATTCAAAAACTTCGTGAATTCAAAAATTGTTTGTGAATTCCCAAAAAAAGTTTGCGGATTTAGAAAATGTTCACAATTTCATGAAAATGCGTAACTGATAAATGTTCATTTTTTTTGCGGCGGAAGGGGGGGGCTTGCAGATAAACGTTTCATAATTTCAACAAATGCTCATGAATTTAAAAAGATGTTTATAGTGAAAAAAAATAAAATTAAAAATAAAATAAAAGTAATAAATAAAATGAAAATAACGTGTAGAAATAAAAGTTATAAAAATGAAAAAAGAATGGAAAAACCATAAGGAGAAAAAAAAAAGGAAACAGAAAACGGTCTGGAGCTAGTTTGTGCCGGCCCAAAATCTGCACGTGGTGCTGGGGGTACGTGCCAGGTCGCTGGTTAGCGACCTTCGCGCGGAATAGGAATGCCCGTGCCGTCATCGCAGCAACCTCCGACGGCTCTCCCCCGATGGATCCGGAGGTGGTCGGCGTCGGCGGCGACGGCGAGGGTGGGTCGAGGCGGCGTCTTTCCTGCCTCCTCGCCCGAAGATGACAGGCTGCCCGCGACTTCCATCCATCCCGTGAGGTTAGCTTTGGAGATTTTTGTTGGGGGAATGGAACCGCCGAGTTTAGTCGATTCAGTAAACATAGCCATTCTGCAGCACCGGGGATGTTTTAAGCTTAGGATTTAAGTGCAAAAGCTTCTATGCCTCGGCTAATAATTGCATCACCCTTAGGTTTGTTCGTAGGGAGGCATTACCATTCCTGCACAAAGAGACACTCCAACCTGAAATGTACTGCAAAAGTTATCAGTAGCAATTGCACAACTGAGCAAATAGCAACCGAGTTGACCGCGTATGATGCAGCATCACGATATGCAAATTAATTAGCCATCTGCTTTTGCTGTTTGAAGACAAGTACATAGATTGTCTTCCTTTCTTGCCATGTTTAACCAAAGGTATGTGTGTGTGTGTGTGTGTGTGTGTGTGTCGAACAAAAGGTGCCCCCAAAGACACTAAATGAATCAGTGGCACAAAAAACCCATCAAGCAGGATATGCCAAATAGCATCAAACGAGTAGATCCATCAAACGATGTCAGCTTTGAGAAAAAAAAAATTGGTTGGGGGGAGTGGAACCATTTCATTGAATCGATTCAGTGCTTACGAAGGCTTAAACATGTGGTTGGATGAATATTCTTAATCTCAGCCTACCACCCTTTTATTTGTACACAAAGGGAAACGCCAACCTGAAATGTACTCTACCTCACCGTTCGTCATGAGCAGCCGAGGTGTTTGCTTATGCAATTATGCTTCAACATTACAATATAAACACCGATTAGTCATCTTTTACTGTTTGAACATGAGTAGATTGTCTTCCGTTCATGCCATGTTTAACCAGAGTCTAAAGGTTTGTGTGTGTTCCTGCCAGAACTTTAGTGTTAAAACAGAGGTAGCTCCCCCAGCAAAGCAGCAGCACAGAAAAACACATCATGCAGGATGATACTATCTGCCCTGTAGAGCAGACATTGTCACATCATTAGCACTAGGTGGCTCTTCCTCCGTTACCCTTATGTGGAAATACGCCGGATGCTTAGGTTCAGGCAGGGTCATACTTTCACTGCTTAGCATCGCAACCACACTTGTTGTGCTGGGTCTGTCAACCGCATTCTCTTGCACACAGAGCAGTGCGATGTTGATACACCTCATTGTCTCCAAGGCATCAGACTCTGAAACTATTGATTCATCAACGAACTGAAGCCATCTTTCCTCTTTCCACAACTTCCATGCCTAGCAAGAGTTTAGAGACATACAGTATTAAATAAGGTTTTCAGATAATCAAATAATTTTAAAAATTAGATACAAAAAAGTACTTACAAATCCAAGAAGGTTGAAGAAGTCCCCATTTTGATGGAAACATGAGTTTCTTTTTCCATTGATGATCTCGAGAATCAGCACTCCAAAGCTGAATACATCAGATTTGATTGAGAAGAGACCCTCTGAAGCATACTCGGGAGCCATATACCCACTGAAAAGGCAGGGAAATCAAAACTTCTATCTCAGTTTTTTATTTGGCTGACTTTTGCAGGATGGACTAATTTGTAAGAATAGCTTACTATGTCCCAGCAATCCTTTTTGTGTTCCCTTCAGTATCATTTGAACTGAATATTTTTGCAAGCCCAAAATCTGATATTTTGGGATTCATTTCAATGTCCAAAAGAATGTTGCTTGCTTTAAGATCTCTATGTATGACACGTAACCGAGAGTGTTTATGCAAATATAGAAGTCCTTGTGCTATCCCTTCGATAATTACTTTTCTTTTATTCCATTTTAGTAAAACTTTTTTAGTTTCATCTGCACATAAGTTAACAACACTGTATATTAGAGAGGGAGGAGGGAGGGGGAGGCCATAATTTTAGCAGTCAGAGTTAACAAATGATATGTAACAGGAAACTACAAGAAGTAATACCAAAGATAAAGAAGTCCAAGCTTTTGTTTGCCAAATATTCATAGATCAATATTTTCTCCTCTCCTTGAGAGCAACATCCCAATAGCCTAACCAAGTTTGTGTGCTGGAGCTTGGCTATGAGTTGGACTTCGTTTTTAAACTCTGTAAAACCTTGCCCAGACTGTGAAGCTAGTCTCTTAATCGCTACCTCTGATCCTTTCAGAAGCTTGCCCTGTGGAAGTTTCAAAGAGCTTGATCAATGATATCATCTTGCAAAACAAAAGTTTTTAAATCAACAGGGTCGTACAAATTTTGTTATTGATGCAAGTAGGTTTCTTCTTCTCTTTGTGTACATGCATACATAAATGTGCTTTTACCTTGTACACTGGGCCAAAGCCACCTTGCCCCAATTTATTTTCATCTGAGAAGTTACTTGTAGCATATGATACTTCTGAAAAGTCAAAAAACGTGAACTCTGAACTCCTTCCTATTCCCCAGACTAGTTCTTCATCTTCCTGTGAGCTCACTTTACCTAAATTCAGAAATCAGAGTTTATGTAGTCCTTTTAGGTAGTGCGGATTCAAAGCATCTATGAATCTAAATGGCCTAGTAGATGTGAGTGTACAGTAACATTTCCGAACTGACCTTTTGCGTGCCTTTTGATCAGCCCGAACCAAATCATGAAGCAGAAAAATGATGCTAGTGGAAGCACAACAGTGGTAATGATCAAAACCTTCATTATATGCCCTAAAATGAAAATTTTCACACAAAGATAGGTGGTTAGTTCACTAGAGAATTCTACATGTATAATAACATAGTAGTAAATGGATGCAACAGTTCAAGGTTGAAAACAAATGGTTTTGGAGCTCAACGTTGAAACAAACGGTTTCAAAGATCAAGCTTGAAAAGTGGGTTGAAACCGGAACTTATTTCGTTATATTTTGAGGAATATTCTGACATTTAGTACAACATAAGGTTTCATCATATGTAAGTTTGTTAAATTGAAGCATTGATCAATGTCTAGCAGTCAGCCAGATGAATTAATTATGTCCTTTGTAGTCAGTGAAATTAATTTATGGTCATTAGATCTATATATCCAAAGGTGCTCTGTACGCGTAACTCATATTTATACGAGCCGCCCACTCCTACACTAACCTATTCTCAGCTGGACCTTTTCCTTTGTTACAGCAAGAGTTGTAGAATTCCAATACTACGTTGTACTCCCTCCGTTCCTAAATATAAGTCTTTGTAAAGATTCCACTATGGATCACATACGGATGTATATAGATGCATTTTAGAGTGTAGATTCACTCATTTTGCTCCATATGTAGTCTATTGTGGAATCTCTACAAGGACTTATATTTAGGAACGGAGGGAGTATTTTGGAACAGATGGAGTGAATTTTGTTTCCTGTGAAATTATTACAACCAGTTCTTCTACCTTGTATCTACTCTATACCAATAGAATTATAGTCCCACTAAGTGTAATAGTTCCAATTAACTCAATGCTTGAATCTGATGGTCACCATTTGAAAGGTGACCTGGAACTATAAGGATGCTGCCCAATAGTCAATTTTAGTGCCATAAAGATGTGATAGGATCATAGGAGTGTAAATGGAAAAAAAATAGGTATATAGACAGAGATAGTGCAAAAGAAGGAAGACAGACTAGTTTTTGGGAAAGAAAAAACCTACTCTCTTGCTTACTTTTGTGTTTCCGGCTGGGCACAGCAACCGGCTTATTCTCGTCTTTCTGCCTCGGAAGACCAACTGGCACTGGCGCCAGCTTGGGTGCCGGCATGTTTGTTGTTGGATCTACAGCATCAGACCAGGTGATCTGCTGCATGGGATGGTCCTCATAGAACTGATATGTGTTGTACCTGAAATTGCACCACGCACCGGCTATCCATTCACCACGTTGTTGGTACAAGAAACTCTTAGTTGCACTCCTGATATTGTCGAGGCAATCCCAGCAGTCATTCGGTGATAGGTCCAGGTTGCACTGCGCAAGAGAGTAGAGCAGAGGGATTGTGCTGTTGACATCCATGCAGCCGGTGGCATACCTCGTCGTCGAGTTGTAGGCCGCCTGTTTGGCTGTCTCTTGAAGCAGCACCTTGATGTTGCCATCAATCCGGACATTGGTGTACTTGGCGCTCACCTCGATGGGAATGCTGGGATCACTGCTTTTTTCTGTGTCCGTAAAGATAAGCAACCCATTTGGCGCAACAATGGAGTCGTAGATAAGGTCCTTGGGGGAGATGTGGACGATGCAGTCCTCATACAGGACATGCGTGTCTTCGTAGGATATGCACAGCCACCGAGCATCGCGGAACGCTGTGGTGATGCATCTGGGGCAGGCAGGGGCCATGCCGTCACCACGGCCACGGCACAGCGCGACTCCATATGTGCGATCTTTGTCGGCTCCGACAAAACCCTTGGCCAGGAGGGTTTGTTTGGATGAGGCACCCTTGGATAGCATGGTGGATAGGAGCTCAAGGTTAGCACGGTAGGTGCTACCGTTCATGTTGGAGTAGGCACCATCGCAGAACCGCGCGAGTGGATCGCCGGTGGCGACGAATGGCTGGAAGCCAAGAATGAGCAGCAAGACGATGATCATGGCTCTGGCTAACCAAAGGTAACTGAGCCCTGCCTCTGTAGCAGCTCCCTTGTTATCAACATCATTTGGAAAACTTGTCCGGCTTATGGTTTGACTGCTTACTAGATTAGTGATCAATTGATGATATCAGCTTGCAGGCCGTGCAATCAGATTACATGGAATACAATACTGCAGCCGTCCGGGCACCACCCATCCCGTGTAATCAAATTGGTCGCACTACAAGTGACGCAAGACAGGGGAGAGAACAAAATGTAGAAAATGAACAAATCCAGGTTAGTGCTCCAGTCAAAGGAGAAGAGGTCTTATTATTGTGACCTTGAACGATCAGCGAAGTTGAAGGTGATTCTCTTATGACGTTTCAGAGAAGCTATGGGCTATTTGCTAGAAGCTTTGACCCAGAAAGATTTCTTATACCGAAATGCCAGGAAAATTATGTAAGCTCCTGTGATGCTGGCATTTGTCAAGACATTGAAGATCTCAAGCATGTAAACCCCGTTGATTTTCTGTGTTATGTAGCGGAGTTTTGCAAACTAAGTTCGATAGCCCAAGAGTTTGTAAACTAAGTTTCGGTGGGCATCTTTCTATACTTGTGCGTTCCTACCCCACTTTGTGAATGACCCTGAAACAAAAATGCCATGGGTGGTTTTTTTTATGTAGAGTGGAGCATCTCCAACGGCCGCACAAAAATTTCGCGTCCAATAAAAGTTATAGCATGCCACTGTAGCACTTTTAATGCGCCGGGACCAACGTTGCTTTAGCAGAAGCCTAAAACGCGCGCCCAAAAAGCACACAGTGCAAATTGTGAAGCGTGCGCAATCCGGAGCCCAAAATATGCTGCGCGCTATAGCGTTTTTCAGCGCGCCCCAAAAACTTTTAGCACTACAGCTTCTGCTGGAGCTGTTCGGCGCCCAAAAAAACAATTTTTTAGTGCGCGGAGCTCTTTTTGGGCGCCTGTTGAAGATGCTCTGAGGTCATTGACAATGTCCCAAAAGATTATGTGTTTTGGTCGAAGCTGAAAAAGAACGTCAAAATTCCATTCCTGTTTGTCAATGGACCTGATGTCGCCGTTCTACACTGGGCAGCATGTCCCGTTCTTTTTTCTGCACAATATCTTTTTTTTGCATGGTTTTTCTGCACAATATCTGTACGGAGAGGCGGGTAACCAAATGGTAAATAAATGTGTTTTTCTAGTCGGGGTCCATCTGCCAGAGACTCACCCCCTCCCTGCGTCTATTGCTACTCGCAAGCGCCCCTGCAAAATTCTACCAGTTCGGGCCCCTCGTCAAAAGAAAAAAAAGTTTGGGAGTCGCGACTCTGCAAGCCCGAATGCCGCCATGGCCGGCAACAAGTTATCGTGGTAGCACCTCGCCGCGAGCGCGACCCCTCCGCCGCACTCCGCCTCTTCCTCAACCCGACGAGCGCGACCCTCCGGGTGCCTTGTCAGGACCGGACTATAATTCAGATCATAAACTAGGGAATTTAGGAGGAAGAAATGGGGAAAACTCGCCCAGATTTGATATATTTGTATTAGCTATATGTTTGCTTAGCCATCACGGCAATTCTATAGAAGATTCGATACTCTGGCCAGCCACAACCCGGCTACCTTTATAGGTGGACAGCTTACCCGGCAACAACCTGAAAAGTAACAGTAACGGCCTGAAACGGAACAGTAAGATCTAACGGCTAGTGACGAGCAATGAAAAGGTGAGGAGCGATCTTAGCCATCCAACTACTGAACCTAACAGCTACAGCTAACTGAAGATATAACTACACACGCAACGGGCCTGACATTGCCCCCTCCTTGAGTCTCGACGTGTCCTCACGGCGTTACTGCTGCTGCACGCCATGCTCTCATAGTGTTTCTGAAGAACTCCGGAAATGTGTACTTAATAAAGTCCGCGTCTTCCCATGTTGCGTCGGTTGTCGGCAAGTTGATCCATTTGATACGCCACTGCACCACTGGTAAGTTGTGTCGAGGAACCTGTCGAACTTCTAACACTTCCTCTGGTCCCATTTTGATTGTTCCATCCTGGTTCACAAGTGGTAGATTATGATCAGGTATGGAATTATCCCCAATGTGCTTCTTTAACTGGCTCACATGGAACACTGGATGTATTTGCACCCCACTAGGCAACTGCAATTTGTAAGATGCATTGCCCACTTTCTGAATGACCAAAAATGGGCCATAGAATTTGTTTTGCAGCTTTAAGGCACCTCTGAATCCAAAGGCTGCTAATCTGTACGGAGCCATTTTTAAATAAACTGGATCTCTCACCTGAAAACTTCTCTCAATTCTCTTAGTATCAGCATACTTCTTCATTCTGTTTTGTGCCAACACCAGATTATCTTTGAGTTGCTGTAGGATCTGCTATTTGGCAGTTAAGAAGTCTTGTGCTTCTTCATCCTCAGGTCCAGGTATTGCCAATTCCGATATGAGAGGAGGAGAAAGGTCATACAGGGCTTGGAAAGGGGACATTTTAATGGCAGTGTGGTAAGTTGAGTTATACCAGAATTCTGCCAATGAGAGCCAGGACAACCACTTAGTAGGAGCTGATGTAGTCATGCATCTCAGATACGTTTCCAAACATTGATTGACATGCTCAGTCTGACCATCAGTTTGGGGATGGTAGGCAATACTGTATCTGAGTTCCACTTTCAATGCAGAGAAGATATCCCTCCATAGTTGGCTGGTGAAAATTCTATCTCTGTCAGATATAATTAATTTTGGAGGGCCATGCAATCTGATGATATTATCCACAAATGCTTGAGCCACACTGAGTACTGAATAAGGATGAGACAGTGGAATGAAGTGAGAGTATTTGGTAAACCTATCCACTACTACCATGATCACATCTTTTCCTTGTGATTTGGGCAGTCCCTCAATAAAGTCCATTGAGATGTGCTGCCAAGCCATATCAGCAACAGGTAGAGGTTCTAGCAGTCCTGGTTGCAAGCAATTCTCATGCTTAGCTCTCTGACAAACAGGGCAAACAACAATGAAGGCTTCTACAGCTGCCTTTAGACCAGGCCAGTAGAAAATGCTTTTCACCCTGTGATAGGTTGCTCTTCTACCTGAATGGCCCCCTACAGGGGAGCTGTGCAAGGCTGCAAGTAGTTTTTGCTGCAATTCAGGAGAGTTGCCCACATAAATTTTTCCCTTGTATCTTATAATTCCAACTGCTAGAGAATAATCTGGCAATTTGTTACTCCCTTGAATGAGGAGTTTTTCCAGTAACTGCAAGCTGGTAGGGTCTTGCTGATAGCTTGCAACCAAATCTTCTGCCCAAGTGGGTGTAGCTGCAGAGATAGCCATGCATTTAGGGAGAATTCTTGACAGAGCATCAGCCACTTTGTTTTGAATTCCCTTTTTATACTGAATAGTGAAATTAAATTCCAGCAACTTCATCATTAGTTTGTGTTGAACTCCTTCAGTGATTCTTTGATCAGTAATGAATTTGAGTGATTGTTGATCTATTTTAATGATCAGCTCTTTCCCTAACAGATAATGTCTCCATCTTTTGAGTGCTTCCAAAATTGCTAGGGCCTCCTTTTCATATGTAGACATAGCTGCATTTCTTGGGCATAGGGATGAGCTGTAGAAAGAAATTGGTCTGCCTTGCTGCATTAGGACAGCCCCAATTCCCTTTCCTGATGCATCAGTTTCCAGAATAAATGGTTTGGAAAAATCTGGCAGGGCCAAAACTGGAGCAGTAGTTAATTCTTGTTTCAATTGTTGAAAGGCCTTGGTATGTTCAGGTAGCCACTTGAAATTTCCCTTTTTGAGCAGATCATGCAGAGGTCTGCATATTACACCATAGCCCCTTATAAATCTTCTATAATAGCCTGCTAAACCCAAAAAGCTTCTAAGTTTAGTTATGTTCTCAGGAACTGGCCATTCAGCTATTGCAGAGATCTTTTGTGGGTCAGTAGCTACTCCATCTGCAGAAATCACATGCCCTAAATATTCCACTTTCTGAGCTGCAAAAACACACTTGGACATTTTGGCAAACTGCTGATGTTCTCTCAAAAGATCCAGTACCAGCTTGATATGTTCCAAGTGCTCTGTGAGGTTTTTACTGAAGATCAAGATATCATCAAAGAAAACCAACACAAATTTCCTCAAATAAGGACCAAATATAGTGTTAATTAACTCCTGGAAAGTGCCAGGGGCATTGGACAGGCCAAAAGGCATAACCAGGAATTCAAAATGACCCAAGAATGTTCTGAATGCAGTTTTATGGATATCTGATGGTGACATTCTTATTTGATGGTAGCCTGACCTTAAATCCAGTTTTGTGAAATACTTCGCTCCATGCAACTCATCCAAAAGGTCTGAAAGGGTATTTCCCTACCTTATGTTTTGGATGATGATGACAATCCTTTGTTGGTCTAATCCTGTGCTAAATGTTTCAGGTTATCGATGATTAGGCTTACATCGGATAGTGGTTCTCTCTCGAAGGAAACGATTAAAGACGGAATCCTCTACGCTTTTTATCTCTTTGGTCGTAGGGAACCCGTACTATCAAGAGGAAATCCACTTTGGAAAGAATAGGGGAATCCATTCACGTACACCTCCATCACCCCTCTTTTGTCTTCCTCTGGTGTGAGAGAGAGTGCCTCCCTCTTGATTTAACTTCTGTTGTGTTTTCCCAGCGGTTGTACCGCTCGTCCGAGCGGTTGTATCGCTGGCTCTTGGCGCTTTCCTGACTTTGTCGAGCGGTGGTACCGCTGCCTCCGGGCGATGGTACTGCCACCAGGCTCTGCAAAGACCAGCGGCCGTTGTTCCGGCCATGCACCGCCCATGTACCGGTCAGGCTTCTGTTTTGATGCGGTGGCTGGGTGGTGGTGGCCTGGTTGGTCCGGTTGTTCCTCATCAACCGGTACTACCGGAGGTTCAAGCGGTTCTTCCGCTCGTACCTTAGCCGCTCAAGCGCTCAATGCCAAGCGGTTGCACCGGCCCCGCACCGCCCAACTACCGCCCTCAAGGGTGACTCCGTTCTAGTTCGGTGCGGTAGTTGTGCGGTGGCTGGGCGGTTGGTCCGGTTATTTTCTATAACCGGTACTACCGCCCGGTGGCCCGGTTGTACCGCCTGGTCGGGTTCTGCCGTTACATCGTGAGTCCAGGTTGTACCGGGACAAGGAGCGGTTGTACCGCTGCAGTGCTGAAAACGCAGTAACGGTTGGATTTATTAGGGTTGCTATATAAGGTGGTTCTTCCACCTACCACTCTCACCTCTTACCTCTCTCACTCCACCATTAATGCTCTCAAGCTCTCTTGCCCGATCTCTCTCTCTAGCCACTCAAACTTGTTGATTTGCTAGGGATTGAAGGAGGAGACCTAGATCTACACTTCCACCAAAGGATATTTGCTTCCCCCATACTTTCTAGTGTGGATTTTGTTACTCTTGGGTGTTTGAGCACCCTAGACGGTTGAGGTCACCTCGAAGCCATATTCCATTGTGGTGAAGGTTCGTGGTTTCGCTGGGAGCCTCCAATTGTTGTGGAGATTTCCCCAACCTTGTTTGTAAAGGTTCGGTCGCCGCCTTCAAGGGCACCAATAGTGGAATCACGGCATCTCGCATTGTGTGAGGGCATGAGGAGAATATGGTGGCCCTAGTGGCTTCTTGGGGAGCATTGTGCCTCCACACCGCTCTAATGGAGACGTACTTCCCCTTAAAAGGAAGGAACTTCGGTAACACATCCTCGTCTCCACCGGCTCCACTCTTGGTTATTTCGTGCCTTTACTTTTGCAAGCCTACTTGTGTTGTATCCCCTGCTTGCTTATGTGCTAGTTGTTATTGCATCATATAGGTTGTTCACATAGTTGCATATCTAGACAACCTATTTTGTTGCAAAGTTTAATTTGGTAAAGAAAAGCTTAAAAAGTGTTAGTTGCCTATTCACCCCCCCTCTAGTCAACCATATCGATCCTTTCAATTGGTATCAGAGCCTCGTCTCTTTTTAAGGACTTTACCGTCCGAAGAGTATGGTTGACGTTGTAGATGATGTGGGAGAGCACTCCGGTGCGAATCCGATATCATCTATGGGAGATGGGGGTAACTCGATCTCACGTGAGGAATTCAATGTGGCGTTGAACATATTGAAAACCTCCATGACGACCGAGGTCAAGGACATGTTTAAGGATTTCTTAGAAGGGCTTAAACTTTCCACCGCGCCCGTGAAAGTGGGTGATCCCGCCAACACGGTGACGGATGCTAACCCCGATAAGGGGGAAGCTACTAGTGAGAAAGCTCCTATGTCTAGTGGTAGAAATGGCACCGGCATCTTTGCCCATGTGGAACCTCCAATTTATGGAGGGCCAATTCCCTCTACTCATTTAAATCATGCCGGTCCTCCCCCTAGGTATGAGAAACATGAAGATTTTGATTCTTGGGTTTATCGCTTCAAGCGTCATTTAAAACATGTGAATACTAACCTTTGGAGAATCATTGAAGAAGGTTTCTATCCTCATGAACCAAGCAACTTCACCCCTCGAGAAGCCGTGGATAATCAATTCAATGAGAGTGGTCTCTTCATCATCCAAGATGCAATCCTTCCCGAAGATCTCCCTCATCTTTGACCTCATGCCATGGCCAAGGACGCATGGAAATGTGTTGTGTCCCTCTATCGAGGAAGTGATAGCATTCAACGCTCCAACTATGAAGTGGTGCAAGATGAAGCCGATGAGTTTGCAATGAAAGAAGATCAAGAACCTCATGAGCTCTTTCGAAGAGTGACCAAACTCGTGGTCTCACTCCGAGATCATGGAAGCAAGGACACGGATGACAATTGGATCAAGCGCAAATTCCTCAAGGCCATGATGCCCTACAACAAAGCCATGTCCTCCGTCATTCGTCAAAGACTGGACTTCCACTCCATGACCTCAAGTGAAGTGTTGGATGAGTTCGTTGCTATGAGCATCTTGGACAAGACCGCCGACAATGCGGTGCTCCGTTCTCAAAGGGCAAAGAAGCCCAACCTTGCTTTGAAGGCCAAGGTTATTATGGAAGTAATTGGGTTTGCACCCAAGTCCAAGAGCAAGAAGAAGAAGAACAACAAGACCAAACGTCCTCCTCCTCTCAAGCAAACTTTTGTGAAAGAGGGAGAGGGTGCTCCTAAGGAGAAGAAGGAAAAAGTGAAGGGAGTTGACATCCAAAAGAGCAAAAGCATTTCCTCCAACAAAGCCGGCGACTTTAACCCGTCATATGTGTTGTGCCGTGCGAGTGATGGACATGTTTATGCTAAATTTGTTGGTTCTCCTTATGAGTATATTGAGTGGTCTATTTGGGTTCCTAAGACCCTTTTTACTAACATCAAAGGACCCATTACTAAATGGGTACCTAAAACCAAGCATTGATCTCTTGTAGGTGTTTGCTTCCGGTGGGGGATCATGGTTGCTTGATAGTGGAGCAACAAATCATATGACCGGAAGCAAGGACTTGGTGGTGGACGTGCAAAAGATTCCATCTATGCCCACCAATGTGGAGTGGGGTGATGCCTCACATTCTAAGGTATTGGGTCTTGGCAAGGTTGTCATTTCTCATGATCTAACGATTGAGAAAGACATGCTTGTTGAGTCCCTTGCATACAATTTGCTTTCCGTTCGTCAACTTGCACTCATGGGTTTTGCTACTTTCTTTGACATTGATACCATGGCCCTCTTGTGGAGCAAGACTCTTAAAGTAGCCTTTGTTGGGCATGTCGAGAACGGTCTCTATGTGATTAAATTTTCGGAGCGACCCACTGAGACCGCGACATGCCTAATGGCTAAAGTTGACGTGGGATGGCTTTGGCATCGCCGTTTGGCCCACGTCAATATGAGATCTTTGCAAAGTCTTCTCAAGGGGGACCATGTTCATGGACTAACAAATGTTAGTTTTGCCAAAGATCGTGCTTGCAGTGCTTGTATTGAAGGAAAGCTTCATGAGAAGGCTCACCCTCCCTCGACCATCATCTACTCGAAGAGACCCTTGGAGCTCCTTCACATGGATCTCTTTGGGCCTCCATCTTTTGATAGTCTTGGAGGTAGAAAGTATTGTTTGGTGATTGTGGATGATTATTCAAGATACACTTGGGTATACTTCTTCAAGAGGAAGAGTGAGACTCAACAAACCGTCATCGACTTTGCAAATGAAGCTCAACGTCAACATAATGCAAGGATCTTGACAATCAGAAGTGACAACAGCACCGAGTTCAAGAACTACACCTTGGATGAGTTTCTTAGTGATGAAGGGATCAAGCACCAATATGCTGCTCCATATACCCCTCAACAAAATGGTGTTGCGGAGAGGAAGAACCGGACGTTGATGGATGCGGCTAGGACCATGATGGCAGAGTTCAAGTCTCCATACAACTTTTGGGCCGAAGCCATCAACACCGCATGTCATGCATCTAATCGGCTCTATCTCCGCAAAGGCTTGAACAAGACTCCTTATGAGATACTCACCGGCAACAAGCCCAACCTCAAGTACTTCCGGGTGTTTGGTTGTAAGTGTTTCATTCTCAAGAAAGGTGTTCGTTTGTCTAAATTTGAGGCTAGAGCTCATGAGGGCATATTTGTTGGTTATGCTACAAACTCTCATGCTTACCGTGTTCTCAACAAGTCCACCGGACTCATTGAGGAGACGTGTAACATGGAGTTTGACGAAAATAACGGCTCCCAAGTGGAGCAAAGTGGTACTTGTGATGTAGGTGATGAAATTCCTCCCCAAGCCATAAGAAGAATGGGTATTGGTCATATTCTACCCATTGAGAAACCCATTGTGGCCGAAGGAGAAGGACAATGCTCCACTCAAGTGGAGCCATCACCTCCCCAAGACCCACACGCTTCCGAAGAACAAAGTGAAGGCCCTCAACCTCGTGAACAAGACCAAGGGCAAGATCAACCTCAAGATGGTGGTGAACCTCTAAATGATGCCCAAGGTCAAGTTCTCCCCCTCGAGCAAGTTCAATATCATGAGCAAGCTCAAGATCAAGAACAAGCTCAAGACGGCGCTCAAGATGATCAAGTTAACCCTCCTCCTTCCACACCCGAGGAGGAATTAGAGCGTCGTGCCGCGAAGATTGCTTCCAAGCTCACCACCCAAGGCCATCTCATGGAAAATGTGGTTGGGAGTCTAAGAAAGGGGGTAAGCACTCGTAGACAATTAGCAAACTATTGTGAACATCACGCGTTTGTCTCTTGTGTTGAACCCCAAAAGGTCTATGAGGCGCTCGAAGACTCGGATTGGCTCAATGCCATGCATGAAGAACTCAACAACTTCGAGTACAACAAGGTGTGGAGATTGGTTCCAAGGCCATCGGGGAACCACAACGTCATTGGAACCAAGTGGATTTTTAAGAACAAGCAAGATGCTCATGGGAACATCGTTCGCAACAAGGACAAGATTGGTAGCACAAGGCTACTCCCAAGTCGAGGGTATCGACTATGGTGAAACCTTTTCTCCCGTTGCTCGTCTTGAATCCATACGTTTGTTGATTGCTTATGCTTCCCATCACAACTTTAAGTTGCAACAAATGGATGTCAAAAGTGCTTTTCTTAATGGTCCTATTAATGAGTTGGTCTATGTCAAGCAACCCCCCGGGTTCGAGGATCCCTACTTTCCGGATCATGTGTATCAACTCGATAAGGCACTCTATGGCCTTAAACAAGCCCCACGTGCATGGTATGACCACCTTACCGAGTTGTTACAAGATCGTGGATTTGAGGTGGGGCTAATCGATCCCACCCTTTTTACTAAGAAGGTCAAAGAGGAGTTGTTTGTATGCCAACTATATGTTCATGACATTATCTTTGGTTCCCCTAACAAAGCTTTCAATGAGGAATTTGCCGCCCTCATGACCTCCAAGTTCAAGATGTCTTCGATGGGAGAGTTGAAGTTCTTCATTGGTTTTGATATCAAACAAAGAAGAGAAGGAACCTTCATCAACCAAGCCAAATACACTCAAGACATGCTCAAAAGATTCAAGCTAAGTGATGTCAAGCCGGCTACTACACCGATGCCCACCAAGTGCCAACTTGACATTGATCCCAATGGTAAAGTGGTGGATCAAAAGGTATATCGCTCCATGATTGGCTCCTTGCTTTACCTTTGTGCATCTAGACCGGATATCATGTTGAGTGTGGGAATGTGTGCACGGTTTCAAGCCGCACCGAAGGAAAGTCACTATGTGGCGGTCAAGCGAATCTTTCGATATTTGGATCATACCCCAAACTTTGGCTTATGGTACCCAAGAGGAGCAAACTTCAAGCTTGAAGGATTTATGGATTCCGATTGGGCGGGAGACAAAGTGGATAGGAAGTCCACTTCCGGAGGGTGCCAGTTTCTTGGGTGCTCTTTGGTGAGTTGGTCTTCCAAGAAGCAAAGTTGTGTGTCTCTCTCGTCCATCGAAGCGGAATATGTGGCGGCCGGTAGTTGTTGTGCACAACTCTTATGGATGAGGCAAACTTTAAAGGAATACGGTGTCATTTGTGACAAAGTGCCTCTTTGGTGTGACAACGAAAGTGCCATCAAGATTTCTCTCAACCCGGTGCAACACTTCAAGATGAAGCATATTGAGATCCGGTATCATTTCATCCGGGATCACATTAGGCGAGGGGAGATCGAGCTCAAGTATGTCAACACTCATGATAACCTTGCAGATATTTTCACGAAGCCCTTGGATGAAGCAAGATTTCGCGAGTTAAGGCATGAGCTAAATATCATTGATTCGAGCAATGTGACTTGAACCCTTGCACACCCCACCTCACTCAACTTGTTTGTCTAGTTTAGATGCAGGCATGGACATAGGGGGAGTGTTGTTCTCTCAATGAACTCTCCCTCCCCCCATTATGCATAAACCGATCAACTCTTTCACATTAGCCATTTTTGATGGTACTTGTGCTTCAAAGACGAGTTTTGGTCATGGGCCCAAGGATAATTCTTCGCGGTGCCATACCAATTGACTCAAACATAGGTGGCTCCGGCCACCGCCCTCTCTTGAGAGAGAGGCCTGAGCTCGCTCTACTTTTGTGCGGTTGTTTTTGTTTTCCTTTCGTTATTTTCTCTGTTCTTAGTGTTGGTTTCTCTTAGTTGTTGTCCCGTTTGTTTTGTTCCCTTCTTGTTGGTTTGGGCATTGGTGGTCGGGCGGTACAACCGGGGTCACGGGCGGTTCTACCGCTGATACCTGTTTATGCTGCCCCAGTAGGGTTGCAATCGGTGCTTGGGTGGTTTTACCACCCATTTTCACCGGGCTTCTTTCGTCTGGTACTACCGGTTGTCTCCGAGCGGTACTACCGGTGCCCTTCAGGAAACGGAAGTACCGCCCACAACAACCTGTCAGTACCTGACTTGCGGTACAACCGGTCCTTGGAGCAGTTCTACCGCCGCGCGGCTATGGGCCTATTTATATCCGATGGGGTGAAGGGTTTTCTTCTTTTTCCCCTTTGTCCCCGTTCGTCTTCTCCTTGCCCTAGCCGTCGGTCACCTCTGCCCCGCCCCGGAGTGCGTCCCGCGCTTCGGATCCGTGGGCTCTCCGTGGATTCTCTCCGTGGAGGCCTTCCAATCTTCTCCCATGGACGGTGGTACTGCCCTTGTTCTTCGTTCCTCGTTCTAGGGTTTCTTCTTTGTCTAGGGCATTACTTTACCCTCCTAGTTTAGTGTTTGTTCTTTAGTTGGGAGAGATCATTGTTTTTCTTCTGTCTATGCAGTACCTAGAAATCAGAATATTGCTTGTGTGATTCGCATGTCTTGGTTAGATCTAACTCCCCTGGTAGTGCCACTGTCAGCGGTTCTACTGCCCATACAGGTGGTACAACCGATGGGGCGGTTCTACCGGTGGGAGATCCGGTACAACCGGAATGTATGAACCACACAACACCGTTCTGGTTTCTCTGTTGTTGCATTTTTCGTGTGCTTTCCTCTCATTCTTGCTGGTTTTCACGTGTTCTCTTCGTGTGTGTGTTCAGGTGGCTCTAGTTCTCGCTCTGCTCCTCGCAAGACCAAGAAGAGGGCTCGAAGGACTGCATGCCCGGCTGTGTCTGCTGATGAAGAGGAAGTCGTGATTCCGACCAAGCCCACTCACCGTGAAAAGTCTACCGCTGCAAAGCAATGTGTGGTAATGCCACTCCACCGTTGGAAAGCCAAGGATTGGGAAGCCTTCCGCTCAAAGAATCCTTATGTGGTTCCCGTAGCTCCTCGTTGGACCACTGTTCAGTTTCGGAATGAGATGCAAGTACGGATTGTTCATGAACTCTTTGAGCACAACAAGAACAGATATGCCAAGCAGTGGACCATAAATCTTGATCATTGGAGGAACAACCTGGAGTATTTTGGTGAGGCTTTGGCTCTTTGTGAGGAGTTTGATCTTGTCAAGCTCATGTCCGTCAACTGTGACTTTGATGCTCAACTCATCCATCAGTTCTATGCCACCGTTCACTTTGGAGAAGATGACGCGCGCACCCTCACTTTCATGTGCCGTGATGAGCTCTTTCAAGTTCCCTGGAGGACCTTTTGCAATGCTATTGGGTACGATGATACCGGTCTGGAAGGAAGGGGTGGCATTCGCCCCCATGATCATCCTGACTCCATGCCTAAGGAGAAGCTTGCCCCTTTGTACATTCGGGGCCGTGGTATTATTGGTGAATCTAAGGATTTGGTGAAGGTCTATGACATCATGCATCGTGTGTTTCGCAATGTGCTTCTGCCCAAAGTGGGGAATCAAGATGAAATCCATGGCTATCTTGTTGACTTGATGGTTGCTATGAAGACCAAGGTGGGAACTGGGGAGACGTTTGATGTGTCCAATTGGCTGTGGCACGAGATGTACAACATGGTCATCTACAGGAAGGTCCCCATTTATGCTCCTTTTGTCATGTGCTTTCTGAACTCCGTGTGGGAAGTTCGCCGTCCTGGAGAGCCCCTCACCTCTCCTGATAATCTTGCCATTCATGAAGTCAAGCTCCTTAAGAAGAAGAAGAAGCACGCCGAGCCACGTTTCCCTGCTGATGCTCCTGAGGATGTCTATGCCACCTCTGATGATGAGGATTTTGAGCTGGAGCCAGGGGCCAAGCCCTCGTGGGTGGACAAGCTCGCTGCCAAGGTGAAGAAGACTTTCTGCCTTCAGTCTGACATCCAGAAGAGGATGTATGAGGCACATGTCAATGAGAAGCATGCCCGGCGTTGCCAAATTGCTATGATGAGGCACCTCAACATGTCGGTTCAGAGTGATTCTGAGAAGAGCATCACACCGGAGGAGCGTTGGATATCTTCCCACAGCACCTGGACTGATGATGAAGCCCCCCTCAGCCCTCCACCACCTTTACTGCTGCTGATGATATCATGGAGGACTCAGATCGGGACGATGATGAAGATTCTGATAATGGTGAAGATTCTAACAATGATGAAGATCCAGATGCTACCGAGGAGTCAGAGGAGGACGACTGAGCCTGGGGCGCTAGCTTCGCTCTCTTCCTTTTTGGTGTCTTGATGCCAAAGGGGGAGAGAGTGTGATAGGACTTGGGAGTTGCATGGGTGGTTGCGTAGTGTGTGTTTCGTGTTGAACTTTGTCTGTGGTCTCCAGTTGAACTTTGTTCCTTTCTCGGTTTGCTTTGTGTGGATTTTGTGCCACTCCTGCTATCTTATTTTTATGCCTATTGGTCATTATTGGTAGTATTGCTCACGTTTCATTATGTTGGCTATCTTCATGTTATGTGCTTTCAGTAGCGAGCCTATAAAATCTAGGGGGGAGTCTCAACCTTAAAGTATGCCCATGCTCTCTAACAACTAGTTCAAATTGGGGCACACATCTAGGGGGAGCTCCGACTAGATTTTATAGACTTCTATCTTAAATCGTGTTGTTGTCATCATCCACCAAAAAGGGGGAGATTGAAAGGGCATTTCCCTACCTTATGTTTTGGATGATGATGATAACCCTTTGTTGGTCTAATCCTGTGCTAAATGTTTCAGGTTATCGATGATTAGGCTTACATCGGATAGTGGTTCTCTCTCGAAGGAAACGATTAAAGACGGAATCCTCTACTCTTTTTATCTCTTTGGTCGTAGGGAACCCGTACTATCAAGAGAAAATCCACTTTGGAAAAAATAGGGGAATCCATTCGCGTACACCTCCATCACCCCTCTTTTGTCTTCCTCTGGTGTGAGAGAGAGTGCCTCCCTCTTGATTTAACTTCTGTTGTGTTTTCCCAGCGGTTGTACCGCTCGTCCGAGCGGTTTTACCGCTGGCTCCTGGCGCTTTCCTGACTTTGTCGAGCGGTGGTACCGCTGCCTCCGGGCGGTGGTACCGCCACCAGGCTCTGCAAAGACCAGCGGCGGTTGTTCCGGCCATGCACCGCCCATGTACCGGCCAGGCTTCTGTTTTGATGCGGTGGCTGGGTGGTGGTGGCCCGGTTGGTCCGGTTGTTCCTCATCAACCGGTACTACCGGAGGTTCGAGCGGTTCTTCCGCTCGTACCTTAGCCGCTCAAGCGCTCGATGCCAAGCGGTTGCACCGGCCCCGCACCGCCCAACTACCGCCCTCAAGGGTGACTCCGTTCTGGTTCGGTGCGGTAGTTGTGCGGTGGCTGGGCAGTTGGTCCGGTTATTTTCTTATAACCGGTACTACCGCCCGGTGGCCCGGTTGTACCGCCTGGTAGGGTTCTTCCGTTACATCGTGAGTCCCGGTTGCACCGGGACAAGGAGCGGTTGTACCGCTGCAGTGCTGAAAACGCAGTAACGGTTGGATTTATTAGGGTTGCTATATAAGGTGGTTCTTCCACCTACCACTCTCACCTCTTACCTCTCTCACTTCACCATTAATGCTCTCAAGCTCTCTTGCCCTATCTCTCTCTCTAGCCACTCAAACTTGTTGATTTGCTAGGGATTGAAGGAGGAGACCTAGATCTACACTTCCACCAAAGGATATTTGCTCCCCCCATACTTTCTAGTGTGGATTTTGTTACTCTTGGGTGTTTGAGCACCCTAGATGGTTGAGGTCACCTCGAAGCCATATTCCATTATGGTGAAGCTTCGTGGTTTCGTTGGGAGCCTCCAATTGTTGTGGAGATTGCCCCAACCTTGTTTGTAAAGGTTTGGTCACCACCTTCAAGGGCACCAATAGTGGAATCACGGCATCTCGCATTGTGTGAGAGCGTGAGGAGAATACAGTGGCCCTAGTGGCTTCTTGGGGAGCATTGTGCCTCCACACCGCTCTAACGGAGACGTACTTCCCCTTAAAAGGAAGGAACTTCGGTAACACATCCTCGTCTCCACTGGCTCCACTCTTGGTTATTTCGTGCCTTTACTTTTGCAAGCCTACTTGTGTTGTATCCCCTGCTTGCTTATGTGCTAGTTGTTATTGCATCATATAGGTTGTTCACATAGTTGCATATCTAGACAACCTATTTTGTTGCAAAGTTTAATTTGGTAAAGAAAAGCTTAAAAATTGTTAGTTGCCTATTCACCCCCCCTCTAGTCAACCATATCGATCCTTTCAAGGTCCTCTATGACAGGTATGGGAAATTTGTTTTTAATTGTAAGAGAATTCAGTTTTCTGTAGTCTGTGCACAGTCTCATTGATCCATCTTTCTTTTTGACTAGTATTATAGGAGCTGCAAAGGGGCTTTGACTGTGTCTAATGAGATGTGCAGCCAGCAACTTTTTGATCTGCTCCTTCATTTATCTTTTTTGGTTCTGAGGCACCCTGTAAGGTCTAACTTGTGGTGGTGTAGCACCCTCCACCAGAGGAATGGTGTGGTCCAGGGCCCTATGAGGAGGTAAGGTTTTAGGCTCTTCAAATAGATCAGTATACTCCAACAGTAATTTCTGTATTTGTGGGTGAGTTTTAAAATCTTCTGGTGCATCCATGAGTATGTTATTGACTTGACACAAGAAAACTTCAGGTCCTTTGTCCAACAGTTTCTTCACTTTCTTAATAGGTACCTCTTTCAGACTAGCAGGGATAGTGAAAACTGTTGTGGATACTGTCTGTTTTCCTTCATGTGTAAAACTGAACTGTTTTGCAGGAATGTCAAAGGAAACAGGGCTAACAGCAGTAAACCAATCATATCCCAAAATTGCATCATGACTAGGTAATGCCAGAGTCCTGAAACTGTGTGAAAGTGTCATTTTAGATATCTGAAACTGGCAGTTAGGGACAACTGCAGAAGATGTTAGTATGCCTCCCCCAGCAACTGCAATTCTTCTAGGTTTGACAGGTAGCAAGTTGCAGTTTGCTTTAACTGCAAAGTCTTGATTTATGAATGATGTGGTACTACCTAAATCCAACAGTGCAACTGCTCTTTTTCCATTTATATGGATGATTACTGTAGGTGTTGGAACTGCAAGTTGCTGACCCATTGCAAAAGCAGAAATGAACATAGCTTGATCAACTTCTGCCACTTGTTCTGTTTGCTCTTCTAACAGTTGTTCCTCAATGTCATAAGTGATTTGTTCCTCTTGTTCCTGTTGCATTGCCTGAACATTGGGTACTAATTTACATTTATGACCATGTACCCATTTGTCACCACATCTCCAGCATTCTCCCACTTTCCTGATTTTCTGAACATTACTGACAGGAGGTTCAGTGTGTCTGACAGGAAGCTGTTCTTGTATAACAGGAACAACATTCACTTTGGGGGGATAATTTTTATTGCTCTTCTGGTAGTAATTGTTGTAAGGAACAGTTGTCCTTTTTGCAGTAACTGCCACAGGTGGATGACAGGGTTCCACATCTCTAGCTAACCAATAAGCATCTGTTAGTGTTTGGGGTCTCAAAGGTCTGATTTGGAACTTTATTCCCTCTCTTAACCCATTGACATAACATCTGACAAACCAAGATTCTTCAAGCTCTGGATTTTCCTCTTGAACATCAGCCATGAGATCCTCAAATATTTTTGTGTATTCAGACACAGTGCTATTTGATTGCTTAACTGAATTGAATTTTTCAGTTAAGTCATAAGAGCCTTGTGTGGAAAATCTTTTAGTGACCTTAGTGCCAAATTCCTTCCATGACACTTTCTTCTTTAGTAACCCAGATCTTCTGAGCCATACATCTGCTTCACCCATCATGTATAATTGGGCCAGAGAGACTTTATATTCTTCTGGTGCTCCTGACATTTGAAAATACTTGTTGCACTGCCTTATCCATCCCACTGGGTCTTCTCCTTCAAATCTAGGAAAATCCATTTTAGGTCCCTTTGTTATAGATTTCATGAATTGAAATTGCATGTCCTGTTCATATGTTTTTGCATATCCTTGCCATAACTGCCTATCTTTGTTTTGGTGGCTGTACTGCTGGAACGCAGGAGTGTAAGGCTGTTGTGTAGTGTTGACTGGAGTACCAAGAGGACTTGCCTGCTCTATTCTGCCCTGCTGTTCATATCCAGGAGGAACTGCTGGTTTGTTAATTCTGACTGGAGGGAGATTGTGGAGTTGTAATTCTTTCAATTGTCTTGTTTTCTCTTTTTCTGCTTCCAATTGCTTCTTTAATTGCTCTGTTCTGAGTGCTTGGTTTTGCAACTGCTCCTGCGATACTGTGGGTGATCTAGGCCTCTGTTGGGAGCTGAAGGAACATCAGTAGGATTTCCATGAACTGGCGCTTTGACCAAGGCTTGTAACACTGAGTTGATAGTGGAAAGTTGCTTGCCCAGATCCAGAACCACTTGTTCGACACTACCCACCTGTGTTGCAATCTCCCCTTGCTTGGAACTGATGGAGTGCACATCATCGTGCAATTTGGCCATGTCAGCTTGCATCTGCGACTGGTCTTTCTGCATGATTCCCACATCATCTCTTAAGGACAATAAATCTTGCAGATCTGCCTCGTCGATCGCCTTAGCACGACCCATCGCCTTGACCTGAAGAAGAAGTAAGGGATTTTACCATGGTGTTCCCGCAACCTTCCTTCGCTCTAGATCCTGCCGCCACCTTGATCCACACCGCCAAGGTACACGGATCAGTGCTTCAGACGTGGAATTTTACCAATTGAGCAGTGAGCTCAACCAACCGCTCCGGCTCAACTGATCTGTACCCGAACAATTCACCGCCGCCACCACGCCGCTATCGACATCCGACAAGAGGGTGGGAATTGGGTGGGAGTACTTGGGGAAAACAATTTGCTGCCCGCCGGGAACGCTATCTCCAAGGAATTGCTAGCTACTGATACCAATTTGTCAGGACCGGACTATAATTCAGATCGTAAACTAGGGAAATTAGGAGGAAGAAACGGGGAAAACTCGCCCAGATCTGAGATATTTGTATTAGCTATATGTTTGCTTAGCCATCACGGCAATTCCATAGACGATTTGATACTCTGGCCAGCCACAACCCGGCTACCTTTATAGGTGGACAGCTTACCTGGCAACAGCCTGAAAAGTAACAGTAACGGCCTGAAACGGAACAGTAAGATCTAACGGCTAGCGACGAGCAATGAAAAGGTGAGGAGCGATTTTAGCCGTCCAACTACTGAACCTAACAGCTACAGCTAACTGAAGATATAACTACACGCGCAACAGGCCTGACATGCCTGCACCTACAACATCCTCATGCGCCTCCATCGAGCACGCCCGCCTCCTGTTCGATGAAATGTTGCAACGAGGGTCACCCCAACCGTTGTCATGCTTGGCACCCTCGTTGCCGCATTCTGTGATCGTGATCAGCTCGAGGAGGTATTTGACGTCAAGGACGCCATGGCCAAACGCTACAATGTGAGGCCAAAAGCTCATTTGTATGCCAGTTTGATGAAGGCGCTGTGTCACAGGGGGGATCTCGACAAGGCAGTGAGTCTCAAAGAGGATATGGTGGAGAACATGGATCTTGGGCTGGATCACATCATTTATGTGACCTTGGTTAGGGCATTGTTTAGGGTTGGCTCAAGGGAAGGGGTATTGAGGCTGATAGAGTGGTGGACAATGCAATGATTGCATGTTTCTGTGAGGACGAGGGAGGGTGGACTTAGATGCTGCATTTGTGGGAGCGAGCGCTGCGACCAGTGCAGTGCATCCACAGCAACCTTCTGCGGCTTTCCTGCTACGGATCTGGTGGTGATCGGCGACTGCCTTGGGAGGCCCATGTGGTGGAGGTAAGTAGCATCACCCCTTTATTTGTAGGAAAGCATTATTATTTCTACACACACACACAAAAAAAGTACCGTACTTCACAATTCATCGTTCACGAACAGGAAGTCGACTACTAATTGGCAACCGAGGCGTCCGCGTATGATTCAACATTACAAACACTGATTAGACATATTTTACTGTTTGGACATAATGAGACCGTCTTCCTTTCATGCCACGCTTAACTAAAGGTATGTGAGTGTTTCTGTCAGAACTTTACAGTGTTAAAACAAAAGGAGCCCCCTCAGCATAGCAACTTTGCACAACCACATCATGCAGAATGACAAGAAACTATCTGCCCTGTAGAGCAGACATCGTCACATCATTATCACTCGGTGACTCTTCTTCTGTTATCCTTATGTGGAAATACGCTGGATGCTTAGGTTCAGGTAGGGTCATAATTTCGCTGCTTAGCATCGCAGCCACACTCGTTGTGGTGGGTCTATCAGCTGCGTTCTCTTGCACGCATAGCAAAGCGATGTTGATGCACCTCATTGTCTCTAACGCGTCAGACTCTGAAACTATTGATTCATCGACGAACTCAAGCCATCTTTCCTCTTTCCACAACTTCCATGCCTTGCAGTAGTTTAGATACATATCAAATAAAGGTCATTAGATAAACAGAGTAAATTTACATATTGGATACAAGAAAAATACTTACATATCCAAGAAGGTTGAAGAAGTTGCCAAATTGATGGAAACATGAGTTCCTTTTTCCATGGATGATCTCAAGAATTAGCACACCGAAGCTGAATACATCAGATTTGATCGAGAAGAGACCCTCTGAAGCATATTCGGGAGCCATATACCCACTGAAAATGTAGGTAAAAAAGTAAATTTCTATTTCAGTTTTTTATATGTGGCTGACTTGTTCAGAATAGACTAACTTGTAAGAAGACCTTACTATGTCCCAGCAATCCTTTTTGTGTTCCCTTCAGTATCATTTGAGCTGAATATTTTTGCAAGCCCAAAATCTGATATTTTAGGATTCATTTCACAGTCCAAAAGAATGTTACTTGCTTTAAGATCTCTATGTATGACCCGTAACCGAGAGTGCTTATGCAAATATAGAAGTCCTTGTGCGATCCCTTCGATAATCGCTTTTCTTTTGTTCCATTCCAATAAAGCCTTTTTAGTTTCATCTGCACACAAGTTAATGATATATGTATATTAGATGGGGAGGAAGGTTGTGGGGATAATTTTAGTAGATAGAGTTAACCCATAATCTGTAACAGGAAACTACAAGGAGTAATACCAAAGATAAAGAAATCCAAGCTTTTATTTGGCAAATATTCATAGATTAATATTTTCTCTTCTCCTTGAGAGCAACATCCTAATAGCCTAACCAAATTTGTGTGCTGGAGCTTGGCTATGAGTTGGACTTCATTTTTAAACTCTGTGAAACCCTGCCCAGACTGCGAAGCTAGTCTCTTAATTGCTATTTCCAAACCTTCAGGAAGCTGGCCCTGTGGAGGTTTAAAAGAGCTTGATCAGTGATATCATCTTGCGAAATGGAAGCGGTTTACTCATCTTCTGATCAGTAACCCCCCATGCTTGTGAGTAAACTTAAAGCTACATGTACAAAATCCACTAGGTCGTACAAATTAGCTATCGATGCAAACTAGGTTCGATTTTTGTTCTCTTTGTGTACATGGATATAAATGTGTTCTTTTACCTTGTATACTGGGCCAAAGCCACCTTGCCCCAATTTATTTTCATCTGAGAAGTTACTCGTAGCATCTGATAGTTGTGAAAAGTTAAAAAGCTTGAGCTCTGAACTCCTCCCTATCCCCCAGACTAGCTCTTCATCTTCCTGAGAGCTCACTTTACCAAATTCCAAAAATCAGAGTTTATGTAATCCTTCCAGGTAAGCGAATATATATGAATCTAAACAGCCTAAGAGATTTGTGAGTACAGCAGCATTTCCATAACTAACCTTTAATGTTCCTTTTGACTAGTTTAAACCATACGATGAAGCACAAAAATGATGCTAGTAGAAGCATAGCAGTGGTAATGATCCATACCTTTATTATATGTCCTAAAACGAAAGATTTCAGACAAACATAGGTGGTTAGTTGATTAGACAAATCAACCAATGTAACTACACAATAAACTTTGGTATTTATGTTTTGAGGAATGTTCTAACATATTATAACCTCTTGTTGCAAAAGTTCACTTTTCAACCTTAAGATCTGAAACTAGTTGTTTTTAACCTTGAAAGATTGAATCTGTTCACTGTAGCCCTTTGGCCCTATCCCAAGCGGTTTTGAGCTGATTTGGATGACACGTGGCAGAAATGTAGCATCACTTCTGCACGGCAGCCCCTTGCCATGTTTGCAGCTTAAGTGAAGATAAAAAAAATATGAAACATTTCTAAAAAATGCCAAAAACCAGGGAAATTAGAAAATAGTATTGTCAACTTAAAAAAAAGAAAATAGTATTGTGAGAATTAGTTTCTCTGTTTTTTTACTCAAGCTACCAAGATGGGAATTTGATGATGTATAGAGGTACAGCACGTGTCTTCTGAGACAGCTAAAACAACTTGGAACAGGGCCAATGGGGTAAATTGAACGGATTCAACAGTTCAAGGTTGAGCACAACCGGTTTTGGATGTTAAGGGAAATACAAACTTTTGTAATAGTTTAGTGTTAAAAATGGACATTTTCTGTATGTTATAAAGAATATTTTAACATATAATATAGTCTAAGGCTGCATCGCAAGCATGATTGTTGAATTAAAGCGTTGATCAAAGGGTAGCAGTCACCCCACCCAGGTGAATTAATTATGTCTTCCAAAATCATCAAAATTGATATGCGGTCATTAGATCTATATGGGTGAATTAATTATGTCTTTCAGAATCATCAAAATTGATTTGCGGTCATTAGATCTAGAGACTTAGATCTATATTGAAAGGTTCTCTGTCACCATAAGCCCGCTCACTGTTCCAGCACAAATCTACTCGTCAACTGGGTTCAAATCAGACTCAAGCATCGAGTTAAATGAAGTTTTGGAATAGTCAATTTCATCAAGCCTAATGATGCTTGAGTCTGATGGGCACCAAGTTTGTATTCATAAGGATGCTGCAGTATAGTCAATTTTTGTGTAATAAAGATGTGATGGGAATAATATGAATACAAACAGGTATAAGATATGGGAAAAATGCTCTTTAGAAGAAGGAAAAAGGAAGACAGACTAGTTTTGGGGAAAGAAATAACATATTGTCTTACTCTTATCTTTCTGCCTTGGAACACCAACCGGCCCTGGCGCCGGCATGTTTGTTGTTGGATCCACAACATCTGACCAGACGGTCTTCTTCGTGGGCTGGTCATTGTAGAACTGATACGTGCTGTACCTAAAATTGCACCACATACCAGCAATCCATTCACCATGTTGCTCGTGGAAGGAACCCCTTGCTACGCTCCTGATATTGTCGAGGCAATCCCAGCAGTCATTTGGTCGTAGGTCCAGGTTGCACTGCGCCATAGAGTACAGCAGCGGGAGTTCCTCGGATAAATCCATGCGGCCAGTGGCGTACATCATTGTAGAGTTGTAGGCAGCCTGTTTGGCTGTCTCTTGGAGCAGCACCTTGACGTTACCATCAATGTTGGCGTCGGTGAAGTTGGTGACCTCAAGGAATCGATTGCTGGGATCCTTAGTATCCCTAAAGATCAGCAACCTGTGTTGCACAAAACTGGAGTTGTAGACAAGGTCCTCGGTGGAGACGTGGACGATGCAGTTCTCATACAAGAAATGCATGTTCATTTGGGATCCGCACAGCCGCCAAGCGTCGTGGAATGCTGTGGTGATGCAGCTGGAGCATGCAGATGTGATGGTGTCGCCGGGGCACTGTGCGACGCCATAAATGGGGTCTTGGTCAGTTCCGACGAAGCCCTTGGGCTGGTTGGTTCTTGTGGATGAGGCATTCCTGGATAGCACAGTATATAGGAGCTCAAGGTTAGCTTGGTAGGTGCTATTATAGGGGATGCTGGTGTGGCAGATCTGTTCCAGTGGATCGCCGGCGGCGATGAATGGCTCGAAGCCGAGAATGAGCAGTAAGACGATGAACATGGCCATCCAAAAGGTTATTCAGCCCAACCTCTGTAGCGGCTCCTTATTATCGGCATCATTTGGGAAACTTTTCCAGCTTATGGTTTGACTGCTTACTTGATTAGTGATTAATGATAACATCAGCCTGCAGGCCGTGCAATGAAGTTGCGTAGAATACAATGCTGCTGCCGTCCAGGCATCATCAGCCTGTATAATCCAAATTAGTTGGTAGTACAAGTGATACAAGACAAACGGAGAACAAAAATTAGAAAAAAAACAAATCCAGTTTCAGTGTTTCAGTCAAAGGAGAAGAGGTCTCATTGCGACCTTGAACGAGCAGCGAAATCGAAGATGATTCTCTGGCGACTGCTTGGTAAGCTGTGGGCTATCTGTTAGAAGCTGGATCCAGAAAGATTGTTTCTTATACCAAAACGTTTTGAAAATTATGTAAGCTCCTTTCATGCTGGCATTTGTCATGACATTGAAGATCTCAAGTAGAGTATGCAAACTTGGTTGGATTTTTTATTATTATGAAATGTTGTTTGTAAACCAAGTTCGATATCTCAACAGTTAGGTTCCGTTTGATAGCAAAGTATTTTCTAAGTATTTTGAGAATACTACAGTTTTTGAGATTACCATAGTTTTATTTACAATGAGTTTGGTTGCCCCTAACAATTGTGCTTTTAATATTGTAGTATTGAGCAAACTGCAATTTTTTTTCTGCATAAAAAAAAACCAAACCTCTTTTTAAAAAACAGAGCTGCTGAGTGCTTAAACGCAACGGCTAAACAACAAAATTTACTGCGTTATGCGGCAACAACCAAACAGGTTCTATGTATTGTGAATACTCCAAAATACTTTGTTTTGATAAAACTATGGTATCTCACACCTACATGCAAAATTACTGTAGTTTTTGATACTTTTGTTTATATAATACTTTGCTATCAAACAGAACAGTTTGGACGGGTATTATTTGTTATTCGTTGGTTGGTTGGTTTGTTTGTTTGTTTCTACTGAACTCTATGGATAGCCCAGGAACAATAATGGTGTGAGTGTTTTTTTAGAGAGGCTGAGGCCATCGGCAAAAGTGACACAAAATGATGTTCGTCGAAGCTGAAAGCTGAAAATAGAAGTGCAATGTGGCTTGTTGTCGGCTTTCATAACGTCAAAATCCTAGTGCTATTTTTGAATGAGTCTGATCCCATTCCACATGTACAGAAGCAGGTAACCAAATAGTTAGAATGCATAAATATCTGAATCTGATACAAATACAGCAAACTGGGCAAAATGCTCATGCAAAAATACTACTACCTCCGTACCGAAATACTTGTAGTTGGGGGTACTTGTACTAGTTTCCTCCAACTACAAGTATTTGGAGTAATTCGGAAGAAAGAAAACAACATCAACTCTGCATAAATATGATAAAAATTCCCAACAATTGCAAAACAATCTCAGAAAAAACCTATGTTAAAGGCGGGTTTTCTAAAAAATACTTGATTCTTTTTCGTTGAGGAATCACACATTTTGGATATGCCTGCAGAACACAACACAAAGCTATAAATTCCCCAAGACTGGTGCCAGATCCGTTTGGCGTGTACTAATTGGCTTGAGAATATGCATAACACGGTTCCTAGCTGGCTCATATGAATAAATTCGTTTGGTGTGTAGTACTATATTTGGCTAGACCATGTGAACCATGTCGTTCCCTAGCTGACCGGCTGACCCATACGAATACAACATTGTCTGACGTGTACTATTTGACTTGAGAATGTGCACCATGCGGTTTCCTAGCTGTCTCTTACAAATATATTGGTTTGGCGAGTACTATTTGGCTTAAGAATGTAGACTACGAATATATTGATTTTGTGTGAACTCTTTGGCTTGAGAATGTGCACCGTACCACGTGGTTCTCTAGCTCGCTCAATATATTGGTTTGGTGTGTGATATTTGGCTTGAGAATATGCATTAAGTCGTTCCCTGGGTCCTACGAATATATTGGTTTAGCTTGTAAGTTGTAACCTTTGGCTTAGAATTGAGAATGTGTACCATGCGGCTCTAACTGACTCATACCACTATATTGATATGCCGTATACTATTTGTTTGAGAATGTTCATCACTCAGTTCCCTAGCCCGCTCGTATGAATATTTATTAGCTTATGAGTATTTAACATGAAAATGTGCACCACATAATTACCTAGTTGGCCCGTACAAACAAATCGGACAGGTTCGCCTGTCTAAGAGCATGGTTAATAGTATAGTCAGCTAGTGGCTATATGATCTTGCCACATCATCTATAGCCAAGCTTATAGCCGATAAGTACAGTATTTGCGTATTGAAATGTACTGTACTTTCACTTCATAATTCATGCTTCAATTTCCTCACTAGTCGACTCTGGAAACGCCTCAACGAGTGGAATGATAGACCTATGTCAAGGGATGGAAAGGAGGTTCTTCTGAAAATCAGTGGCACAGGCCATCCCAACCTATGCAATGAGCTGCTTCCAGATTCCATTGACCATATGTGAAAAAAATGAAACAACCCATATCTAACTTCTGGTGGGGTATTGAAGACGGAAAGAAAAAAAATGCACATCATGGGACTGGTTATCATCACCAAAGTATGTGGGTGGAATGGGCTTTCGGGACATGGCCATCTTTAATCAAACTATGCTTGGAAAACAATGTTGGAGGTTATTGACCGAGCCTAAGTCACTATGTGCACAAGTTCTTAAAGACCGATATTATCCAAACGGGGACTTCTGGACAGCGAAATGCCCAAGATCATCTTCATATGTTTGGCGCAGCATTATGCATGGCAAAAAACTTCTCCAGAGAGGACTACTGTGGAGAGTAGGTGATGGTAAGCACATCGACATTCTCAAGGATGATTGGATGCCAGGTATTATACCTGCCATTTTAACAACCTACTCACCTGGTCTAGAGGATAGAAGAGTCAATTATTTGATGTTGGAGAATGAGCACAGGTGGAATGTAAATCCGATTAGGAACCTTTTCCTGGAAGAAATATCAGAGAAAATCTTAAGCATTCCTATTAGCACAGTTGGTTGTAATGATTTCGCATCTTGGCCTTACTTGAAAAGTGGTGCTTATACTGTTAGATCAGCATATAACTTAATGAAATCTCACCAGTTTTGGATTAACCGAAGCCTTCCAGGTACAAGTTCATCTTCAAAACAAGATCATATGGAGAAGACTTGGAAGAAACTCTGGACTATTTAGTGCCCAAACAAGATGAAGATTGTGCTATGGAGAATAGCACACAACTTCCCACCTACATGATCCCAGCTCCAGGTGCGTTCAATACCCACAAGGTATGATTGTTGTTTCTGCAGCCGAGAGGAAAACATTGAGCATTGTTTTCTACAGTGCCAATATGTAAAAGAAATCTGGAGAGAACTAAAAGCAGTTATGCAATTTGCCTAAAAACTAAAAAAAACTATTCATATTAGGCAATGGTTGCTGGACTGAATAGCTAAAGCGTCGTCCTTCCATTCTACTCCCTCCGTCCGAAAATACTTGTCATCAAAATGAACAAAAAGGAATGTATCTAGAACTAAAATACATCTAGATACATCCCCTTTTATTCATTTTGATGACAAGTATTTTCGGACGGAGGGAGTATGATTCTGGCGGTGGCTATGTGGCATATATGGGAGAATAGGAACAACCATCGTAATGGTGAGGCACTGCTTAATCCTCTTCGTGTGGTGGGGAAAATCAAGGCCTATATTGAATTGATGAACTGTAATGACAGCCAACCAAACTCCTACAGGCGTGAGACTTCTACATCAACTCAAAAATGGTCTCCGCCGCCGGAGGGTTGGTTGATGATCAACGTCGATGCTGCTATATTCTCCCACTCGGGACGAGCTGGCTATGGAGTTGTAGTTCGAGATCATCTAGGAGCACCTGTGGCGGCATATCGAGGCTTGTTTGATCTCACCCAAAGTCCTGAAGTGGCTGAAGCTCTTGCTGTTCGTCAGGCCCTTGTCCTTACTAAAAATGCTGGACTTCAGAAGATTCAGGTAGCCTCTGATTGCTTGGCGTTGATCAACAAGCTGCAAGGTACAGGCCTAGACAGATCCCCTATTGGTGCCATTGTCCAGGATATTAAATCTGCTGCTATTAAGTTTTTATCGTGTGATTTTAATCATGTAAAACGTTGCTGTAATGAGGCAGCCCATGTCCTTGCAAAATCTGCAGAATATAATGTTGAATCTAGCTGGTTTAATGTGTATCCTGATGAGATCAGGACCATTATATGTAATGAACAAGTCATGTAATGAATGAAAGTGTGCTGCCCATTTTCAAAAAATAAAGCTATCATTTGATTATAGAAATGTATTGTAAACAAATATAAGACATTTTAGCTCACTACTTTGTATTACCCCGTGCCAAATTACTTGTCTTAGATATTTTTTTTAGATATGGATATATCTGACACGGGAACGTCTAGATATATTTGCATCTAGATAAATCTAAAATAAGAATTCAAGATTGAGGGAGTATTTGTTTAAAGTGGGAGTACTACTTTCACTTCACAATTCACCATCCACAAACACAAGGTTGTCAATAGCAACTCTTTCTTTTTTCTTTCTTTTTTTGAACAGGTCAATAGCAACTGAGGTCAACTTATATGATTTTGCAGTTTGAACATGAGGAGACCGTCTTCCTTTTAGTTACAATAAAGTAAACAACACTATCACCGATGAACAAAATTTGCATAAGAACTCATTTTTCATTTCGACCATCCAGAAATTCATCGCAGACAGTTGGAACTTCACAATTCAGTTTCATCCGCATGTTCATTATGGCTCCTTTCATGAACTCTTATGTTGACAAAAAAGGGAAATCTTGGTCCTAACAGTCGAACTGTTGATCCGACAATGTGTGCTTATCTATTTTATTTTATGGTACCCCCTTGCGGAAAAAGAGGAATCGATGGCATATGTTCATAAAATTATGATCTCAAAGGAAATCGATATCCACGGAAACTATTACTAGATCGGAACAATTGCAGGGCTACAAGCAAACATGCTGCCCGAGAAATAGAGTATGCCAAGCTAATCCATGCATGTAGTGCGACCCAACAACATATAGGACGTCGAGAAAAACAGTCGCTCAAGTGCACAATGAAATCCTGTTGAAACAATATACAAGTGAGAAATCTAACAACAAATAGGCCAAAAACGGTGGAAATGTACCTAGAAAGAAACCCACGAAACAAAGCGGAAACACATTTACTCGCTGTCAAACAATAAACCAAAAAATTCACAAAGTCCGAAATTGTTATTTCTAACAAGCATACCATAATCAAACTTTAGGTTTTCTAGGAAAAAATACCCAAATTAATTAACAAATATGTTTCTCTAACGTCCAAAGAGAAACCCAAATTGCAGAGGCAAAGAAATCTTGGAGGGGGGAAATGCTGTGGATTTTTTCCTTTGAAAAAGGGAGAATGGCAGAAGAAAAATTGATATACTGCTCAAGGGGGAAATACTGGCTTTAACAGTTAATGGATATCTTACCTGCATAGCTGACTCAATTGCAAGAAAAAAACACAGCATCATCCTTCCTAGTCATGCAAACCCGCTGATATCAGCTCAAAAGCGCACTCAAAGAACTTACGAATAACTCTGTCTCCCAGATAGATGCCTACCATTTGATGAACATAAGAAATTTCGGCAATTATGGAGTGATGTCTATTTCTGCAGCAACGCAATGCTATTAATCTGTAATACAAAAACTGAGGCGCTTATGAGCAAAGCTACCAAATTGTAGATTTAGTGATGAGCAGAGACACCAAAATAGCCCATGAATCTGAACTTTACACCCCAGAAAAAGCCTTCATAGGTAGTGATAACAACATGGTAACATTCCAGTTTGATCCTAGTTAAATAAATGTGAGTTTTAAGTTGCATAACGCTAAAGAAACTGGATCGAATATGACAGGTCTGCCGGTCCTGTATGACACGGATTTGAATCAATAACTAGAGTGAAGTGCGACAAAAGATGATGCAAACTACAGACACATAACATACTTTCAGATTTTAGATGCAGTAGGCAGTGTGGTTCTCCAAATCACGAGGTAAAACTATTTGGGGGACGCTTCCGAAAAAAATTCCCAGGGAATCGCACTTGGACTGGACTGGATAGGCCTTCAAAATCTTGATTTGACTGATGAAAGACACTACAAAATAAATACTGATGGGCTAGTGTGACATTCTGCAGGAGCACGTCAATCATACATCACCATCGTTCTTCTTCCTTCGTTGAAGTTCAAAAGTACTGACGTTGCCGATAATTTGGACGAACTAAGCTGTCCTCGCACAACACCGCGAAGAAGAAGCCTGGGTGGTGGTTAAGCTGCAGACTGCTGCTAGTAGTCGGGTATACAGTCTCCAATGTCTGGTTTCTTGGGTCATAGTACCCCAGCGCTCTTCCAGTGTCGAGTAAGATCCGTCCGGCATCGTCAACAGCCAACGGAATCACGAGCCTCGCTTCTGTTCTCAGTGAGAAGTCTGGCCACTGTCCGAGCTGTATCCAGTGCTCTCTTGTCCATCCTCGACCATCATTAAGTGTAACTGGCTCCTGCTCGCGCCATATGGTCATCGTCTCTGTATTTGGGCAAATGTGCACGATACGAACCTGCCCGGTGAGCTCCGCCACGAGCATCCTACCACTGTTTCCCATGGTGAGTGGTGCTGGTAGGACATCGAAAGACTCTCTGCAGATGTCAAACACAAGAATTGATGAGCAGCCCGCACTGAATCGTGACTCCCCCATCCAGTACATCTTGCCCCCTGCATAGACCGGTGGCACATCGACGGTCACCGGGATCGGTGGCGAAGGAGCCACCTTCTTCGTCATGCAATCCGTTAGCCTCCGGATGCTGCACTCCATGCTGTAGCTCCCAGTGTCAAAGTTGCGCGATTTATAGGCAAGAACCACGATGATATGCTCCTCCCTCAATAGGTCGTACCCCAAGCCAACGCAACCAGGGTGAGCAGCAGCAGCGTCTGATGGCTCCTGAAAAGGCAAACTGCAATGGAAAACCTGTGCTCCAGTGACAGGGTTGCACACGTGAACACCATAGTTGTTGTGGGCTATGAGGAGGAGGCCATGGCAGGGCTTCGAGCTCACCAGCCTGCGATATAGCTGCTGCATTTGGCATGCCAGTTTCAGGTCGTTCAGGCAAGAATCCAGTGAGGCGAACTGCCAGTCATAAGGCATGGAGGAGAGGACAACACGGGCAAGGGAGCTTCTGCCTGTGTGCTCGTAGTGCAGCCTGATGAAGCGGCCAGACTCAATGATGGCGCGCCAGGTCCGACATACGCACTTGAGCCGCCCAAGGGTGCGGGCTGGTAGCCGGCGCAGCACCTGCGCCAGGACCTGTGAGGAGGTGGACGAGAAGATGATGTCCTCATGCGGCCGCCCGGTAGACTCGATGCTTTCCTCATACGGTGCCGCGGGTCTCTGCGTCATGGTGTGATGAGTAATCATGCTGCCCTCAGCGAGGTCCTCGACATCTCCGTTTGCAGGGTCGTACACAACAAGTTGATGGGCACCCAAATTTTCCCTCCGGATATTGCAAGGCTCTGGCCTGAGCAGCACGCGGTTGCCATCATCAACGATGTCGAGCGGGATGACGCTCGTGGAGCATCTCAGTTGTGTTGCTGCTGGAGACGCCGCGTCCAGGTTGATGCGGCAATGTAGGTCCCAAGCGCCCGTCAGGGGGTCTCGCAGAATCCAGATGTCATATGAGCACACAGCGGAGATGTCTTTGAAGAGGCAGAGACGCCCGCCGAGCTCTGTTATCCGCCAGTGCGTCGTGTCCATGTCTGGTGGCGGCAAAATCCCGAACACCTCATCGGCCATCGAGAATGACATGACGACCCTTTCGCCGGTGTAATTCTTGTGCGGCTGGGCGGCCCAGTACATGTGGCCCTGCAAAAGACGCTATGGTAGGTGCAGTAATTGGTTGCCTAGGCCGGCGGCATCGTCTGTTAGACCTTTCAGCCTGAGCATTGATAGTTGTGGATGACACTAGAGTTGGGACAGTTTTCGTTGGTTTATTTCTCACACAATGCCATGCCAACCTAAGGGGTTGGGGATACATATTTATAGGCTGCTAGCCAGCCAAGGCATATGCTAAGATGCTGCTAAGATGCCAGTCTAAGATGCTAGTCTAAGATGCTAGTCTAAGATGCTAACTGACAGTCCTTGATGGTCCAGGACTTTATCCTCCTAACTGCCACAAGGACCATGTGCTGCAGCCCCACAAAGACCCTAGTACACAGACTTATCCATCATTCTCCCCCTAAGTCTTGTACGTCGTCTTGTGGGAGAGTTGAATCATCCCAATCCTGGAGCAAAGTTCGAGGAACTTGACCCTCCCAAGGGGCTTGGTGAGCAGGTCTGCGAGCTGATCCTTGGTGTTGATGTAGCTCGCCTCGATGCTCCCTTCTTCCACACAGCTGCGGATGAAGTGATACCTCAGTCGGATGTGCTTGCTCCGTTCGTGGAACACGGGGTTCTTTGCCAGGGCCAGGGCGGACTTGCTGTCCACTAGGAGCTGCACCGTTCTGGTGTCTTGAACGAGAAGATCACCAAGCAGTCGAGCAAGCCAGAGCGCCTGAGTGCAGGCGGTGGAGGCCGCTATGTACTCAGCCTCACAGCTGGACAGGGCCACCACCTGCTGCTTGACTGATTGCCAGCTCACGAGACACTTGCCGAGGAAGAGGAGGATCCCACTCGTGCTCTTGCTGGTGTCGATGTCGCCGGCGTGGTCGCTGTCGCTGTACCCGACGAAGTGTGCCGCCCCAGGACACCTAGGGTAGTCGAGGCCGTGGTCGAGGGTCCCTGCTATGTAGCGGACGATCCTCTTCACTGCCTGCTGGTGTTCCGACGTTGGTCGCTCCATGAACCGACTGACATAGCCGACGGAGAATGCCAAGTCCGGCCGTGTGTGAGTGAGGTAGCGAAGGCTCCCCACAAGGCGTCGGTACTGCGTAGCATCCACTTCCTCCGTCGTGCTGTCGCGGCTCAGTTTCAGCCTCTCCTCCATCGGAGTGAGAGCTGGATGGCAGTCGGTGAGCCCAGCTAGCTCAACGATGCGCTTGGCGTAGGCGGACTGTCGAAGCGCGATCCCGGAGTGGTCCTGGTGCACCTCAATCCCTAGATAGAAGGAGAGGAGCCCCAGGTCACTCATCTGGAACGTGGCCTTCATGTCTTCCTTGAACGCCGCCACCTCTGCATCTTTGGTGCCGGTGATCACCAGGTCGTCAACGTAGACGCCCACCAGCAGGGCATTTCCTCCACTCCCCCGTCGGTAGACGGCAGCCTCATGCGGGCTCTGCTCGAAACCCATCTTCTTCAGCGTGGAGTCCAGCTTGGCGTTCCACGCCCTGGGTGCCTGCCGCAGGCCATAGAGAGCCTTGCGCAGGCGGAGTACCTTGCCCTCCTGGCCGGGTATCGTAAAACCCGGTGGCTGATGCACGTAGACTTCCTCCTTCAAGTCGCCGTTGAGGAATGCCGACTTGACGTCCATGTGGTGGACACGCCAGCCCTCCTGGGCAGCCAGCGCAAGGAGAAGTCGCACGGACTCCATCCGTGCCACGGGAGCGAAGGCGTCGTCGAAGTCGACTCCTTCTTGCTGCAAGAAGCCTCGGGCCACCAAGCGAGCCTTGTGCTTGATGATGGCGCCGGCTCCATCCCTCTTCAGCTTGAACACCCACTTAAGGGTGATTGCGCGGTGACCTCGAGGGAGATCAGCGAGCTCCCAGGTGCGGTTTTGCTCGACCGCATCCATCTCCAACTGCATCGCGGCGCGCCATGCCGCGTCTCTCTCGGCCTCTGCAAAGGACCGTGGTTCGCCGTCTTCACACGCGAGCTGTAGCTGCGCCTCCAGGTCACGTGGCACCAGTCCCGGCACCGGCTGGTCGCCGAGCAGATTATCCATCGTACGGTACCGTAGCGGTTCGCCGTCATGCCACGCGTCGATACGCTCCTCGTCGTGAGTGAGCGGGGAAGCGAACTTCATCGGGTTGTGCTCTGCGTGAGCTGGTGCTGATGAAGACGAGCCCGGAGTGGTGACCGCCGGGGCTGGAGTATGCGGCGTCGCCGGTTGTGGTGTTGTCGGCGTAGCAGGCGCCGGAGTCGATGTAGTTTTGGGGGCCGGGGTAGACATGCCCGGCGAAGAGGAGCTGCTTGCTCCCCCAGCTTCCTTGAAGTGGGCGTACTCGACAATGAAGTCGTCATACGTCGGCGTCGAGCCGTCGTCCACCGCCTTGTCCCATTGCCACCCTCGCCCTTCGTTGAACACGACGTCTCGCGCTGTGCGCACACGTTGTGTCTTTGGGTCGAGGATGCGGTAGGCCTTTGAGCCCTCCGCGTAGCCGATGAAGACTCCCGGAGTGCTCCTGTCGTCGAGCTTGCCGATGTGGCCGAGCTCCTTGGCGAACGCAAGGCAGCCAAAGACCCGCAAATGAGAGACCGCCGGCTTCCGCCCATGCCAGGCCTCGTACGGAGTCCTGCCGTCGAGTGCCTTAGTAGGAGAGCGGTTGAGGATGTAGACGGCCGTTAGCACCGCCTCTCCCCAGAAGACAGCCGACATCCCTCTCTGCTTGAGGAGAGCCCGAGCCATCCCCACAACCGTCTGGTTGCGCCGCTCGACGACGCCGTTTTGCTGCGGGCTGTACGGCGCGGAGTAGTGGCGCTGGATGCCCTCATCGGCGCAGTACGACGCGAATTCAGCCGCCGTGAACTCGCCGCCGTTGTCAGTGCGCAACACGCGCAATTTGCGGCCGCTCTCCGCCTCCACACCAACCTGCGCGCGCCTGATGGCGTTCGCCGCTTCTCCCTTACTGCCGAGGATCATCACCCACATGTAGCGGGAGAGATCGTCGACGAGCAGTAGGAAGTAGCGTCGACCTCCTGGTGTGGCTGGCGTCACCGGGCCGCACAGGTCTCCGTGCACGAGCTCCAGCTTCTCCTTGGCCCGAAAACTCGCCTGTTGGGGAAAGGGGAGTCGTCTCTGCTTCGTCAGCACGCAGATGTCGCAGAACTGCTCCACATGGTCGAGGCATGGCAGGCCTCGCACCATCCCCTTGGCACTTAGGCGCTTCAGGGCCTCAAAATGAAGGTACCCAAAGCGCTCATGCCACTGCCACGCCTCGTCGTCCCGACGGACAGCGAGACAGACCGGTTGTGCCACCTGCACATCAAGGATGTAGAGTCGATTTTCACCTCTGGGTACCTTGGCGAGAAGGCAACGCTGGCGATCCCAGATGCGTAGGACCCCATGCTCAATCAGCACGCATGAGCCGTTCTCATCCAGCTGTCCCAAGCTGATGATGGAGTTCCTTAGTGCAGGGATGTAGTAGACACCGGTGAGCAGCCGGTGCTCTCCCGTCTTGGTGGTGAAGATGACGGAGCCGACGCCCTTTATCTCCACAGCGGAGGCATCCCCGAACTTGACGGAGCCTCGCGCATCGGAGTCGAGCTCGGCGAAGAATTCCCTTCGACCGGTCATGTGGTGGGTGGCGCCGGTGTCGAGGCACCACCCCGCAGTCTTGTCCTTCCCGGAGCCATCGCCGAGAAGAGCATGTGCTTTTGGCTCATCGAGGTGGATGAGAGCCTTTGCGACTGGATTCGCTGAAGGTAGCTCAATGCTTGCATGCGCCATGAACAGAGCCGTCTCCTCCTCCTTCGCCTGTGCGACGTGAGCCTGGCCTTGTCGTGGTTGCCGACACTCATTGGCCCAATGGCCAAACCGGCCACAGTTGTGGCAACTGTTGTCTTGTGCCGGCTTGGGCTTGCCAGCGGCGCCGTCCTTGGCGCCTCCGCGGGCGTCACCCTCGGCACGTCCTTGTGCCCTGCCCGGGGGGCCTCTTCGCGCCTTACGCTGCTTGCCACGCTTGCGGCCGCCCGTTGTGGAAGAAGGCTCCCCCTTCTTCCTGTCACCAAGGCTGGCATCCCACGGCTCCCGAGTTAGGAGCAGCTTCCCGCCGGTGGTGATGGGCCCCGAGGAAGGCTGTGGCTCGTCGGTGTCGACGACCTTGAGGCGACCTATCGCCTCCTCGATCGTCATCGTGGAGAGGTCCAGCAAAGACTCGATCGACCGAGCCATCTGCTTGTACTTCTCGGGGATGCACCGAAAAAGCTTCTCGACGGCTCTCTCCTCGGTGTAGGTGTCATCGCCAAACTTCACCAACTTCTGCAGCAGAGTGTTGAGACGGAGAGCAAAGTCATCAACGTCCTCACCTGGCTTGAAACCCAGGCTCTCCCACTCCTTACGGAGTGCCTGCAGGGTGGACTTGCGAGCACGATCGCTGCCGATGCGTGCCGCGGCGATGGCGTCCCAAGCCTCCTTGGCAGTCCGCTTGTTGGAAAGCGAGAACTGCATCTCGGGCGGGACTGCGGCGATGAGGGCGTCCAGCGCCCGTCGATCCTCTAGGTGGTCGACGTTGCTGTCCTGGACAGCCTCCCACATGCGCCGCACCTGGAGCCTGACCTTCATGATCCCGGCCCACTCGACGTAGTTGGTTTTAGTGAGGGTAGGCCACCCAACACTGGAACCAACATCCCTGACCACATTCCGGACCTCGTAGAGGCCGCGGTCCTGGTCGTTGCAGCCGCCGTCGCGGTGCGCGCCTCCACCTGGAGCGCGAGCGTGCTCGGCTGCCCACTGCGCCGTCCGCTCCTGCGCCACTTTGGCGCGATCTGCGTCGGCGCCGTCGTCGGCAGTCGCGGAGCTGCTGGAGCTGCCGGGGCTGCCGCGGAGTGCCTTGGCATCCGCCGTAGCCTCACGGGCTGCTTCTGCTGCTGCTGCTGCTTCTACCTCCGCCCTGGCTGCTTCTACCTCCGCTCTGGCTGCTGCCAGCTCTGCTGCAGCCAGCCTCGACACCCTTGCCGCCGCCGCAGCTGCTGCTACAGCCGCTCGCTCACGCTCCTCTGCCACGGCGCGCTCGGCCTCCTGCCGGCGCCGCATGCTCGAGGTAGCCGTGTGCTGAGAGCGACCTGCAGACATGGCTCGCTGCAGGGGGGCTGTTGCGTGAAGAGGGGGCTGATGAAGACGAGCTGCTGCTCGACAGTCCGGAGGGAGGAAGGTAACCAGAGGCAGACGGAGCAGCAACTGCTACCGACTTGGGCTGCTCACAGGAAATGCTCAGGGTACAGGTTAACGAGGCTCTGATACCACTTGTTAGACCTTTCAGCCTGAGCATTGATAGTTGTGGATGACACTAGAGTTGGGACAATTTTCGTTGGTTTATTTCTCACACAATGCCATGCCAACCTGAGGGGTTGGGGATACATATTTATAGGCTGCTAGCCAGCCAAGGCATATGCTAAGATGCTGCTAAGATGCCAGTCTAAGATGGTAGTCTAAGATGCTAACTGACAGTCCTTGATGGTCAAGAACAGAACTCTATCCTAACAGCCAGTCCTTATGGTCCAGGACTTTATCCTCCTAACTGTCACAAGGACCATGTGCTGCAGCCCCACAAAGACCCTAGTACACAGACTTATCCATCATCGTCGTGTCGGCACCGGACGGCGGCCGCCAGTACCCTGTGGAGTCGAGCACGTATACCTCGCACGCCGGAGGGAGCTCAACGCGGCAATAGAGGCGCACCACCTTGTGCTTCCGGATGCCTGTGTCGTAGCCGAGGCCGAGGATGGCATGGTTCTGCGGCCAGACACCGGACGCCTCCTTGCCCTCCGGGAGCGCCGTCACCTGGCCGGTGGACGGGTTGTAGACATAGTGGTCCACCGTGTAGCTGCAGTGCCCGCGGCCCGGGCTGCAGGCCAAGAGCAGGTTCTCCCCTTTGGCCTCCAGCACGACGAGGCCGCGGCACTGGCGGGTGACGGCAGCAACGTGGCGGAGGCGCTCGTCGCGGAGGACGGCGACGAGGGGGCGGCGGGGCGACCACGCGTGCACCGTGGTGTCGTCGCCCGAGTCGGGGTCTGGGAGGAAGAAGAGGCCGCGGGAGCCGTCCCGGCGGTTGGCGAGGCGGCGGTGGTGGTCGACGAAGGCGCTGGAGGAGAGCGCGGCAGCCCAGGCGCGGGAGAGGCAGCGGCAGCGCTGCACCGACTTGGCCGGCATCCGCGCGAAGATGTCCTCCAGCAGCTCGTCCGGGACGCGGGAGCCCGATTCTGCCGCCTGCTTGCACGGAGAATCCATGGGCGCGGCGCCGGCGGGGGAGCCGGAGGTCGGGGACCCTAGCTCGGTGGGGCAACGGAGAGAATGGCGGCGGCGGCGGCGGCGGCGGCGTGATCTACTCTGCTCCGTGGAGTGAAGGAGAGGAGGTGCGTCGGCCCACTTGCTGGGCTTATGCGGACTTATGTCAAATTGTTGGGCCGGTCAGAATCAAAGCCTGAAACATGTAACAGGCTGAGGCAGAACGGGCATCTTCGTGTAACATTAGTATCTGTCCCCCACTCCATGCCTCAAAAAAAAAAAAAAAACTGTCCCCCACTCCATAAAAAAAAGGTATCTGTCCGCCAAAAAGGAAATTCTAGAAAAATCTACTACCTCCGTCCGGAAATACTTGTCATCAAAATGGATAAAAGGGGATGAATCTAGACGTATTCTACTTCTAGATACATATCTTTTTATCTGTTTTGATGACAAGTATTTTCCGACAGAGGGAGTATCTCAGAAAAAAGTTGTGATGTAAAAAAAAGCTCTACCAATAGCTTTATTTTCATCTCCATGAGAAGAATATGAGATAGTGACACAAATATTACAATCGGAGACTTTGATCATGAAACTGACAGTGGCGGCAAGATAGGTAGCCTATGATGTTTGCACTCACAACACCCGCAAAGAAATTTAATTGTATTGGTTCCACTGAGCATTGATGCCCTTTTTCTGATGTCTCCTCTTCCCTAATATTTCTACTTTGACATCATCCTCTTCCCGTCTTGTCTCTCTAGGCGACTATCCCCTTGTCTTTCTCATCCACAAACAACTTATTTGATATCGGTAGACTGATTGCTACTTGGATGAAGATTGCGCAGTATATATATGCATGCCCATCTGTATGATGTTAGGTTGGTTGGTGGGTTGGTACTATCTTTTACCATTACTTGTAATTATTGTACGTGTGCAAATGTGAAAGTGACTTTTACTTTGTCTGTCAAATACACTTTTGAAAAAAAAAAGGTTATCCATGTTTACTATGAAAAATATATATGCATGTACGGATTTTTGTTCAGAACAAATGGCCATTCTCCGCCCATGCAGTGAGTACATGCATCTTCTTTTCTGGAACATCTGCAGACTTTTAATCGTCATACGACATACATTTATAAAAGGTCAACATATACACATCTACAGACTTTTAATCGAAAAATGTTACATCTACAGACTGTTTTCTATGCACTAGTGCAGAACCGGGTTTTAGTGCCGGTTCGTAACGGCCTTTAGTGCCGGTTTGCCAACCGGCACTAAAGAGTGGGGACTAAAGTCCTCCCCCCTTTAGTACCGGTTCGTCACGAACCGGCGCTAAAGTGCCACCACGTGGCACGAGCCAGGCCCGGGATGCGCGTAGGGCATTAGTACCGGTTGGTAACACCAACCGGTACTAAATATTTGGGGGGGGGGGGTTTGATTTATTTTCCATTCAATTTTTTTTGTTTGCTGTTATTTCACGATACTACAAATTGTACACGTTATGCATATATATAAATAGATTTTCTCGTACGTAGAACCGTATATATATAACGAACTAATAATTAATAGGCCGAGATATATATCATCGAATGTCTCACAAACCAACACCATTAATTATTCACACATACACATGTATATACATATACAATTTCTCCTACATATGTTGCCTTTGGTGCCTCCGGAGCACGATGACAAGTGGTTCATGGGGGGGTAGCGGGTAATAGTATTCTCCTTTGGGATCTATGACCTAGTCGAGCAAAAATCCGGATATTTCCTTTTGAAGTGCTAGTATGCGGTCCGATGGTAGGAGTTTATCCCGCACCGATCTGAACTGTTAAGAAGGAGATCAACATGCATGTGTGTTAGTTGTGTGACTAGATATCGATAATGGTGTGAATAGTGTTCTGACAAACGTACCCACTCCTGTCTGTCAGATCTGCTCCTTTCGTACGTCATCATGCGAATGTTCTCGCAAACGTAGTATGCACACAGATTATTCCCCGGCGCCTGCTTCAGGGCCTTTATGAGAATGGAATTGAATCAGATAATGATTAATCAAGCATGATAATTAATTAATGATATTGAAACAAGAATTAAAAAGATGGTAGCTAGCTAGTATTACTTAATTACTTACCAAGGGTCGATGCCAAAACAACTTTTTTGGCCACGTGCCACGTGCTAGAAAATTAATAAAGGGGTTATTAAATAGTTCATATCAGGAAATAACGAACTAATAATTAATAGGCCGAGATATAGTTAATAATGATTGAAATTACCTGTTGACTATCGCCTTCACGATGGTGTATTCTTTATCTTCTTTAGTTAGTGAGTCCAGTAATTCAACTTTTCCTTCCTCAACTTTAATGTCTAACAAGATCCAATGCCAACTGCATACGCACACGTTTGCATGTCTTAATTAAGCGGGCATGTGCATAAAATTAATCAACTACCGTAAACCGTATACACTTAATTATTAACATCTAGCTAGCTAGTAAGCAAAAACAGAATTTATAGTACAAGACAGTGTGACTCACGGGAAGTTGTAAGGAAGTAGTATATCTTCATTGGTATTGGGGCGCTTCAAGAACTCTAGCATGCTTTCCTCTACAGCAGCTTGACAATGTTCAATCTGCCATATGTCCTGATTAATGGTATTTGGGTCAATGAACCCAACGCCATAGCGTCCAGCATTTTTCATTTCATACATCTTCATCCTGCATATAATACCACTGAAAAAGAATATAGTGAGGATAATTACATGTAATGATTGATCAAAATTATCACTACATAACTAGCTTGAGACTTAAATTACAGAAAGAAATTACTTACAGACAATAGCAACTGACGATAGACTTGTCGAGTGCGTCTTGATTGTATAACTGAAATAGTTCTGGATACTCAATGGTCAGAGTTTTCTCATGGTAATAATGCTCATGCTTGACATTCACCATGAGGGACTCTCGATTGGAAATCTTGGTAATGTTCATGTACCATTGATGCAATTGATACATTCTCGTTGGGAGGTCCTTGACCTTGTCTGGATGGACCAAATGTTTGCCCCGGACATATTGCCATGCTATTTCCGATTCTTTAAGCGTAGGCATGGGCTCGATTTCGAGGAGTTGTCCAACAGAGATATTGAGCATTTGAGCCTGCATTATATGATCCTCTGTTATTACCACATCGCCATGTTAGGGAACGCTAACGGTTTGCCCACAATAATATTTGGCGCACGTACTACTCCTCTCCTGTGTTGTTGGCACAACAAGCGGGGGGATCGCTTGCGCCACCTGTTCTCCCAACTGGGAAACAGTTTTCCTGCATTTTTTGCTAGCTGCTTGTTGGATCGAGCTTGAGCTCACTTTCTTCTGTAGTCGTGCTTGATGTGCCTTCCTGATTTGGCGCTCATAGTCCGAGTCAATAGGCTTGGGAGCTGGTTCTCTAGCCATACGAATGAAGTGATCAATTACTTTCTCAGGCACTTTCTCCTTTGGCGGCGGTGCCGGTTTCGGTCCAAAATGGGCATCCAATTGGGCTTGCACTATGGCTGTGTTTTGCTCCTTAGTTATGTCGTATGGCCTCTGAGGAAGAGGAGCGAGGCTTGGACCATATTTATATCACTTGTCTCCGCTTGTACTTCCTGAACTACCTCGACTCGTACCGCTATGCACCAAAGCTGCGGCATGTCTCTTCTGTGATTGCTGAGATGGCGGAGACGGCTGACGTGGAGTTGGACCAGGAGAAGTGGCCTGACGATGTGCCGGACTTGAAGCAGGAGGTGTGGCCTGACACGGTGCCGGACTTGAAACCGGAGAAGTGGCATGACGTTGTGCCGGACTTGAAAGCGGAGGAGTCAGCTCACGCGTTCGGGGACTTGGAGGAGGTGGCGGACTTCGAGGAGGAGGAGTCTCACGCGTTCGTGGACTTGGAGGAGCAAGAGTCTGCTGACTCGGTGGCGGACTTCGAGGAGGAGTCGGCAAACGACGCAGTGTCGGTGGACTTCGAAAGATGATGCAATCCTTTCTCCATAGGATGATACGATATATGTCCTCTCCCAGTGTGTGCTTGTCTTCACCTCCAGGAATGTCAAGCGTTAGCCCCGAATATGGGTCCACCACTTCATCAACCATGACACGAGCATAGCCCTATGGAATCGGGATGCAATGGTAGGTTGCTTCGGGGGTAACTGAAAAAGCAACGCCGTCCGCCACCTTCATGGATATGTTCTTTATTTTGGAGCGTAGCTCATAGTTAGTATTCTCTATGATGTCATCCACAGGGTATGTATCCAGCAGTGTGTCGCCCGGGGCAGAACCAACGCTGCTTCTCGGCATGGATGGGACGGTGCTATCCAATGCTGGACGATCATTCGCTTGCTGCTGCCGCTGCTGAGACCCCCTTTCCTGGCTAAGTGAGTTGATCTGCTGTTGCTGCTGCTGGAATTTAAGTGCCAGGTCCGTGTGCCTTGCTTCTAGGCCTTGAAGGCGTTCTATGTCCTGCTTCCTCTGCTCCTCCTCCAGCTTCCTTTTCTTCTCCTCCTCCATCTTCCTTCTTGCACGGGTCCTGTAGTCCTCGTTCCATTCTGAAAAGCCCTCATACCAGGGAATAATGCCCTTGCCTCGTGTTCTTCCCGGGTGTTCAGGATTTCCCAGGGCGCGCATAAGCTCGTCGTTCTCTCTGTTGGGCGTGAACACCCCCCTTCGAGCTTCTTCTATTGCGTCAATTATCTTTTGTTCGGCTCCTTTTAGACTTGCCTTCCGCGAAACTTCGCCTGTCTTCGGGTACAACGCTCCCCCATGCGCATAGAACCAAGTTCTGCACCTGGGGGGCCAGTTCCTAGTAACCGGAGTGACCCCTGCATCCTCCATCTCTTGCTCAGACTTATCCCACTTAGGCAATCCCACCACATAGGCACCTGGATCCAACCTATGGAACATCGTCTTTCTTGCGGCATTTGCTTTGTTTTTCATCGACCGTTCCTTAGATAATTCTGAATCCTTGAAGGTCACAAAATCGTCCCAGTGCTCTCTTTGCTTCTCCAGTGTTCCCTTGAAATATGGAGTCTTCCTTTCATTAGCGAGGTAGTTGGCCCATACAGTTTTCTTGTGGGTGTTGAATGCAATTGCCATCTTCTTAAGAGCAGCGGCCTTGACTTTCTCCACATCTGCTTCAGTGAAATGATCTGGTAGGGTGAAATGTTCCATCAGAGATTTCACAAGGTCTTTTTTGGCTCTGTCATCGACCCAAGTAACACCTGGGCGTTTAGTCTTTGGCTCTTTCCATTCTTGAATGGAGATCGGGAGTTTGTCCTTCACAAGAACTTCGCACTGACGAGTCCACTCTTCCGCAACGTTATTAGGCGTGAGGGGTTCGCCACTAAGTTTGGTGGATTCGATGTGGTACTTTACACGATCCTTCAACAATCTGCCCGGGCATCGCTTTGTCTTGCTGTCTGTAGAAACAGATTTGCTCGATCCGGAGGGCTGAAAGAAGAAAGATCGATTCGTTAATATATCTTCAATAAAAAAACATGTGATGATCACCATGATGCATGCTTATATAAATATACCTCGCCGGTAATTTTTGTTATTTGAAGATCAACATTGTCTGTGTCATCACAAACATTGCCTGTGTCATCATAATCATAATCATAGTTCATGACTTCATCAGCTCGGTCGTCGAGATCGAATATCTTTTCATCACCCTCTCCGATATTGTTCAGATATTGGGAGCCGTCATCTGCTTCATTCAGATCATCTAGCCTGTGAGGGCTGCGTATGATGTCGAACAATTCCTCTTCTCTCTCTCTCTGCCGGTATTGTCCTCCATAGCTTTTACTTTACTAATACAGAAGAAATATAAAACAATTTAGTATTCAAATTACAATGCATGGATGCAATTAATCAATAAGGAAAATTTGAATCTCGAATACATTGTCTCGAATATATAATCTCGAATACATCATCGTCTTAATATATATAATCTCGAATACATCGTCTTGAATATTTTATATTGAATACATCACTGGCTAGGTACCTAATAAAGATCGAGTACTACAGAAGAATCTAGGGCGCCACTCGCGGTTCCTGGGGCGCGGGCGATGCACACCCAAAGAGAAGGAACCATCACAGGATCATATCTCCGGTCATCTACCCAAAGAACCCGCCAAGTAGTGGAGAACCTGACGTCGTCCATAGCAGCCATGTAGCGATGGACGTGCTCATCTTCCTCCCTGACACGGCGACACACCACCTCCGGCGGGGCCGGCTGCCTCTGCAGCGAATGTGGCCCACGTGAACGCCACCAAAGAAGATCAAGGTCGACGACGGGACCCGAGGTCGGGTTCCTCACCAAGCGGCGCGCCCCTCCAGGTAGCACCTCCTAGTGCCAGCCCGGCGGAGCCCAGTCCCGGACATGGGTCCCCTGAAGCAGGACGTCGTCGCGAACGGGTCGACGGCGAGGATGCGGGCCGGGCATATCGTCGAGAACAAATATTATATGCCCGCAAAAAGTAACATTTTTTAAATGATTGGATTGTGATAACTAAAATTCTATACATATGCAAATTCTAATAATTTGACATTAATCTAATTCATCTAACTAAAACTAATTCTAAAATTTCCTGATTATATAACTAACATTTCCAAAACAATTCTAATATTTATATAACTAAAAAATAGAAAAATTGCTAACATTTCTATAAATATTTCTATAACTAAAAAACAGAAAACATTTCTATATAACTAACATTTCTAATATTTATATAACTAAAAAAATAATAATTTCTAACATTTCTATAACTAAATAACAGAAAAATTTATAACAAACAAACTAATGTGTGTGTGTGTAGTGTGTGTGTGTGTGTGTGTGTGTAGTGTAGTGTGTGTGTGTGTGTGGACATGGTGGCCGGGGCGAGCTCACCGGCGAGGCGACGATGGGGCGGCGACGACGGTGCGACGGGACGGGGCGGCGACGACGGGGCGACGGGACGGGGCGGCGACGACGGGGCGGGGCGGTCGGGGCAACGAGACGAGGCGGCGACAACGGGGCGGGGCGGGGCGCAGCGACGGGGACGACGGGGACAGGGACGGCCGGGGCGGCGACGTCGACGGGGGCGGCGACGAGGGGCGGGGACGGCCGGGGTCGGCGACGAGGGGCGGGGACGGCGATGTCGACGGGGACGGCGTCGATCGGGGTAGGGCGGCGCGACGGAGGGAGGAAACAGAGGGAAGACCAGAGGGAAACTGAATTTTTTTCAAGTGTTGTATATATAGGATGGACCTTTAGTACCGGTTGGAGCCACCAACCGGTACTAAAGGTCTGTTTTTGCCAGGCCAAGCGGCGGGAAGCGCACCCCCTTTAGTACTGGGTGGTGGCTCCAACCGGTACTAAAGGGAGGGTCTTTAGTATCGGTTGGAGCCACGACCCGGTAGTAAAGGGGGTGCGCTGGCTCCAAGCGGTGCGCAAGTTTAGTCCCACCTCGCTAGCCGAGGGGCTACCGCACTGGTTTATAAGCCCCAGTGCGGTAGCTCTCTCGAGCTCCTCTCCTAAGCAGGCCTACTGGGCCTACCTGTCCTCTTCGCCCAGTGGGCCTACTGGGCCTTTGCGGGCCTGCATCCTGGCCCAACAAAAGGTTGTGTTCAGGCCACTTTGGCCCAGTAGGCGGGCTTTTTTATTTTCTTAATTTTTTTCGCTTTATTCATTTTTGTTTTATTTTTTTGAGTAGTTTTTTGCTGTATTTAGAGTTTCTTTGTGAATATTTTTGCTTTAGGTACAAAAAATTACAAACTTTCTGTTAGTGCCGGTAGTTTTCAAATTTGAATAGTTTAAATTTTGAATTATTTGAAATTTGTGTGAATCACTAGTTTGTGAATAACTTAACTTTGGAAAAAGTTTTTTCAGTGATTCTTTTTTTATGTTTAATATTAGTGTGTTTTATCATTATATTCAATTTGGTAATGCTTAGGTTATTTAAAAAATGAAATGCCTTTGTAACAGTTCAGTTTTCGTCGGAAACCCTGATACTTCGAAAGAGATTGTCCATTTTGTACACGAAGTGCATCCAATTTTTGCCGTAACCCTCTCTACTTTCTTGCACATGCTATTTGTACGAAATTATGATACCATGCCAACTTTCAACCTTTTCTGAGTTTATTTGAAATGCTTTTCAATTTCAGGGTCATTTAGCTGGAAAAAATCAGTAAATGCATGAAAAGAATTTGTTTGCACATAAAATTTCTTCGCGTTTCAAATGCCAAAACACATAACTACCCTAACTATTAGGGACATTCCCTCCTGGGTGTGAAACACAGAAGAAAGTGATGATAGTGAAGCCGATCACATCCCAGATCTTTGGGTGTGAAACTATTTCTTCGCGTGTGTCCCTTTGCACCGTAGCCATGGAAAATCTTCATCATTTAACTGGATGCTCGGGTCAATATTCACTGTGAATTGAGCAATTTCATCAAACTTTTCATAATCTTCTGACATGTCTGTCTTGTCATCCACTCCCACGATGTTCCTTTTTCCTGAAAGAACTATGTGGCGCTTTGGCTCGTCGTATGATCCATTCGCTTCCTTATCTTTTCTTTTTCTCGGCCTGGTAAACATGTCTTTCATATAAAAAACCTGCACCACATCATTGGCTAGGACGAATGGTTCGTCTGCATACGCAAGATTGTTGAGATCCACTGTTGTCATTCCGTACTGCGGGTCTTCCGTTACTCCGCCTCGTGTCATATTGACCCATTTGCACAGAAACAAAGGGCCCTTCAAATCACCTGATCCATAGTTAATTTCCCATATGTCCTCTATGTAACCATAATATGTTTCCTTTCCCGTGTTGTTTGTTGCATCAAAGCGGACACCACTGTTTTGGTTGGTGCTCTTCTTATCTTGGGCGATCGTGTAAAATGTATTCCCATTTATCTGGTACCCTTTGAAAGTATTATATTCGAAGATGGTAATTTGGACAGCGAGTACATGTCATTTTGAATATCGCCATCATTCAGGGCACGTTTCTGCAACCAACCGGCAAAACTCCTCGTTTGTTCGCGTGTAATCCAGTCGTCAGACTTCTCCGGGTGTTTGGACTGTAGAAAATTCTTGTGTTCCTCCATATACGGAGCCACCAAGGCGGAATTCTATAGAACTGTGTAGTGTGCTTCAGTGAGAGAATGCCCGTCCATACATATTATTTGATGCCCTCCTGGCGTGCCTTTTCCTTCCAGTCTGCCCTTATGCCACGATTCAGGAACACCAATCGGCTTAAGGTTAGGAATGAAGTCAATACAAAACTCAATGACCTCCTCATTTTCATGGCCCTTCGAGATGCTTCCTTCTGGCCTAGCACGGTTATGAACATATTTCTTCAAGACTCCCATGAACCTTTCAAAGGGGAACATATTGTGTAGAAATACATGACCCAAAACGTTAATCTCTTCACAAAGGTGAACTAGGACGTGCGTCATGATGTTGAAGAAGGATGGTGGGAACACCAACTCGAAACTGACAAGACATTGCACCAAATCATTCTGTAACCTTGGTATGATTTCTGCCATATTTTCTCTGCAATATTTATTATTCCCTTTATATTCGATGAGAAGCCAGACGGTACCTTCATGCTGAGCAGGCATTCAAAGAAGATTTCCTTCTCTTCTTTGGTAAGAGCGTAGCTGGCCTGACCTTGATGTATGTTGTCTTTTCCGTGCATACGTTGCTGGTCCTCCCGTGCCTCTGGTGTATCTTTTGTTTTCCCATACACGCCCAAAAAGCCAAGCAGGGTCACGCAAAGATTCTTCGTCACATGCATCACGTCAATTGCGGAGCGGACCTCTAGGTCTTTCCAATATGGCAGGTCCCAAAATATAGATTTCTTCTTCCACATGGGTGCGCGTCCGTCAGCGTCCTTCGAAACAGGTTTTCCGCCAGGACCCTTTCCAAAGATTACCTCCAAATCCTTGACCATATCATGTACATCAGCACCAGTACGGTGGCGAGGCTTCGTTCGGTGATCCGCCTCACCTTTGAAATGCTTGCCTTTCTTTCTTACAGGATGCCTTGTCGGAAGAAATCGACGATGTCCCAGGTACACATTCTTCCTACAACTATCCAAATATATACTGTCGGTATCATCCAAATAGTGCGTGCATGCGCGGTATCCCTTGTTTGTCTGTCCTGAAAGGTTACTGAGAGCAGGCCAATCATTGATGGTCACGAATAGCAACGCCTTTAGGTCAAATTCTTCCTGTCCGTGCTCATCCCACGCACGTACACCTGTCACTAGTAGAAAAGGGGGCAATGGTCCAGGCCGGTCCAGCCCATTAGTCCCGGTTCAATCCAGAACTGGGACCAATGGGGGCATTGGACCCGGTTCTTGAGCCCCGGGGGACGGCCGGGCCACGTGGTCCATTGGTCCCGTTTCGTCTGGACCTTTTGGTCCCGGTTGGAAGGACGAACCGGGACCAATGGGCCTCGCTCCTGGCCCACCACCATTGGTCCCGGTTGGTGGCACGAACCGGGACCAAAGGCCAACCTTTAGTCCTGATTCGTGCGACCAACCGGGACCAATGGTGGTGCCTATATATACCCCCCGCTCGCGAGCAGAGCACTCCCAGTGCTCTGTTTTTCGTGGCCGGCAAGGGGAGAGCTTTGTGGTGCTCTAGCTCACCTCCTATGCACACGAGGTGTTCGATGGAATGCCCGAGAAACACTACTTAAGCTTTCTCCCCTCCAAGCTCGACCGCCAAGCTCCATTTTCCTCAATATTTGTCTAGGTTTAGCGGTCCGTCACGCCCCGTCCCCATCTTCACCGTCGTCGATTACCCGCGCCAATCTCATCACCGGCACCACCGTGGTGATCCTCTTGTTCTTATCTTCTTTCTGAAAGGAAAAATATTCTTACTTGAATGTTTAGATAGATACTTGTATTATTTTCTTACTTTTATTATTGCATCTTATATAGTGCGATGGTTTTGGTATCCGCCCCCGTCGGCCCTCGTCCTGTCTATGATTCGGATGTGGTATATATTATCTTTTCATAACTATTGGTTCATTTATTGTTTATGACAATTATGCCGACCAACGTGACATAGATTTTATTTATCTAGGAGGTTGTTGAACCGGAAATTCCAACCGACCCTATTGTCGAGAGGTTAAATTTAGTTGAAGAAGAAAACAATTTCTTGAAGGAAAAAATTAGAAAAATTGAGGAGGAGAAGATGATATTGGAGTTGCATGTTGCAGATGTCGTCGATGATCACAAGATCAAGATGGATGCAATGCGCTTGAAGATTGGAAAGATTAGAAAATATGCCATTCATACCGAGGCTTGGTATCATTATGCCGTTGGATCAGTTGTTACATCGGTTGCGATTATGATCGCATTTCACATTGAAATGTTTTACATAGTTTCACTGTATGGTTTAATTAATTTAGATGCTCTGCAGAGCTTTATGTTGTTAGATGAGAACTATGTATGTACTTTGGTTTTAATGTGATGATGAACTTCTATTAATTTGGTCACTTCATTATATAATGCACGCAGATGAACCGGCAATGGATGTAAGGTTCAAGACACACCTCCGAGTACATTAAGCACGTGCATGATTTTCTCGAAGTGGCTGAGGCAAACAAGCAGAATGGTTTTATGTGTTGTCCATGCCCTATATGTGGGAATACGAAGTCTTACTCTGACCGGAAAATCCTCCACACCCACCTGCTTTACAAGGGTTTCATGCCACACTATAATGTTTGGACGAGGCACGGAGAAATAGGGGTTATGATGGAAGACGACGAAGAAGAAGAGTACGATGACAACTATGTGCCCCCTCAATACGGTGATGCTCCTGAAGATCAAGAGGAACCAGACGATGTGCACGATGATGCTGCAACGGGCGAAGCTGCTGAAGATCAAGAGGAACCAGACGATGTGCCCGATGATGATGATCTCCGCCGGGTCATTGTCGATGCAAGGACGCAATGCGAAAGTCAAAAGGAGAAGCTGAAGTTCGATCGCATGCTAGAGGACCACGAAAAAGGGTTGTACCCCAATTGCGAAGATGCAACACAAAGCTCGGTACCGTACTGGAATTGCTGCAGTAGAAGGCAGAGAATGCTGTGCCTGACAAAGGATTTGAGAAGCTACTGAAAATATTGAAGAAGAAGCTTCCAAAGGATAACGAATTGCCCGACAGTACATATGCAGCAAAGAAGGTGGTATGCCCTCTAGGATTGGAGGTGCAAAAGATACATGCATGCCCTAATGACTGCATCCTCTACCGCGGTGCGTACAAGGATCTGAACGCATGCCCGGTATGTGGTGCATTACGGTATAAGATCAGACGAGATGACCCTGGTGATGTTGACAGCGAGCCCCCCAGGAAGAGGGTTCCTGCGAAGGTGATGTGGTATGCTCCTATAATACCATGGTTGAAATGTCTGTTCAGAAACGGAGAGCATGCCAAGTTGATGCGATGGCACAGTGAGGACCGTAAGAAAGACGGGAAGTTGAGAGCACCCCCTGACGGGTCGCAGTGGAGAAAATCGAGAGAAAGTACTGGGATGAGTTTGCAAGTGAGCCAAGGAACGTATGGTTTGCTTTAAGCGTGGATGGCATTAATCCTTTCGGGGAGCAGAGCAGCAATCACAGCACCTGGCCCGTGACTCTATGTATGTATAACATTCCTCCTTGGATGTGCATGAAGCGAAAGTTCATTATGATGCCAGTTCTCATCCAAGGCCCTAAGCAACCCGGCAATGACATTGATGTGTACCTAAGGCCATTAGTTGAAGAACTTTTACAGCTGTGGAATGGAAACGGTGTACGTACGTGGGATGAGCACAAACAGGAGGAATTTAACCTAAAGGCGTTGCTGTTCGTGACCATCAACGATTGGCCCGCTCTCAGTAACCTTCCTAAAACTAAAAGGAAAAAGAATTAAAAAATAAAGAAAAAAACAAAAAAATAATACAGAAAACAAAACAAAAAAACTGGAAAAAAATAAAAATAGCAACAATAAGTAAAGAAAACAAAAAAAACAAAAAAAATGCCACCTACTAGGCCCACACGGCGTGAATACAACTTGAATCCCTACTTTGGGCCAGGATTCAGGCCCGTAGTAGGCCCAGAAGGCCCATCAGGCAAAGCAGTAGCTAGTAGGCCCGTAAGCCTGCAATGGAGAGGAGCTCGAGAGGGGTGCGGCAGTGGGGCTTATAAACAACTGCGCGCCCCTCTCAACTAGCGAGGTGGGACTAAACTTTGGCCTCGATGCGGGCAGCATAGGGGCCTTTGGTCCCGGTTGGTGGCACCAACCGGGACTAAAGGGGGGGGGCATTGGTCCCGGTTGGTGCCACCAACCAGGACTAAAGGCCGCAGCTTCCCGCCCTTTGGGCTGCCGAAAAGAGGCCTTTGGTCCCGGTTGGTGGCACCAACCGGGACTAATGGACCAACCGGGACCAATGCTCCTTGTATATATGTAGCACTTCGCAGTTTTGCAGAGTTCATCGCCACCAGTTGCCCCCCGATGATGCCGAGCACATCGACGCCGCCAGGCTGCCCCGACGCCGCATGCCGCCCCCGCCGTCGCCGTCGCCGTCGCCCGCGCCCGTCGTCGTCGCCGGCCTCCCCGAGCTCGCGCCGGCCTCCTCGAGCCCGCGCCCGCCGTCGTCGCCGCCAGGCTGCCCCGTCGCCGTCACCGTCGCCCGCCCCCGTGCGCCGCCACCGTTGTGAGCCACCGCGCCGCACCGGCTCTGTTTTTTTTTCATTTTTATTAGTTTAATTTTTTTTTCAATGTATATATATATATGTGTATGTATGTGGCTATATATATATATATGCGGCTCTGTTTTTTTCATTTTTATTAGTTTAGTTTTTTTGTTCATATATATATATATATAATGTATATGTGTATGTATGTGGCTATGTGTATGTAATGTTCAAAAATTGTTCAGAGCATGTTTTTGTTCATATATGTATTTATTGTTCATATGTGTATTAATGTTTTCATATATGCAAAAGATAGATTTTTAGAAAAGTTAGGTTTTTTTTTCTGTTCATAGATTTTTTTGGTGATATTAATTATTGTAGAATATGCAAATGTTTGTATATTCATATGAACAATGCATTAGGCAAAACCTTTGTTTTTTTTCGAAATTTTCTATTTGAACATTTTTTTTAAAACAAGCAATACTAAAAGAATGAGAGGAAAAAGGAAAATAAGAAGAGGAAGAAAGGAGAAAAAGAGGAGAGGAAGAAGAGGAGAAATAAATAAGAAGAGGAAAAAAGAAGAAAAAGAAGAGGAGAAGAAGAAAGGAATAGAGGAGAAAGAAGAAAAAATAGAATTTCTTCTTTCTCCTCTATTCCTTTCTTCTTCTCCTCTTTTTTTCTTCTTCTTTTTTCTTCTTCTTCTTCCTTCTTCCTTCTTTCCCTTTTCTTCCTTTTCCTTAATTATTTTCCTTTCTCGAGGGAGAAGAAGAAAAAGAAGAGGAGAAGAAGAAAGAAAGGAATAGAGGAGAAAGAAGAAACTTCAACACGAGCTAGGGGGTGGTACCGATACCCCCTCCGCGATAACTCTCGAGGACACCCAAACCCTAGAGAGAAAACGATGTTGGTATCCTACCCCCTCCCGCCGCGCCCCTACCCGACAAATTAACTCTCTCGAGGCCACCCAAATTTATCAAGTTAAAAGAGCGTTGTCGTCGAGGCCACCCCAAACCCTTGAAGCGTTGTGTCGAGGCGACCCCAAACCCTAGAGAAGCAGCGTCGAGGCCACTAACATGATTCCTTATTGTGATTAGCTAGCTAGTTCTACGTTTGCCACTAATATATATATATATATATATATATATATATATATATATATATATATATATATATCCATCTGTACCATGTTTGAATAATAATTGACATGTTGTAAATATTTGCAGAAACTATGGAGCACTCCCGAGACGAAGAAACAGAAGCGATGTTGGGGGACATAATCGCAAATGGAAGTGATGATGTTGCGTCATTTCTCATCGACACCGATGGTCAGCTGGAAGGACTGGATGAAGAAGAGGGCTATGTTTATGATGGCTTCGACCCATTAATGCCGGTACAAGAGGAGGAGTATGTTCATGATGCCTCGGTGACACAATGGAGGTACAAGAAGGAGACCGTGCTGACTGCTCCGGTCACCGAACCGAGTCCGACCAGGTATATATATATTAGTTAAGCCCGTGCTGACTAGTTAATTGATGCATCCTTTGTTTTGGTATATGTACACATATTAATTACTGTCGTCTTTCTTCCTTATAATTTCTAGCCCTCCAGATCGAGCACAACTTCGGTAAGGAGACGAGGCCCGAAGAAAAAGTTGAGCTCGGATGAAAAGTTTGAGATCATAGAAATCGCGCCCGACGGCGAACCGATTGAACCCATTCGGACAAGGAAGGCATTTTCTGCTCAGTGCGGGGTTCTTGTTAGGGACAAGACCCCGATCAGCATCCAGAAATGGTATAAGCCTGTTGAGGATGAAGACCCTGAGGTGTCTTATGTCAATGATATGCAGAAAGAAGATCTTTGGACTGAGCTGAAGGCAAATTTCACCCTACCGCCAGAGGAGGATCCGGAGAAGCCAGTTAAAGAGCAATTAATCAAGTCTTGTGCTCTTAAGAAGATGGCAAGCCTAATGAGGAGGTGGAGGAAGGAGCTGAACCAGTTTGTCGAGAAAAAAAGGACACCAGAATTCATCGGCAAATATGAGAAGATCAAAGATCACTGGCCCGCATTTGTGGCCGACAAGACATCGGAAAAGAGTAAGAAGATGTCGGAGACAAACAAGAAAAATGCTGCGAAGAAGAAGCTTCACCATCGCACGGGGTCAGGTGGCTACCTCAAAGCCCGGCCTAAGTGGTCCAAGGCTGAGCATGATCTGCTTGAAAAAGGGATCGAACCAGAGACAATGCGCTGGCCAGACCGTTGCCGGACTTGGTTCTTCGGGGCTGGCGGAACCTTGGACCCTATAACAGGGAAGTGTCAGTGGACGGACGAGCAACTGCAAACACCAGTCAAGAACCTTCGACACTATATCGATGCAGCGCAGCGAGGGACGTTCCTTCCAAACAGGGAGAAGGACAAGCTCACAATGGCCCTTGGGAATCCCGAGCACCCTGGACGGACACGAGGCACGCCAGGCTCCATTCCGTGGAAGGTTGGTTTTCCGGACGTAGGGGGTTACAAAACCCACGAGAGGAGGAATAAACTGGAGCAGGACCAATTGCAGGCGCTGCACGAAAGGGTAATGGGGCTAGAGGAACGAGAAGAGGTACGAGAAGCAGCAGATCACAACAAACGACCTGCCGAAGCTTCCCCCGAAGCTACCCCGCCATCTCAGCGGAGAAGCAGCGTGGCTTCCACCGAGCTGCTTCAGCCGGAGCATGTCTTGACGGCTCCTGCCAGCTATCCCGTGGATGGTATCACGGAGTCTCAAAATTGCCACATTATGGCGCGATGGATGAATTTGAAGGTGAAGGTGGCTGTTGGCCAAGTTTATCCTAGTGGACCCGGCACAACTTATCACTGCCAGCCGATTCCAGAAGGATTTGCTAAGGTGATGGTGTATGAAATAACGGAGGGATTTGAGGACCTTGCGCTTGAGCACCCTACCGGTGAAGGGGAGACTAGGCTGGGTTCTGCTCTGAAGACTCCGTGCCTATGGCGGAAGGAGCTCATCAACCTTCTGAACTGGACGCCTCCGCCTCCTCCTCCTCCTCCGGCGAGTCAGGGCACTCCGCCTCCTCCACTGCCTCCTCCTCTGGCGAGTGACGATCGGGGCACACGTGGCAGCACTCCGCCTCCTCCACCGCCTCCACCTCCGGCGAGTGACAATCAGGGCATGCGTGGCGGCACTCCGCCTCCTTCTCCGGTGCGTGGCGGCACTCCGCCTCCTCGTTCTCCGCCTCGCCAGCAAGGACGGAAGAGACCCGCCACCGCCCTGGCTGCTCCGGCGCATTGTAGTCCTTCTCCTCCGCCTCGTAAGCAAGCACGAAAGAAGACCGACGCCGCAGCCGCTCCGTCTGCTCCGGCGTCTAGCAGCACAAGAAGAGAGAGGCAATACAGATATGGTCCACCTCTAAAGCCTATAGAGAAGTTACCGTATGAGAGGACCAAGGAGGAAAACAATACGATCGTGCAGGCCCACGTGAAGGAGTTCTTTGAAGGGGTGAAAGCAAAGAGACATCCACCTCCGGAGGAGAAGGTAGATCCGATGAAAGCAAAGCGCACTCTCGATGCCCTGAGGAAACCACCAAAGTCTCCGCCGAGAACCAACTATGAGCGCATTACTGAACAGACATATCTCCAAGCCAAGCGGTCGGGAACTACTGTCAGTGATAAAAGGTCAAAAGAACAACAAGCAAAGGGGGAAAAATTGCCCAGCTCGGCGAACAAGCACAGCAATCGTGCCCCCCGCTCAATGTGTCTAATCCTCCGGGGACGGTGGCCGGTTATGGCAATCTTGAAGATTACCTGCCTGACGATGCACTTCCTGATTTCATGGAGGTGGACGTATTCAGATACGAGTACGGGAAGCCTCTCGTAAAAGATGAAAAATCTCTGACAACAATGATGCGAAGATTCCATAGTTGGTACATGAAACCTGCAGAGAGTCTGAGGGGACGAACAGTTTGTATCTGAACATTAAAGAGGAGCACGACCTCGTTTCAAATGATCTGTTGTGTGTTCCATTTGAGGAGTTCTTCGAGTTCTTCAATCAAAAGGCCCTCTATAAATTAATAGTCTTTTGCTACTGCCTGTAAGTACTATTTCTGTCATTAAGTCTCTATATATAGCTCGGCTCTTTTATTGCATGTATTTATAATTAATTATCCTCAATATATTATGCAGACTGAAGATCATCGAGTGCAAAAAACAAGAAATTTATGATATTGGGTTCATTAACACAAATATCATAGATGTATTTCTGGTTGAAAAGAACGTCGAAGAGGTCGAGGACAACTTGCTACAATCGTTGATCAAAAATCAAAACAAAGATACCATACTCTTTCCTTACAACGGCCCGTGAGTGTTACTGTCGTGTGCATATTCGGTTTCCCTTATTACTCGAGCGAGGTTAATGTAATTGATGAGTTATGCATGCGTGCGCAGGTACCAATATATTCTTCTGGAGATTAAGCTTGAGCATGGACTAGTAACCGTCTTAGACTCCAGACGGAAAGATCCCAGCACCTATGCGGACATGACTGAAATGCTCAGCAAGTAAGTTCAATTGATCATTATCGCACCATATCGGCAACTTTTTGTTGATTTCCTGATATCTCAAGTAATAATAATTATTTTCTTTGTCTTGCAGGGTTTGGAAACAGTTCACCGCACAAGCTCCGGGACTGCCGAAGGAGCTGCGATATGTATACCCGAAAGTAAGTACTACTGGCTAGCTAGTTGCGCGCATCTCCCGTTGATTCTATAGCTATACTTTCATCAATGCCATTTATAATGCTTCATTATCAGTTTGTTTGACCTCTATTTCTTGTAAAGTGCTTGTGGAAGGAGGAAGGGAATGATTTCTGTGGATACTACGTGTGCGAGTTCATCCACAACGCGACTTTGAAAAACAAGCGGGGCTACTCTAGAAGACAATATGAAGTGCGTAAGCAATAATATTCACAATTTCATTTTATTACACCATCATTTCTGTTGAGTTTCATTCATATATATGTATTAATTAACCCCCTTCTTCAAATTAATTAGACGTGGCAGATGCGGGATGAACTCCTACCACCAGATCGCATGAAAGCAATTCAAGTGGAATTGGCGGGATTCTTTCTTGAACACGTCATCAGTAAAGCCGGAGAATACCATGTGGAACTTGATTTCAAATGCTAGGGGTTTGTAATTAAGAGATCTTATACAAATTGTACATGTATGTAGCCTGAAAAAAACTTGTTGTTCGACCAATCTCTCAGAGAAGGAGAGGTCGATCGATCACTTCTCTCGGTATGCATGACGAACTTCTGTACTGAATGGTTCTCTCGATCACTTATGTATATATACTACGTAGCGTCGACCAAGCACGGACATAAGAGAGGACACTTCTCTCTATTAATTAGCTAGCTAACACAATATACGAAACACCTAAATTAACCCCCCAAAACCCCCAACCCCCCTCCTTTCAAAAAAAAACAAAAACCCCAGCCACTGGAATGCAGACGCGTGGATATCTTTTGGTCCCGGTTGGAGCCACCAACCGGGACCAAAGGCCCCCTGACTGGGCTTGGCGCACAGGGCCACGTGGAGGCACATTGGTCCCAGTTCGTGTTTGAACCGGGACTAATGGGTTGAGGTATTAGTAACGACCCATTAGTCCCGGTTCCTGAACCGGGACTAAAGGCCCTTACGAACCGGGACTAATGGGTGGTTTTCTACTAGTGTGTTCCATTCCACAGCTGTGATAGTTCTTCAACTAATGGCCTTAGGTACACATCAATGTCGTTGCCGGGTTGCTTAGGGCCTTGGATGAGCACTGGCATCATAATGAACTTCCGCTTCATGCACAACCAAGGAGGAAGGTTATACAAACATAGAGTCACAGGCCACGTGCTATGGTTGCTGCTCTGCTCCCCAAAAGGACTAATGCCATCTGCGCTTAGACCAAACCATACGTTCCTTGGGTCACCTGCAAACTCCTCCCAGTACTTTCTCTCAATTTTTCTCCACTGTGAACCGTCAGCGGGTACTCTCAACTTTCCGTCTTTCTTACGGTCTTCTGCATGCCACCGCATCGCCTTCGCATGCTCTTTGTTTTGGAACAAATGTTTCAACCGTGGTATTATAGGAGCATACCACATCACCTTGGCAGGAATCTTCTTCCTGGGGCGCTCACCCTCGACATCACCAGGGTCATCGCGACTGATCTTATAACGCAATGCACCGCATACCGGGCAAGCGTTCAAATCCTCGTACTCACCGCGGTAGAGGATGCAGTCATTAGGGCATGCATGTATCTTTTGCACCTCTAACCCTAAAGGGCAGACAGCCTTCTTTGCTTCATACGTACTCTCGGGCAATTCGTTGTCCTTTGGAAGCATATTCTTTATCATTACCAGCAACTTTCCAAATCCCTTGTCAGATACACCATTCTCTTCCTTCCATTGCAGCAATTCAAGTGTGGTTCCCAACTTTTTTTTGTCAGCTTCACAATTCGGGTACAACAATTTCTTGTGATCCTCTAATATGCGCTACAACTTGGTCCTCTCCAGATCACTTGCGCAGTTTCTCTTTGCATCGGCAATGGCCCGACCTAGATCATCAGCGGGCTCATCTGATGCCTCTTCTTCAGCTTCTTCCCGCATTGCCGGCTCAGCTTCTTCCCCCATTGTTGTATCATCGTATTCAGGGAACCCATGGCCAGGATAGCCGTCGTCGTCCTCTTCTTCTTCATTGTCTTCCATCATAACCCCTATTTCTCCGTGCTTGGTCCAAACATTATAGTGGGGCATGAAACCAGACTTAAATAGGTGGACGTGAATGGTTTTTGACGTAGAGTAACTGTGACCATTCTTACAGCCAGCACATGGACAAGGCATAAAACCATCCGCCCACTTGTTTGCCTCAGCGGCCCACAGAAAAGTATGCACGCCATTAATGAACTCGGGAGAGCATCGGTCATCATACATCCATTGTCGGCTCATCTTCATTACACAACACCGAATAGACCAAATTAATACAAGTTCATACATAAAGTTCATATACAGCACTTAATTAAATGCAACATACAAATAACTCTCTAGCTAAAGAATTTAAATGCAACAACAAATGCAATGAAGATCGCAACTAAGGTAACAATTGATCCAACAGCATAATGATACCAAGCCACACTATCAATGGCATATTTTCTAATCTTTCTAATCTTCAACCTCATTTTCTCCATCTTGATCTTGTGATCATCGACGACATCGGCAACATGCAACTCCAATTCCATCTTCTCCCCCTCAATTCTTTTCAATTTCTCTTTCAAATACTCGTTTTCTCCTTCAACTAAATTTAACCTCTCGACAATAGGGTCGGTTGGAATTTCCGGTTCACATACCTCCTAGATAAAAATATCTATGTCAACTTGATGGGCATAATTTGTCATAAACACGAAATGCAACAACTAGTTTTAAAAGAGAATATACCACATCCGAATCATAATAAGGATGAGGGCCGACGGGGACGGATATCAAAACCATGGCACTATGTATAACAAACAACGTACGGGTAAGACAATTATACGAGTAACTATATATCCAAATCACACAAACATCAATTTGGTAATGTAAAATATTCATGAACAAGAGCCTCACCACAAGGTGGTGCCGGCGACGGGACGGTGCGGGCGATCGACGGTGGTTACGACGGAGATTTAGAAGGCACTAAGTAAACCACACCTACATATGCAAACTAAGTGTTATTTTTGACCTCAAATTGCATATAAATCAAATACTAGCAAATATAATTCCTCCCAAATTAATCACTATACAAAGCATTACAAGAACTAATCTAGCAATAAGAGTTGAAAGGACAAAGTTGCTAACCTTTGTGATCATTTGAATGGATGGGGGCCTTCAAATCTTGACAAATTTTGGGCAAAATTTGTGAGGAGCTCGAGGAAGAGAGGGGAAGAACAGAGGAGTGAGGGGAAAGGGGAAGAACAGAGTGGCTCAGGTGGACGAAGGGTTTATGTACGTCGACCTTTAGTACCGGTTCGTGCCACGAACCGGTACTAAAGGTGTTGGACGGACCCCAGACTGACAACCATGCCACCACCCTCTTTAGTACCGGTTCGTGGCACGAACCAGTACTAAAGGTTCGCCACAAACCGGTACTAATGAGAACGGTCGGCTAGCCGTTGGAACCGGCACTAATGGACACATTAGTGCCGGCTCAAAATCAAACCGGCACTAATGTGTCTCATATTAGGTCCTTTTTCTACTAGTGATGCTCTGTCCTCAATCTTCGGACCTCTACCCCACCCATAACATAGACTTTGTAAAAATGTAGAATTGATAACACATATGCCTAACATGAAAGTTAATTAAAGTGGTAATACAGTATATTTTTATTTCTTTTTATAACAGCTATAGTTATGTAACTTGTCCCAAGGCCTCCTGCATTGGAATAGGAAATGCTCAACTTATCCATATCATTTCTGGATGAAAATTCGGCTACGCTGCAAGTTTCATAATATACTCGTTAATCTAATTGTCAGATTGAGGTAATATGTGATATCTAGCAGTTTAGGGCTGAGGACTTCAACCACCAGCATATGGATTGACGACAGTTCACACAAAATGCACATCTAGTTACCACCTAAACAAGACCATTCCATTAGTCCAAATTAATCTACGTCGTAACATTTGATTATTTTAACAACCATGAAGTTGCAGAACTGTAATCTGATCTCAGTTGAACGAGCTAAGGTAAGCTCTGTTACTTTGATATTGATATTAAGAAACACTTGTTTTTGTTCTTCACAGTTACAGTTTGGTTAGTCCGTGACGGTACCCTAGTACCCTACATCTTTGTTCGGTGTAGGTTTAGTTTAACCAAGTGAAACTTGTTGGCACATGACCTTTTCTTTTCTCAAAGATATTTGCTTCACCATTGTTCGGTGTTGGCATTTGACTATCCCCTTGTCTTTCTCGTCCACAACCAACTTATTTGATAGCGGTAGATTGATTGCTACTTGAAGATTGCGCAGTATATATGCATGCCCATATGCATGATGTCATGTTGGTTGGTGGGTCGGTACTATCTACCATTACTTGGTATTATTGTATGTGTGCACATGTGAAAGTGACTTTTACTTGGTCTGTTAAATACGCCTTTGAAAAAAACTATAGATACACATATGTTTTTGTTCAAAACAAATGGTTATTCTCCGATACAATGAGTACATCACTAGTAGAAAAGGGAGCAATGGTCCAGGCCAGGTCAGCCGACCCGGTTCGTGAGCCCCGGGGGCCGGCTGGGCCACGTGGGCCATTGGTCCCGGTTCGACTGGACCTATTGGTCCCGGTTGGTGGGACAAACCGGGACCAATGGGCCTCGCTCCTGGCCCACCACCATTGGTCCCGGTTGGTGGATTGAACCGGGACCAAAGGCTGCCCTTTAGTCCCGGTTCTTGCCACGAACCGGGACCAATTAGTTGCCTATATATACCCCTCGCCCGCGAGCAGAGCACTCGCAGTGCTCTGTTTTTCGTGGCCGGCGAGGGGAGAGCTTTGTGGTGCTCTAGCTCACCTCCTATGCACACGAGGTGTTCAATGGAATGCCCAAGCCACACTACTTAAGCTTTCTCCTCTCCAAGCTCGACCTCCAAACTCCATTTTCCTCAATATTTGTCTAGGTTTAGCGGTCCGTCACGTCCCGTCCCCGTCTTCACCGCCGTCGATCGCCCGCGCCGATCTCGTCGCCGGCACCACCGTGGTGAGCCTCTTGTTCTTATCTTCTTTCTGAAAGGAAAAAAAATTCTTACTTGTATGTTTATATAGATACTTGTATAATTTTCTTACTTTTATTATTGCATCTTATATAGTGCGATGGTTTTGGTATCCGCCCCCGTCGGCCCTCGTCCTGTCTATGATTCAGATGTGGTATATATTATCTTTTCATAACTATTGGTTCATTTATTGTTTATGACAATTATGCCGACCAACGTGACATAGATTTTATTTATCTAGGAGGTTGTTGAACCGGAAATTCCAACCGACCCTATTGTCGAGAGGTTAAATTTAGTTGAAGAAGAAAACAATTTGTTGAAGGAAAAAATTAGAAAAATTGAGGAGGAGAAGATGATATTGGAGTTGCATGTTGCGGATGTCGTCGATGATCACAAGATCAAGATGGATGCAATGCGCTTGAAGATTAGAAAGATTAGAAAATATGCCATTCATACCGAGGCTTGGTATCATTATGCCATTGGATCAGTTGTTACATTGGTTGCGATTATGATCGCATTTGTTTTCGTATTGAAATGTTTTACATAGTTTCAGTGTATGGTTTAATTAATTTAGATGCTCTGTAGAGCTTTATGTTGTTAGATGAGAACTATGTATGTACTTTGGTTTTAATGTGATGATGAACTTCTATTAATTTGGTCACTTAATTATCTATTCATGATGTTCTGTAATGATTTTTGACACACTTAATTACATATAATGCACGTAGATGAACCGGCAATGGATGTACGGTTCAAGACACACCTCCGAGTACATTAAGGGCGTGCATGATTTTCTCGAAATGGCTGAGGCAAACAAGCAGAATGGTTTTATGTGTTGTCCATGCCCTATATGTGGGAATACGAAGTCTTACTCTGACCGGAAAATCCTCCACACCCACCTGCTTTACAAGGGTTTCATGCCACACTATAATGTTTGGACGAGGCACGGAGAAATAGGGGTTATGATGGAAGACGGCGAAGAAGAAGAGTACGATGACAACTATGTGCCCCCTGAATACGGTGATGCTACTGAACATCAAGAGGAACCAGACGATGTGCACGATGATGCTGCAACGGGCGAAGCTGCTGAAGATCAAGAGGAACCAGACGATGAGCCCGATGATGATGATCTCCGTCGGGTCATTGTCGATGCAAGGACGCAACGCGAAAGTCAAAAGGAGAAGCTGAAGTTCGATCGCATGTTAGAGGACCACAAAAAAGGGTTGTACCCCAATTGCGAAGATGGCAACACAAAGCTCGGTACCGTACTGGAATTGCTGCAGTGGAAGGCAGAGAATGCTGTGCCTGACAAAGGATTTGAGAAACTACTGAAAATATTGAAGAAGAAGCTTCCAAAGGATAACGAATTGCCCGACAGTACATATGCAACAAAGAAGGTCGTATGCCCTCTAGGATTGGAGGTGCATAAGATACATGCATGCCCTAATGACTGCATCCTCTACCGCGATGCGTACAAGGATCTGAACGCATGCCCGGTATGCGGTGCATTACGGTATAAGATCAGACGAGATGACCCTGGTGATGTTGACGGCGAGCCCCCCAGGAAGAGGGTTCCTGCGAAGGTGATGTGGTATGCTCCTATAATACCACGGTTGAAACGTATGTTCAGAAACGGAGAGCATGCCAAGTTGATGCGATGGCACAGTGAGGACCGTAAGAAAGACGGGAAGTTGAGACCACCCGCTGACGGGTCGCAGTGGAGAAAAATCGAGAGAAAGTACTGGGATGAGTTTGCAAGTGAGCCAAGGAACGTATGGTTTGCTTTAAGCGCGGATGGCATTAATACTTTGGGGAGCAGAGCAGCAATCACAGCACCTGGCCTGTGACTCTATGTATGTATAACCTTCCTCCTTGGATGTGCATGAAGCGGAAGTTCATTATGATGCCAGTTCTCATCCAAGGCCCTAAGCAACCCGGCAACGACATTGATGTGTACCTAAGGCCATTAGTTGAAGAACTTTTACAGCTGTGGAATGGAAAAGGTGTACGTACGTGGGATGAGGACAAACAGGAGGAATTTAACCTAAAGGCGTTGCTGTTCGTGACCATCAACGATTGGCCCGCTCTTAGTAACCTTTCAGGACAGACAAACAAGGGATACCACGCATGCACGCACTGTTTACTTGACACCGATAGTATATACCTGGCAAGCTGCAGGAAGAATGTGTACCTGGGCCATCGTCGATTTCTTCTGACCAACCATCAATGTCGAAAGAAAGGCAAGCATTTCAGAGGCGAGGCAGATCACCGGAAGAAGCCCGCCATGCGTACCGGTGATCACGTACTTGCTATGGTCAATGATTTACACATAATCTTTGGAAAGGGTCCCGGAGGACTAGCTGTTCCGAGTGACGCTGGGGGACACGCACCCATGTGGAAGAAGAAATCTATATTTTGGGACCTACCCTACTGGAAAGACCTAGAGGTCCGCTCTTCGATCGACGTGATGCACGTGACGAAGAACCTTTGCGTGAACCTGCTAGGCTTCTTGGGCGTGTATGGGAAGACAAAAGATACAGCTGAGGCACGGGAGGACCTGCAACGTTTGCACGAAAAAGACGGCATGCCTCCAAAGCAGTATGAAGGTCCTGCCAGCTATGCTCTTACCAAAGAAGAGAAGGAAATCTTCTTTGAATGCCTGCTTAGTATGAAGGTCCCGACTGGATTCTCGTCGAATATAAAAGGAATAATAAATATGGCAGAGAAAAAGTTTCAGAACCTAAAATCTCATGACTGCCACGTGATTATGACGCAACTGCTTCCGGTTGCATTGAGGGGGCTTCTACCGAAAAACGTCCGATTAGCCATTGTGAAGCTATGTGCATTCCTCAATGCAATCTCTCAGAAGGTGATCGATCCAGAAATCATACCAAGGCTAAGGAGTGATGTGGTGCAATGTCTTGTCAGTTTCGAGCTGGTGTTCTTACCATCCTTCTTCAATATCATGACACACGTCCTAGTTCATCTAGTTGATGAGATTGTCATTCTGGGCCCCGTATTTCTACACAATATGTACCCCTTTGAGAGTTTCATGGGAGTCCTAAAGAAATATGTCCGTAACCGTGCTAGGCCAGAAGGAAGCATCTCCATGGGCCATCAAACATAGGATGTCATCGGGTTTTGTGTTGACTTCATTCCTGGCCTCAAGAAGATAGGTCTCCCTAAATCGCGGTATGAGGGGAGACTGACTGGAAAAGGCATGCTTGTAAGGGACTCAATAATATGCAGGGACGGATATTCTTGGTCTCAAGCACACTACACAGTTCTACAGAACTCTACCTTGGTGACCCCGTATGTCGATGAACACAAGAACAGTCTGCGCTCCAAACACCCGGAGCAGTGCGACGACTGGATTACATGTGAACACATCAGGACTTTCAGCAGTTGGTTGGAAGCACGTATCAGAGGTGACAACATTGTTTGTGATGAGCTATACTTGTTGTCCAGGGGACCATCTTTGACTGTACTGATTTGGAAAGGATACGAGATAAATGGGAATACATTTTACACGATTGACCAAGATCAAAAGAGCACCAACCAAAACAGCGGTGTCCGCTTTGATGCAACAACCGAGAGGGGAAAGGACACATATTATGGTTACATAGTGGACATATGGGAACTTGACTACGGACATGATTTTAAGTGAAGGAAATATACCCTAGAGGCAATAATAAAGTTATTATTTATTTCCTCATATCATGATAAATGTTTATTATTCATGCTAGAATTGTATTAACCGGAAACATAATACATGTGTGAATACATAGACAAACATAGCGTCACTAGTATGCCTCTACTTGACTAGCTCGTTGAATCAAAGATGGTTATGTTTCCTAGCCATAGACATGTGTTGTCATTTGATTGACGGGATCATATCATTAGGAGAATGATGTGATTGACATGACCCATTCCGTTAGCCTAGCACTTGATCGTTTAGTATGTTGCTATTGCTTTCTTCATGACTTATACATGTTCATGTAACTATGAGATTATGCAACTCCCATTTACCGGAGGAACACTTTGGCTGCTACCAAACGTCACAACGTAACTGGGTGATTATAAAGGAGCACTACAGGTGTCTCCAAAGGTACATGTTGGGTTGGCGTATTTCGAGATTAGGTTTTGTCACTCCGATTATCGGAGAGGTATCTCTAGGCCCTCTCGCTAATGCACATCACTATAAGCCCTGCAAGCAATGTAGCTAAATGAGTTAGTTACGGAATGATGCATTACGTAACGAGTAAAGAGACTTGCCGGTAACGAGATTGAACTAGGTATTGAGATACCGCGATCGAATCTCGGGCAAGTAACATACCGATGACAAAGGGAACAACGTATGTTGTTATGCGGTTTGACCGATAAAGATCTTTGTAGAATATGTAGGAGCCAATATGAGCATCCAGGTTCCGCTATTGGTTATTGACCGAGAATAGTTCTAGGTCATGTCTACATAGTTATCGAACCCGTAGGGTCCGCACGCTTAAGGTTTCGATGACAGTTATATTATGAGTTTATGAGTTTTGATGTACCGAAGGAGTTCGGAGTCCCGGATGAGATCGGGGACATGACGAGGAGTCTCGAAATGGTCGAGACATAAAGATCGATATATTGGACGACTATATTCGGAGTTCGGAAAGGTTCCGAGTGATTCGGGTATTTTTTGGAGTACCGGAGAGTTACGGGAATTCGCCGGGGAGTATATGGGCCTTATTGGGCCATACGGGAATAGAGAAGAGAGGCTGAAAGGAAGGAGGCGCGCATCCCCCCTCTGGTCCGAATTGGACAAGGGGTGCGGCCCCCTTTTCCTTCCTCCTCTCCCCCTCTTTCCCCCTTCTCCTACTCCAACAAGGAAGGAGGGAGTCCTACTCCCGGTGGGAGTAGGACTCCCCTTGGCACGCCCCTACTAGGCCGGCCGCCCCCTCCCCCCTTGCTCCTTTATATACGGGGGCAGTGGGGCACCTCTAGGCACAACAACAATTGATCCCTTGGATCTCTTAGCCGTGTGCGGTGCCCCCCTCCACCATAATCCACCTCGATAATATTGTAGCGGTGCTTAGGCGAAGCCCTGCGTCGGTAGTACGTCAAGATCGTCACCACGCCGTCGTGATGACGGAACTCTCCCTCGACACTCGGCTGGATCGGAGTTCGAGGGACGTCATCGAGCTGAACATGTGCTAGAACTCGGAGGTGCCGTAGTTTCGGTGCTTGATCGGTCGGGTCGTGAAGATGTACGACTACATCAACCGCGTTGTTCTAACGCTTCCGCTTTCGGTCTACGAGGGTATGTGGACACACTCTCCCCTCTCGTTTCTATGCATCACCATGATCTTGCGTGTGCGTAGGAATTTTTTTGAAATTACTACGTTTCCCAACAGTGGCATCCGAGCCTAGATTTTATGCGTTGATGTTTTATGCACGAGTAGAACACAAGTGAGTTGTGGGCGATACAAGTCATACTGCTTACCAGTATGTCATACTTTGGTTCGGCGGTATTGTTGGATGAAGCGGCCCGGACCGACATTACGCGTACGCTTATGCGAGACTGGTTCTACCGACGTGCTTTGCACACAGGTGGCTGGCGGGTGTCAGTTTCTCCAACTTTAGTTGAATCGAGTGTGGCTACGCCCGGTCCTTGCGAAGGTTAAAACATCACTAACTTAACGAACTATCGTTGTGGTTTTGATGCGTAGATAAGAACGGTTCTTGCTCAGCCCGTAGCAGCCACGTAAAATTTGCAACAACAAAGTAGAGGACGTCTAACTTGTTTTTGCAGGGCATGTTGTGATGTGATATGGTCAAGACGTGATGCTATATTTTATTGTATGAGATGATCATGTTTTGTAACCGAAGTTATCGGCAACTGGCAGGAGCCATATGGTTGTCGCTTTATTGTATGAAATGCAAACGCCCTGTAATTGCTTTACTTTATCACTAAGCGGTAGCGATAGTCGTAGAAGCAATAGATGGCGTAACGACAACGATGCTACGATGGAGATCAAGGTGTCGCGCCGGTGACGATGGTGATCACGACGGTGCTTCGGAGATGGAGATCACAAGCACAAGATGATGATGGCCATATCATATCACTTATATTGATTGCATGTGATGTTTATCCTTTATGCATCTTATCTTGCTTTGATTGACGGTAGCATTTTAAGATGATCTCTCACTAAAATTATCAAGAAGTGTTTTCTCCCTGAGTATGCACCGTTGCGAAAGTTCTTCGTGCTGAGACACCACGTGATGATCGGGTGTGATAGGCTCTACGTTCAAATACAACGGGTGCAAAACAGTTGCACACGCGGAATACCCAGGTTAAACTTGACGATCCTAGCATATAACAGATATGGCCTCGGAACACGGAGACCGAAAGGTCGAGCGTGAATCATATAGTAGATATGATCAACATATTGATGTTCACCATTGAAACTACTCCATCTCACGTGACGATCGGACATGGTGTAGTTGATATGGATCACGTAATCACTTAGAGGATTAGAGGGATGTCTATCTAAGTGGGAGTTCTTAAGTAATATGATTAATTGAACTTAAATTTATCATGAACTTAGTCCTGGTAGTATTTTGCAAATTATGTTGTAGATCAATAGCTTGCGTTGTTGCTTTCATATGTTTATTTTGATATATTCCTAGAGAAAATTGTGTTGAAAGATGTTAGTAGCAATGATGCGGATTGGATCCATAATCTAAGGTTTATCCTCATTGCTGCACAGAAGAATTATGTCCTTAATGCACCGCTAGGTGACAGACCTATTGCAGGAGCAGATGCAGACGTTATGAACATTTGGCTAGCTCAATATGATGACTACTTAATAGTTTAGTGCACCATGCTTAACGGCTTAGAATCGGGACTTCAAAGACATTTTGAACGTCATGGACCATATGAGATGTTCCAGGAGTTGAAGTTAATATTTCCAGCAAATACCTGAGTTGAGAGATATGAAGTCTCCAACAAAGTTCTATAGCTAAAAGATGGAGGAGAATCGCTCAACTAGTGAGCATGTGCTCAGATTGTCTGGGTACTTCAATCGCTTGAATCAAGTGGGAGTTAATCTTCCAGATAAGATAGTGATTGACAGAATTCTCTAGTCACCATCACTAAGTTACTAGAACTTCGTGATGAACTATAGTATGCAAGGGGTGACGAAAACGATTCCCGAGCTCTTCATGATGTTGAAATCGACGAAGGTAGAAATCAAGAAAGAGCATCAAGTGTTGATGATTGACAAGATCACTAGTTTCAAGAAAAGGGCAAAGGGAAAGAAAGGGAACTTCAAGTAGAATGGCAAGCAAGTTGTCACTCCCGCGAAGAAGCCCAAAGTAGGACCAAAGCCTGAAACTGAGTGATTACACTGCAAAGCAAATGGTCTCTGGAAGCGGAAATGCCCTGAATATTTGGTGGATAAGAAGGATGGCAAAGTGAACAAGGGTATATTTGATATACAGGTTATTGATGTGTGCCTTACTAGTGTTTATAGTAGCCCCTGAGTATTTGATACTTGTTCGGTTGCTAAGATCAGTAACTCGAAACAGGAGTTACAGAATAAACTGAGACTAGTTGAAGGAGAAGTGACGATGAGTGTTGGAAGTAGTTCCAAGATTGATATTTTCATCATCGCACACTCCCTATATTTTCGGGATTAGTGTTAAACCTAAATAAATGTTATTTGGCGTTTGTGTTGAGCATGAATATGATTTGATCATGTTTATTGCGATACGGTTATTCATTTGAAGTTAAATAATAATTGTTATTCTGTTTACATGAATAAGACCTTCGATGGTTATACACCCAATGAAAATAGTTTGTTGGATCTCGATCGTAGTGATACACATATTCATAATATTGATTCCAAAATATGCAAAGTTAACAATGATAGTGCAACTTATTTGTGGCACTACCGTTTGGGTCATATCGGTGTAAAGCGCATGAAGAAACTCCATAAAGATGGATTTTCGGAATCACTTGGTTATGAATCATTTGATGCTTGCGAACCGTGCCTTTTGGGCAAGATGACTAAAACTCCGTTCTCCGGAACAATGGAACAAGCTACTGACTTATTGGAAATAATACATACCGATGTATGCGATCCAATGAGTGTTGATGCTCGTGGCAGGTATCGTTATTTTCTGACCTTCGCAAGATGATTTGAGCAGATATGGGTATATCTACTTGATGAAACATAAGTCTGAAATAGTTGAAAGGTTCAAAGAATTTCAGAGTGAAGTGAAAAAAAATCATCGTAACAAGAAAATAAAGTTTCTGCCGCGGAGACGAATATTTGAGTTACGAGTTTGGTCTTCAATTAAAATAATGTGAAATAGTTTCACAGCTCACGCCACTGGGAACACCACAACGTTATGGTGTGTCCAAACGTCGTAACCGCACTTTATTAGATATGGTGCGATCTATGATGTCTCTTACTGATTTACCACTATTGTTTTGGGGTTATGCATTAGAGACAGCTGCATTCACATTAAAAGGGCACCATCTAAATCCGTTGAGACGACACCATATGAACTGTGGTTTAGCAAGAAACCCAAGCTGTCGTTTTTTAAAGTTTGGGGCTGCGATGCTTATGTGAAAAAGTTGTAGGGGAACGTAGTAATTTCAAAAAAATTCCTACGCACACGCAAGATCATGGTGATGCATAGCAACGAGAGGGGAGACTGTGTCCATGTACCCTCGTACACCGAAAGCGGAAGCGTTAGAACAACGCGGTTGATGTAGTCGTACGTCTTCACGGCCCGACCGATCAAGCACCGAAACTACGGCACCTCCGAGTTCTAGCACACGTTCAGCTCGATGACGTCCCTCGAACTCCGATCCAGTCGAGTGTCGAGGGAGAGTTCCGTCAGCACGACGGCGTGGTGACGATCTTGATGTACTACCGACGCAGGGCTTCGCCTAAGCACCGCTACGATATTATCGAGGTGGATGGTGGAGGGGGGCACCGCACACGGCTAAGAGATCCAAGGGATCAATTGTTGTTCTGCCTAGAGGTGCCCCCTGCCCCCATATATAAAGGAGCAAGGGGGGAGGGGGCGGCCGGCCTAGTAGGGGCGCGCCAAGGGGAGTCCTACTCCCACCGGGAGTAGGACTCCCTCCTTCCTTGTTGGAGTAGGAGAAGGGGGAAAGAGGGGGAGAGGAGGAAGGAAAAGGGGGCTGCACCCCTTGTCCAATTCGGACCAGAGGGGGGCTGCGTGCCTCCTTCCTTTCGGCCTTTCTCCTCTATTCCCGTATGGCCCAATAAGGCCCATATACTCCCCGGCGAATTCCCGTAACTCTCCGGTACTTCGAAAAATACCCGAATCACTCGGAACCTTTCCGAACTCCGAATATAGTCGTCCAATATATCGATCTTTACGTCTCGACCATTTCGAGACTCCTCGTCATGTCCCCGATCTCATCCGGGACTCCGAACTCCTTCGGTACATCAAAACTCATAAACTCATAATATAACTGTCATCGAAACCCTAAGCGTGCGGACCCTACGGGTTCGAGACCAATGTAGACATGACCTAGAACTATTCTCGGTCAATAACCAATAGCGGAACCTGGATGCACATATTGGCTCCCACATATTCTACGAAGATCTTTATCGGTCAAACCGCATAACAACATACGTTGTTCCCTTTGTCATCGGTATGTTACTTGCCCGTGATTCGATCGTCGGTATCCCAATACCTAGTTCAATCTCGTTACCGGAAAGTCTCTTTACTCGTTACGTAATGCATCATCCCGCAACTAACTCATTAGTCACATTGCTTGCAAGGCTTATAGTGATGTGCATTACCAAGAGCGCCCAGAGATACCTCTCCGACAATCGGAGTGACAAAACCTAATCTCGAAATACGCCAACCCAACATGTACCTTTGGAGACACCTGTAGTACTCCTTTATAATCCCCCAGTTACGTTGTGATGTTTGGTAGCACCCAAAGTGTTCCTCCGGTAAACGGGAGTTGCATAATCTCATAGTTACAGGAACATGTATAAGTCATGAAGAAAGCAATAGCAACATACTAAACAATCTAGTGCTAGGCTAACGGAATGGGTCATGTCAATCACATCAGTCTCCTAATGATCTGATCCCGTTAATCAAATGACAACTCTTTTGTCCATGGCTAGGAAACATAACCATCTTTGATAAACGAGCTAGCCAAGTAGAGGCATACTAGTGACGTTATGTTTGTCTATGTATTCACACATGTATTATGTTTCCGGTTAATACAATTCTAGCATGAATAATAAACATTTATCATGATATAAGGAAATAAATAATAACTTTATTATTTCCTCTAGGGCATATTTCCTTCAGTCTCCCACTTGCACTAGAGTCAATAATCTAGTTCACATCGCCATGTGATTTAACACCAATATTCACATCTGTATGTGATTAATACCCATAGTTCACATAATCATGTGATCAACACCCAAAGGGTTTACTAGAGTCAATAATCTAGTTCACATTGCTATGTGATTAACACCCAAAGAGTACTAAGGTATGATCACGTTTTGCTTGTGAGTGAAGTTTAATCAATGGGTCTGTCATATTCAGAGCCGTATGTATTTTGCAAATATTCTATGTCCACAATGCTCTGCACGGAGCTACTCTAGCTAATTGCTCCCACTTTCAATATGTATCCAGATTGAGACTTAGAGTCATCTGGATTGGTGTAAAAGCTTGCATCATTGTAACTTTTTACGATGGGCTCTTTTATCACCTCCATAATCGAGAAACATCTCCTTAGTTTTCACTAAGGATATTCTTGACCGCTGTCCAGTGATCTACTCTTAGATCAAAATTGTATTCCTTTGTCAAACTCAGAGCAAGGTATACAATAGGTCTGGTTCACAGCATAGCATACTTTATAGAACCTATGACTGAGGCATAGGGAATGACTTTTCATTCTTTTTCTATTTTCTGCCATGGTCGGGTCTTGAGTCTTACTCAACTTCACACCTTTGCATCACAGGCAAGAACTCTTTCTTTGACTGTTCCATTTTGAACTATTTCAAAATCTTGTCAAGGTATGTACTCATTGAAAATCTTATCAAGCATCTTGATCTATTTCAATAGATCTTGATGCTCAATATGTAAGTAGCTTTACTGAGGTCTTTCTTTTAAAGAACTCCTTTCAAATACTCCTTTATGCTTTGCAGAATAATTCTACATTATTTCCAGTCAACAATATGTCATTCACATATAGTTATCAGAAATGTTGTAGTGCTCCCACTCACTTTCTTGTAAATACAGGCCTTTCCAGAAGTCTGTATAAAACCATATGCTTTGATCAACTCATCAAAGCGTATATTCCAGCTCTGAGATGCTTGCACCAGTCCATTGATGGATTGCTGGAGCTTGCACACTTTGTTAGCATCTTTAGGATTGACAAAACCTTCTGGTTGCATCATATACAACTCTTCTTTAATAAATCCATTAAGGAATGCAGTTTTGACATCCATTTGCCAGATTTAATAAAATGTGACAATTGCTAACATGATTTGGACAGACTTAAGCATCGATAACGAGTGAGAAAATCTCATTGTATTCAACACCTTGAACTTGTCGAAAAACCTTTTTGCGACAAGTCGAGCTTTGTAGATAGTAACACTACTATCAACGTCCGTCTTCCTCTTGAAGATCCATTTATTTTCTGTGGCTTGCCGATCATCGGGCAAGTCCACCAAAGTCCACACTTTGTTCTCATACATGGATCCTATCTCGGATTTCATGGCCTCCAGCCATTTCGCGGAATCTGGGCTCATCATCGCTTCCTCATAGTCCGTAGGTTTATCATGGTCTAGTAACATGACTTTCAGAACAGGATTACCGTACCACTCTGGTGCGGACCGTACTTTGGTAGACCTACGAGGTTCTGTAGTAACTTGATCTGAAGTTTCATGATCATCATCATTAGCTTCCTCACTAATTGGTGTAGGAACCACTGGAACTGATTTCAGTGATGAACTATTTTCCAATTAGGGAGAAGGTACAGTTACCTCATCAAGTTATACTTTCCTCCCACTCACTTCTTTCAAGAGAAACTTCTTCTCTAGAAATGATCCATCTTAGCAACGAATAACTTGCCTTCGTATCTGTGATAGAAGGTGTACCCAATAGTTTCCTTTGGGTATTCTATGAAGACACACTTCTCCGATTTGGGTTCGAGCTTATCAGGTTGAAACTTCAACTCTTGGAACATCTCATATGGTCCATGACGTTCAAAATGTCTTTGAAGTCCCGATTCTAAGCCGTTAAGCATGGTGCACTAAACTATTAAGTAGTCATCATATTGAGCTAGCCAAATGTTCATAACGTCTGCATCTGCTCCTGCAATAGGTCTGTCACCTAGCGGTGCATTAAGGACATAATTCTTCTGTGCAGCAATGAGGATAAACCTCAGATCACGGATCCAATCCGCATCATTGCTACTAACATCTTTCAACACAGTTTTCTCTAGGAACATATCAAAATAAACATATGAAAGCAACAACGCGAGCTTTTGATCTATAACATAATTTGCAAAATACTACCAGTACTAAGTTCATGATAAATTAAAGTTCAATTAATCATATTACTAAAGAACTCCCACTTAGACAGACATCTCTCTAGTCATCTAAGTGATTACGTGATCCAAATCAACTAAACCATGTCCGATCATCACGTGAGATGGAGTAGTTTCAATGGTGAACATCACTATGTTGATCATATCTACTATATGATTCACGTTCGACCTTTCGGTCTTCGTGTTCCGAGGCCATATCTGTATATGCTAGGCTCGTCAAGTATGACCTGAGTATTCCGCGTGTGCAACTGTTTTGCACCCGTTGTATTTGAACGTAGAGCCTATCACACCCGATCATCACGTGGTATCTCAGCACGAAGAACTTTCACAATGGTGCATACTCAGGGAGAACACTTCTTGATTATTAGTGAGAGATCATCTTAAAATGCTACCGTCAATCAAAGCAAGATAAGATGCATAAAGGATAAACATCACATGCAATCAATATAAGTGATATGATATGGCCATCATCATCTTTTGCTTGTGATCTCCATCTTCGAAGCACCGTCGTGATCACCATCGTCACCGGCGCGACACCTTGATCTCCATCGTAGCATCGTTGTCGTTACGCTATCTATTGCTTCTACGACTATCCCTACCGCTTAGTGATAAAGTAAAGCAATTACAGGGCGTTTGCATTTCATACAATAAAGCGACAACCATATGGCTCCTGCCAGTTGCCGATAACTTCGGTTACAAAACATGATCATCTCATACAATAAAATATAGCATCACGTCTTGACCATATCACATCACAACATGCCCTGCAAAAACAAGTTAGACGTCCTCTACTTTGTTGTTGCATATTTTACGTGGCTGCTACGGGCTTAGCAAGAACCGTTCTTACCTACGCATCAAAACCACAACGATAGTTCGTCAAGTTAGTGCTGTTTTAACCTTCGCAAGGACCGGGCGTAGCCACACTCGATTCAGCTAAAGTGAGAGAGACAGACACCCACCAGCCACCTTTAAGCACGAGTGCTCGTAACGGTGAAACCAGTCTCGCGTAAGCGTACGCGTAATGTCGGTCCGGGCCGCTTCATCTCACAATACCGCCAAACCAAAGTATGACATGCTGGTAAGTAGTATGACTTGTATCGCCCACAACTCACTTGTGTTCTACTCGTGCATATAACATCAACGCATAAAACCTAGGCTCGGATGCCACTGTAGGGGAACGTAGTAATTTCAAAAAATTTCCTACGCACACGCAAGATCATGGTGATGCATAGCAACGAGAGGGGAGAGTGTGTCCACGTACCCTCGTAGACCGAAAGCGGAAGCGTTAGAACAACGCGGTTGATGTAGTCGTACGTCTTCACGGCCCGACCGATCAAGCACCGAAACTAAGGCACCTCCGAGTTCTAGCACACGTTCAGCTCGATGACGTCCCTCGAACTCCGATACAGCCGAGTGTCGAGGGAGAGTTCCGTCAGCACGACGGCGTGGTGACGATCTTGATGTACTACCGACGCAGGGCTTCGACTAAGCACCGCTACGATATTATCGAGGTGGATGGTGGAGGGGGGCACCGCACACGGCTAAGAGATCCAAGGGATCAATTGTTGTTCTGCCTAGAGGTGCCCCCCTGCCCCCATATATAAAGGAGCAAGGGGGAGGGGGCGGCCGGCCTAGTAGGGGCGCGCCAAGGGGAGTCCTACTCCCACCGGGAGTAGGACTCCCTCCTTCCTTGTTGGAGTAGGAGAAGGGGGAAAGAGGGGGAGAGGAGGAAGGAAAAGGGGGCCGCACCCCTTGTCCAATTCGGACCAGAGGGGGGCTGCGCGCCTCCTTCCTTTTGGCCTTTCTCCTCTATTCCCGTATGGCCCAATAAGGCCCATATACTCCCCGGCGAATTCCCGTAACTCTCCGGTACTCCGAAAAATACCCGAATCACTCGGAACCTTTCCAAACTCCGAATATAGTCGTCCAATATATCGATCTTTATGTCTCGACCATTTCGAGACTCCTCGTCATGTACTCGATCTCATCCGGGACTCCGAACTCCTTCGGTACATCAAAACTCATAAACTCATAATATAACTATCATCGAAACCTTAAGCGTGCGGACCCTACGGGTTCGAGAACAATGTAGACATGACCTAGAACTATTCTCGGTCAATAACCAATAGCGGAACCTGGATGCTCATATTGGCTCCCACATATTCTACGAAGGTCTTTATCGGTCAAACCGCATAACAACATACGTTGTTCCCTTTGTCATCGGTATGTTACTTGCCCGAGATTCGATCGTCGGTATCTGTCGTGGATTTGTCACGGAAGATGTCCTAGTAAAAGGACTTAGTCGTGGAGCCATCGCTACGGGTTTACTTGAAGGGGTTAAAGCGGACACAAAGACACGAGGGTTTATACTAGTTCGGCCCCTTCGATGAAGGTAAAAGCCTACGTCTAGTTGTGATGGAATTGATGTGGTCTCGATGGCTAGGGAGCAAACAAGCTTTGCCTAGGCTCGAGTTGTCGTTGTCTGTCCTGAACCGCCGCCGGGTCGTCCCCTTATATACGCGGGTGACGCCCGTCGGTCCATAGAGTCCCAACCGGTTCATACTCGTATCCCGGTTGGTTCCTCTCTATTTCTAACTTACAACACAAGTTATACATTAGGCCGGTTTACGGCTACAGGTTCTAAATCAACTACAGGCCTTGGGCCTTCATCTGTTTATACCACTAATGAAGCTAACCCGGCCCAAGTAAGCTGGTTTACGCCTAGTGGTAATATCCCCAACATTAGGCTCCAGATTAATTTGAACTGGTTCATGTCAATCCTTCACAAAATCTTGTGTCTTGGACATCTTCTGGTAATTGGTAAACCGCCATGTCGTCATCATTTCTGGTTGCTGTAAACCGGTATGACGTCATCATGAAATTTATCATTTATAATGCCCTCCTTTAACAATAGCTCCTGGATTCGCGCGCTTGACCTAACTCTGTTGCCTTATAAATAAGACCGAAGGGTCATTTCCTTTCCTTTCCCTTCATCCCTTCTTCTTCGTCTTCCTTGCATCGCCAGCCTTGGAGCTCCGCCACCGCCGTCGACCTCTGCTTCGTCTTGGGCCGCTGCATCAACCTGAACGCACCAGAGCATTGCGGTATCCTTCCGCATCTTCTCCGTTTCCAGTAAACTTTCTCCCCTTCTTGACCTAGATCTGTTCTTAGGGTTTCATGTTCGCGCTGTGTTCGTCGCTTGCTCATACTTGTTCTCTGACTCTTGAATGAATCTGTGAATCCTTGCTGTGTTTAGTAGTAGTCTTTAAGCATCCGCCTGTAATTTCTCATCTAAGTCCATAGATCTCACGCACATACCCGCTCAATGGTTCACTTCCGTTCTGCCTTACTCTTCGGAATATTTTCTGTTTTTGTGAGCTTGCTGTAGATCCGCGGCTGTAATAGGATCTTGTGAAACCTGTTTCTGCATACCTAGCTGTCCACAACTTCAATTGCTTCCGATGCTTAGGTCAGGCGGTTTAACTTACCATAGAAAAAAGTTACTAAACCGGTATATACCATTAGTCCCCTGGTTGAACCGCCAGAATCCATATGATGCCGCATTGTAGAAGACCGGTTTATAGGTATTGCCTCCGGTTTATCGTGGTTTAGATCAACACCTTCTTTTATCCAACATATTCTTGAACCGGATCACCTATTTCTTGTAGATCTCACCATGGCCAAACAAGTATATGAGTGCAATTGGGTTCCCTCTCGCGTCACAGAATCTCAGTTGGATGATCTAGTCTTGATCGGCGCTTTAGACAATAAAGATATGATCCACTGGAGGGTTCCTGGAAATGAATGTCCTCCCACACCTCAGGAGGGAGAGGTTGTGGTCTTTGCAGATCACTTGGCCCGGGGCTTCAAACCACCCGGTTCTAAATTTTACCGGGATGTGTTAGCCAACTTTCAGCTCCGTCCACAGGATATTGGCCCCAATTCCGTTACCAATCTATGTCACTTTCAAGTACTCTCTGAGGTATACCTTCAAGAGGAGCCTTCAGTCGAGTTGTTTAGAGACTGCTTCCATTTAAACCGTCGCACTGAATTTACCGACGGCCCCAATACTGAATTGGGCGGCATGGCCATTCAGAAGAGGAAGGAGATCACTTATCCCCACGTCAAACTCCATACTCACCCCAAGGAGTGGAATGCAACTTGGTTTTATTGCAAGGATACCTCCCCTGATAATGAAAATCCCTTGCTGGATACCTCCCCTTGCCTGGCTTCCGTCCGGAACGGCTCAGCAACACTCACCCTTTTCCACAAAGACTAAACGCCAAAGAGAGAATTAAATATGCTCCGCAACTGTCCAAGCTCCGAGCCTTTATGGCCAACGGTTTAACGGGAATAGACCTTGCATGCTGTTGGATATCATGGAGCATACTGCCTCTGAGCCGGCGCCCCAGTTTGATGTGCAAATATACTGATAGCGTCGATGACCCACTCCGACACACTAAAATCCAACTCTCCAACGATGAAGTCATAGATTCTGTAAAGAAGATGTTGAATGAACCGGAGCACCTCTGTGCTCAAACCGGTCTGCTTCCTTACTGCACCACCAACAAACCGCCAGCGGTAAGATTTTAATTGCTCTATTGTTGAACCTGTTACAGCTTTATCTGTCTGACATTTAATTACTGTTGATCCAGGGCGATAATCCGTTTTGGAGCAAGAAGCTTCCACAAGACAAAACGGAGAAGGCCGGGCGGTCAACCCGGCCCAAGACCAAGGTTATCAAGAAGCCAGCTCACAAGAGAAAAACCACCGCTTCATCTGATCCAGCTATTGATGATGATGTGGGTAACCCGGACCTTGAGGTAGAACTTGATTCACTTGGCTTACTTTTTACACGCCTTATTGATGATGATGCTTGTCAGGATGACGCCGAAGCCAGCAATGCGGAATTTGCTGAGGTAATTATTCTCTCTTCCGATTCAGAAATCTTGCCTTTGCCGAAATTTTGCCAGGCAAACCGGAAAGTTAAATTTTCTCATCCTCTTGCTTATTTGGATCCCAAATTTCTTATGAAGACTCAGCAACATGAAGCTCGCCGCACAACCCGGAATGGTGGCCAGGTAGTTACCTCCGCTGGTTTACCAAACAGTCCGGTTCGAAAACGCCGCTCCGAGGTCTCCGACCTTTTTATTGATTTAAATCCTAAAGCGGGTTTCTTCCGTCAACCTCTTAATCCATCCGACTCCACAGGTTACTTCTCATTCATCTTCTGGTGAATCGTCGGCCACTCAGCTGCCACCATTGAAAATAGTTCTTGGGTAAGCTAAACTGAACATATGCTTCCAGTATACTGTGTAATGGCTTATGTTTTTCCTTGACTCTTTGTTTTTCTTTCAGGGCCAAACCTAAACCAAGCAAGAAGGCCCACCTGGATAAAGCGGCTGAAGAAGATGTAGCCCCAGAACATGACAAAGCGCCAGATCTTGAAGCGTTTGCTCCTGAGGATATTCCCAATGATCCTCTTTTGCAAGACGATGCTATTCCTGAAGAGAGGCCTATTAACACTTCAGTCTCTGCTGACCCGCCTGCCAGCTCCGTCTGGATTGAGAAATCCCACAGTCCTGCTGACAAACCGACCGCACCAACACAAACCGGCGAGTCCAAAGATGATGATGTTGTGATTACCGGTGTAGGCCGCTTTGAACCCGGGAATCCTGTCACCTTAACCAAGCATACCGTAAAAGAGGATTTTTCCGCTCTGAACAAAGGAAAATGGGATGTTGAACTGGAGACATATGCTGCTCTGAGTGCCCAAGATCTTCATTCCGGCTATTTAAACCGGCTTTATACTAGCCGTGACTGTGAAGCTGGTCTGGTAAAGATGATGAGGGATAAATTTGAGGTAACTTCTTTACTTACTGCCATTGTATCAATCCTCCTAGCCCCCAAGGGTCGGTTTGTAACCTTCGTCAAACCGGGACTTGAATACAATCCTCAACACTTTGAAATCCATCATTATAGCCCCCAAGGGCCGGCTTAACTTAGCATAATTAAACCGGGGCTCCGATAGAAAACTTAGAACATAATTTGATCAAATAGCCATTAGCCCCCAAGTGCCAAGTTGAATACCTGTATTGAGCTTGGGACTTTGCAATCTAGTAATATATGAAAATTGAAGGTGCATTAGCCCCCAAGTATCAGGCGTATAACTTTGTTATGTGGTTGATACTTCAATTTCTTGGACCGCTTGTTTAAAGCTAAATGCTGTCTGTATGCAGGCTGAGGTGAGAATCAAGGAGGACCGGATTGCCGATTTGCAGGAGATCTTGAAAACCCAACAGGCTGAAACAGACAAGGCAAGGGAAGAATTAACCAGCGCCTTGAGCATCACTGAACAACTGAAGGAAGGCTTCAAGAAAGAGCGGGCCGATTGTGCCATTGAGAAAACCGCTTTAACCAAAAGGGCTGAAAACGCTGAAGCTGCCCTTAAACCGGTGGTGGATGAACTTACGGCCGCAAAGCGGCAAATACACTCCATGACCGCTGCGATCTTTGGTAAGCTCCTTTTAACTTCTGTGATAACTTGAACCTGCTGTAGTATAAATCCGGTTTGAGACCGTCCCTGTATTGTTGCAGGTACACGCATCGGGCACTTAGGATCCGATGTGCGGAAGAAGTTGAAGGCTGCCTACACCTTAGTGGAACAAATGTATACTGGAGCCCAGCGGATCATCACCACAGCCTCTCATAACTACCCGGCACCCTCTTTAATCCAGGACACTCTTAACAGGTTGTCAATGCTTCCAGCCCGGATTGAGGAGCTGAAAAAAATCTGCTGCTCGAACCGGAGCTATTAACGCCTTGATCCGGGCAAAGGCATGGGTGCCAGATTTCGACCCTGTGGAGGCAGCTCAAGGCTATCCCAGCCTGAAGGAAGATGGCTCTGAATTCAACGAAGATGATTTGAGGGTAATAAACCGTGCAGTGCACCCTCTGGCTTGTCAATTAGCTGAAGAGGTAGACTTGACGCATTATCAAGCGCAATACAATGATCAAAACAAACGAGTGCCTGCCCCAACTCTTGAAGCGGAGAATCTGATTCCTCCAATCCGTAAGCATACTTACGCTCCTGATATTGAACCGTCTTCCCTGATCCATGAAGAGGCTGTTTTCCAAGCTTTAATGGGAATCGACTGGACCACTATTGATTTCCAGCCAATGGATAGAGACGCGGAAGCTGAAGCGGCGGATGACGAGGAGCAGGCTTGAACCGGAAGCCGGTTTGGATAGTTGTCTTTGGCATCTTTCCAAAATAACAATGATCTTATTTGGGCACCGTGTTGCCTTGTAATAGGATAGTTAATACTTCTACCTTGAATATGCCTTCGTGCATAAGTACTGAAGTTTTTGTTTGAAAAACTTCAATTCATATTTCCTGCAATCAGAAAAATTTGAACTTCGGTGGCGGTTATACCGCCAGTCGGTTTATGATCTTGGTATGTGTATCAGTAATGTAACAAATAGGTGATACAAAATACCTGCCATGTCTGGGCATGAAGCTGGCTTAGCCAAGCTTGAAGCGGAGGTTTTATAAACCATTACCGTCAAAAAAGGGGGGAGAAAACAGCTCCCGTATAAACCGTACTGAGTCAATACGAACCCCCTGGTTACTCCATGATGTTAACAGGAAAAGGTAAACTGGGCATATGTCTCCGGATTAAAGGGGAATCAAATCCATCGGCTAAACCGGAAAAAAGGTGTTGTTGACATAAAAGAAATACAACAAAAACAAAGAAAAAACAGGCCATGAAAATAACATGGAAGCAAAAGCAATGATAAAGACCGTTTGCAAAAATATGCTATACTGAGCTGATCAGATGGTGTTACCATGGTCGGACAGGACCAAGCCCCCAATAGGAGTGACAATGATTCAAGTCAGCCAGGTCCCCAAATGAAACCGTGGCATATATGCCAATCAAGAGGCGTGGCAATGGTTCGGGTTCGACCAAGCCCCCAAGTGATTTTGTGGCCTTAGGCCGATCAAGAGGCATGACTGGTTCAGACTTGACCATGTCCCCAAGTGATCTGGTGGCTGTCGCCTATCAAAAGGTGTCGCGTTGGTTCGGACACGACCAAGGCCCCAAGTGATATATAAAAAGCAAATGTCAAGGGGTAAACCGGAGGCCGCTTTAAAAACAGAACCACTCCATGTAACCACGCATGATAAGAAAAGACAGAGACCCCGCTTTAGCTGAGGCTCTGGTTTTATTATATCAAAGATAATATATACACTGTCATGATATGTACATAGATAGAGCCGATGGCTCAAGTGTAGTAAGGCCGAAGATGAGCTATGTTCCACGGCCTGTTGGTCTCTTCCTCTGATGTGCGTGAGTCTTTATGCTCTCGAATATCAATCAGATAGTACGACCCGTTGTGCAGATTCTTGCTGACTACGAAAGGTCCCTCCCAAGGTGGGGATAACTTGTGCATATCTGTCTGGTCTTGGATGAGTCGAAGCACCAAATCTCCTTCTTGAAAAGTTCTGGTTCTAACCCGGCGACTGTGATAGCGACGAAGATCTTGTTGGTAAATCGCCGAACAGGCAGCCGCTATATCACGCTCCTCGTCCAATAGGTCCAAAGCGTCTTGCCGTGCTGTCTCATTGTCCGCTTCAACATAAGCTGCCACACGAGGCGAATCGTGCCGGATATCACTAGGGAGGACTGCCTCTGCTCCGTAGACCATGAAAAATGGTGTGTATCCTGTGGATCGGTTTGGCGTAGTATTGATACTCCATAACACAGATGGTAGTTCTTCAACCCAACATCCTGGTGTTCTTTGCAATGGGACCATAAGCCAGGGTTTGATGCCTCGCAAGATCTCTTGATTAGCTCGTTCTGCCTGTCCATTGGACTGTGGGTGTGCTACTAACGACACGTCAAGTCGGATGTGCTCATGTTCACAGAACTCCTTCATAGCGCCCTTGGATAAATTGGTACCATTGTCAGTAATGATACTGTGTGGAAAGCCAAACCGAAAAACCACCTTTTTGATGAACTGCACCGCTGTTGCTGCATCACACTTGCTGACAGGCTCCGCTTCAACCCACTTGGTAAATTTGTCAACTGCCACCAAAAGGTGGGTTTTCTTATCCTTGGATCTTTTAAAAGGTCCGACCATATCCAGCCCCCAAGTTGCAAACGGCCACGTTATTGGGATCATCCTCAATTCTTGAGCCGGCACATGAGCACGCCTTGAAAATTTCTGACATCCATCACACTGTTTAACCAAGTCATCCGCATCAGCATGCGCTGTCAACCAGTAGAACCCGTGACGAAACGCCTTTGCCACCAGAGACTTTGAACCGGCGTGGTGTCCACAATCCCCTTCATGGATTTCTCTTAAGATTTCACGGCCTTCCTCAGGAGAAACACAACGTTGAAACGCCCCTGATACACTGCAATGATGCAATTCACCATTGACAATCGTCATAGACTTGGATCGCCGGACTATCTGCCTGGCTAGAATCTCATCCTCTGGTAACTCCCCCCGGTTCATGTACGCAAGATAAGGAACTGTCCAATCCGGAATAACATGCAGGGCTGCCACCAATTGAGCCTTCGGATCAGGAATAGCCAAATCCGCTTCACCTGGGAGCTTGACTGATGGGTTGTGCAACACGTCCAGAAAGACATTAGGCGGGACCGGTTTGCGCTGAGAGCCCAACCGGCTTAAAGCGTCCGCCGCTTCATTCTTCCGACGGTCCACATGATCCACTTGATAACCCTTGAAGCAACCCGCAATATTATCCACTTCCCGACGATATGCAGCCATGAGCGGGTCCTTAGAATCCCAAGTGCCAGACACCTATTGAGCCACGAGGTCCGAGTCACCGAAGCACTTAACCCGGCTTAAATTCATCTCTTTAGTCATCCGGAGACCATGGAGCAAGGCTTCGTACTCAGCTGCATTATTAGTACAAGGGAACATTAAGCAGAGAACATAACAAAATTTATCACCTCGTGGGGAAGTTAATACGACTCCAGCCCCCGAGCCTTCCAATTGCCTGGATCCATCAAAATGAATAGTCCAATATGTGTGATCCGGCTTCTCCTCTGGTGCTTGTAACTCCGTCCAGTCATTGATGAAATCAACAAGTGCTTGAGACTTCACCGTCGTCCGAGGTACATACTTCAGTCCGTGTGGCCCAAGCTCTATAGCCCACTTGGCAATCCGGCCAGTCGCCTTCCGGTTCTGTATGATATCACCCAAGGGAGCTGAACTGACCACTGTGATGGGGTGCCCTTGAAAATACTGCTTCAACTTCCGGCTGGCCATGAAGACACCATAGACCAGCTTCTGCCAATGCGGATACCTTTGCTTGGATTCAATAAGCACCTTGCTGATATAATAAACCGGCCGCTGAACTGGATATTCCTTGCCTGCCTCGTTGCGTTCCACCACAATAGCCACGCTAACTGCCCGAGCATTGGCTGCTACGTATAATAATAGTGGCTCCTTGTCGACCGGAGCTGCAAGAACAGGCGGATTGGCTAATTGCCGCTTCAAGTCCTCAAATGCTTCATTAGCAGCCGGACTCCAGACGAAATGGTCTGTCTTCCTCAACATTTGGTACAAAGGGATGGCCTTCTCTCCGAGGCGGCTGATAAACCGGCTCAGTGCGGCGATTCGGCCCGCCAAACGCTGAACATCGTTGATACACTTCGGTTTAGCCAGGGAGGTAATAGCCGTAATCTTCTCCGGATTAGCCTCAATTCCTCTGTTAGACACCAGGAAACCCAGTAACTTGCCTGCCGGAACACCAAAAACACACTTGGCCGGATTAAGCATCATCTTGTAAACTCGCAAGTTGTCAAAGGTTTCCTTCAAATCATCCACCAGCGTCTCCTACTGCCTTGACTTCACTACAATATCATCCACATAGGCGTGCACATTGCGGCCGATCTGTTTATGCAGGCAATTCTGTACACACCGTTGATAGGTGGCTTGGGCACTCTTGAGCCCGAAGGGCATAGATACATAGCAGAAGGCTCCAAAGGGTGTAATAAACGCTGTCTTCTCCTGGTCCTTAACCGCCATTTTGATCTGATGATATCCAGAGTATGCATCCAAAAAACTCAAACGCTCACAACCCGCCGTGGCATCAATGATCTGGTCAATGCGGGGGAGGGCAAAAGGATCCACTGGACAAGCCCTGTTATGATCCGTGTAATCCACACACATACGCCAAGTGTCGTTTTTCTTAAGAACCAGCACCAGATTAGCAAGCCACTCTGGATGGAACACCTCAATGATAAAGCCAGCTGCTAAAAGCCTAGCCACTTCCTCTCCAATGGCTTTGCGCCTTTCTTCGTTAAACCGGCGGAGGAATTGTTTCACCGGTTTATACTTAGGATCCACATTAAGAGTGTGCTCAGCGAGTTCCCTCGGTACACCTGGCATGTCGGACGGTTTCCATGCAAAAATGTCCCGATTCTCACGGATGAACTCGATGAGCGCGCTTTCCTATTTGGGATCCAGATTGGCACTGACAGTGAACTGCTTGGACGAATCGCCGGGCACGAAGTCAACAAGCTTGGTCTCAGCTGCCGATTTGAACTTCAGATCCGAATCATGCTCTGTAGTTGGCTTCTTCAAAGGGGTCATATCCGCCGGATCAACATTGTCCTTATAGTACTTCAACTCCTCCGTGGCACAGACCGACTCTGCATAAGCCGCATCACCTTCCTCACATTCCAAAGCGACCTTACGGCTCCCATGAACCGTTATTGTCCCCTTGTAACCCGGCATCTTGAGCTGCAAGTAGATATAACAAGGCCGCGCCATGAACTTGGCATAAGCCGGCCGCCCAAACAAGGCGTGATACGGGCTCCGGATCTTCACCACCTCAAAGGTTAGTTTTTCAGATCAGGAATCATGTTCGTCCCCAAAAGCCACATCCAGGGCTATCTTACCAATAGGATATGCAGATTTGCCAGGCACCACACCATGGAACACCGTATTAGATGGTCTGAGATCCTTGTCTGTTAGACCCATGCGGCGGAATGTCTCATAGTATAGTATGTTAATACTGCTCCCTCCATCCATAAGTACCTTGGTGAATTTATAACCCCCCACCTGAGGGTCTACCACTAATGCTAGCTGGCCTGGATTATCAACCCGGGGCGGGTGATCCTCTCTGCTCCACACGATAGGCTGCTCCGACCAGCGTAAGTAACATGGTAAGGCCGGTTCAACAGAATTCACCGCTCGCTTGTGGAGTTCTCGGTCGCGTTTATCCAAGCTAGTTGTGAAAACATGATATTGCCCATTGTTCAACTGTTTTGGCTGGCTCTGATAACCCGACTGCTGCTGCTGCTACTGGCCGTTCTGATTATTCTGGTTGTTGTGACCGCCCTGATTGAGACCTGAACCGGAAGCTCCATCGTGGCCCGGCCCGTGGAAACCGGATCCTGAACCACCGTCTGACCCGGGGTCATACCGGAAGGCATTAGAGTTTTTAAACTCCTGCATAATATAACAATCCTTCCAAAGGTGGTTAGCCGGCGCCTCCATCGTCCCGTGCTTTGGGCAAGGCTGATTCAACAAATAATTCAAACGATCTGCGTTAGGATTGGGAGCCCCATTACGATTTGCCGCTTTACCTCTGCGCCGCTGCCGCCTGTCCTGTGCATTAGTGTTAGCCACAAAGTCTATGCTGCCATCCGCCTTTCGCTTGCCTCCGTTTCCATAACCCGTCGGTTTGTACTGTTGCCCCTTGGAGTTGCTATTCTTCTTTCCCTTTCCTGCTTCATCATCATCAGTCTCGGGATCCTTGGTACTGTCCGAATCAGCATACTTCACTAAAGTGGCCATGAGAGTTCCCATGTCATTACAGAACCGCTTCATGCGTCCCAATTTCAATTTTAAAGGCTTGAACCGGCAGTTGCCTTCTAGTGTTAAGATCGCAGAGTCAGCATTGATCCTGTCAGACGAGTGCAAAACTTCCGAAACGCGGCGCACCCAATGGGTCGTTGATTCTCCGTCCTCCTGGACACAAGCCGCTAGGTCTACTATGGACTTGGGCTGCTTACATGTATCCTTGAAATTCTGGATAAACCGGGCCCGCAACTGGGCCCATGAGCTGATAGAATTGGGCGGCAGGCTCTTCAACCAAGTACGAGTCGTGCCTTCAAGCATCATGGTGAAGTATTTTGCACACGCGGTCTCATCCACATCTAGCATCTCCATGGCCATCTCATAACTCTCCATCCACGCTTCGGGAGATAAATCAGCGGTGTAATTCGGCACCTTGCGTGGACCCTTGAAATCTTTGGGCAGGCGCACATTGCATAAAGCGGGGACTAAACAAGGCACTCCCAAAGCGGATGCGACCCCTGGTCCGGCGGAGGTGGTAGGACGAACCGGTGTAAGTTGACCCACATCATTCTGTGCTGCTAACTCGGCCTCCCTTCGTGCCCGGTCCCGGTCCACCACATCCTGAGCATCGCGAACTCCACCTGCCAGGTTATTGCCACGGGCCGCTTCACGGCCTCGCGCATTGCTCGATATGGCTTGTTCATCCATGCACCTGCTATAGCTCCGGCTTGGACGGGGCGTGGAGTGAATCCGATCACGGCTGTACGAATATGCTTCCTGCTGAATCAGCGTGGTCCGGAGAAGCTCCTTAACCCGGCGCGTCTCTATCGCTTGCGGAGAGTCCCCTTCGACTGGGATAGCCTCTAATCGCGCGGCGGCTGCAACAAGGTTGTCCATAGGATTAGAATAATGACCCGGGGGCGTCTGGACCGGCGGAGGAACCACAATGTTCTGTTGAGGAGGCTCCATCAGGCGAGGTTGGACCGTCGCCCCTGGTCCTGGTGCCTCAATCCGGTTTGTCTCTAGGTACTGCGGCGGATTACTGGGTCCAGCTCCTGGAGTGTGAAAGAGATTTCGGGGGTAAAACCCTAACGGCAGGCGCGATCTGTGCTTCCGCTTCAAGACCTCCTGTGATGCGTTCTGGTCAAGCATGAGCTTATAGGCCTGGGCGTCCAAAGCTGCCCGCTCTGCAGCCATCCTGTCTTTTTCTGCTGCCAGATCCGCTTTGGCTTGCACGATCTGCTCTCTCACCTTTGCAATCTCTGCATCATGGGCCTCCTGATCCACCGGATTGGCCTCTGCCATGAGCACAGCTAGTGCATCAAACAGATCAGATAGAACTTGAACCGGCGGGCGCACAAGGCCTCCTGCCCCTGCTGCCGCTACCGCTGCTGACCCGGAGAGCATGGCTGCGGCGGTCGAAGAGTGATTCGCCGCCTGGGTGCCGGCCATGAATATTCCAACCCGGTTGACCTGGCCCGGGGGTTCCGGAATACTGTCGCCATCGGAACAGCCCCTAACCTAGTCGTCTTGCAACTGGTATAGTGACTCGGTCTCTCCGGTCGAGGACTCGTCGCCGGAATAGACGACGGTCTCGCTACCATGTTCTGACTCGTCCTCACGCTCTCCTCCGTGGATGACTCCAACGAAGGCATGCTTCACGGCCGGTTTAGCCTGGGTAGATCTCGCACGCTGAGCCGTCTCGACGAGGTCGGTGCAGATGTCCGGCTTAGGCCCAGGTTCACCAATCTTGCCGATGAAAACGTGTATGCCACCAAAGGGGACCCGGTACCCGTACTCGATCGAATCGGCCTCGGGACCCCATCCTGCGTCGTCGATGTAGATCTTGCCACGACGACTCTTGGTCATCCGGCCCACAGCATAGCCTTCGAGTCCTTTGAGCTTGCCCTCCAAGATCATCAAACCATCATGCGATAGCCCCACGGTGGGCGCCAACTGTCGTGGATTTGTCACGGCAGATGTCCTAGTAAAAGGACTTAGTCGTGGAGCCATCGCTACGGGTTTACTTGAAGGGGTTAAAGCGGACACAAAGACATGACGGTTTATACTAGTTCGGCCCCTTCGATGAAGGTAAAAGCCTATGTCTAGTTGTGATGGAATTGATGTGGTCTCGATGGCTAGGGAGCAAACAAGCTTCGCCTAGGCTCGAGTTGTCGTTGTCTGTCTTGAACCGCCGCCGGGTCGTCCCCTTATATACACGGGTGATGCCCGTCGGTCCATAGAGTCCCAACCGGTTCATACTCGTATCCCGGTTGGTTCCTCTCTATTCCTAACTTACAACACAAGTTATACATTAGGCCGGTTTACGGCTACAGGTTCTAAATCAACTACAGGCCTTGGGCCTTCATCTGTTTATACCACTAATGAAGCTAACCCAGCCCAAGTAAGCCGGTTTACGCCTAGTGGTAATATCCCCAACAGTATCCCAATACCTCATTCAATCTCGTTACTGGCAAGTCTCTTTACTCGTTACGTAATGCATCATCCCGCAACTAACTCATTAGTCACATTGCTTGCAAGGCTTATAGTGATGTGCATTACCGAGAGCGCCCAGAGATACCTCTCCGACAATCGGAGTGACAAAACCTAATCTCGAAATACGCCAACCCAACATGTACCTTTGGAGACACCTGTAGTACTCCTTTATAATCACCCAGTTACGTTGTGACATTTGGTAGCACCCAAAGTGTTCCTCCGGTAAACGGGAGTTGCATAATCTCATAGTTACAGGAACATGTATAAGTCATGAAGAAAGCAATAGCAACATACTAAACGATCAAGTGCTAGGCTAACGGAATGGGTCATGTCAATCACATCATTCTCCTAATGATGTGATCCCGTTAATCAAATGACAAATCTTTTGTCCATGGCTAGGAAACATAACCATCTTTGATAAACGAGCTAGTCAAGTAGAGGCATACTAGTGACGTTATGTTTGTCTATGTATTCACACATGTATTATGTTTCCGGTTAATACAATTCTAGCATGAATAATAAACATTTATCATGATATAAGGAAATCAATAGTAACTTTATTATTGCCTCTAGGGCATATTTCCTTCAAAAGTTTCATCCTGATAAGCTCAAACCCAAATCGGAGAAGTGCGTCTTCATAGAATACCCAAAGGAAACTGTTGGGTACACCTTCTATCACAGATCCGAAGGCAAAATATTCGTTGCTAAAAATGGATCCTTTCCATAGAAGGAGTTTCTCTCGAAAGAAGTGAGTGGGAGGAAAGTCGAACTTGATGAGTTAACTGTACCTTCTCCCAAATTGGAAAATAGTTCATCACTGAAATCAGTTCCAGTGATTCCTACACCAATGAGTGAGGAAGCTAATGATATTGATCATGAAACTTCAGATCAAGTTACTACAGAACCTCGTAGGTCTTCCAGAGTACGGTCCGCACCAGAGTGGTACGGTAATCCTGTTTTGAAAGTCATGTTACTAGACCATGATAAACCTACGAACTATGAGGAAGCGATGATGAGCCCAGATTCCGCGAAATGGCTGGAGGCCATGAAATCTGAGATAGGATCCATGTATGAGAACAAAGTATGGACTTTGGTGGACTTGCCCGATGATCGGCAAACCATAGAAAATAAATGGATCTTCAAGAGGAAGACGGACGTTGATAGTAGTGTTACTATCTACAAAGCTCGACTTGTCGCAAAAAAGGTTTTTTTGACAAGTTCAAGCTGTTGACTACAATGAGATTTTCTCAACTGTAGCGATGCTTAAGTCTGTCCTAATCATGTTAGCAATTGCCACAATTTATGAAATCTGGCAAATGGATGTCAAAACTGCATTCCTTAATGGTTTTCTTAAAGAAGAGTTGTATATGATGCAACCAGAAGGTTTTGTCAATCCTAAAGGTGCTAACAAAATGTGCAAGCTCCAGCGATCCATCAATGGACTGGTGCAAGCATCTCGGAGTTGGAATATATGCTTTGATGAGTTGATCAAAGCATATGGTTTTATACAGACTTTTGGAAAGGCCTGTATTTACAAGAAAGTGAGTGGGAGCACTACAACATTTCTGATAAGTATATGTGAATGACATATTATTAATTGGAAATGATGTAGAATTTTCTGGAAAGCATAAAGGAGTGTTTGAAAGGAGTTTTTCAAAGAAAGACCTCGGGGAAGCTGCTTACACATTAAGCATCAAGATCTATATAGATAGATCAAGACGCTTGATAAGTTTTTTCAATGAGTACATACCTTGATAAAATTTTGAAGTTGTTCAAAATGGAACAGTCAAAGAAGGAGTTCTTGCCTGTGTTGCAAGGTGTGAAGTTGAGTAAGACTCAAGACCCGACCATGGCAGAAAATAGAAAGAGAATGAAAAGTCATTCGCTATGCCTCAGTCATAGGTTCTATAAAGTATGCTATGCTGTGAACCAGACATATTGTATACCTTGCTCTGATTGTGGCAAAGGAATATAATTTTGATCTAATAGTAGATCACTGGACAGCGGTCAAGAATATCCTTAGTGAGGACTAAGGAGATGTTTCTCGATTATGGAGGTGATAAAAGAGTTCATTGTAAAAGTTACATCGATGCAATCTTTTACACCGATCCAGATGACTCTAAGTCTCAATCTGGATACATATTGAAAGTGGGAGCAATTAGCTAGAGTAGCTCCGTGCAGAACATTGTAGACATAGAATATTTGCAAAATACATACGGCTCTGAATATGACAGACCCGTTGACTAAGCTTCTCTCACAAGCAAAACATGATCACACCTTAGTACTCTTTGGGTATTAATCACATAGTGATGTGAACTAGATTATTGACTCTAGTAAACCCTTTGGGTGTTGGTCACATGATGATGTGAACTATGGGTGTTAATCATATACAGATATGAATATTGGTGTTAAATCACATGGCGATGTGAACTAGATTATTGACTCTAGTTCAAGTGGGAGACTGAAGGAAATATGCCCTAGAGGCAATAATAAAGTTATTATTTATTTCCTCATATCATGATAAATGTTTATTATTCATGCTAGAATTGTATTAACCAGAAACATAATACATGTGTGAATACATAGACAAACATAGCGTCACTAGTATGCCTCTACTTGACTAGCTCGTTGAATCAAAGATGGTTATGTTTCCTAGCCATAGACATGTGTTGTCATTTGATTGACGGGATCATATCATTAGGAGAATGATGTGATTGACATGACCCATTCCGTTAGCCTAGCACTTGATCGTTTAGTATGTTGCTATTGCTTTCTTCATGACTTATACATGTTCCTGTAACTATGAGATTATGCAACTCCCATTTACCGGAGGAATACTTTGGGTGCTACCAAACGTCACAACGTAACTGGGTGATTATAAAGGAGCACTACAGGTGTCTCCAAAGGTACATGTTGGGTTGGCGTATTTCGAGATTAGGTTTTGTCACTCCGATTGTCGGAGAGGTATCTCTGGGCCCTCTCGGTAATGCATATCACTATAAGCCTTGCAAGCAATGTAGCTAAATGAGTTAGTTACGGAATGATGCATTACGTAACGAGTAAAGAGACTTGCCGGTAACGAGATTGAACTAGGTATTGAGATACCGACGATCGAATCTCGGGCAAGTAACATACCGATGACAAAGGGAACAACGTATGTTGTTATGCGGTTTGACCGATAAAGATCTTCATAGAATATGTAGGAGCCAATATGAGCATCCAGGTTCCGCAATTGGTTATTGACCGAGAATAGTTCTAGGTCATGTCTACATAGTTCTCGAACCCGTAGGGTCCGCACGCTTAAGGTTTCGATGACAGTTATATTATGAGTTTATGAGTTTTGATGTACCGAAGGAGTTCGGAGTCCCGGATGAGATCGGGGACATGACGAGGAGTCTCGAAATGGTCGAGACGTAAAGATCGATATATTGGACGACTATATTCAGAGTTCGGAAAGGTTCCGAGTGATTCGGGTATTTTTTGGAGTACCGGAGAGTTACGGGAATTCGCCGGGGAGTATATGGGCCTTATTGGGCCATACGAGAATAGAGGAGAGAGGCCGAAAGGAAGGAAGCGTGCAGCCCCCCTCTGGTACGAATTGGACAAAGGGTGCGGCCCCCTTTTCCTTCCTCCTCTCCCCCTTTTTCCCCCTTCTCCTACTCCAACAAGGAAGGAGGGTGGGAGTAGGACTCCCCTTGGCGCGCCCCTACTAGGCCGGCCGCCCCCTCCCCCCTTGCTCCTTTATATACGGGGGCAGGGGGCACCTCTAGGCACAACAACAATTGATCCCTTGGATCTCTTAGCCGTGTGCGGTGCCCCCCTCCACCATAATCCACCTTGATAATATCGTAGTGGTGCTTAGGCGAAGCCCTACGTCGGTAGTACGTCAAGATCGTCACCACGCCGTCGTGCTGACGGAACTCTCCCTCGACACTCGGCTGGATCGGAGTTCGAGGGACGTCATCGAGCTGAACATGTGCTAGAACTCGGAGGTGCCGTAGTTTCGGTGCTTGATCGGTCGGGCCGTGAAGACGTACGACTACATCAACCGCGTTGTTCTAATGCTTCTGCTTTCGGTCTACGAGGGTACGTGGACACACTCTCCCCTCTCGTTGCTATGCATCACCATGATCTTGCGTGTGCGTAGGAATTTTTTTGAAATTACTACGTTCCCCAACATTAAGGTCCCTTTGTTTAAGTGCAAATGGGTCAATCTGTCAGGAGGTGGGGTACAGTTAGACCCACAGTACGGAATGACAACAGTGGATCTGAAAAATCTTGGGTACACTAACGAACCGTTCGTCCTAGCCAATGATGTGGCACAGGTTATCTATGTGAAGGACATGTCTACTAGACCAAGAAAGAGAAAAGATAAGGAAGCGAATACATCATAGATGAGCCAAAGCGCCACATAGTTCTTTCAGGAAAAAGGGACATCGTGGGAGTGGAGGGCAAGACAGACATGTCTGAAGATTATGAAAAGTTTCATGAAATTCCTCCCTTCAAAGTCAAGGCTGACCCCAGCATTCTGATAAACGATGAAGATTATCCATGGTTACGGCGCAATAAGCAAATGACACAAGTGAAGAAAAAGTGAAGACTTTCTCCCGCAACTATTATGATGATACCATGCCAACTTTGTAACTGACGAGTATGGTATCATTGTCCGTTTTGTACATGCACATGTTATGTGGGTCAATTTATGATACCATGCCAACTTTCAACTTTTTCAGAGTTCATTTGAAATGCTTTAATGTCTTATGGTTCGGCCCTCGTAATAATTAAAAATAGCAACAATAAGTATTTTGTTGTAAGTAGAAACAAAATAAAATAAATAAAGCAAGAAAGAAAACAAAAAAACAAAAAAAGTGTTTTCAAATTTGAAAACTAATGGCACTAACAGAAAGTTTATAATTTTCCTAAAACTAAAAGCAAAAAGAATTGAAAAATAAAGCAAAAAACAAAAGATAATAAATAATGCAGAAAACAAAACAAAAAAAACAACAATAAGTATTTTATTGTAAGTAGAAACAAAATAAAATAAATAAAGTAAGAAAGAAAACAAAAAAACAAAATAAGTGTTTTCAAATTTGAAAACTAATGGCACTAATAGAAAGTTTATAATTTTCCTAAAACTAAAAGCAAAAAGAATTGAAAAATAAAGCAAAAAATAAAAGAAAATAAATAATGCAGAAAACAAAACAAAAAAACAACAATAAGTATTTTGTTGTAAGTAGAAACAAAATAAAATAAATAAAGCAAGAAAGAAAACAAAAAAACAAAAAAAAGTGTTTTCAAATTTGAAAACTAATGGCACTAACAGAAAGTTTATAATTTTCCTAAAACTAAAAGAAAAAAGAATTAAAAAATAAAGCAAAAAACAAAAGAAAATAAATAATGCAGAAAACAAAACAAAAAAACTAGAAAAAAATAAAAATAGCAACAATAAGTAAAGAAAACAAAAAAACAAAAAAATGCCTCCTACTAGGCCCCTACGGCCTGAATACGACTTGAAACCCTACAATGGGCCAGGATTCAGGCCCGAGTAGGCCCAGAAGGCCCATCAGGCAAAGCAATAGCAAGTAGTCCCGAAAGCCTGCGGTGGAGAGGAGCTCGAGAGGGGTGCGGCAGTGGGGCTTCTAAACCACTGCGCGCCCCTCTCAACTAGCGCGGTGGGACTAAACTTTAGCCCCGACGCGGGCAGCACAAGGGCCTTTGGTCCCGGTTGGTGGCACCAACCGGGACTAAGGGGGGGGCATTGGTCCCGGTTGGTGGCACCAACCGGGACTAAGGGGGGCATTGGTCCCGGTTGGTGGCACCAACCGGTACCAAAGGCCGCCGCTTCCCGCCCTTTGGACTGCCGAAAAAGAGGCCTTTGGTCCCGGTTGGTGGCACCAACCGGGACTAAAGGGTGCATTAGTCCCGGTTGGTTTCACGAACCGGGACCAATGGCTTTGTTATATATGCAAACACTTTGGAAAAATTCAGAATCTCATCGCCAGTTGCCCCCGACGACGCCGACCCTCCTCGACGCCGTCAGGCTGCTCCACCTCATCGTCGCCGCCGCCGCTGCCAAGGCCGTCGCCTCCCCGAGCCCGCGTCGTCCTCGTCGCCGGCCTCCCCGAGCCCGCGCCCCGTCCCGCCCCCGCGCGCCGCCCCGAGCCCCTGCCCCGTCCCGCCCCCGCGCGCCGGCGCCCTCACCGTCGCCACCGTCACCATCGTCATCTAGCCGCCCCCGCTGTGAGCCGCCGCGCCGCACCGGCTCTGTTTTTTTTCATTTTTATTAGTTTAATTTTTTTGTTCAATGTATATGTGTATGTATGTGGCTATATATGCGGCTCTATTTTTCTCATTTTTATTAGTTTAATTTTTTTGTTCATATATATATATATATATATGTATATATATATATATAATGTATATGTGTATGTATGTGGCTATGTGTATGTAGATGTTCAAAATGTATAAAAAAATTGTTCAGAGCATGTTTTTGTTCATATATGTAGTTTTTGTTCATATGTGTATTAATGTTTTCATATATGCAAAATATAGATTTTTAGAAAAGTTAGGTTTTTTTTTCTGTTCATAGATTTTTTTTTAATATTAATTATTGTAGAATATGCAAATGTTTGTATATTCATATGAACAATGCATTAGGCAAAACCTTTGTTTTTTTTTCGAAATTTTCTATTTGAACATTTTTTTTAAACAAGCAATACTAAAAGAATGAGAGGGAAAAGGAAAATAAGAAGAGGAAGAAAGGAGAAGAAGAGGAGAGGAAGAAGAGGAGAAATAAATAAGAAGAGGAAAAAAGAAGAAAAAGAAGAGGAGAAGAAGAAAGGAATAGAGGAGAAGAAGAAAAATAGAATAAATTCTATTTTTCGTCTTCTCCTCTATTCCTTTCTTCTTCTCCTCTTTTTTTTTTCTTTTTTTCTTCTTCCTTCTTCCTCTTTTCTTCCTTTTCCTTATTTTCCTTTCTCGAGGGAGAAGAAGAAAAATAAGAGTAGAAGAAGAAGAAAGGAATAGAGGAGAAAGAAGAAACTTCAACACAAGGGGGGGGTACCGATACCCCCTCCCCGATAACATTATTTTCCCATGTATATGTATATCGCGTCGTTGTCGATATAACCCCCTCGAGATAACTTCGACATGAGGGGCGGTCGATATATATACCCCCTCTCGACCATGATAACTTATACAATGGCAGCACCCTCCTCGGCCCTCTCGCTCGACCAAAACTCTCGAGGACACCCAAACCCTAGAGAGAAAACGATGTTGGCCTCCTACCCCCTCCCGCCACGCCCCTACCCGACAAATTAACTCTCTCGAGGCCACCCAAATTTACCAAGTTAAAAGAGCGTTGTCGTCGAGGCCACCCCAAACCCTTGAAGCGTTGTGTCGAGGCGACCCCAAACCCTAGAGAAGCAGCGTCGAGGCCACTAACATGATTCCTTATTGTGATTAGCTAGCTAGTTCTACGTTTGCCACTAATATATATATATATATATATATATATATATATATATATATCCATCTGTACCATGTTTGAATAATAATTGACATGTTGTAAATATTTGCAGAAACTATGGAGCACTCCCGAGACGAAGAAACAGAAGCGATGTTGGGGGACATAATCGCACAAGGAAGTGATGAAGTTGCGTCATTTCTCAATGACACCGATGGTCAGGAAGGACTGGGTGAAGAAGAGGGCTATGTTCATGATGGCTTCGGCCCATTAATGCCGGTAGAAGAAGAGGACTATGTTCATGATGGCTCCGGTGACACAATGGAGGTACAAGAAGGAGACCGTGCTGACTGCTCCGGTGACCGAACCGAGTCCGGCCAGGTATATATATATATATTTGTTAAGCCCGTGCTGACTAGTTAATTGATGCATCCATTGTTTTGGTATATGTACACATATTAATTACTCTCGTCTTTCTTCCTTATAATTTCTAGCCCTCTAGATCGAGCACAACTTCGGTAAGGAGACGAGGCCCGAAGAAAAGGTTGAACTCGGATGAAAAGTTTGAGATCATTGAAATCGTGCCCGACGGTGAACCGATTGAACCCATCCGGACAAGGAAGGCATTTTCTGCTCAGTGTGGGGTTCTTGTTAAGGACAAGATCCCGATCAGCATCCATCAATGGTATAAGCCTAAGGAGGAAGACCCTGAGGTGTCTTATGTTAATGATATGCAGAAAGAAGATCTTTGGACTCAGCTGAAGGCAAATTTCACCCTACCGCCAGAAGAGGATCCGGAGAAGCCAGTTAAAGAGCAATTAATCAAGTCTTGTGCTCTTAAGAAGATGGCAACCCTAATAAGGAGGTGGAGGAAAGAGCTGAACCAGTTTGTCGAGAAAGAAAAGACACCAGAATTCATCGGCAAATATGAGAAGATCAAAGATCACTGGCCCGCATTTGTGGCCTACAAGACATCGAAAAAGAGTAAGAAGATGTCGGCGACAAACAAGCAAAATGCTGCAATGAAGAAGCTTCACCATCGCACGGGGTCAGGTGGCTACCTCAAAGCCCGGCCTAAGTGGTCCAAGGCTGAGCATGATCTGCTTGAAAAAGGGATCGAACCAGAGACAATGTACTGGCCAGACCGTTGCCGGACTTGGTTCTTCGGGGCTGGCGGAACCTTGGACCCTGTAACAGGGAAGTGCCAATGGACGGACGAGCAACTGCAAATACCAGTCAAGAACCTTCGACACTATATCGATGCAGCACAGCGAGGGACGTTCCTTCCAAACAGGGAGAAGGACGAGCTCACAATGGCCCTTGGGAATCCTGAGCACCCTGGACGAACACGAGGCACGCCAGGCTCCATTCCGTGGAAGGTTGGTTTTCCGGACGCAGGGGGTTACAAAATCCACGAGAGGAGGAAGAAACTGGAGTAGGACCAACTGCAGGCGCTGCACGAAAGGGTAATGGGGATAGAGGAACGAGAAGAGGAACGAGAAGCAGCAGATCGTAGCAAACGACCTACCGAAGCTTCCCCCGAAGCTACCCCGCCATCTCAACGGAGAAGCAGCGTGGCTTCCACCGAGCTGCTTCAGCTGGAGCATGTCTTGACGGCTCCTGCCAGCTATCCCTTGGATGATATCACGGAGTCTAAAAATTGCCACATTATGGCGCGATGGATGAATTTGAAGGTCAAGGTGGCTGTTGGCCAAGTTTATCCTAGTGGACCCGGCACAACTTATCACTGCCAGCCAATTCCACAAGGATATGCTAAGGTGATGGTGTTGGGGAACGTAGCAGAAATTCAAAATTTTCTTACGAGTCACCAAGATCTATCTACGGAGAGACTAGCAACGAGGGGAAGGAGAGTGCATCTACATACCCTTGTAGATCGCTAAGCGGAAGCGTTCAAGAGAACGGGGTTGAAGGAGTCATACTCGTCGTGATCCAAATCACCGGAGATCCTAGTGCCGAACGGACGGCACCTCCGCGTTCAACACACGTACAGCCCGGTGACGTCTCTCATGCCTTGATCCAGCAAGGAAAGAGGGAGAGGTTGAGGAAGGCTCCATCCAGCAGTAGCACGACGGCGTGGTGGTGGTGGAGGAGCGTGGCAATCCTGCAGGGCTTCGCCAAGCACCGCGGGAGAGGAGGAGGACTTGGGAGAGGGGGAGGGCTGCGCCAGAACTTCGTGTAAAGCTCCCATGTGCCTCCCCACTATATATAGGGGTGGAGGGGCTGGTTTCTTGCCCTCCAAGTCCATTGGGGCGTTGGCAAAGGTGGGAGGAAAGAAATCCCATCATTTCCTTCCCCACCGATTGTTATCCCCCCTTTTTAGGGATCTTGATCTTATCCCTTTGGGATATGATCTTATTCCTTCTAAGAGGGGATCTTGGTGCGCCTTTACCAGGGGTGTGAGGCCTTGCCCCCACTACCCACGTTCATGTGAGTCCCCCCATGCAGGTGGGCCCCACTCTGGAACCTTCTAGAACCTTCCCGGTACAATACCGAAAAATCCCGAACATTTTCCGGTGGCCAAAATAGGACTTCCCATATATAAATCTTTACCTACGGACCATTCCGGAACTCCTCGTGACGTCCGGTATCTCATCTGGGACTCCGAACAACATTCGGTAACCACATACAAACTTCCTTTATAACCCTAGCGTCATCGAACCTTAAGTGTGTAGACCCTACGGGTTCGGGAACCATGCAGACATGACCGAGACGTTCTCCGGTCAATAACCAACAGCGGGATCTGGATACCCATGTTGGCTCCCACATGTTCCACGATGATCTCATCGGATGAACCATGATGTAAAGGACTCAATCGATCCCGTATACAATTCCCTTTGTCTAACAGTATTGTACTTGCCCGAGATTTGATCGTCGGTATACCGGTACCTTGTTCAATCTCGTTACCGACAAGTCTCTTTACTCATTCCGTAACACATCATCCCGTGATCAACCCCTTAGTCACATTGTGCACATTATGATGATGTCCTACCGAGTGGGCCCAGAGATACCTCTCCGTTTACCGGAGTGACAAATCCCAGTCTCGATTCGTGCCAACCCAAAAGACACTTTCAGAGATACCTGTAGTGCACCTTTATAGCCACCCAGTTACGTTGTGACGTTTGGTACACCCAAAGCATTCCTACGGTATCCTGGAGTTGCACAATCTCATGGTCTAAGGAAATGATACTTGACATTAGAAAAGCTTTAGCATACGAACTACGATCTTTGTGCTAGGCTTAGGATTGGGTCTTTTCCATCACATCATTCTCCTAATGATGTGATCCCTTTATCAACGACATCCAATGTCCATGGTCAGGAAACCGTAACCATCTATTGATCAACGAGCTAGTCTACTAGAGGCTTACTAGGGACATGGTGTTGTCTATGTATCCACACATGTATCTGAGTTTCCTATCAATACAATTATAGCATGGATAATAAACGATTGTCATGAACAAGGAAATATAATAATAACTAATTTACTATTGCCTCTAGGGCATATTTCCAACAGTCTCCCACTTGCACTAGAGTCAATAATCTAGTTCACATCGCCATGTGATTAACACTCACAGGTCACATCGCCATGTGACCAACATCAAAAGAGTTTACTAGTGTCACTAAACTAGTTCACATCATCATGTGATTAAGACTCAATGAGTTCTGGGGTTTGATCATGTTTTGCTTGTGTGAGAGGTTTTAGTCAATGGGTCTGAACCTTTCAGATCCGTGTGTGCTTTGCAAATTTCTAGGTCATATTGTAAACGCTGCTTCCACGCTCCACTTGGAGCTATTCCAAATGGTTGCTCCACTATACGTATCCGGTTTGCTACTCAGAGTCGCTCGGATAGGTGTTAAAGCTTGCACCGACGTAACCCTTTACGCCGAACTCTTTATCACCTCCATAATTGAGAAACATGTCCTTATTTACTCCAAGGACAATTTTGACCGCTGTCCAATGATCCATTCCTGGATCATTCTTGTACCCCTTGACTGACTCATGGCAAGGCACACTTCCGGTGCGGTACACAGCATAGCATACTGTAGAGCCTACGTCTAAGGCATAGGGGATGACCTTCGTCCTTTCTCTCTTTTCTGCCGTGGTCGAGCTTTAAGTCTTAACTTTATACCTTACATCTCAGGCAAGAACTCCTTCTTTGACTGATCCATCTTGAACACCTTCAAGATCATGTCAAGGTATGTGCTCATTTGAAAGTACTATTAAGCATTTTGATCTATCTTATAGATCTTGATGCTTATTGTTCAAGTAGCTTAATCTAGGTTTTCACTTGAAAAACACTTTTCAAATAACCCTATATGCTTTACAGAAAATTCTACATCATTTCTAACCATCAATATGTCAATAACATATACTCATCAGAAATTCTATAGTGCTCCCACTCACTTCTTTGGAAATACAAGTTTCTCATAAACTTTGTATAAACAAAAATCTTTGATCATCTTATCAAAGTACATATTCCAACTCCGAGATGCTTACTCCAGTCCTTAGAAGGATTGCTGGAGCTAGCATACCTTTTAGCATCCTTAGGATCGACAAAACCTTTCTGATTGTATCACATACAACCTTTCCTTACGAAAACCGGTAAGGAAACTCGTTTTGACATCCATCTGCCAGATTTCATAAATGCAGCTAATGCTAACTTGATTCCCACGGACTTTAAGCATCGCTACGGAGGAGAAAATCTCATTGCAGTCAACTCCTTGAACTTGTGAAAAACTCTTCGCCACAAGTCGAGCTTCATAGACGGTGACATTACCGTCCACGTCCGTCTTCTTCTTAAAGATCCATTTATCTCAATGGCTTGCCGATCATCGGGCAAGTCCACCAAAGTCCATGCTTTGTTCTGATAAATGGATCCTATCTCGGATTTCATGGCTTCTAACCATTTGTCGGAATTTGGGCCCACCATTGCTTCTCCATAGCTCGTAGGTTCATTGTTGTCTAGCAACATTACCTTCAAGACAGGATTACTGTACCACTCTAAAGTAGTACGAATCCTTGTCACCCTACGAGGTACGGTAGTGACTTGATCCGAAGTTTCATGATCACTATCATAAGCTTCTACTTCAATTGGTGTAGGTGCCTACAGGAACAACTTCCTGTGCCCTGCTACACACTGGTTGAAGTGATGGTTCAATAACCTCATCAAGTCTCCACCATCCTCCCACTCAACTTTTCGAGACAAACTTTTCCTCGAGAAAGGACCCGATTCAAGAAACAATCCCTATTGCTTTCGGATCTGAATTAGGAGGTATACCCAACTGTTTTGGGTGTCCTATGAAGATGCATTTTATCCGCTTTGGGTTCGAGCTTATCAACCTGAAACTTTTTCGCATAAGCGTCGCAGCCCCAAACTTTTAAGAAACGACAACTTAGGTTTCTCTAAACCATAGTTCTCACGGTGTCATCTCAACGGAATTACATGGTGCCCTATTAAAGTGAGTGCGGTTGTCTCTAATGCCTAACCCATGAACGATAGTGGTGATTTGATAAGAGACACCATGGTACGCACCATATCCAATAGGGTGCAACTATGATGTTCGGACACACCATCACACTATGGTGTTCCAGGCGGTATTAATTGTGAAACAATTTCCACAATGTCTTAATTGCGTGCCAAAGCTCGTAACTCAGATACTCATCTCTATGATCATATCATAGACATTTTATCCTCTTGTCATGATGATCTTTAACTTCACTCTGAAATTACTTGAACCATTCAATAATTCAGACTTGTGTTTCATCAAGTAAATATACTCAACATCTATTCGAATCATCTGTGAAGTAAGAACATAACGATATTCACTGCATGCCTCAACACTCATTGGACTGCACACATCAAAATGTGTTACTTCCAACAAGTTGCTATCTTGTTCCATCTTATTGAAACCAAGGCTTTGCAGTCATCTTGCCCATGTGGTATGATTTGCATGTCTCAAGTGAGTCCAAACGATCCATCTGCATGGAGTTTCTTCATGCGTACATACCAATAGACATGGTTTGCATGTCTCAAACTTTTCAAAAACGAGTGAGTCCAAAGATCCATCAACATGGAGCTTCTTCATGCATTTTATACCAATATGACTTACATGGCAGTGCCACAAGTAAGTGGTACTATCATTACTATCTTATATCTTTTGGCATGAAAATGTGTATCACTACGATCGAGATTCAATAAACCATTCCTTTAGGTGCAAGACCATTAAAGGTATTATTCAAATAAATAGAGTAACCATTATTCTCATTAAATGAATAACCGTATTGCGATAGACATAATCCAATCATGTCTATGCTCAACGCAAACACCAAATGACAATTATTCAGGTTTAATACTAATTTTGATGGTAGAGGGAGCGTGCGATGTTTGATCACATCAAACTTTGAAACACTTCCAGCACATATCGTCAGCTCACTTTTAGCTAGTCTCCGTTTATACCGTAGCTCTTTTATTTCGAGTTACTAACACTTAGCAACCGAACCGGTATCTTAATACCCTGGTGCTACTAGGAGTACTAGTAAAGTACACATTAACATAATGTATATCCAATATACTTCTATCGACCTTGCCAGCCTTCTCATCTACCAAGTATCTAGGGTAATGCTGCTCTAGTGGCTGTTCCCCTTATTACAGAAGCACTTAGTCTCGGGTTTGGGTTCAACCTTGGGTTTCTTCACTAGAGCAGTAGCTGATTTGCCGTTTCATGAAGTATCCCTTCTTGCCCTTGCCCTTCTTGAAACTAGTGGTTTCACCAACCATCAACAATTGATGCTCCTTCTTGATTTCTACTTTCGCGGTGTCAAACATCGCGAATACCTCAAGGATCATTATATCTATCCCTGATATGTTATAGTTCATCACGAAGCTCTAGCAGCTTGGTGGCAATGACTTTGGAGAAACATCACTATCTCATCTGGAAGATCAACTCCCACTCGATTCAAGTGATTGTTGCACTCAGACAATCTGAGCACAAGCTCAACGATTGAGCTTTTCTCCCTTAGTTTGCCGGCTAAGAAAATCGTCGGAGGTAGTATACCTCTTGACGTGGGCACGAGCCTGAAATCCCAATTTCAGCCCTCGAAACATCTCATATGTTCCGCGACGTTTCGAAAACGTCTTTGGTGCCTCAACTCTAAACCGTTTAACTGAACTATCACGTAGTTATCAAAACGTGTATGTCCGATGTTCGCAACATCCATAGACGACGTTTGGGGTTCAGCACACTGAGCGGTGCATTAAGGACATAAGCTTTCTATTGTCCGCATAATCGCTACTGACAACTTTCAACTATATTTTCTCTAGGAACATATCTAAACAGTGGAACTAAAGCGCGAGCTTACGACATAATTTGCAAAGATCTTTTGACTATGTTCAGGATAATTAAGTTCATCTTATGAACTCCCACTCAGATAGACATCCCTCTAGTCATCTAAGTGATTACATGATCCGAGTCAACTAGGCCGTGTCCGATCATCACGTGAGACGGACTAGTCATCGTCGGTGAACATCTTCATGTTGATCATATCTACTATACGACTCATGCTCGACCTTTCGGTCTCTGTGTTCCGAGGCCATGTCTGTACATGCTAGGCTCGTCAAGTTAACCCTAAGTGTTTTGCATGTGTAAAACTGTCTTACACCCGTTGTATGTGAACGTAAGGATCTATCACACCCGATCATCACGTGGTGCTTCGAAACGACGAACTTTAGCAACGGTGCACAGTTAGGGGAGAACACTTCTTGAAATTGTTTTAAGGGATCATCTTATTTACTACCGTCGTTCTAAGTAAACAAGATGCATAAACATAATAAACATCACATGCAATTATATAGTAGTGACATGATATGGCCAATATCATATAGCTCCATTGATCTCCATCTTCGGGGCTCCATGATCATCATCGTCACCGGCATGACACCATGATCTCCATCATCATGATCTCCATCATCGTGTCTTCATGAAGTTGTCTCGCCAACTATTACTTCTACTACTATGGCTACCGGTTAGCAATAAAGTAAAGTAATTACATGGCGTTGTTTAATGACACGCAAGTCATACAATAAATTAAGACAACTCCTATGGCTCCTGCCGGTTGTCATACTCATCGACATGCAAGTCGTGATTCCTATTACAAGAACATGATCAATCTCATACATCACATATCATTCATCACATTCTTCTTGGCCATATCACATCACATAGCATACCCTGCAAAAACAAGTTAGACGTCCTCTAATTGTTGTTTGCATGTTTTACGTGGCTGCTATGGGTTTCTAGCAAGAACATTTCTTACCTACGCAAAAACACAACGTGATATGTGAATTGCTATTTACCCTTCATAAGGACCCTTTTCATTGAATCCGTTCCGACTAAAGTGGGAGAGACTGGCACCCGCTAGCCACCTTATGCACCAAGTGCATGTCAGTCGGTGGAACCTGTCTCACATAAGTGTACGTGTAAGGTCGGTCCAGGCCGCTTCATCCCACAATACCGTCGAAACAAGATTGGACTAGTAACGGTAAGCATATTGAACAAAATCAACGCCCACAACTACTTTGTGTTCTACTCGTGCAAAGAATCTACGCAATAGACCTAGCTCTTGATGCCACTGTTGGGGAACATAGCAGAAATTCAAAATTTTCCTACGAGTCACCAAGATCTATCTATGGAGAGACTAGCAACGAGGGGAAGGAGAGTGCATCTACATACCCTTGTAGATCGCTAAGCGGAAGCGTTCAAGAGAACGGGGTTGAAGGAGTCATACTCGTCGTGATCCAAATCACCGGAGATCCTAGTGCCGAACGGACGGCACCTCCGCGTTCAACACACGTACAACCCGGTGACGTCTCCCATGCCTTGATCCAGCAAGGAGAGAGGGAGAGGTTGAGGAAGACTCCATCCAGCAGTAGCACGACGGCGTGGTGGTGGTGGAGGAGTGTGGCAATCCTGCAGGGCTTCGCCAAGCACCACGGGAGAGGAGGAGGACTTGGGAGAGGGGGAGGGCTGCGCCAGAACTTCGTGTAAAGCTCCCATGTGCCTCCCCACTATATATAGGGGTGGAGGGGCTGGTTTCTTGCCCTCCAAGTCCATTGGGGCGTTGGCAAAGGTGGGAGGAAAGAAATCCCATCATTTCCTTCCCCACCGATTGTTATCCCCCCTTTTTAGGGATCTTGATCTTATCTCTTTGGGATATCATCTTATTCCTTCTAAGGGGGGATCTTGGTGCGCCTTGACCAGGGGTGTGGGGCCTTGCCCCCACTACCCACGTTCATGTGAGTCCTCCCATGCAGGTGGGCCCCACTCTGGAACCTTCTAGAACCTTCCCGGTACAATACCGAAAAATCCCGAACATTTTCCGGTGGCCAAAATAGGACTTCCCATATATAAATCTTTACCTCCGGACCATTCTGGAACTCCTCGTGACGTCCGGTATCTCATCCGGGACTCCGAACAACATTCGGTAACCACATACAAACTTCCTTTATAACCCTAGCATCATCGAACCTTAAGTGTGTAGACCCTACGGGTTCGGGAACCATGCAGACATGACCGAGACGTTCTCCGGTCAATAACCAACAGCGGGATCTGGATACCCATGTTGGCTCCCACATGTTCCACGATGATCTCATCGGATGAACCACGATGTCAAGGACTCAATCGATCCCGTATACAATTCCCTTTGTCTAACAGTATTGTACTTGCCCGAGATTCGATCGTCGGTATACCGGTACCTTGTTCAATCTCGTTACCGGCAAGTCTCTTTACTCGTTCCGTAACACATCATCCCGTGATCAACCCCTTGGTCACATTGTGCACATTATGATGATGTCCTACCGAGTGGGCCCAGAGATACCTCTCCGTTTACCGGAGTGACAAATCCCAGTCTCGATTCGTGCCAACCCAAAAGACACTTTCAGAGATACCTGTAGTGCACCTTTATAGCCACCCAGTTACGTTGTGACGTTTGGTACACCCAAAGCATTCCTACGGTATCCTGGAGTTGCACAATCTCATGGTCTAAGGAAATGATACTTGACATTAGAAAAGCTTTAGCATACGAACTACGATCTTTGTGCTAGGCTTAGGATTGGGTCTTTTCCATCACATCATTCTCCTAATGATGTGATCCCGTTATCAACGACATCCAATGTCCATGGTCAGGAAACCGTAACCATCTATTGATCAACGAGCTAGTCTACTAGAGGCTTACTAGGGACATGGTGTTGTCTATGTATCCACACATGTATCTGAGTTTCCTATCAATACAATTATAGCATGGATAATAAACGATTGTCATGAACAAGGAAATATAATAATAACTAATTTATTATTGCCTCTAGGGCATATTTCCAACAGATGGTGGATGAAATAACAGAGGGATTTGAGGACCTCGTGCTTGACCACCCTACCGGTGAAGGGGAGACTAGGCTGGGTTCTGCTCTGAAGACTCCATGCCTATGGCGGAAGGAGCTCATCAACCTTCCGAACTGGACGCCTCCACCTCCTCCTCCTCCTTCAGCGAGTCAGGGCACTCCGCCTCCTCCACCGCCTCCTCCTCCGGCGAGTGACAATCAGGGCTCGCGTGGCGGCACTCCGCCTCCTTCTCCGCCTGCGCCGGCGCTCCCGAGCAGCCAGCAGCCTCCTCCTTCTCCGCCTCGCCAGCAAGGGCGGAAGAGACCCGCCGCCGCCCCGGCTGCTCCGGCGCGTCATAGTCCTTCTCCTCCGCCTCGTAAGCAAGCACGAAAGAAGACAGACGCCACAGCCGCTCCGTCTACTCCAGCGTCTAGCAGCACAAGAAGACGAGAGAGGCAATATAGATACGGTCCACCTCTAAAGCCTCTAGAGAAGTTACCGTACGAGAGGACCGAGGAGGAAAACAATACGATCGTGCAGACCCACGTGAAGGAGTTCTTTGAAGGGGTGAATGCAAAGAGACATCCACCTCCGGAGGAGAAGGTAGATCCGGTGAAAGCAAAGCGCACTCTTGATGCCCTGAGGAAACCGGCAAAGTCTCCGCCGAGAACCAACTATGAGCGCATTACTGAACAGACATATCTCCAAGCGGAGCGGTCGGGAAGTACTGTCAGACATCAAAGAGCAAAAGAACGAGCAGCTGCGAAAAAAATTGACCAGCTCGGCGAACAAGCAAACCAATCGTGCCCCCCGCTCAATGTGTCTAGCGGCAACATCGTCGCTGATGTTTCCGGGGATGGTGGCCGGTTATGGCAATCTATAAGATTACCTGCCTGACGATGCACTTCCTGATTTCATGGAGGTGGAAGAACACAAATACGAGTATGGGAAGCCTCTCGTCAAAGATGAAAAATCTCTAACAACGATGATGCGAAGATTCCATACTTGGTACATGAAAACCTGCAGAGAGTCTGGGGGGACGAATACTTTGTATCTGAGAATTAAAGAGGAGCACGACCTCGTTGGAAATGATCTGTTGCCTGTTCCATTTGAGGAGTTCTTCGAGTTCTTCAATCAAAAGGCCCTCGATAAATTAACGGTCTTTTGCTACTGCCTATAAGTACTATTTTTGTCATTAAGTCTCTATATATAGCTCGGCTCTTTTCATTGCATGTATTTACAATTAATTATCCTCAATATATTATGCAGATTGAAGATCGTCGAGTGCAAAAAAATGAAATTTATGATATTGGGTTCATTAACACAAATATCATAGATGTATTTCTGGTTGAAAAGAACGTCAAAGAGGCCGAGGACAACTTGCTACAATCGTTGATCAAAAATCAAAACAAAGATACCATACTCTTTCCTTACAACGGCAAGTGAGTGTTACTGTCGTTTGCATATTCGGTTTCCCTTATTACTCGAGCGAGGTTATAGTAATGTAATTGATGAGTTATGCATGCGTGCGCAGGTACCACTATATTTTTCTGGAGATTAAGCTTGAGCGTGGACTAGTAACCGTCTTAGACTCGAGACGGAAAGATCCCGAAACCTATGCGGACATGACTGAAATGCTCAGCAAGTAAGTTCAATCGATCATTATCGCACCATATCGGCAACTTTTTGTTCATTTCCTGATATCTCAAGTAATAATAATTATTTTCTTTGTCTTGCAGGGTTTGGAAACAGCTCACCGCACAAGCTCCGGGACTGCCGAAGGAGCTGCGATATACATACCCGAAAGTAAGTACTTCTGGCTAGCTAGTTGCGCGCATCTCCCGTTGATTCTATAGCCGTACTTTCATCAATGCCATTTATAATGCTTCATTATCAGTTTGATTGACTTCTATTTCTCGTAAAGTGCTTCTGGCAGGAACAAGGAAATGATTTATGTGGATACTACGTGTTCGACTTCATCCACAACGCGACTTTGAAAAACAAGCGGGGCTACTCTCAAAGACAATATGAAGTGCGTAAGCAATAGTATTCACAATTTCATTTTATTACACCATCATTTCTGTTGAGTTTCATTCATATATATGTATTAATTAACCCCCTTCTTCAAATTAGACGTGGCAGATGCGGAATGAACTCCTAGAACCAGATCGCATGAAAGCAATTCAAGAGGAATTGGCGGGATTCTTTCTTGACCACGTCATCAATAAAGTCGGAGAATACCATGTGGAAGTTGATTTCGAATACTAGGGGACTGTAATTGAGAGATCTTATATATTGTACATGTATGTAGCCAGTAGCGTCGGACGTACATGATACGAAAACTTGTTGTTCGACCAATCTCTCGGAGAAGGAGAGGTCGATCGATCATTTCTCCCGGTATGCATGACGAACTTCTGTACTCAATGGTTCCCTTCATTTTCTTACTAGCTAGCGTCTCGAGGGCTATATGTATATAGTACGTAGCGTCGACCAAGCATGGACATAACAGAGGACACTTCTCTCTATTAATTAGCTAGCCAACACAATATATGAAACACCTAAATTAACCCCCAAAACCCCCAACCCCCCCCCCCCCCCCCCCGCCCTTTAAAAAAACAAAAACCCCAGCCACTGGAATGCTGACGCGTGGATGCCTTTTGGTCCCGGTTGGTGCCACCAACCGGGACCAAAGGCCCCCCTGCCTAGGTTCGGCGCACCGGCCACATGGAGGACCATCTGTCCCGGTTCGTTTTAGAACCGGGACTAAAGGGGGGAGCTATTAGTAACGACCCATTAGTCCCGGTTCATGAACCGGGACTAAAGGCCCTTACGAACGGGGACTAATGGGTATTTTTCTACTAGTGCATGTATCTTGAACATCTACGGACTATTAATCGTCATAAAACATACGTTTATAAAAGGTTAACATTTAAAAGTCTGTAGAGCACTAGAAATCGTCATACAACATTTTTCAAATACATAGTCAACATTTTTTTAAATGCTTGATTAATAATTTTCAAATACAAGATTAATATTTTTTTAAATATATGATCTACATTTTTTCTATACACATTTATCCTTTTTCAAATGCATGATTAAAATTTGAAAGCATTATTTAAAGCATATTTTTGTAATATGTACGTTTAGAATATTTGGAAAATTAAATGTAAGTAAAAATAAATAAATAATAAAAACAGAAAACGTAAAAAAATAGGCAGAATTCTACGCGGGCCAACAGGCTTAACGGGCCTCCTTGCTGGACGTATCGTGCCTGGGCCAGGGAAGGTAGCACGCGTGCCAGCCAGCCCGGCACGGTCCGTGTACCTAGCGTGCCTGGGTGGGCCGTACCGTGCCTGACGCGTATAACCCAGGCCGGGCCGTGCCGTGACAGGCCAGCCCATTTGGCCAGGTTTTCCAAATGGGGAAGAAAGAAACCGGCCAATCCCTACAAAGAAGGTACCTACCGATTGCGAGACGGCAAACTCCCCCTCCTCTCAACCCGGCGCCGCCGCTACCTGCTGCTACGTTGAAGGATCAAGAACTCATCGCCATTGCCACCAGTCTTTGCGTAAGTTTCCTCTCCCACCCTCCAACCAGATCGGAAATTTCTTGGAAGCATTCCTCGTAAAGCTTCGATCTCAACTCTTGACTTGGTTTTCTAAGCGGCCATGTCCGTGCAGGCTGCCCGTTCGACGAAATGCGCCCGAAGGAATCCAAGCGGTGGGTGCCGGTTAACCGGCCGGCCGTGGCGTCTCCTGCTGCAGGCAACCCGTCCAACGGAATGCCCCCGAAGGTGTCCAAGCGGTGGGTGCCAGTTAACCGGCCGGCCGTGACGCCTCCTGCTGCAGGCAACCCGTCTGACGGAATGCCGCCGAAGGTAGTGCCGGTGAACCGACCCATGGGGACGGGGACGGGGACGGCTCACGGGGCAGGCAAACCGTCGAACGAAATCCCCTTGAAGGCATCCAAGCAATGGGTGCCGGTTAACCGTCCGGCCGTGACGTCTCCTGCTGCAGGCAAGCCGTCCGACGGAATGCCCCCGAAGGTATTGCCGGTGAACCGACCCATGGGGGCGGGGAAGCCTCGCGGGGCAGGCAAACCATCGAACCAAATCCCCGGGAAGGTATCCAAGCAATGGGTACCGGTTAACCGACCGCCAACCGTGGGGACACCTTGCGTGGCAGGCGAACCCGCCGACAGGCTCAGCGACCTCCCGGACGCGCTGCTGCACCACATCATGTCGTTCTTGAAGGCGTGGGAGATGGTCGGCACGTGCAGGCTCTCGCGGAGGTGGCACAACCTCTGGGCTTCTGCGCCTTGCATCGACGTCCGCGTGGGACGCCATGATAACCCACCTGAGGAATTCGCCAGATTTGTTAACCGGTTGCTGCGCAGCCGGGACGCGCTCACGCCACTGGACACGCTCCGTGTCCGCTCGGTTGGTGAGGATGATTTCTATGAGACTTATAACGATGGCAATGTCAAGAGCTGGATCCGTACTGCTATCAAGCGAAAAGCTCGTGCTATTCAGCTTAATGGGCATCTCCACAAGTACATTACGCTGGATCGCATAGACTTCGCCTCTTGCCATCTCAAAATCTTGAAACTGTCATATGTCGAGCTAGATGATAAAGTTGTGAAGCTGCTCTCTTCTCAGTGCCCTTTGGAAGAACTAGAGCTCAAGAGCTGTGTGGTAGGTGCGCATGAGATTCTGTCCTTCTCTCTGAAGAGTTTGACCATGGTCAAGTGCAAGCTTACTATGAACCTCTCGGTGGATGCTCCAAACCTCATGTTCTTTCGTTGCATCAAACCTGAGAAGTGGGTTCCCGTATTCAAGAACTCTGCGTCTCTTATCAGTGGCAGCATCATGCTTGATGACTCTTTATTGAGTCGTGAGTTTCAAAAGTACCATGAGGATGAGGATGAATTTCCTCAGACTAGCGATGAAGATGACGACAATGATAATAGAAATGACCAGTGCAATGGTAAAAGTGCTGCTGCTGCTGAGGGCTTTCTGGATAGTATCTTGTATGGCAGCTTTTCTGATTATTGTGATGGCTATTCTGATGATTTTTATGATGGCTATTCCGATGACATCAAAGATGATTATGATTATGGAAGTGATATCAATAGCGACGATGATACATACGAATATAGGGAAATTGCAAATGGCTCTGAAGATAGATATTTTGCAAATGACTTTCAATTCAGTAAGGGTGGTAAAATTTCTGGCTGCAGTGGAAACTATGGGTTTAACGACTATAAAACCTTAGGTGGCCAAAATATTCTTTGCAGCCTTTTAAATGCCAGAAGCATAGAGCTGCTAGGTCATTCAGGAGAGGTACAATTATTAACTTGTTCACTGATGTATTTCAATTCAGTCTATACCTTATACTTTCCCTATTGTGTAGGAAGTAATAGTGGACATGGTCCTTGTATCAGTATATCACAATATTTGCATGCAAAACAAATTCGTCAGTTTTCTGCCGTGCACTTTTTCTAATTAAGCTCAGTTAGGAATTGGAAAATTTGATGCAGTTTACTGATGTTGAATTGTTGTTGAATGAATGTGCTGCTGTAGGTGCTTTGCTATCATACGGAGGCACTTTTCTTTCTTTTACTTCCAGATTAGATATGCTGTATTTACATCGTTTCTCAAATCTTTCACTAGGCCTACCAGCTTTGTTATTTATGGATGAAAATGACTTGACTTAGAAAATAATTGTTAGTCATGCAGTACTTGGTATACATTCATGTTCTTTAATCAGTTCATGAACTAATGATCTGTGCTGTAAATCATACTGGCCAGAACTAATATAGGTAGGGAGTCGTATTGCATCTTACCTCATTGGATGCCAGTCTTTTACTTGTTCTAGCAAAATGGAGAACAGTCAACTTACACAGAAACACAGGTTAAACCAAGTTGTATAATCCTGCCAACCTTCATTTATTTACTTATCACCCATTGGCAGTGTTTTAAAAAGCAAATTTTCCTTGCTGGCGGGTTATGTGTCATCCAGATTATTAGTGTTAAGTCAGCAAACACGAGTTGAACCCATTAGAGAGGAGACAAGGGACAGGTGGATAAGGAATATTGAGAGAACAATTTCTTTCACTTTTTAACCAACTTGTTGCCTCACTTTGGGAAGTGGCAAGTGGCTCACTAACATGACCCATTTACTTGGTCTTTCAGCGAGGCATGTCGGATGCCCATGTAATCAAAACCAAAGTTGAGGGGTTAAACAAACTGCTTTATAGTAGGTCTAATCTGGATTTCTGCACATTGGACTTTTCCCTATAAAATGCAATCATTTTTATCCTACTATTGATTTGATGACTTCAAAGATTTCAGAAATTGAACTTTACTTAATAGATCATATCAGTGGCAAACTGGCAGTGCTAGTGATATGAGCTTTTCTACTTCTCGATACTGCTGCTTACATGTAACATTTTGGTTGTGTTTCATGATTGGCTTGACAGAAAACTAGTTTATCTTGTGGATCAAGAGAATGTTTGTAATGTTTCTAGTATCCGACATTGTAGGTGAATCAAAAGATTGTTAAAACTTCAAAACGCCCAGTATGTCATATTTGATGGTTGCAGTAATTCTTTTGAGAAGTGATTTTGGTGATTCTTGTATTACCATATAATTTTGTTTCAGCACATTGCATAATCATATTGTCAGTTACATGCCTATTTCCACACACTATTACATTACTATGTTCACATACACAATCGCATCACCATCATTGTCCATTTGTTTCTGTATATGAAACAACTCACTTTCAAAAAAATATGAAGGTGGTTCTGAGGAGGGAATCAGTAAGTTGTCCAACTTTTAACAAGCTGAAGACTTTGTCCCTTGGTGAATGGTGTATCAGTAGGGGTGCTGATTTTGACATACTAGTTCGCTTACTTCAGCATACACCTTACTTGGAGAATCTCTTTCTTCAACTTGAAATGGTGCGTACATGTATTTTCTCAATGTTTACATTTTGATACATTGCTTCGTGATTTTAGCTGACAGTTCATCAAGCTAATAATATTCTTTTTGTCCTTCTGAAAGAACTTTGACATCCAAAATGCATTGGGAAGATGTAAACAGAACGGAGGATCATTTGCTTGCAAACACCTTAGAATGGTGAAGATCAAATGCACCAAGGATGATCCTAGAGTCCATATGCTGGCACAGTTGTTTAAGGCTAATGACATACCGCTTGAGAAGATTTGGGTACGCCGGAGTGGGAGCTTCAGTGAGTACCTTGGGCCTTGAGTTCATATACCTAGTTCTTATGTATCTACATTTTTAAGAAGCATCGTTTAAGAAATAAGACACATTCTACCTTGTGCAGGAAAAGTGAATTATAGTTTAAGTGCAGTTATTAAATTATATTTCAACCATACAACTTTATTAGCAAGATGTTCATTTGTTTTTATTTTTTTACTTGAACCCTTCTTCTGCGCATGTACATCTATAGATTTACTGTCTCTCTGATCTTTCTGCCAGGTCTTCGTATGCTAAAGCTAAACAGGGAAATTAACATTGCCGAAATGCGTGCCTGTCGGTAGAAAACCTGGACCCTTTCGGAAGTACATGTACGGTATGAGTTATTGTTAACTGTTTCCTTTTCACCTTGTAGTCATTTCAGCTATGTTCGATAATTGCAACTTTGTTTTTATAGGTCGAAGCAAGGCACTTGGGCTGGGCCGCTGGAGGTTGGGAGGAAAGAAAGCATGATTTTTGCTCACCACGTCAACAGTTCCTGTAGGTCTATGGCAGAGCCTTACCTGAGACCAATATCATCCCGAGCGCTTGGCAATTATGAGTACCTTATGTTCATTTTTTATCATGTAGTGTTAGTGTTTTTTTCTCTGCTCCTTTATTGCGACCATGGGTGACTTGTGGTGTGCTCTAGTTTTGTTCTGGAATGACAATGACATGGCTTCCAGGACAATTTAACAAATCTGGTGTTATACTTTTGGGAAACGCTACGAATCAGACTACTGCTTCTTTAGCGTCCCATTGGACTAGTTTTTCACTATATGATTGGATTCATCTGGAACGTGCAATGGGCCAGAGAAATGTGCTTCTTAGTTTCAATGCAACTATCTACTATTGGAAATTTATTTCGTAATAACTACTCCTAAATCTCTGAGCCTTGGTACCTCCGAAGATTGTCTTCCAATACTGCCGAGACACCCATGCTATTCATGCTTAGAGATCAAACCAGATTCAACTCTTTGGAACCACCATTCTTTTTTCTTTCTAATTTTTTGTTTTCTTTAAAAATGTCTCCGAATTTTAAAAATTATCAGTTTTCGAAAAACTTTCGCATTTTTCTAAAAATGGTTGTATCTTTTGAAAAAATGTTCCCTTTAAAAACATTCGCATTTTTAAAAATGTTCATAATTTTTAAGAAATATTAAAAAAAATTAGAAACTGATCACTTGTTTTAAAGATGCCTACTTTCTCAAATTTTCAAAAAAAAATGCATTTAAAAAATGTTTATGTAACTAAAGAATGTTCATAAAGGTTTTTTTTAAGAAGAAAGTATAGTTTTCCCCCTTAAATCCACATTGATGGATCCATAACCCCCTAAACTCCAATAACATATAATTTACCCCCTCAAATTATCAAAACTGGATAAATCAAGCCCCGTAGTGGTTTTGGGTCACATTGAAACCGGTTTTGAGCACCAACCAGAGTCAACACAACCAAGTCAGAGGATTTTAAAAAAATGATGAGCGGTAGCCATGGCAAATCGCCGAGCGAGGTGCCGGCGGCGACTGTGAAAGGACAGCGTCACTGAAGAAAGCCTCGGGAAGGCTTGCGCTGGTGGGGACGTGCCTCGGGAGTCAAGGAGGCTAGAAGAGGCGTCGGGCTTTCGCCGGAGGTGGAGATCGAGCGATGGCGGCGGCCGGCAGAGAAGACAAAGACCATGTCGTTGATTTGTGGCGGCTTGACGCGATTCCTTCTAGAGGGACGAAGAGGGCGACGAGGCGGTTCTACGGGACATGTCAGCTGGGCTCGGGGTGGTCTCTTGCCATGAGGACGACAAACGGCAATGTCGGCGACCTTCTCTGCAGCACGAACTCGAGAGAGAGAGAGGAATGAAGGAGAGAGCTGCGAGAAGGAGTGGATAGTGCATCGTCAGACAAGGCTGCTGGCGCAAGGGATAAGGCTGAGGCGGTCCAGGCTGACAGCAATGTCCAACACGGCGGACGGTGGCGATTCCTTCCGGCCAAAACGCTTGTACGCGCACATACTCAGGAGCTAGCAGAAGCACCTGATCGATTTTCATTGCAAGTTTGCTCGTGCACCTAGCAAACGGAGTCGGCTAGATACACACACACAACTACATAGGCGTCGGGTAGATCGGTCGTTCCGGCAAGAACGAACCAGCTGCAACACCGGCACGACACGACCGGGCATGAAGCCGTGCTCCTCGCCGAAGCCGTTGTGGCCGCGCTTGACACTGTCGCGCGTCTCATCCAATTCACTGACGGTTGCGCCGCTCCCGTGGCGCCATGCTCTCCCTCCGTGGCGGAGCGCTCGAAGCTATGGTGCCGCTCGGCAAGAAAAAAGAAAAAAGGAATCATCGGGCTTATCTGTGTTGACTCTGGTCAGCACTCAAAACCGGCTTCAATGTGACCCAAAACCACTATGGGGCTTCATTTCCGGTCTTGACAATTTGAGGGGGTAAATTATAGGGTATTTGAGTTCAGGGGTTATGTATCCATCGGTGTGGATTTGAGCGGGAAAACTATACTTTCTTCTTTTTTAAAGACATGTTTATTTCAACAACTTGTAAAAAAAAATGAGCGGCCAAAAAACTGAAGGAACCAAGAAAAACGCTAAACAACTCCCGCCTCCTAGTAAGAAGGAACAGCTGGACGCGCCTAACTGGGCCAGGCCACTGGCATTCCTATGTGTTTGACCTCCAATTTAACGCGAGCGTCAAATAGGACGTCCTCTATTAAAGGTTGAGCCAACTCAAGGTGCGGATGGCTGCTTTTTTTTTCCGAGGAAAAGGGGTTTCATTCATCAAGCAGCAGCCAGATCTACGTTACATAGGTCCGGCACCTCGTCCGGACCGGATCGAAGCCACACCGCAGTGCGCTTGTTTATTCTACCATAGTTCGCTAAATAATGGCTAACAACGTTTTGTTCTCTCCTTACATGCTTGACTATATATTCCCCACGTTCCTGTAGAAGCCAACTCAAGGTGCGGATGGCTGCTTTTACCAACAGGTTATCGGAACTTGCATCTTGCAGGCTCTACAGGTTATCGGAACTTGCATCTTGCAGGCATCAGAAGTACCAACAGGTAATAACAGTTAGGCTGATCATAGTGGGGAGTAATTTAGACTACTGTCATGCATATGACACTAGTGTAAGTTATTACCTTCATAGTGCAAAGTAACATAGTAGTACTATCTCCGTGTCGGTGAATAAGTCATTCGCGTAGTTCTAGGTCAACAATTTAACTATCTAAATATGTGTTATATGTGTCAAAAAATATATATTTAAAAATTACATTCGTGTAAAAATCTAGTGATATACTTTTCATGACATATAACACATATTTAATTGCTCAAATCGATGACCTAGAACTACGCGAATGACCTATTCACCTAGACGGAGGTAGTAGTATCATAGATTGCTTCATTTATTATCTCATAGACTCATTTTGCCTCGGGAAGCGCTATGTTACATTAACATATTATGTTACCACAAGCACCTCTTTCCTCATTAAATACTTGCCACATAAGCAAAATTGTCTTGGGATGTGTTAAGTTACTACTCCCTCCTTTCCGGTTTATAGGACTCAATTCAAAAATCTCACCAACCAAGGTAGATGGTGAGTGGTAGAATATTTTTTGTAGTTTGCAAAAGCACCTAATTAATGCTCTTGTTTTCCTCAAAAAATTATGTTTATCAATGCATTAGTTGCAATGCATGCATGCATAAAATACATGCATTGGTCAATTTTCTATTAATATTTGCATGCAATGATTTAATGCACCTTGGAATCTGAACATGTGATGGGGAACAACCAAATTGAACCTTATAAAATGGAAAAACTAAAATTTTGAGATAAGCCCTATAAACCGGAAAGGAGGGAGTACCTAAGTTACTCCCACTATGGCTAGCCTTAAAAGTAGGCCAACACATGTTTACAGCTGAGCAAACACAAGTTAAAAATTGTAAGATTAGTACCATGGCATGGCTACACATACAGAGAAATAGTTCAGTAGTTACTGCATAGAGTAGTAGTACTGAGAATACTAAACAGACATGAACAACTCTGAAACATGCACTCGGACCACTCCAATACTTGCTTGAGTTGAGCACCACACAACAGACGGGAACAGCTCTGATGAAGGAGAAGAAGAAAATATGGACAAACTGGGAAGAGAACGGAGCATGGTAATGGGAAGAAGGTAAAAAAATAAATAAATCTAAAGTGCCCGATGAAAAAAAAAAGGTTCATCACACGGTGAAGATGTGACGAAGTAAGATTTGATAAAAGATAGTGTCACCGTGTCAGAAGGTAAATGGCTGCTCAGCGAACACAAGACGGTATGGCCAGCAAACTAGACAAAGACATCAGCTCATGCGTACGGTTCCAGTAATAAGAGGGATAAATAGATAACGGAAATTTCAATTTAGAATAGGCCTGACAAGTGACACAACTGCATTAGCAGATTCGGATATATCTGCAGGAGTCCTACTTCTACACTATGACAATAATAATACTGCTGAAAAACTTAATAGTGCGCAGAGAGGATATATACACGATGCTGGTCATTTTATTGGCTTGGAATATATATATTCTTGTGCCGACTCATCATCCAGACGATGGTTAAGAGCTCACCGCCGCGGCTGAGCTGCTTGGCATGGGAATCCCTGCTGCATTGGCCGGACGTGAAGCTGAGAAGACGCACCCATGAAACAAGAATGAGCTGCAACATATAATCGAGGAGTTCCCATTGTTCCCCGCGGTCCCTGTACCGTTCAATAACGGTTTGTGTCTCATCGGTGAATGCCGGAATAAAGTCTTCAAGTTTGTGAATGTCTTGGACCCGCGTCTGATGCCGTTGTCCATAATCTGCTGCCGGGTCCAGCTGATGTAACAGCTTCAAGGCCCAGCCGGCACCAAGCGCAAGAGTTTCGTTTCTCTCGGAAAGGAGACTTGATTCGCCGTACGTGTTGTACCTAGAAAAAATTCCTTATTTGGCCCTTCTTTAAAATATGGTTCCCTATTTGGCCCTATAAAACGAAATCTTCCTTATTTGGACCTTGGCTTAAATTTTGTTCCTTATTTGACACTTTCATACATTTTTCCATCCAGTAGTGTTAACTGGCACGTGCAAAGACAGTTTTGCCCTTGGTAGTAGTTTGTCAACAGAAATGGAAAGAGAGGTAGCGCCGCTCCTGTGTTGCTGGAGGCAGCCATGGGCTCGTGTACGCTGCTGCCATGAGCTCGTGTACACCAGTGGTGCTGGGTTCTACGTCACGCGCTGCCGGAGCGCTCGCGCTCCGCGATGTGTAAAGGCTTTGGGGTTTTAACAATTAGTATATATTTTTTTTGCATAGTAATACGTGTCTCATTTATATAGAATGAAGATCAATTAGTATAGGGACGTAATACTGGACAGAGAACAATTAGAATCCTACATAGATACATAATGTATACAAAATTGAATACAGCTAGGACATCCCCGTTCTGGTTGCACACGTGTTTACGTGCATGTCTCATGCACATTGTGCTTTTTTCTCTGACCTAAGAAAGAGAAATAAAAACGTCACTTCGAACAGTTCGACTACATGGACTAGTACAGCCACCAGATCTTCGACATGCTCGTGCTCGTCGGCGCGCTCAGGCAGTACACCGCCACGGCCAGAGCCGCCCACGCGTTGCACGATGTGACGATGATTTAATCATGTACACATGGTAGTAACTATTCTTTTTCCTACAGCGAGTACTATTTTTATGTATATAGTACTATTTTTTTAATTATTGAACTACACCAAAATATATCACTTTTTTTGGGCGAACAAAAAATATCACATTACCTCTGCGTTTGCATGTAAATAACCAGGTCACATTCTACACAAGGGGCAAAATGGTCTTTCTAGGCCATACTTAACACCGTTACTTGTCAAAACTAACGAAAGTGGCACATAGGGAACAAAATAAAGTTTGAGGGTCAAAAAAGGAAAAAAGGTGTTTTTTGGGCCAAAAAAGGAAGCAAAATTTAAGAAAGGGCCAAATAAGGAATTCTCTCTTGTACCTGCTGCCCTCAGTGTTGTACCTGCTGCCCTCAGTTGCATTCATCTTCAGAAGGATGTTGGCAAGCTTGGTCCCGCTTACGGTTGTTAGAGAACCGCTGGTTCCTCCTCTTTCACGCCATATTTCCTTCAGATCGAGGCAGGCCTTTTTGTAGTCGCTGGCCTCGTCACCCGGTGGCAATACCATGTGCTGGCGTTGAGCGAGGAGGAACATCATGTAATTTGATAGCGCTCGGATCTTCTTCTCGTCCTTGGCTGATGCTCTGCTTTCTCTCCTATTGGACTTCGTCCTGCACAGGAGGAAAATGTCTGTGGCGATGTGCAATGCGATGATGTTCTTTTGGAAATTTAATTTCTTGCTATTAGTCCTCATGTAATCATCAACTTCCCCCGTAGGACGCATCCAAGCCATTGTCTCCAATTCCAGCACTAGATATGTACACATAACTTCCAACAGGACATCCTTGACATCAATCTTCTTCTTCTTCCCCTGTCCAGCGCAAAAATAAGAGATCATCTTCTCCAGTCCACCCCGAGCACTGCACTCTTGCAACAAGTTGTGTTGTCCGACTGCCGAGCCCGGCAACAACCTGTGGCCACTTGGGCCGCTTCTCAGCGGGAGCCGGGACGGATCCAGAGAGACCAGGAGGCCACGGAGCCAATACCATGAATGCCTCACAGACCGACGACGACCTGCCTTCTTGAGGCGGCCCAGCCACAGCAAACTGGCCAGGAGGTTCCAGCAGAGGCGACCCAGAAGCAGCCCTTGTTTGCTTCCATCCTCCTCTGTACTATCAAGCAAGAATGCATAGGTCCAGGTGGACCCTAGTGCTCTAAGCAGCCATCTCACATCCAACAGCAGGGTACCAGCAAGCAGGGTGTATGTGATCGCCCGATCTGCACTCTCCATCGCCTGGCCGTCTTTACTGTGGAAGAGATAGAGCACCGTGGCGGTGGCGGGCGGCGAGACCAGACGGATGATGTAGCCACCCCATGTGTGGATCACGCTTGCCTTGGTGTACAACATGTCGTACATGAGTGACACCTCCATCTCAACCACCTTGCTCACATCCTTGCAACCAGAATAAGATGGGACATACCTTCTGCAGTCGACTTGATAGTCGGCGAAGGCACCCATGGTGACGCCCAGAAGGCCGTGAGCATCAAGCAGGGCGTTATCATTATCCTGCTTACGGGCTTTGCCCTTAGAACTGAATTGCTTCAACATCTTTCTCTGGTTTGAGCGGCGAATGCTGTCGAAGGAAGCTCGCCGTAGAGCAACTGCCCTCTCCACATACTTATAGGAACCCAAGAAGACCATGATGAAGAATGCGGCACGCAGAGCCGCATCCCCACGCATAAATCTTTGCTTGTATGAGCCATAGATGGCTCCTACGATTGCAAGGATGAGAATGGCCTTTTGGGTCGGTGACAGCCCCTTGTTCTCCAAGGCGTAGCTGGTGATGTTGTCAGGGCGACCAAGGTGGAGCAGCAGAAACGGCGCCCAGAACGCAAACATCTGCTGCTCTCTGTATGCGACCGACGCCTTGAGCTGCTGCTCACTATCCACAGACGCGGTGTCGATGAACACCTTGGTAAGGGCAATTGGTGTGCCTATCTCGGTCACGTAGTACGCCAACCATACCAGAGACCTCCGCACGCCGGAGTGTCTGCGCCGACGGATCCCGGCTAATAGGGCCAGGGTAAGATGCGCCGCGAAGCTCACAAGGACCAAGACCCGGGTCATACATAGATTCATTCGGTCCTCTGTCGCCTTGTCCATCCAAATTCCAGCCATACCCAATAATCCTCCTGCACACAAATGATCGAGGTTACAATACACAGAGATCATATATGCAATCATCGACTACTGCTAGATACACCAGTTATATCTGCATGCTAGAGAGATTAGGATGAAGTAGTGATTACATACCGTGTGAAGGCCGGTCGGTGAATGACTAGTAAGTTTGAGAAGCACGGCCGGTTGATGAAGACGAGCTCGTATATTGTTATGAACCCGATTCCACGCACCAATCACTTCTCCTAATTCCCGATATCACAGGATGGATTTCACTCAAGTTCAGAGTCGCAACTGCAGATACAAATCTGGATGGACACAAGGTGAGTTGGGGTGAGGAAGGAGAAAGAATACAGAGTAGAGATGGGAATAGACTTCTGAATCAATAGTAGGTGAGATGAGAATAGGCTTTTTCCTCGGGGATCTGGTCCAATGATCACTTGCTCCAGCGCGTGAGGCATCAACATCCCGGTGGGTAACATATATACTGTATAAAAAAACAGATTGGCCAAGGAATACTATTTTGTCCTTCTGTTCACTATAATGAACCAACTTGACTCCATTTAGTGTTTTGTCCTTCTGTTCACTAAATAACTTTTATTTATGCTCCATCCTTGCAAAATAAGCATACATTTAGCTTTGTGCTGAAGTCAGACAATCTTAAATTTGACTAAGTTTATATTGATAAAACACCAATATTTACGAACACAAATTGGTATCATTTTATACTTATTTGATGTCAAAATTGTTGAACTTTTCCCTTCAATTTTGTCCTAAAAAGTTTACATAGACCTCGGCACTGTTTTATGAAATGTGTTTTGTGATGGCTGTAATCTGCTTGTGGTGTATTTGTGGCATGTAGCAACTAGCAACTGATTCAGGAATTACACTATCATATACAGTACTACAAGAGTACTCTGTTACAGAGAGAACGAGCAAAAAAAAAGTCCTCCCTCCTCCGTGTAATTAGTAGTCCCAGCTACTTCGTGCCATTCTTTGAAGTGGAGAAGCGGTCACTCGTATAGCAGGCACGGATCAAAATCAAAATCAAATGAGGGGAAAAGAAAGGGGGGTAGGCGAATCGAAGCTTGCCTGCGATGAATGGAGCTCAGCCGCGTGAACTGAAGGTTGCCTGACGAATCGATTACTCAACCATTTTCTGGGCGCGCGCGCGAGAGAGAGAGTGCACATCGGTTCGCCGTGAGCCCGCGGCGGCGGCGCCACCAGGAGCTGCCCCGCCCACCACGACGCGGACTCGCGGCACGGGCTCCAATGTGATACCGTGTGGGAAAACAGAGAAGGGAGACGAGAGATGCAGAAAGAGATGTGGTAGGTGAGATTCACTTCAACCGCGTGGGTTCAACCGTGGACGTCCAGGTCGAACCCACCCCCCCCCCCCCCCCCCGACGCATTCTCTTCACGCGCGTCCATTAAATTAAAACGGATGCGAAACGCAGCCCAATGCGCAGACGCAAACGGATGAGCCTTCGTATTTCGTCCCCGTTCGACCCATTTCAGCCTTAAATTTGGATCGAATTTGTGTCTACGCGGATGCGTACAACGCCCGCCCTTGTCCTCCATGTGAGTCGGTTGCGTATTGGCCATTCTTTTCCTCTCTCATCCACGGCGAAGGCACCTGGCCACCCTGCCCTTGCCGACGTTGCCAAGTTTGACCAGTTGGACGCTTCCCATGCCGCCACCCGCACCCACACACCTCCCCCAGCAGCACGCCGCGGACGCTCTTACCGGCGTTTGTGGCCTGTTTTTGCCGCCTTCATATCGCCCCCACGACCACGCCACCCCCTCGCCTCCGCCGCCGCCGGCAATGCTCCAAGCCCAACGTCCTCGCTTGACGGTCGCCGCCATGGTCGCCTCATGCCGATAGGCCTGCTGCCTGGTCTAGGAGAGGCGCGAGGCTCTTCACCGACTGACTTCTTCCACCACACCGGCAAGGTGTTCGACGTTTTTCTCGCAAGGTACAAATGGATAGTGGCGATGAGTACTTTTCAACAACTTCATTTGCGATTCGGACGATGAGGAGTTTGTGGTTGCTACTTTGGTCGTCCATGGCCACATTGCTAGGCAGCGGCCCATGTTTAGGGGCTTGATCCCGGGCCATGTTCCGATGTTGAATCGCAACAGAGAGAGCGGACATTGCCTACTCTGGGAAGACTACTTCAAGTCCTCTTCCCCACTCTTCAAACACAAGCTATTCCAACACCGCTTCCGGATGGCTAGCCATGTGTTTAATCGTATTCGGGAGGAGGTGGTGGCATACGATGATTATTTCGTATGCAAGTAGGATGCCTTGGGAAAAGTTGACTTCTCTTATAAAAAAATGCACTGCAACTATTCAGATGCTTGCATACGAAATCCCTGGTGATCTTATGATGAGTATCTCTGCGTGAGTGAGTCCACATGCCTAGAATCTGTGTACAAGTTCTGCAAGGCTGTGGTGGCAGTATTTGCTCCGGAGTACTTGAGAGAGCCAACCGTTGCAGATACAACCTAGTTGTTGACGATCAATGTAGATAGGGGCTTTCCCGAATGCTTGATAGTATAGATTGTATGCACTGAAAGTGGAAGAATTGTCCATCTGCTTGGCAGGGCAGTATAGGGGGCAATTGAAAGCTTGCATTCTCATACTTGAGGTTGTGGCTTCACAAGATCTCTGAATTTGGCCCTCTAATTTCGGCATGGCCGGCTCTCACGATGACATCATTGTGCTTCAGTGTTCTCCGGTGTGCGGAAGGCTTGTAGAAGGCAACTGACCCGAGGTCAATGTTGACATCAATGGGCACCACTACAACAAAGGATACTACCTAGTTGATGGTACCTATCCTCAGTGGACTACTCTTGTGAAGACAATCCCCAACCCGGTAGAAGAGAAGAGGAAGAAATTTTCCCAAGCACAAGAGAGTGCTAGGAAGGATGTGGAGCGTGCTTTTGGTGTTCTTCAATCTCGATGGAGCATCGTTCGGTATCCTACTAGAACTTGGAGTACCAAGAAGTTATGGGAGGTGATAACTGCTTGTTTGGTCATGCACAAGATGATCATAGAGGATGAGCGTGAGGATGAAATCTTCGACCAGGGGTTTCAATTCAGGGTGAAAATGTTGTGTCTCAGCATGGAGATGCAGCGACGTTTGCACAGTCCACGCAATTTCATCATGAAATGCGTGATTGGGCAACTCACATTCAACTACAAGATGATTTAGTTGAGCATATGTGGGCTCACCTTGGCAACCAATAGATGTATCAACATCTTTTCTTTCAAAGTATTTGCGACAATTTAAATTTCTTGTGGTTTGTAAACTACGGGATTTTTATTTGGCTGTAAAACTATAATATTTTTATTTGGTTATGAATTATGCGAACTTTGGGCAATGTTTTTGACCTGTATGAAGAAGGTGCAAAAACATGGCCGTATACCGGCTGCACGAACGAAAATGCATCGGCTTTTTGGGCGCATTGACAGCACAAACACGAACGGGGGCAGACGCCACCGAAAACACTAATCCAAACAGACAAAAAGTGGATAAAATCCACGTTCATTTGCGTCGGCGCATTGGAATTGCCCTTAGGTAGGTGCACCCATTCCATTTGCTCTTTGCAGAACCTATTGATGTCTACTACACAACTTATTCTTGTAGACTCGTGCTGGGTCTCCAAGCATAGAGTTTTTTATGACAGTAGCAATTTTCTCTCAAATGGACGACCTAAAGTTTATCAATCCATGAGAGGTATAGGATGAAGATGGTCTCTCCAAAACAACCCTGCAATCAAATACAGGAAATCTCTTGTGTCCCGAACACACCAAATACAATGGTAAATTGTATAGGTGCACTAGTTCGGCGAAGAGATGGTGATACAAGTGTAGTATGGACAGTAGATATAGATTTTTGTAATCTAAAAATATAAAAATAACAAGGTAGCAAGTAATAAAACGGAGCACGATATTGCAATACTTGAAAACAAGGCGTAGGGTTCATACTTTCACTAGTGCAATCTCTCAATAGTGCTAACATATTGAATCATATAACCATCCCTCAACGTTAACGCGTGACAAAGAGTCACTCCAAAGTTCTTATCAAGCGGAGAACATAAGATGGAATTGTTCGTAGGGTATGAAACCACATCAAAGTTATCCTTTCTGATTAATCTATTGAGCTATTCTTATAAGTGTCACAAATAGCCTTAGAATTCGTACTAAAATAACACCATATGACACGCATCAACCAACTCTAATGTCACCTAGATACTCCAATGTCACCACAAGTATTTGTGAGTTGATTATTTGATATGCATCAAATAACTTCAGATTTATAATATTCAATCCAAGACAAAGAACTTCAAAGAGTGCCCCAAGATTTCTATCGGAGAAAGTAGGACGAAAACGTGCATCAACCCCTATGCATAGATTACCCCAATGTCACCTTAGGAATCCGTGAGTTGAGTGCCAAAACTTACATCAAGTGAATTGATACTTTGAATGAAACTAACCCGGACAGACGCTGTTTTCAGCAGAACTGCCATGATGTTGTTTATTGTGCAGAAAACAAAAGTTCTCGGAATGACCTGAAAATCCACGGAGATAACTTTTGGAAAATATAAAAAATATTGGCGAAAGAATCAAGGCCAGGGGGCCCACACCCTGTCCACGAGGGTGGTGGCGTGCCCTCCCCTTGGGCGCGCCCCCCTATCTCGTGGTCCCCCTGATGCTCCACCGACCTCAACTCCAACTCCATATATTCCGTTTCGCGGAGAAAAAAATCAAAGAGAAAGTTCCATCACGTTTTACGATACGGAGCCGCCGCCAAGCCCTAATCTCTCTCGGGAGGGCTGATCTGGAGTCCGTTCGGGGCTCCAGAGAGGGAAATTCGTCGCCGTCGTCATTATCAACCATCCTCCATCACCAATTTCATGATGTTCACCGCCGTGCGTTAGTAATTCCATCGTAGGCTTGCTGGACGGTGATGGGTTGGATGAGATTTACCATGTAATCAAGTTAGTTTTGTTAGGGTTTGATCCCTAGTATCCACTATGTTCTGAGATTGATGTTGCTATGACTTTGCTATGCTTAATGCTTGTCACTAGGGCCCGAGTGCCATGATTTCAGATCTGAACTTATTATGTTTTCATAAATATATGTGAGTTCTTGATCCTATCTTGCAAGTCTATAGTCACCTATTATGTGTTATGATCCGGCAACCCCGAAGTGACAATAATCAGGATACTTCTCGGTGATGACCACAATTTGAGGAGTTCATGTATTCACTAAGTGCTAATGCTTTGGTTCGGTTCCCTATTAAAATGAGGCCTTAATATCCCTTAGTTTCCATTAGTACCCCGCTGCCACGAGAGGGTAGGACAAAAGATGTCATGCAAGTTCTTTTCCATAAGCACGTATGACTATATTCGGAATACATGCCTACATTACATTGATGAACTGGAGCTAGTTCTGTGTCACCCTATGTTATAGCTATTACATGAGGAATCGCACCCGACATAATTATTCATCACTAATCCAATGCCTACGAGCTTTTCACATATTGTGTTTCGCTTATTTACTTTTTCGTTGCTACTGTTACAATTACTATAAAACTATTATCTTTATTTTTGCCACTGTTACCATTACTATCATACTACTTTGCTACTAAATACTTTGCTGCACATATTAAGTTATCAAGGTGTGGTTGAATTGACAACTCAACTGCTAATATTTAAGAATATTCTTTGGCTCCCCTTGTGTCGAATCAATAAATTTGGGTTGAATACTCTACCCTCGAAAGCTGTTGCGATCCCCTACACTTGTGGGTTATCATGAATTAATATAATACGCCATTGTCACCACGGGTATTCATATGCAAAACATACATCAAGTGTTCTCAAATCCATAAAAGTATTCAATCCGATAATAGTGAAACCTCAAAGGTAAAAACTCAATTCATCACAACAAGATAGAGAAAGGGAAAGCACCATATGATCCAACTATATTAACAAATCTCGCGGTACATTAAGATCGTGCCAAATCAGGAACACGAGCGAGAGATCAAACACATAGCTATTAGTACATACCCTCAGCCCCGAGGGTGAATTACTCCCTCCTCGTCATGGAGACCACTGGGATGATGAAGATGGCCTCCGGTGATGATTTCCCCCTCCGATAGGGTACCGAAACAGGGCTCCATATGGGATCTATTTGGTATAGAGGCTTACGGCGGCGGAGTCGAAGTTCTAGGTTTATTTCTAGGGGTTTCCCTATTTATAGGAATTTTCAGCGTTGGAATCACGCAAAAGGGCTAAGATGGGCCCACAAGCCACCAGGCCACGTCCACCCCCTATGGGCACGCCCTGGTGGCTTGTGGGGGCCTGGTGGCTCTTTTGATCCGCCCATGAAGCTTCAGGGGTCTCTTTTGCTTAAAAAAATCGTCAAAAAGTTTCGTTGCATTTGGCCTTCATTTGATATGGATTTTCTAGAAAACCAAAAACAAGCAGAAAACAGCAACTGACACTGGGCACTAGGTCAATATGTTAGTCCATGAAAATCATATAAAAGCCATATAAAAGTGCACCAATATCATACAAAATTATAATAAACATGACATGAATACCTCATAAATTATTATAGATACTTCGGAGACTTATCACCCATTTCCTCTCCGCCTTCCCAAACAACCATGCATCTCCAACGCGACCAAACCCCTAAAAACACCAACGCACGTTCGAATCAAACTTTTCGGACACGCTTAGCCATTCAACGCGGATTCATATTATTTCGTGGAAGCATCCGCCCATCTGTTTTTGTACAAACCGAAAGTAAACCAGGAGATGTTGAAGGAGTTCGGATCTCTGTTAGTAGGACTCCGACATCCTCGGCCGACCAAAAAAGTGAGACAAAACAAGCGCATTTGGAGCGGTCAACATTGTTTCCATGTCAAAACCCGTGTTTTTCCCACCCCCTCTGCTCTGATAGCCGCCATGCTCATCCCACCTCCCGTGCTTTTTCGCCGTCCGTCACTGCATTGACCCGTACGAAGAGCTGATGGACCTGGCAAAAGTGCATGGTCCAGAGGAGGTAACCGGCCGCAAGATCAATTCGGCGACACGACAAGTCCATCGCCTCAAAGGGGAAGGGTCAAGAGGAGGCGACGACCGGCAAAATGAAGGAGGGGTGGCGATGGATGCAGTGATCAGTCGGCGACGAGGACACGGGCGTCGCCGTCGTTATCCATCGATGAATGATATTTTTACGCCCATCAAACCGTTGTTTAAACCGGATAATCTTGGAAAATCTCGAGAAAAAGACTCTGATATTGCTAGTAATGACTAATGAATGCGAGAGATCATGAAATATGGATATAAATCATCACTCAGAAGGAAACAAGAAAAATGAAGAAGGAATTAATGGAAGAAACTGGAGGCGCAACAGTCTATCCAGAGCGCAAGACGGCGTCTGATACGCAGTAGTCTATCCAGAGCGCAAGACGGCGTCTGATACGAGCACACGCGCTCGAGCGTCAGCGGATCCGTGAGGTCTAATCCTCCAATAATTATAAAGGGGTCAACACCAGAATCTCAACTGGAGAGCATAGAGAACACCAGTCGTGAATCAGAATCCATCTTTCAACCCTGGCTGCTGCCATTCCCCATCTCATCTCTATAGCCACCACCATCACCATCACCGTAACAACTCCTCTCCAGGTTAACCATAACTGTAACCGTGTATCGCATCTGACAACCATTGCAGAACATATTACCAATAAAGCATTCATCGTTATGTCTTCTCCAATAAAGCATTTGTGTATCGATTGAATGACTTTGAATCATCGTTATGTATGTGTCCAATTGCAACGGAGTTATCTCTTGTCTCTTTGTCATTCTAGGACCCTGTAGGTACCCAGGATCCCAGTTCAATAGAGGAGGGGGTAAGGAGCGAGGAGAATGTGGAACGCTATACTAACACCAGTGACAGAAAGGTTTAGTACCGTAGCGAAAAAGCCAATCCTTGGGGATTCATGAGGTTAGTCATTAAAAACCCAATGTTTTTCTTCGGATATTTATTCTTAATGACTGAGGTAACCCCGTAAGGCGTTAAGGGCCTGCGATCAGACAATTGACTCTTGATGCAGGTCACGCACCAGTCAGACATAATTTGAACAAATCCCCACATCATTGTGTCGTAAGCGCGCATGTCTTAACGGGTGTCTTCAAGAGCACAAATTAATATCATGATGATCCCGATCACAAATATATGGTTGTAAGAATCAAGACCTCATACTCATGCATGTTTTAATTCTAGTGTTTACACACCTAAGGCTATTAAGGTCTGGTTTACAAAAACTGGAATTTAATTCTCTCGCAAGAACTTGTTAGAGCCTTTTGTCGTAGTGCACATTCTCTCATTGGTTCGATAACTCAGGGTCGCCCCTTAGGGGAAAGGCATGAAACCTTTCTCCTATCCAAATTGGATCTTAAAGGGCATCATCCATGTACACGCCGTCCTGACCGGGGAAACTTCTACACCACCAAGCAGCTCGCCCGATAGCAGTGGTCCCTGGCCTCAAACACTAAGTACATGTCATATTGCGTCGACGTCAACACGACGCAACTCCATTTGCCGATTCGAAATCACTGCAATTTGTCCGGTTGTGGACGCCGGGCATGGATCCATTCGTCCTCGCTCTCTGTTTGCTGATATGTCTCAACCGGGCGAGACGACATATGACAACGCAGACAGGGAGTTGATGAAGATGGTCCACGGCAGAGGCGAAGGCGGCTTCTAGGACGGGCAAGTGGATGACCCAAAGCTGAAGGTGTACACTCAGCAGGCGGGCATGTACACCGGGCAGCCGGACTCATACACTGAGCAGCCGGAGCAGGACAAGTACGCTGATGAGGGCCTTGATCCGGAGGATTGGCCAGCTGATCCAAAGAAGAGCGGTGGAGGAGAAAGTTCCAACATGCGTTGGGGACGAACTGTTGTGTGATGCGTGGTTGGCCACTAGCAACGATCTGATCCATGGCATGGAGCAAAAGAGCGCAACATTTTGGTCCAATATTCATTCTTAGTTCCATGAACACAAGAATTTTGAGCCCTACCGCAACGAAGTCATCCGTGAACGTGGGACAAATTAAGTCGCTCCGCCATCGAAGGTACACCATCCAAGAGTCCATGAACAAGTATTGCGGACATTTAAAACAACAAATCGGTCGGTGGCCAAGTGGTACGCAAATCATCGAGCAAGTATGTTGTTCTATGTGGCAACTTGTTTGCCGGATATGCTCTTGGTCATTTGGCCGAATAATCAACATGTATTCTTTTGCTAGCCCTCCCATGTGTGCAACTTTATTTTGAAGTTGGAGAAGAAGATCTTGGTCCTCATGCGTTTTCGTTGAAATTGAATGCACGAGCCAAGTGACAACTATTCCTTGCTGCTTGGCACCAGGTGTGCAAGCCCGGGGAGCACAGTTGAGCATCCAAAACAAAGCTCTCCTCACTAAGCAACTTTCCAAATTCTGTAAACAGAGCTGATATTCCAGGGTTTCATTGATTTGGAACACATATTATAATGGTCTGATCCCCCATGAAACGGTTTTATGAGGTTCTCAAGTTAAATGAGGTTTTCAGATCACATTCATCTATCACTATCAATATGGGTGACTCTGCTCTCTTCTGGTCTGATTCTTGGAGTCTGCTTGGTTTTACCACTCCACTTATCAGGGACAGATTTCCAAGATTGTTGTCCTTTGTTTTGGATGATAAAATCTATGTGCTAGAGTTTTCCTTTGTTTCGAATGAAAATGAACGTTTGTTCACTTCGTGCACTTACCAAATACTAATATAAGAGCATTTAGATCACTAAAGCAGTCATGTAAATGCTATTATATTAGTTTACGGAGGGAGTACCTCTTTTTTTCTAATTGATGATGTACTCCTTTCGTTTTTTTATTTTGCATATAAAATTTGGTCAATGTCAAACTAAATAAAGTCTGACTAAATTTGATCAAGGTCAAACTAAACAAGAGAGTACTACTCCCTCCTTTCCGGTTTATAGGGCTTATCTCAAAATTTTAGTTTTTCCATTTTATAAGGCTCAATTTGGTTGTTTTCCATCACATGTTCAGATTGCAAGGTGCATTAAATCATTACATGCAAGTATTACGAGAAAATTGACCAATGCATGTACTTTATGCATGCATGCATTACAATTAATGCATTGATAAACATAATTTTCTGAGGAAAATAAGAGCATTAATTAGGTGCTTTTGCAAAACTACAAAAAATATTCCACGACTCGCCATCTACTTTGATTGGTGAGATTTTTGAATTGAGCACTATAAACCGGGAAGGAGGGAGTACTACTATATGGGGTCAAGTGCAATTCAGACTTAGGTTTTCATAGGCAGGTCGGCGCGCGGCACCCGCCCGTCCGCCGCCCATCCCATTCCCAGCCTAGCGGGCTCTCTCTCTCTCTCTCTCTCTCTCTCTCTCTCTCTCTCTCTCTCTCTCGTCCCAGTACGCCCTAGCGAGTGCGAGTGCGGCGACCAGCATTGCGCCGCGGCAGCGACCTCCGGCGGCTGCCCCGCTATGGATCTGGTGGTGGTCGGCGACGGCCCCGGGATGCCATTGCGGTGCCGAGATCGAAGCGGCGACGAGGTATCTCGCCTCGCGTCTTCCCCGTCTCCTCCTCCGAAGGTGCCCGCGATTCCGCTTAATCCAATCGACCCATCAATCCAGGTTAGCTCCGGGGACCTTTTTATTGTTGGGACTACTGCATTGAATCGATTCAGTACAAAATAGTACTCCTGTGTCAAAAAACGTCTTACATTATGGGACGGAGGGAGTACCTGTCAAAAAAGGAGTCAGTCCACATAGCCCTTTGCTCTGCTCTGTTGATGTTTCAGTTCAGTACAAACTCTTCTGTGGTTGCATGAGTAATCTGAACCTACTGCGCATCCCGCCTTTGTTTGTAGCTAACCATTACCATTTCTACACAAAAAGAAAACAGGAAGCACTGCACTTCACAATTCATCATTCACAAATACGAAGCTGACGACTAATTAGCAACCGAGGCAACCGGGTACGACTCAGCATCACACTGTGCACGCTAATTAACCATCTTTTGCTATTTGAACATGTGTAGATTGTCTTCCTTTCATGACACGCTTAACCAAAGATATGTGTGTGTTTCTGTCATAAATTAAGTGTTACAACAGAAGGAGCCCCCTCAGCAAAGCGACATTGCAAAACAACACCATGCAGAATGATACTATCTGCCCTGTAGAGCAGACATCGTCACATCATTAGCACTAGACGGCTCTTCCCCCGTTACCCTTATGTGGAAATACGCCGGATGCTTAGGTTCAGGCAGGGTCATACTTTCACTGCTTAGCATTGTGACCACACTTGTCGTGGTGGGTCTGTCAGCTGCATTCTCTTCACACACAGCAATGCGATGTTGATACACCTCATTGTCTCTGATGCATGTGACTCTGAAACTATTGATTCATCGACAAACTCAAGCCATCTTTCCTCTTCCCACAACTTCCATGCCTAGTAAGAGTTTAGACAGGTATTACATAAAAGATCATCAGATGAACAAAGTTAATTTTGCATATTGAGTATAGAAAATACTTACATATCCAAGAAGGTTGAAGAAGTCTCCAAATTGATGGAAACACGAGTTCCTTTTTCCATGGATGATCTCAAGGATTAGCACACCAAAGCTGAATACATCAGATTTGAACGAAAAGAGACCCACTGAAGCATACTCGGGAGCCATATACCCACTGAAAATATAGGGACAAAAAAATAAACTTCTATTTCAGTTTTTGGTATTTGGCTGACTTGTGTGGGATGGACTAATTTGCAAAAAGAGCTTACTATGTCCCAACAATCCTTTTTGTGTTCCCTTCAGTATCATTTGAGCTGAATATTTTTGCAAGCCCAAAATCTGATATTTTAGGATTCATTTCACTGTCCAAAAGAATGTTGCTTGCTTTAAGATCTCTGTGTATGACACGTAACCGAGAGTGTTTATGCAAATATAGAAGTCCTTGTGCTATCCCTTCGATAATGGCTTTTCTTTTATCACATTTTAATAAAGCCTTTTTAATTTCATCTGCACACGAGTTAAGAATAGATGTATATTAGAGAGGGAGGAGGGGGGATAGCTTTAGTAGATAGAGTTAACCCATAATCTGTAACAGGAAGCTCAAGAATTAATACCAAAGATAAAGAAGTCCAAGCTTTTATTTGGCAAATATTCATATATCAATATTTTCTCCTCTCCTTGAGAGCAACATCCCAAGAGCCTAACCAAATTTGTGTGCTGGAGCTTAGCTATGAGTTGGACTTCATTTTTGAACTCGGTGAAACCTTGCCCTGACTGTGAAGCTAGTCTCTTAATTGCTACCTCTGATCCTTTCAGTAGCTGACCCTGTGGAGGTTTAAAAGAGTTCGATCAGTGATATCATCTCACAAAATAAAAGCTCGCCCCGCGCCCCCCAGGTTTGTGGGTGAAGTCAAAGGTACATGTATGAAACTAACTGTGTCGTACAATTTTACCTATTGATGCAAGCTAGGTTTCTTCTTCTCTTTGTCTACATGCATAAATGTGTTCTTACCTTGTATACTGGGCCAAAACCACCTTGTCCCAATTTATTTTCATCTGAGAAGTTACTTGTTGCATCTGATACTTGTGAAAAGTCAAAAAACGTGAACTCTGAACTCCTTCCTATTCCCCATACTAGTTCTTCATCTTCCTGTGAGCTCAGTTTACCTAAATTCAGAAACCAGAGTTTATGTACTCCTTTCGGGTACTGCTGACTCAAAGTGTCTATGAATCTAAATGGCTTGAGAGATGTGTGAGTAGAGTAGCATTTTTGTAACTGACCTGTTACATGCCTTTTGATCAATCGAAACCAAATCATGAAGCAGAACAATGATGCTAGTGGAAGCACAATAGTGGTAATGATCAAAACCTTTATTACATGCCCTAAAATGGAAAATTTCATGACAAAGGCAGGTGGTTAGTTACTTAGTTCATTAGAAAATTCTTTGCATGTATTACACAGTAGTAAGATTCAGCAGTTCAAGGTTGAAAACAAATGGTTTTGGAGCTCAAGGTTGAAAACAAACGGTTTCGAATCTCAAGGTTGAAAAGTGGGTTGAAACTGGACTTATTTCGTTATTTTTGAGGAATATTCTGACATATAATAGAATCTAATGTTGCATGTAAGTTTGCAAGTTGAACCAGTGATCAATGTTTAGCAATCAGCCAGATGAATTGATTATGCCCTTCAATGTCATTGAAACTAAGTCATGGCCATTAGATCTATATATCCGAAGGTGCTCTATATGCATAACTCATACAAGCCGCTCACTCTTCACACACTAACCTATTCGTCAACTGGACCTTTCCTTCATTCCAGCAAGAGTTGTAGAATTCCAAGTCGCTCAGACTTTGTGAAAGTCTTGACAACTATGATCATGTGTGTCCTTGCCAAATGGATGGAATAAAATGCATGGTGATGGTTCGATCATATATATGAATCTCATTATTTCAAATAGAATTTTGTTTCTTGTGAAATTATTACAACCAGTACTACCTTAGATCTACTCTATACCATTAGAAAAATATAGACCCACCAAGTGTATAATTTCATTTAACTCGACGCTTGAGTATGATGGGTACCATTTGAAGGTGACCTGGCACTGTAAGGATGCTGCACTATAGTCAATTTTAGGGTCGTAAAGATGTGTTTGGACTTTGGAATAATGTAAATAGAGAAAAAAAAAGATAGATAGAGATCATGTAAATGCTCTTTAGAATATTAAAAAAGGAAGACGACCTTTTTTGGGGGGCGGGGGTAGAACCTGTTGCTTACTCTTGTGTTTCGGACCAGGCAAAACAACCGGATTATTCTCATCTTTCTGCCTTGGTACACCAACTGGCCCTGGCGTTGGCTGGGGTGTCGTCATGTTTGGTGTTGAATCTACAGAAGCTGGCCCTGGCGCTGGCTGGGGTGTCATCATGTTTGGTGTTGGATCTACAGAATCTGACCAGGTGATCTGCTTCATTGGCTGGCCCTCATAGAAGGGAAACGGGCTGTACCTGAAATTGCACCACGTACCAGCAATCCATTCACCACGTTGCTGGTACAAGAAACTCTTAGTCGTGCTCCGTATATAGTAGAGGCAGTCCCAGCAGTCATCCGGTGGTAGGTCCAGGTTGCATTGCGCCAGACAGTAGAGTAGCGGGAATGTGTTGTTCACATCCATGCGGCCAGTGACGTATCTCGTCGTTGAGTTGTACGCCGCCTGCTTGGCAATCTCTTCAAGCAGCACCTTGATGTTGTAATCAATGTTGACCTCAGTGTACTTGTCGCTCACCTCGATGGGCATGGGAACCGAAATCTCTAGTATGTTGTCTGTAAAGATTAGCAACCTTTTTAGCACAACATTGGGGGTCATAGATAAGGTCCGTGGTGGAGATGTGGACGATGCAGTCCTCGTACAAGAGATGCGTGTCGTGGGACCCGCACAGCCGCCACGCATCATGGAACGCTGTGGTGATGCAGCTGGTGCAGACGGTGGTGAGGGCAGTCGTGTCGCCACGGCAGACCGCGACGCCGTATGTGCGGTCTTGGTTGGTTCCGACGAAGCCCTTGGTGAGGAGAGTTTGTTTGGATGAGACATTCCTGGATAGCACTTTGGATAAGAGCTCAAGGTTACCTTTGTAGGTGCTACCATTCATGTTGGAGTCGGTAACGTCGCAGAGATGAGCCAATGTAGTTTGGGTTGCGGCGAATGACGGGAATATTTCAACATATATTATAACCTAAGATTGCATTGCATGCAAGGTCGTTGAATTGAAGTGTTGATCAATGTGTATCAGGCACCCAGATGAATTAATTATGTCTTCCAAAATCATTAAAATTGGTTTGTGGTCTATATCAGAAGGTGGTACCCATAACTCATATGTATAAAGCCCTGCTTACTCTTCCTACACTAACCTACTCATCAACTGGGCCTTTTCTTTTATTCCAGCAACAGTTGTAGAATCTAAGTCATTCACAATTGTGAAAGCTTTGGCAACTATGGCCTTGTATAAGTTCCATAATTTCATTTAACTCAATGCTTGAGTCTGATATGTAGGCCCCATTCAAAAGACCACTTGGCACTATAGGGATGCTGCACTATTCAATTTTAGTGTAATGAAGATGTGGACGAAATAATATGGATAGAAATAGAACAGATATAAAGAGGTAGTGAAAAATTCTCTTTAGAACAACAAAAAGGTAAGAATACCTAATTTTGGCGAAAGAAATTATCATATTGTCTTGCTTACTCTTGTGTTTCTGTCTGGGCACGACAACCACCGGCTTATCCTCGTCTTTCTGCCTGGGAACACCAACCGGCCCTGGCGCTGGCATGGGTGTCGGCATGTTTGTTGTTGGATCCACATCATGCGACCAGGCGGTCTGATGCATGGGCTGGCCCTCATAGAACTGATACGTGCTGTACCTGAAATTGCACCACGTACCAGCAATCCATTCACCATGTTGCTCTTTGAAGAAACTCTTTGCCGCGCTGCTGATATTCTTGAGGCAATCCCAGCAATCATTTGGTGGTAGGTCCAGGTTGCACTGTGCCAGAGAGTAGAGCAGCGGGAGTGCGCGGAAGACATCCAGGCGGCCGGTGGCGTACATCATTCTGGAGTTGTAGGCTGCCTGTTTGGCTGTCTCTTGGAGCAGCACCTTGATGTTGCCATCAATCTGGGGGCTGGTGTACATAAGACTTGCCTCCAAGTGAATGCTGGGACTCACAGTGCGTTCCGTTGTGTTCGTGAAGACCAGTAACCCTTTTAGCATATCACTGGAGTCGTCGTAGATAAGGTATTCCTGGGAGATGTGGACGATGCAGTCCTCGTACAAGACAGCTGTGACCGTTTGGAGTATGCACGGCCACCTAATGTTGTGGAATGCTGTGGTGATGCAGCTGGGGCAGGCAGATGCGATGACATCGCCGCGGCACTGCGCGGTGCCATAAATGCGGTCTTGTTTGGTTCCGGCGAAGCCCTTGGCAAAGATAGTCTGTGTGGATGAGACACTCATCGATAGTGCAGCAGATAGGAGCTCAATGTTAGCTTGGTAGGTACTAGGTTCGATGCCGAAATCGGAGTCGCAGCGCCACACCAGTGGATTGGCGGTGGTGACCAATAGCTTGAAGCCGAGAATGAGTAGTAAGAGGATGATCATGGCTCTGGCTAACCTAAAGGTGATTCAGCTCGCCTTCTGCAGGAGCTTCCTAGTTATAAGTATCATTTGGAAAACTGGTGTGACTGCTTTCTCATTAGAGTTTAATAAGTAATAACATCAGCTTGCAGGCCGTCCAATCAAACAGCATAGAATACAATACTGCAGCCGTCCAGGCATTCGCTTGTGTAATCGAATTAGTTGGATTATGCAAGACAAGGGGAGAACAAAATGTAGAGAATTAACTGATCCAGTTTCAGTGTTTCAGTCAAAGGAGAAGAGGTCTTCATGTGACCTTGAGAGAGGTGTGGAGTCGAAGATGATTACGACAGTTCGGTAAGACTATGGACTATCTGTTAGAAGCTTGTCCCAGAAAGATTTCTTATACTGAATTACCGAAACGCTTTGGAAATTCTCATAAGCTTGTGTGATGCTGGAATTTGTCAAGACACTGAAAACCTGAAGTAGGTAAACTTGGCTGAATTATATCATGTAACAGAGTTTGTAAACTAAGTTTCGCCGGGTATCTTTCAATAGGGTTTCTGCCTAGCTCTGTGAAAATGACCCTGAAACAGCAATGCTGTTGGTCCAAGCTGAAAGTTGAAAATGCAGCGTGCTGCCGGCTTTCATAAAGCTAGAATTGTACTCCACATGGCCAGTATGGCCTCTTCTTTTTTCTGCACAACATGTATAAAGGCTAGCAACCAATGGTGAGTGATCATATGAACATCCTGATTTATATAACTGAAATATCTGATTAATTCTCAACATGTCTGCAAAACCATACACCTCAAGAAAACAAATGTTTTTTAGGAGAACAGTAGGTTTACCTAGTGGATATTTTTCATTTTAATGTAGATAAAAAACAAAGGCAGGAGCATTTTTTTGTTTATTCACATTTTGATTTTCTTTTGAGGATACACATTCACATTTTCAATATGGCTGCACAACACAACACAAAGTCTATGTTCTTTGCACAAGGTCTAACATTGTGTGCATCATCATCTGTTCTTGGACCTCCAGTCCATGATCGCCGACCGGAGTGAGTGGCTGGGGATGAGGCTCCTGCTCGGCAACCGCAGGTTGGCCCTCCATGATTTCCTGAAGAATGAGGCAGAGGAAGTGGCCTGGCGCGGCTGACGACGATGCTGTCCGGAGGAGAAGGGCCTTCGTCTAATTAAGGGCCTTAGTCAGAGCCATGATCATGCTGGAGTTGCTAACGTTGCCGAGGTGAACCAATAGAGTTTGGGCTGCGACAAATGGCTGGAAGCCGAGAAGGAGCAACAAGACAATGATCATGGCTCAGACTAACCAAAGATAAGCTGGACAGCTTGTTTGTCTTATGGTTTAACTGCTCACTTAATTAGTGATCAGTTATAACACTAGCTTGCAGGCCGCTAGACTCAAATTGCATAGACTACAATACTGCAGCCGTCCAGGCACCAGCCTCTGTAATCAAAAGCACAAGCTGACACAAGACAAGGGGAGAGAACAAAATGTAGAAAAGGACCTGATCGGATTTCTTTGTTTCAGTCAAAGGTTGAAGAGGTCTTGTTATTGTGACCTTGAATGAGCAGCGAACCCGAAGATGATTACGACACTTTGGTAAGCTATATGGACTATCTCTTGAGTAAATAGCATAAAACTACTACTTTACAGGCTAGGGTTTCAAAAAACTACCGGTTTTTAATTTTTCGCTGATAACTACCAACTCGGGGGTCGGCTGTTTCAAAAAACTCCAAATGACCGTTGCTTAAAATTTAAACATGTTTATGACAGGTCGGGCCCGCACCTAAACACTCCCTCTATTTGACCGTTTATTTGACCATTAGCTAACATTTGGGACCCACATGTCACTGTCTCTTTTACAAAACCGCGTTCAGGTCCTTGTAAATCTTTACAAAAGCAATCGGCTCCCTCCCGTCCCCGTGCTACAGAACGACAGGAGCTGCCCCGCCGGATGAGCTCGCCGGCCAGCAGCTCCGCCGGATGAGCTCGCCGGCTAGCAGCCCCGCCGGGAGGAGCTCGCTGGCCAGCAGCCCCGTCATCGCCGCGGGCCTCCCTTCGGCCGCCCTTCGCCGTCCACTGCGCACGGGGTGGACCTCCCGTTCGGCGAGGCAGGGGATGGCCGCCGTCGCAGGCGAGGCAGGCGTGGCCGCAGGCGAGGCAGGCGTGGCCGCCGGCGCACACATGCGAGGGGGGCGTGGCGGCGGCCACAGGCAAGGGGCGGGGCGGCGTGGTGGTCGGCGTGGCGGCGGCCACAGGCGAGGGGCGGGGCGGCATGGTGGTCGACGCAAGCGAGGGGTGTCGTGGCGGCGGCCACAGGCGAGGGGCGGCCTGTTTCCGGCCGCTGCGGGCGCGGCTCGCCGGCCGCAGGTGATGCACGGCGTCGGCCCGGAGGTGGCTTCGCCGTTCCACGCAGAGCTCTCGAGATCGAGCTCCTGCCATGGCTGGTGCCCCTCCTCTGGATCTGGGACCTGATTGCTTTTTTGAAAAATTCCAGGGACCCGATTGCTTTTTTAGAAAACTTCCAGGGACCCGATTGCTTTTTCAGACACTGACATGTGGGCCTCACATGTCAGTTAACGGTCAACCACACGGTCAGATAGACGGAGTGTTTAGGTGCGGGCCCGACCTGTCATAAACATGTTTAAATTTTAAGCAACGGTCATTTGGAGTTTTTTGAAACAGCCGACCCCCGAGTTGGTAGTTATCAGCGAAAAATTAAAAACCGGTAGTTTTTCGGAATCCTAGCCTGTAAAGTAGTAGTTTTATGCTATTTACTCCTATCTCTTAGATGCTGGATCCAGAAAGATTGTTTCTTACACTGAAATGCTTCGAAAATCCTCTAAGCTTCTGTGATGCTGGCATTTGTCAAGACATTGAAAACCTGAAGTAGGTAAACTTGGTTGAATTATCTTTCGCTCTTGCTCTGTGAATGACCCTGAAACAATAATGCTGTTGGTCGAAGCTGAAAGCTGAAAATGTAGCGTGTTGCCGGCTTTCATAATGTCAGAATTCTAGTCGTATATATGAATGGACAGTACGGCCTCTTCTTTTTCTGCACAATATGTACAGAGGCTGGCAAACCAAATGGTGAGGAATCACATGCACATCAATATACATAGCTGAAATATCTCATAGTAATTCTCAAAAAGTCTGCAAAACGGCACACCTCAGGAAAATAAATGGTTTTTTAGGAGAATAGTAGGTTTCCCTACTGGATTTTTTTTAATTTTAATGTAAAGAAAAGTAAATGATAAGAGTGATTTTTTGTTTATTCACATTTCATATTTTTCTGAGGAATCAGATGCACATTTCGGTGTACCTACACAACACAGCACAACACAAAAGCTATATTTCGCAAGACTATTTCTGCACAAGGTCTATCTAACATTTACTTTTGTGTGCATCATCATCTGTTCTTGGAGCTCCAGTCCATGATGGCCGACCGGAGCGAGTGGTTGGGGATGAGGCTCTTGCTCGGCAGCCGGAGGTTGGTCATCGGCGACTTGTCCTTCATGCTCACCCATGTCTCGATCGCCTTCCGGTCGTAGGTGTACCCATCGGCGGCGACGCATGGGTCCTCCATGATTTCCTGAAGAATGGGGCAGAGGAAGTGGCCCGGCGCCGCTGACGATGATGCTGTCCGGAGGAGAAGGGCCTTCGTCTCCCTGGCGGCTCTGGCTGCGACATCCTTGATCCGCTCCAGTGCCGGGAGGATGTGCTCGCGCAGCCCGGGCCGGTCTCTGCGCCGCATCTCTGCACACCGCAGCGCAAGTGCGGCCAGCTCCCGCGCCTCCTCCGGCGGCCACTGCCCGGCGGTTGCGTCCAGCATCTCCCCGAAGGAATCACCGCCTTCTTCCTCCAGCGCAGTCTCCACGGCATGGGCGAGCCCGAGCGGCGACGTCCGCCCCGTGAGCAGCTGCAGCACTACCACGCCGAGCGCGTACACGTCCGACTTGGCCGACACGGCGCCTGTCCGCTGGTACTCTGGGTCGATGTAGCAGAACGTGCCAACGGGCGTCGTGTTCCTCACCATCGTGGACTGCTGCTGGCCTCCTCCACCTCCGGTGCCCGGGTGGTGGAGCAGTGCCGTGGAGAGCCCGACGTCGCCGACCTTGCTGGCGTGGTTCCGGTCGAGCAGGATGTTGGCCGGCTTGAGGTCACGGTGGATGATGGGATCCGGCCTGGCACTGTGGAGGAAGGCGACGGCTGTGGCCACCTCCCAGGCGACCCGGACGCGGTCGTACCAGGCGAGCGGTGGCGTGCCGTTCCGGCGGTGGTGGAGCGCATCGTCCAGGCTACCGTTCTCCATGTACTCGTACACCACGCAGCCGCGCTCCGGGCACGCACCCAGCAGCAGCAGCAGGTGAGGGTGCCGGATCTTGCCCAGGACCTCCAGCTGCATGCAGTAAGATGAGATTAGCACTTGCAAAACGAAAGTTCAGAATACAGATACATGTTGCAGTGACAGTCCATTTATAGCAGCTGAATTGGAATTCTATTTGATTTGAATTAAAAAATCATTTGTTTGCCAAATTCATTTGATGAAATCTTTAATTGTTCTGGTGACAGTCCATTTGTAAATACTGAATTGAGTGCTGTTTGATTTTTCAAAACAAAAATAGTCATAGGTGTCTGATATTAGCCAAACTTATTTGATGAATCCTTGCATACCTGTTTGGATATTTTTTTTACACTTTCCTTTTGGAGTTAATTTTGTTCAGCAGTCTTAAGATGCTCTGCTTACCATCTACTCCCTCCGTCCCGTAATATAAGAACGTTTTTGACACCACACTAGTGACAAAAACGTTTTTACATTGTGGGACGGAGGGAGTAACATGTAAGATAAATATTTGATCTCACCGTCCAAGGTCAAGGATGAATATTGTAGTCAAGATTTGAAGTCAAAATGAAAATAAGAACCATAGCTTTGATGTGTAGCCTAGCCAAATAGAAACCTAAATAGCATTAATTAAAATTACATTTTTATTTATTTACCATTGTGCTTTAATGGCAATATGATATACTTTCTCATTTCAACAGCCTGCAAAGTTCATATTTTTAGCCCTATATAATCATTTATAGGCTCTCACCTATTAATAGTAGGCATGAGTCATTGGATCATCCAAAATTAATTGCTAATATTAACTCAGTAGTGTCTTAAAATTTCTCAATTTTGTTTGCCAAAAAGTAACCTCTGTGTGTAATGAGTAGATAGTGAAGAACATATTTGTGTTTCCAAGTAAATACAGTACCTCCTGCTGTAACTGCTGAGTACCAAAACCTTCAAGGGAGTTCAGAACTTTCACTGCTGCAACAGTATGCTGAAACTTAGCCTTGTAGACTGTTCCATATGTCCCCTTACCAATCACAAGATCACTTGAAAACGATGAAGTCGCTGCTTGGATATGCTCCCATGAGTACCTATTATACTCGGTTAAACATCGTCCGGCGTTTTTCAGTCCTGTGTTGATCTCTCCAGCATTTTGGTGATCACCATCACCCTCTGTTGCTTTCTGTCCAGAAGAGCTTCGTATAGGTTGAGCTTCTCTTTCGGCCACCTCCTCTTCTTCTATCTCCATTCGCCTTAGCAATCTCCTCACCATTTCTTCTGTCAGGTCAATCTCTCGAAGCTTGACTTCGTGCTCGACACGCTGGATGCCCAAGTTGTTGTGTAACTAACAGCAAGGTTTCAACAAGAAACGGTTAAAAACCTTGCATATTATTACACACTTTATAGATCAGTTGGAAGTAAACCCTTACTTTCTGAGTGGAGTCGACCGGTTCAGTGTGAGCACACTCATGAAGCTTCTGAAGATGTCGCAGTTTGACCTTCATACTCTCAATTTGAAGCTTCAGATCATCCTGCTTAGCAAACAAAGCTCATAAATTGCACGTTCACTTGGACACATATGTTACTTTGGCTGTGTGCGTCGTATGACGAGTTCTTCTGTTATCTTTTGTTTTTGCTGAAGCAAAGGGAATACTGTTTTTATTTAAAGAGTGAACTACTACCTGGTCATGAGAATGCTTCAGGTTTGTTGCAATTTCTGAAACTGCTGCCTGCAGGTCAGGGATGTCTGGGGAACTATCTCTTCGGAAGCTCTTGTAAACTGAATCCCCACTGCTGCTGCTACTGAGCTGCGCTCCCGATGCGGTCGAGTGTGAAATTGTCATCAGGGTTGTGTCAGGATAGTAAGAGGTCTCTCTGCCTCCACTGCCTGAAGGGCTAGTTCTCCTGTTTATGTTTGCGAGTGCGTGATCACGCTGCGATGACAGAGACGACTGGCGGAATAATACAGATGCTGCTCCGTTTCTGTCAGCGCACTCTGCAGTAGACAGAATAGTTAGTAACACTAATACATTTATGCTCCTGTTTTTTAAGGCATGTTCCTGAAAGTCTGGTGGTTCTACTGAGGTTAAGCTGCTGGTCCAAATTCAATTGATTAACCCTTTCCATTGAAACAACTTTTGTTGTATTCAGTTGACAGGTGTAACCAACAAATTTTAAGAAACCAAAACCAAATGCAGACTTGAGTTTTACCTGAGGGTGCACTGGAAAGGCTTCTGGAGCTAGGAGACGAAACGGTTGAAGAAGATATGGTCTTGGGTGTTTCGCAGGGATCAGATGTAGCTGAGCGCACAAATGACAGTTTGCCCTTTGAGACGACGTATGCCGTACAGAAGCTTGGAATGCATTCGGAGATTTTGGTTGCAGTCTTGCTTCCTTTGAGCTTCCTGCAAGTAGTTAACAATGATAACCACATGATTAGGATTGTACTAGGCATTTCTCATCCTATGCTGTACTAGGCTTTTTTTTCATAATGAAGAATTGTTCATCTTAAATTCTTTGCAAATTTCCATATTGAACTTGCAATCAAGTAGTAGTTGCAGTGCAACCTTCAGTGTTAGGCTGGTAGCTGGGGAATTAAATGAGAAGACAATGATCATCCCACCAAATGCTTAAGCTTTTCTGACTACTCCCTCCGTCCCATAATATAAGAAACGTTTTTCAACCTGTTCTAGCTTGGAAACGTTCTTATATTATGGGACAGAGGGAGTATTTGTCCGAGTGCTCCAGCTAGTCATCCTAAAAGTTTTCTTATGCTGAAGTGACAACAATCAGAATGTACCTTCGGAATATGCTTCTCGACGAAGAGCCCAAGACCAACTTGCCAATGTTGAATTTGTCGATTTCCTCGCTTATAGCAGCAGGCATGTCATGAGATTCAAGTAAAACAGCTTCAGCTTCCACCTGTTGATCAAACAGAGCAAAACATGTCAGTATCTGTATCAGATTTCATGAGTTATTATTAACTGCAAGTCGCATGGTAAATCAGGCAATTGCACAAACTGGCGAACCTGTCTCTGAGCACACATCTTCTTGTATGGGAGCAGCATGTTCCTCGCTTGCCATTCCAGCTCTTCCCTGTACGCCGATGCCACGTCGTCGCGCACTTGCGAGACGGGGATGTAATTGCCCACTGTCATCAGAGGATGAAGAGCAGAGCAGGTCAGTGTTCTGAATAATTGCAACGACTAAAGAACAGCAGGTATACCCTTAAATCACAAATTGCCCACATTTAGTACAACAAAAATTCATATTCATCAAGACATCAACCTAACAATAATGCAGTACGCCCAAGGACAAAACTCTGCACTCTGCAGTTGGTGTTCTGGTAGGTGTGACCCTGTGAGGCTGTGACACTGTACCCATAAAAATTGTTCATAGATGCTGCTACTGTGATCTGTGATGAACAATTATTTGGACTGATGATCAACAGTGTGAAGCCAGGAAAACCAAAACTAACCTATCCAATTGTAATAGAAATGCCAGTCATTGTAAAAAAAAAATGTCAGTCTGAAACTGTATTTTTAACTAGCAGTCATAGTAGCAAAAGGTTCATGGCCTATTAAAACTGCACAAAAATCTTGTTCAGACATCAAGAACTGTAAATTCAGACAGTTTATTGACAGGAGACAGAAATGAAATGAAAAAAAAAACAAGAGAGAAGACAGACTTGGAGTGGGCACCATGGTGATGGGCGGGCAGACATGGAGGATCCGGAAGAGGACCCGCCCGCCGGGCACGAACTTGTCGAGGGCCCACTTGAGCGCGTGCCTGCTGCTCCTGCTGCCGCTCACCGCGATGGCCACCGTGCTCACGCCGGGGGCCTCCATCTCCGGCGCCGTCTCGCCGGAGTCCTCCTCCTGGATCTCCATCGACATCCACCCTCCCCTCTGTATCGACCCCTTCTCCCCTCCCCCCTAATCAATCAATCAATCAATCACTGTCCTGCGCAGCCCCAAGAACAATCATCAGAAACATTCAGCCCCAAGGAATCTCAGAGACACGAGGAAAATCACATGACAAGGACATGAACTGCAGCGGCGACAAGACAAGAAAGGAGTCAAGAACTTCGCGGCGAACTGAACTTTGTGTTCCGGGGGGAGAGGCGGGAGGGAGATTCGCTGATGGATCGACCGCGCGTGCGTACCTTGGAGGGGAGAAGCCATGGATGGGAGGGCGAGGCTGATGATCCGAGGAACCGGGCAAGGAGGAGGAGTCAGCAGGAGACGCGGACGTGGAGTGAGGACTGAGCTCGGCTGAGGAGAGGGGAGCCGCGATGGAAGGAGGCGTCTCCGGTTAAGCTTGTTGGAACGAAGTAAATTATTGCAACGGGCAAGGTTGGAGGGTGTGTGTACACGTAGTACGAGATAAATGAATAGCTGATATTGCTATGCTTACCCACAGATTCACACACGCCTCTGTAACAACCACTCAACCACTCTCTTTGTTTCCCTCCATGGAATGCATCTCTGTCAAATGCCAATGATACGTACTTATTTTCTTTACTTTTCTTTTTTGCGATAAAATAACGACCGCCTAGTTTTCAGAAAACTATTTCTTATAAAATCAAATATGCGCTACCTTTGTTTTTAAATATATAGACGTAGACGTTAATTCACATGTGAATCGTGACAATCCATTTTGGTTGATCCTTTTTCTTTTTTACACATTTTGCGATTCGTCCATTTGCTCTTCACCCAAAGCCCTGATGCCGGGAGAGGCACCACAATGACACCCTCAAGGACACGACACCCACATGCATCGCCCGAGTGTGTTGCAACGGCTTTAACCTGGGTCCTTGACGGTGTGTGTGGGTCTTGTGGGTGCCAGGTCGGCCGGGGTACCCTTCTCCTGGGCGTGTTGTAACGATTTGAGCCTGTGTTTCCGTCGATTAACCGGGCAACTCTCTTCCGCTTTTTTAAGAAATCGAGATCCTCGGGTGCTGAGTTTCGAAAAAATTGGCGCTGGTGCACGGAGCTTTCGCCTGGAGACTCACCCGCACCACACTGAGGGACTCGGGTTGCACGTGTTCTAACTCAAACAACTAAACATTCGCTAATTACAAATTCAACTGTAGCACACACTCGTACACATAATATTTAACACAGATTTTAACACTAAAACCTTGAACTATGTACACACACATACATTCTCGTGTACGATTCCCGGGTGACGTTGGCACTGCCCAACATGCACGAGGCAGACAACCTGCCCCGGTAGAACCAATGATCCGTCTTGAGTCTTGACCCGAGGGAGTGGACGTACGCCGTGGGCTCCGAGAAAAATACCACAAGCATTAAATAAATCGTGTATATTCAAGTCGCAAGTTGCGAGGAAGGACGCCATGTGAACGAACACAGGGCGAATGGGGACCTTTCTTCCGAATAGGAAATAGGATAGGACAACACCAGCAGGACGACGGCGGCGAAGACGACAGCGACGGTGACCACCACGGCGGCGACAACCCATTGGCAGACGAACTGCATCTTCCGTAGTATATCCATCCTGCTACAAGTTGTCAAGTGGAGAGGACTGTTGTCGCTGTAGCAGTTGCACGGGCACAGTTCACAAGATCGGCAGCCACAGACAGACTGGTCCTACGTGCATTTTTTTTTGTGTGTGTCGGGTCCTGCGTGAAAAGCTAGGTTTTTTTATTTTTAGGCTAGGTGGGTCGACGGGCATGTTGGTTGGGCAGAGCCGACGTTGTTTTTGGGTGAGCGCGACCGGGCCATGGCTAGACTGGGCCGGTGCATGCTCCGTTTTTGTTTTGCACACATTCAAATGCCCAGGTTTTTTGTTGGCAGCCCAGTTGATAAGGGCAACATTTTTTTAGGAAGAAAAATAACATTATCATTGGGAGCTAGCAAGCTGAACAAGACTCTGGGTTCCGCTCTGGTTTGGGAATCTTCCGGCCAGGTTCTTTTTTTGCTTATTCTTTCTACTTTGTCTTTGTTGTCGCTTTTTATCTTGTTTTAATATCTATACTCAAAATTAACGATCATTTTTGAAATTCGAATTTTCTAAAAATAATCATGTGTTTTTTTAAATTGTGTTTTCTCCTAAAATTTACAAATATTTTCTTTAATTCATGAATTTTTTCCAACAGAAGACACCCATTGTGCCCGGTGGTACTCCTCGAGGGAGGCAGCCGATTCAACTTCGAATGTGCTGGACTTGGTTGATGAATTGCGCTAGGTAGCACATGTTTGCCGCCTAGCGGTGTCTATATATAATTTGAAATGTGTGATAAAGTATATGCGTGCAAATAGCCAACCCTGTTGTATAGAAAAAAGTTGTACGAAGAAAATGCAAATATACAATTTGCATGTATTACTCTTGACATGTATCACCACAATGACTATGGAAAGTCTAGATTATATGGTGTATGTTGATGCGATATACTTAAGAGTTTTTATAGTTGTACAACAAATATACGTCTAAACATTGTTGCATGGAATATCTTCGATAGAAATTCAGACAATTGGACCATTAGTGGTGCCATAGTTATACATGAAATACATCTCTATAGACCTTAGTTAGATGAGAAATTACACAGAACGTTGACTAGAAATAGCATACATGAGGCAGATGTAAAAGGGAAATATCAACACCTTTTAACCACCATGATTGTCCAACTTCGAAGCACTAAAACTTGAGACGCCCAAGCATTAGATTTGCAAAAAAAAAATGCTAAACATACTAGTGTAGCGACATGACACGTGGCCCTCTGTTGGTTTTACATCTTGTTGCAATTTCTCTAACACTTAACCTGTCAAGTTCTTTAACCATGTTATTAACTTGAAAAACATGATAAATAGAGAGTCGTATGGAAACAATTACAAACCATATATTGATTTGGTAAAAAAATATGTGATGGTTGCAGCGTAGATATTATTTCACCTGGAGAAATATTTGAGTTACATTATTAAAATTGCATATATCATGTTCGAGTCAAATTTACTGTTTAAAACATATATTGTGCATCATAGCAATTGTTTTAACTTTGATATCACTTATGTACTATCCAATGAATTTTCCCGCTTGAAATGAAGCCTATTCATGGCACATATGGAGATAAATGATGCAACAACAACAACAACAACAACAACAACAACAAAAAGTGAAACAAAATTAACCCACAAATCTTGGTAAAGAAAACAGAAAGAAGCTACCCAAATCTCCTACCACTATTATCAATTGTAGGGCACACAAGTTCCTTTATGGATAGCACCGGGGTCTCGCATCATCAATCTTTTGCCATCATCTACATCAACAATAGGATATGGACAACAAGAGACAAGGTAGTGGATATGACCTTCACCACCTTATATAGATGAACCCCTTTTGCTTGATAGAAATTGCTTCTTCCTTCAATTTCATCAATCATCTCCTCTCTCTCTCTCTCTCTCTCTCTCATGAGACACTACCTCTTCCCCTACATGACTTTTTTATGTGTTCATGTGGAATTTTCTTGCAATAAATTGTGAGGAAAGGCCACCACCTTGCTGGTTAGCTTTGTGTTATGTTTATGTTGTGATGTTATTTGTATTGTTTCCATCTTTCAAATTCGAATTGGATTATGCTTTTAGTTTAAGGGAATATTTAGCTAATCGGGCATTTTCAGAAGAAGAAAAAATGATGACATACACCAGCCATTTAGCTGTGTTGTAGCTTTCATTACCGATCAAGTACCTAGTGCCACTACTGGAAACCTCTACGCCCCAAACCACCAAGAAAGACTTTGTACATGATAGAGTGGAGTACCTAATTCAAAAGTTACCTTCCGTGATCTCTGCTTGTCGCATGATCCTTCTCCAATCATATACCAAGCTAGATATTTTGGGTTGATGCATCGTGCTACATTTCTACTACATGCTCCACTATATGCATTGCCTTATAAGGGACTACCACACCTCTTCTTCTCACCCTCTTTCTTGAACAGTTAGCTACAACAGGTAGTCATGCAGTATGTACTTATTTCCCGATGTCTCATATTACTATGTATACTCATTATCTCCTTGGTTTTCCATATGTATACTTGCTATACCAAACTATTAAAAATAGGGAGCCATGGCACCAAACTGAATGGTGTGAACGAATGAGGTGATGCATATATAGGATGAAGCGAAATCATTGTGCTGTTGTCTATGTACAAGTGAAGGTTGTTGGGTCATTCATTTACACCAATTTATTGTTCTTGTTCAATGACATATCGATAAAGGGCGTTTTATCGATTCAAACGTCACATTGAGATGATATAACCACACAAAGTGCAATGACTTTCGACGATAGGAAGCAACTTCTTAGTTTAGTTTTGCTAAAAAAAACTATTTAGAAATTTGTACGTGATAAATTTACTGGTCACTCCATTGTCTACATTTGTTTAGATATCTTTACTAAACACTCCATTTGCAACAAAAAAAATTTGCAAGGAAAAAGAGAATTCATTCATCAAGCACCGACCATGTCTATATTACAAAGGCCGGGTATCTCATCCGGACCTGACCGGAGCCACACAGCAGTGAGCTCCTTTATTCTACCAAAGTTTACTAGAAAATGACGAACATCATTTTGTATCTGCCTAACTTGCTTGACTATGAATTCCCTACAATCCTGAAGAAAAAGTGATTTAATCTCCTGAACCAACATCATATATGTTGATCTGTTCTCCCCACTTCCGGTGATCATGTTGACAAGTTCTGAGCAGTGGACTCAATAACAATTGGCAAAGATGACCAGTGGATGGCAAGTGAAGTGTCTTCCACACATGCTGCAAGCTCAAATTCCAGGGGTGTCTAACATTGCCGTAACCGTTGGCAAGAGGAAAATATAATGGCACCACGGACCACGGTCATCTCTAAGCACCATAGAGGATCCCGCTGTACTATCTGCTTCCGAATATAAGCCATCGATTTTTTTTCGAGAATGACGGGGGGGGGGGGGGGGGGGCGTAAGGACTTGGTAGTCATACATTGTTTTTCATCGAACGGATAAAAAACAACAAGATAAGAAGCGAAAAAGCAAAACAGGGGGGAGGCTAAAGAACTGAGAGAAAGAAAAGGCGGATCATGAGCAGACTATCCCGGGAGGGACCATCGAAGAGGCGGCTCCAAAGCAAGAGATCGTCAGCCGCTTTACTGAGAATGTCGCCGGCGTGGCTCCCGATCGCGTTGAAGGTGGCGTTGTTGCGGGCCTTCCAAATCTGCCAGAGAAGCACATAGAGACTGTCCCTCCAAGTCACGGTCATGGGAACATCCGACGTCGTAGAGTCAAGGATTTCCCTGATTGAGAGGAAGGGCCCCATCCCCAGCCGATCCCAGGTGGAGGTCGTCCGACTGCAAAGAGCGAAGATATGAGTGGTGGACTCCTCGCCCGTGCAGGAGGCACATGTGCTGGAGGGGGCGTAGTTCTTCGCCAAGAGGTTTTGCCTGGTGCTGAGGCGATCATAGGTCAGCAGACATGCGAAGATCTTGAGTTTCCGAGGGAGACGGGAGCTCCATATGTCGATGCTGAAGATGCAACCCGTCGGCGGCAACCGCTGCCACCGAGGCGTTGGGCCGCGTAGAGTGGGAGAAGAGGCCGCGTACTCGAAGCAGAGAGCACCACCGAGCCGCCATCTATCGTGCCAGAAGGAGGTGGCGCGCCCATCCCGGAGTTCTACCCGAGTGATAGCTCTGTACGTCGGGAGGCCCTGACGAATGATGATCTCAAGGAATGACGGAGCAGAAGAGTGGTCGCCGACGTCTCCCCTGATGTTGTTGAGAAACCATCTCTTCCATGGCGGGCAGTCCGGTTGATGAAGCTTGTGTACGAAGTTGAGCAGAAGACACGTGTTCTGGCGACGAAGATCATGAACCCCGAAGCCTCCCTCCTGCACATCTGCACACACCTTATCCCAAGCAATTAGACAATGGCCCCCGAAACAAGTATCCTTGCCGGTCCAAAAAAAGGCACGACGCCTACGATCGATCATCTCAACCACACCAGAAGGTAGCAAGTAGGAGCACATAAAGTAGGTAGACAGGTTATCTAGGACAGCGTTACAAAGGACTATCCTACTGCTGGACGAGAGAAGGAGGGCCGGCCAACTAGAAAGGTACCGGTTGAACGACCGGATGAGGGGGTCATAAGCAGAAATGGGGAGTTTAAGCGGGGACAAGGGAAGGCTAGGTATGGTTGGGGGAAGGAGGAGATAGGGCAGCCAAGAATGGATGCCATGGCAGAAGACATGTCGGTGCTACAGTGCATGGGAATAAACCCAAACTTGTGGAAATTTATGGCAAGGCCGGTAGCTAGGGCGAATGCATCCAGAATGGTTTCGAGGTGGGTAACGGAGGGGATGTCCGCACGACAAAGGATAAGAGTGTCGTCGGCGTATTGCAAGACTGGGCACGGGGGGAGGGGGAAACGGGGTGGGCAAGTCGACCCTCAGACCAAGCATCATGAATAAGACATTGAAGCACATCAGCAACAATGATGAAAAGATACGGGGAGAGGGCGTCACCCTGGCGAAGGCCATTACGACAGAGGATCCAGTCTCCGGGGACATTGTTCAGAAGAATCGAGGTGTGACTAGTGGCAAGGATATCATGGATCCAACCACACCATCTCGAGTCGAAACCCCGAACGGAAAGGATGGTAAGAAGGCTGGACCAGTTAACCGAGTCGAAGGCTTTCCGGAAATCAATTTTGAAAACAACGGTGGGGGCTTTCTGGTTGTGACAGGTGCGAAGGAGGTCAGCAGCATAGACAATATCTTCTGAGATGCGCCGGCCAGGAAGAAAGCCAGTCTGGTCGGGGTCAACAAGCGAGTGAATGTATTTTTGTAACCGAGAGCACAACGCCTTGGTGATGGCTTCCATGATACAGTTTTGGAGGGAGATGGGACGAAAGTCCGAAGGAGAGCGGGCGGCCTCAAACTTGGGAAGGAGGACAAGGAAGGCTCTGTTAATGCAGGAGAGGTCAAGGGTCCCCACATGAAAATCGTGAAAAACTCCTTCAACATCAGCAACGACAGTGTCCCAAAAGGAGACAAAGAATGAGGGGCCGAACCCACCGGGGTCCGGACCGGAGAGGCGGTTCATGTGGAGGAAGGCCTGACGGATCTCAGCAGACGTAAAGGGAGTCGTCAGATCATCGGGGAGAGGGGTTGCATCTGGGTAGAGAGCAGAAAGAGATAACTCCTAGCCGCAGGCGGTGGTAGTCCCCAGAAGCTCTTTATAAAAGCTCCGAAGAGCAGAGGCTTTGTCGTCATGCGAGAAAAGATCCACCCTGTCCACCGAGAGGACATGTATGCAGTTTTTGCGGAACCGAGAGGAGGCAGAGGCATGGAAAAAACTAGTGTTCTCATCCCCCTCAATGACGTAGCGAATTTTGGCGCGAAGTTTCCAGTAAATGACCCGCTCCTTAATGGAGACATGCAGGGCATCGATGTTCAAAGCCATCCAGCCCGCCGGTGGAGCCTCCCAACCGAGCTCCCCACATATGTGATAATGAGCTACTTGTGCTCTGTTGGCCGCCCCTCATCTTGTCTTTGATGTGATCAGCTTGTGGGTCAGCCTGCAAAGGTAACAGAGAGGTATATAATATAGCTGGAGAGGAACCGGGTCGACACCTCCATAGGCGGTAGGTATTTGTTGTGGATGATCTCCTTCCGCACATGCCAACATCGCCATAGCTTCATGAGCATGACGAGGCACCCCTGTGTAGAATGACATTAAGAGAGAGGCCCATGCACCAACCTACGTGCACCTCGTCTTCAACTGATGCGCCCTGATCCGGGGGCACCCAAACCGACTTATGGTTTAGGTCTGCTTTTGCACAATGCTATGTAGAGGGATATGGGAGAGAGCTGCCCCCTGTGCAATTCATTCACTCATGTCAGGTTCACTCTCCTCCCCATATTCCCCAAACCCTATCCGATCTTGGGGGCGCCGCAGCAACGGAAAGACCTAAACTCCAGCCACCGCCGCCGTCTCTGGGCAGTGTCGATGGCGCCCTAAAGGAATCAGCACATCGAGGAGATCGTCTACTTCAACTACATCACCCCTTCATCTCGCCGGCACCGAGCAGGCAATCATGTCATCCTCTGTGACAAGTAAAGAATCCCTAAACCCCTCTATGTTCATGTTATTTTGAGTGATCAAGATGCAGTCTGCTCATGTTTGGCATCCGAGTGATGCAAACATTCTTTTAGAAAAGGAGGATGACCCCCGGCCATCTGGGTGATGCATGCATCCATTTTATTAATTATTCACACAAGACCTTAGAAAGTCATAAAACAGTAAGACTAAAGCCACCGTCTAGGCAACATCTGTCGCTACTCCTATCCAGTTGATGAAGGGCGCTGAAAATATGGGCCTAATGCCAAACATACCTCGCAGCCAAACCTAACATCTAAGACCTGAGGTCCCAACCAAGACGTGTGCCGGGTAAGGGGCACCCACCAGTCCGGCGCACTCCTCAACCAGGACGCCTGCCGGGTATGAGGCCGCCGCAGCCACCTGGCACCAATCCATCTTTAGTGTTGTATTGCTGCATCAACCTTGCCTGGTCTAGCTGCCGTCGACGCCACCATGATGCCAGACAACGTCACCATCCCGCGCTCGTCCATCATCACACGCCCACCAGCGAGACCTCGCTGCTCCATGCCGCTGAGACCCGCCGTTGTCGACGTGTCAGATGCCACGCTGCTCCTCCTCTTGTCCCCTCCAGCTAGCACTTGCTCCAAAACGATGCCCCCGGGAGGGAGAACGACATCGAAAACGTCGCCATCGTCCGATTCGGTAGACCCATATCTAGGGTTTCCCCCTGAACCTCCCGATCAGGTTGACGTGACCTGCAACGACGATGCCTCGAGAAGGGAACGACGTCCGAGATGCCGCCATCGTCCTCCATGACCGTAATCAGGCGCGATTTTCACTGGAAGCCACGTCGTCCCGAGCTCGTGGCTGGCTGGGACCAAGCAGAGCCTCGCCTCAAAGACGAACGCCGTCGTCGGTAATCCGGCGGAGATCCGTCATTTCCTCACCGGTCCTTCCACGCGCTACCGGTTGGCGGAAGACCACCCCGCGGCGGATCCGCTTGGGGCATTGGATCTGCAGTCGCCTCCGTCACCATCTCCGCACAGATCAGCCACCCCGCCGGAAGGGGCGCTGCCACCGTCGCCATCCACAGGGCTGCCGCTCCGCCGGCTTATGGCACTCCGGCCACCGCCGCACGGCATGGGATCGCCGCCCCAGCCGCCACCTTCGGATCTCACAAGAGGGGCCGCCCCTGCCGCCTCAAATGAGATCGCGCCGCATCCACCCGCCTTGGTGCCTTAGGCACCGGGCCCGCCGCCACCGCGGCCCACGTCGGCGGCAGTGGCGGCAGAAAGAGGGGGAGGAGGAGGCCTGCGGTACTAGGGTTGAGGGAGCCCCGGCGTCGCCCAGGGACCCCGGCGTCGCCTAGTGATGCAAATAGTCCAACACCCTATCTGGCAGCTCCGACAACGCATGGAGGAGCCACTCCGGCCCTGTGTTCACTAGACGTTGGACATCTGGAATATCCAATTGTTTCCCCACTAACCGCCACAGCGACTGCACAGGTGCACCTACAAAGAGCATGAAAAGTTTCCTCCAGTTTGGTGGCACACATAGGACATAGATTAGAGACTTCAAGTTGACGGCGTTGCTTATTTCTCCAGGTGGGTAAACAATCAGTAACCACACGCCACACGAATACACGCACCTTCGGAGGAGCATGGCACCTTCATAACAAAGCACAGACGGCTCGTCGTCTGTCCGGAGCCCTGCTCGCGCGACTGAAGATGGACAAAGGTGATCGTCGAGCGCCAGCCGGTACGCACTCCGGACAGAGAAGATCCCATCCCGTTGTAGTTCCCAAGCCAGGATGTCCGCACGGAATTGAGGCGACGTGTGAATTTTGACAATTTGATTAACATCTGCGGGTGAAAAATATTCCTGGAGGAGGTTTAGGCGCCAAGCATCTCTCTCACCAAGGAGCTTAGAAACTGGCTTCAACACGCACCTCCCCTGCCTTGCGATTGGTTAACCATGGTTCGGTATCCAACGATCTCTCCAAATACGTATGGACTGCCCATTGCCCACCCTCCACATGATGCCTTATTTTATACTATGTTCCAACCCATGTACTATAGCTTGCCACGTTGGTGATGCAGCACTAGGGAACACCGTGTTCTCGAGATTACCTGATGGAAAGTACTTGGCCTCAACACTTGTGAGCCGCCCCCCGCGTCGCCCCCTGCTCGGGCGACTTGGGCGGGATCTCGATCCCTAGCCGCCGGGGGTCCCCTCCCCTCCCTTCCTCCCCTCCCTCCGCCGCCGCCGAAGGACGCCGCCGGCGATGGCCCGGGGCTGACGGCGGTGGCGGGGTCCTCCCTCTTGCCTGCGCCGTGGGGGTGGTGCGGCGCCCCGCGGCATGGATGGCGCGGTCGATCTGGCGGCGCGGCGGGCCCGCCTTCCGGCGGCGGCGCGGCGGCTGCCTAAGGGCGGCGATGGTGGGGTGCAGTAGCCGGCTCTGCCTCGGGCTGCGTGGCGGCGTTCGGTGGCGGCGGCCGGATCTGCGGCGACACACCATATGACCTCGGATCGGCGGTGGCGGCATGGAGGGCCTGGTGGTTGGGTCGGCACCATGCGAGTTGTGCCCTCCGGACAGATCTGATCTGGCCGGTGAGGCCTGCTCGTTGTGCGGCGGCTCAGATCAGCGGCGACCTGTGCACACATTACGTGATGGAGGTTCTTCGAGCGGATCCGGATGAAAACCTTGTGCTCGGCTTGATGCCATGGCCGGCGTTGGTGGCACCCTGTTGTGTCATTACCTTCTTGAAGGCATCGCCATGGAGAAGCTCTAGACCTCTATCTGCTACCTCCGTGGAAAACCCTAGATCAGTTGATCGAATGACGGCGGCGCGTTGGTGTCGTTTCCTCCTAGGGGGCGTCATTCTTGGAGGCGTACACGGGATTGAGGGACCAGCGGGCGCCTTTTTGGTGGAGCGGTGCTTCATCCTTCACATTGATGACGGCGGATCTCGGCGGCGTGGTGTAGTGGAGACTCGGCGCTCGATGCGCGGTGATGGACTCGCGCAGGTGGAGGCAGTTGTCTGGCGTCAAGGTGGCGCCAATGACGGAGTGACCTGACAAGGTAGAAGCTTCAATATCTGCTCTGAAGACGGACATGTGGAAGATGGCGGCGACAACACATGTGAGTGCGTCAGACCAGTTTATGCCCTAGACTCGGTATGTGGCTCGGCTGGGGTTTCTGGCTTTTGATGATAGGATTAGGTGAGTAGTCTGGGTATGTGGCCTAGGTAGCACCCCTGCATCATTTGGATAGGAGTAGTGGCATATGTTGCCAAGATGGCGGATTCAGGCATATTGTTGTAATACTTTGTAAGGTCCTCGAGAATAATCAATAAAGTGGCCGTATGCATCTCCCAGATGCAGAGGCCGGGGGTCATCCTCCTTTTCTAAAAAAAACACTTGTGAGCATAAACTGTCCGGGAAGTTCAGAATACGCCAGGCCTGGCACACTAATGTTTGGTTGAATAGGCAGAACTCTCTAAACCCCATGCCACCGCGAGACTTGGGTTGAATTAATTCCTCCCACGCACGCCAATGCGTTTTCCTGCTCCCCACCAAAAGTTTCTCACCATCTGCGTGAGATCGTCACAAGTCGGCGCTGGAAGTCTGAATATACGCATCAAGTATGTTGGAAGGGCTTGTACTATGGATTTTATTAGAACTTCTCTTCCACTCTGTGCCATTGACCCACACCACGTGACAAATCTCTTGGTGAACTTTTCTTGGATGTTCTGGAACCGCCCTTTTGACATGTGCCTAGAAGGTGTGGGGAGGCCCAAATATTTCTCCTCAAAGCCAACATTCTGTACATCAAGGAACACGTATCAGTATCACATCTTCTTTATCTCCCTGCCTACAGTGTTCACCGAATAATATTGAGCACTTCTATGGATTAATAAGTTGCCTTGTGGCACTAGCAAATATGTCCAGTGCATTAGTCTGGAGCGCTTCACCTTCTGTTGCACGAAAAAATAATAGTTTCATCAGCAAAAAGGAGATGGGAGATCCCTTGCGATCTAGGGCACACTCTCAGTGGTGTGATATGATCCTCCCTAACATTTTCCTTCAGCAGCACCGCTAGACCGCCCGCAATAAATAGAAATAAGATTGGTGATAAAGGTTTTCCTGCTGTAGCCCTCGTGATGGTTCAAATGAATCTGAGCGGGCTCCATTAATTTTAACAGTGCATCTTACCAAGGTGACACATGACATTATCCATCTCACCCACTATGATTGAAGCCCAACAGTTGCATCACTCGCTCCCGGAAAATCCAACCCAATCAGTCATACGCCTTGGACAGGTCCAATTTATACCGAAAAAGGCTTTTGCCCCGCTTTATAAATAAAGCAACCACCAAGCACAAAGTGTCAAGGTAACAACTGAACACACCACACACCAACACAACGCCACCGCGGGAAAGGTCCAACACTCACACACACATACACACAGACATGCCCAAGTTCAGCTGTGGGCACATCACAACAAGCCCAACACAGACGCACGACGATACAACACATACACGGCGGTGGCGGAGGCGAGATGATGACGATCTAATCTGGTTCCGGTGGTGGCGGGGGAAGCAGTGGGGCCATCTAGAGAGCCATTGCGCGAAGCTGAGTGATGATGGAGGTGATGGCGTCTCTCTCCCTGGGACGGCTAAGCGGCTGCCAAAGCTGCAAGTAACCAGACCATTTGAACAAAGCGTCAGTAGCACGACGAAGAGGAATACGCTGAATCACAAGTTTATTCCTAACAGTCCATAGCGTCCAGGCAAGCACCCCAATGGCCATCCACCTAATGTGGCGCATCGCAGGTGGGATCGCCTGGAGTTCGGCAAAGAGAGCGGGGAAGTTGTTTTGTGGTCCCAGCTTCCACCCACTATATCGCGGAAACAACTCCATAGGACTGCGCGGACACGCAGGTGAAGAAGATATGGTTCGGATCTTCTTCAGGCCCGCAGAGCGGGCAACGCCCATCACCAGGGCCATTGCGCTTCAGGGCCTCCACGCCGGATGGGAGGCGACAGCGAATCCATTTCCACAAGAAGATCCTAATCTTCAGGGGGAGGCGAATCTCCCAGATGGAGGTGAGCGCCTCATGGCCAAGCGAGGGGGCGATGGCCAGGTAGAGCGATTTCGTGAAGAATTGCCTAGAAGGCTCTAGTCGCCATCTGGAGCGGTCATCGTCAGTCGTGAGATCAGGCTCGTAGAGTACAATGCAGTCAAGCAGCTCATGCCAGTCTGTGTTCTCAGCCGGGCCAACAGGTCTCTGGAACGCGAGTTTCCCTAAGTCAATAAGGGCGGTCGCGACGGAAATCCACGGGGCAGCCGCAATAGAGAACAGGTCCGGAAAGCGGGCCGTGAGGGGCGTGTCTCCAGTCCATCTATCGAACTAGAACAGCATGGCGGTGCCAGACCCTATCTCGATCGAGGTCCTGATCTGGAGGACAGGGAGGAGCTGGATGATGGATTGCCAGAACTGGGAGCCCCCAGACCGCTGGCAGAAGGCGAGAGGCTGGCCGCGGAGGTATTTCTACTGAATGATGCGGAGCCACAGGCCGCCATCTTCGTTGGCAATCCGCCATAGCCACCGAGTCAGGAGGGCAATGTTCATGCGTTTGGAGGGCATGATCCCAAGTCCACCCTGGTCGCAAGGTTTGCAGATCTCTGACCACCGAACCATGTGGTACTTCTGCTTATCGCCCTCTGTCGGTGTCAAAACCGGCGGATCTCGGGTAGGGGGTCCCGATCTGTGCGTCTTATGCTGATAGTAACAGGAAGCAAGGGACACAATGTTTACCCAGGTTCGGGCCCTCTCGACGGAGGTAAAACTCTACTTCCTGCTTGATTGATATTGATGATATGAGTAGTACAAGAGTAGATCTACCACGAGATTGTAGAGGCTAAACCCTAGAAGCTAGCCTATGATGGTTATGATTGTGATTGTGATCGTGATCGGCCTTCTAAGGACCAACCTCTCCGGTTTATATAGACACCGGAGAGGGCTAGGGTTTACATGGAGTCGGTTACAAGGAAGGAAATATAATATCCGGATCGCCAAGCTTGTCTTCCACGCAAAGGAGAGTCCCATCCGGACACGGGACGGAGTCTTGAGTCTTGTATCTTCACGCTTCATCAGTCCGGACAAAGTATACAGTCCGGCTGTCCGGATACCCCCTAATCCAGGACTCCCTTAGTAGCCCCTGAACCAGGCTTCAATGACGATGAGTCCGGCGCGCAGTCTTGTCTTCGGCATTGCAAGGCGGGTTCCACCTCCGAATACTCCGAAGTAATTATCGAACACTTGAACCGTGTCCGGATCTGCAAAATGATATTCACATGCCACTGTGGGGGGCATAACATAAATCTGATCTGCTGGCAATTTTTAGACAATGTGACATGTCGCCATGGTCGGGTCATTATCTGAACCGTTTTCCCATAACCAGCCTCAGCGCATATCGCGAGGCAGTTTTCTCCGCACGTTTTGCCATAGCAGAGATCATGTCCCCTTATTGCGGGATTCTCATCAATACGGGTATGGGTAATCCAAACGCACCGCTAATCGCGGCGGGTGGAGAATGAGCGGGTTCCACCAGGCAAGTGGGGAGGCGCAAAAAGCTTTTATCGTCTCTATAAAGAGATAAGGTCTCTTCCTCTTTACCCACGCCTTCTCCTTCCGCTAGCCCATTCCCCTCTGCTTGAGCCCTAGCACCCAAGCATTCTTCTTCTCTATCGAAGAGAGGTTTTCCAAAGATGTCCAGATCCGGAGCAGGAGGAAAATGGATGGCCTCTACCGTCCAGGAGAAGGATATCAAGAGGCTCCGAGAGGCCGGGTACCTGGCCAAGAAGATCGGCTACCGTCTCCCACCGGCGGGACAGATCGTCCCTACTCCGGAGCCTCACGAGAGAGTCATGTTTCTTCCCCATTTCGTGCGTGGGCTCGGGTTTCCCCTTCACCCATTTGTTCGCGGAGTCATGCACTATTATGGGATTGATTTTCATGATCTTTCCCCCAATTCTTTCCTTAACATCTCGACGTTCATCATCATGTGTGAGGCTTTTCTCCGGATTTTGCCTCACTTCGGTCTATGGCTGAAGATTTTCAATGTGAAACCCAAGGTCGTTTGGCCGACGGGTGCCTTCAACGACTCCGTCAGGGAGTGGCAGCAGCAATGGTTCTATATCACCGAACCGCGCGGCAAAAAGTGGGCTGCAGCTCCCAAGTTCAGATCCGGATCCCCACTGCGGCTCACGTCCTAGCCCAAGAAGGGCCTGAACTGGTCCTCGTCCGATGAGCTGTCACTGCTCTAGACGCGCGTCCAGAGTGTGGTCGACAAGGACGGCAAACTCGTCGACGTAGTCCAGGTGATGTTAGTTCGCCTGGTTCTCCCTTGCCAGCGTCGAGCCTGCAATTTGTGGGAGTACGACCCAACCGAGCACCAGACCCTTCGGGAGCTCTATGATTCCTCCTACAAGGATATCTGGAAGGTGCTCCTTAAGTCCGGCAAATCATGGCCGGGCTCCGCCGAGGACCGTGGGTATCAATTATCCCATTCTGCAAGCCCGGTAAGTTATTGCTAGGCTCTGTCCATTCATGCTCCAGTTGGCATTCCTGAGGGAGACATTTTTATCATGCTTTATCATGACCCCAGGGATGGATAAAAAAGGTGGAGCGGATACATTGTCCGGCCCCACTGCCGGAGGAACTGGCCGGACCTCTTCTGACGAAGATGCTGGTCCCCGCGCCTTACGAGGCGCCAAAGAAACATGCCTCCAAGAAGGTCAAAAAGACCCGGAGTGGCCTCCGTCGTCGCGATGCTTCGGACACAAAATCTGAAGACTCCATCGACCATCCTTCTTCTGAAGACGAAGAGGAGGAAGCCAAGGAGGACGAGCCTCACTCTGGAGGTGGGAAGAAAAGGACGACTTCCTCATCCCTGGAGGCCAAATCGCCCAAGAGGGGGAGAGGTTCCCACCCAGAGGCATCCACCACGGCTGCCGATAACAGCCCGGAGTGGGATCCCAGGGCCCAGCCCCTGGAAAAGTCGTAAGTATACAAAATCCGAACACGCATATGTATCCAGGGTCGTTTGGGTACAGTAGTTTTAACTGTCGCCATATTTTATACAGCCCGGCGAGGTCTCGCACCGAACAGTCCTCATCGGAGGATTCGCTGAGCTCAAATGCTTTGGCGAGCAAGACGCCTCCAGAGGCCCCTTCCCCAAAGTCCAGGCGCGACACTGAGGTGTCGTCTCAATGGGATCCGGACCAGGGGGGCATGTCTCTGGGGCCGGACACACGGGAGCGATGGCCCCCAGGCATGTCGACAGTGGGGGCGATCTCGGGTTCAGACCACAACCGGACACGGTCCTAGAGACCTTTAAGGCTCCAGGATCGGGCGAGTAGCCACCTTTGACGGTGGGAGGCTTGCCTACTCCGCCGGCAACCTCTGTCCAAGCAGAGCTGCCTGGCGGTCTATCGACAGCATTAAGGAGCGCGTCTATCGTTGATGAACATCGGACCCTCATGGGTGCGGTGATTGAAAAGATTCAGTCCGCCGAGAGCGGGCTGAATGAATCCTGCCTTGGCCTTATAAAGGCCTTTGAGGCATGTTTTCTAAGAAACCTTTGAGGAATTGTCATAATATGAGTAGTAGCCCCTGATACACTGTCCGGCGAAAGAGAGAAAAAGCTGGGCAGGGGATCAAATCAACTGCTTTTGCAGGAGCCTTTGTTAATGACGTATATCCCTTTGTGTGAAAACAGGCGTCTGCAGAGAAGACCGCCGCTCATAATGCGGAAGTGTCCGGACTGAAGCAGAGCCTAGAACGGGCCGAAGAGGAACTTGGCCGTGTGAAGAAGCAATTGGAGGACAAGCAAGGTATGTTGAAACATTGTCTTGAATTCGGCACGAATGAGTAATTGTGCCTAATGAGAAGTATTTGTATCGTATGCTCTAGGAGCGAGTGCCGAATATGAGGCACTGAAGAAGGCTGTGGCTGATGCCAACGGGAAGGCTGGCGCCGAACAGGCGCTTCGTGAGAAACACGAGGCCAGGGTCATCGCAGCTGAGCGAGAGCTCCAGGAGGCTGTGAAAAAAAGTGATGCCCTGGAGCAGAGTTTAGCAGGGAAAGAATCCGAACTCGCTCAAGCTCTCCAAACCACGGAGGATGCTCGGGCAGAAGCCCGTAGTGCTCTGAAGGATATTCAGGAGGCATGGAAGGTTGCGGCTGGTAAGGCCTTTCATATTCAGGGACATTTTTTTATATAGTAATGTGGCTCTAAGCGACAAGCTGAATTCTTGTTTTTCCAGGGGTCTTTGCGGATCTGCCTCGCAGCATATTAGATGCCGCCCAGTTCTACCGGACCGAGGAGAAGAAGTCTGTGAAGAGGGATTTTTGGTCGCAGTATTTGGTGCCGAATTATCTGGTGCCCTTTATCGATCAGTTGAAGCAGCTGGTCGAACTGCACCAGGCGACCGAACTAGCCATCAAGGACTTGGTTGTCCGGTTGTGGCCCGCGGAGCCGATTCCAAGTAGTTACTTCAGACTCTGAAGCGGATTGTTGGCGCCTGCCCTCGGCTTGATGTCATTAAGCGATCAGTCTGTATAGAGGGTGCGCGCATGACGTTTGCCCGTGTAAAGGTGCATTGGGGGAAGCTCAATGCAGATAAGCTGATGATTGAGGGGCCGCCGGAGGGTAAGGAGCATCGCAAGCCCGAGTTGTACTATGAAGGTGTCCTAAAAGGAGCCCGCCTTGTGGCGGACAAGTGTGCTATAGACACTATATTGACCTGAAGGCTGTCGTGCTGTTGTAATGCAGGGGAATGACACTTTTATTAATTATTCCCTTTTTATGTGAATGCTTGTTCTTCCTGTACGGCCATTTAGTGTACATAAAACCTGAGAGTTGGCCAGTCATCGGCTTCTGCCCCCACATAAAAGGTACGGGGGTGTTCGGGACATATGTGAACACTCTTTATCCCATTGTTGGGTCCTTTTAAGGAGGTGTTCCTCGCTAAGAACCAGGCAATCAGACTATAGGGCTTTACCACTCTCACTTAGCCATAGGAGTTCGAGTATGGTCGGCGCAGCCCCTGGTGTTCGGAAGGCCGAACTGGGGGCTCTATCGGCGCCTGATCGGAAAACCGATCCTTCGCACTTTGCATTTATAATGGCATTGTGCGGAAGAAATCTTTAAGGATTTTACAACCTCTTGAACAGCTGACCAGCTCTCGCCATATCATGACAGTCAGTTTTTGGCTTTCTCTACTGAGGTGCTCGTCCGGAAGAATCGGGACACAATCGCAGTAGTTCTCCCAGTGCTACCTTAGCCGATAGAGCGGAACGTAAAGTACCAAAACATGGGAGCCGGGCAAACCCAACTAATGACCCAAGACATGATTCGGAGCTGATGCATATAGTGCTATAAGTTCAGGGTGCCGAGCGACCGAGAAGGTGGTTGGACTTTGTCATATTAGGAGTATTCTGAAGCCCCTGGCGTAGTGGGGCCTAATACGACGTATGGGCGCCGTTTAGGGCAAAAAAGTGCCGTCTATTGAAGAATGACAGCCAGTAAGTGTTATTTAAATCTACGCACTGTAGTAGGATGATATGTCTATGCATATGAGTACGATTTATGATTATGAAAAGAGGTGTTTTTGGCGGAACCTGTCATGGGCGGATGCTACGTCTCGAGCTTGCGTTGGTTTTCCCTGAAGAGGAGAGGATGATGCAGCACAGTAGCGTAAGTATTTCCCTCAGTTTTTTAGAACCAAGGTATCAATCCAGTAGGAGGTCACGCGCAAGTCCCTCATACCTGCACAAAACGATAGCTACTCGTAACCAACGCGATTAGGGGTTGTCAATCCCTTCACGGTCACTTACGAGAGTGAGATCTGATAGAGATAATATTTTTGGTGTTTTTGGTATAAAGATGCAAAGTAAAAAGTAAAAGCAAAGCAAGTAAATAAAGTGATGGAGATTGATATGATGAGAATAGACCCGGGGCCATAGGTTTCACTAGTGGCTTCTCTCAAGAGCATAAATATTCTACGGTGGGTGAACAAATTACTGTTGAGCAATTGATAGAATTGAGCATAGTTATGAGTATATCTAGGCAATGATCGTGTATATAGGCATCACGTCCGTGACAAGTAGATCGAAACGATTCCGCATCTACTACTATTACTCCACTCATCGACCGCTATCCAGCATGCATCTAGAGTATTAAGTTAAAAACAGAGTAACGCCTTAAGCAAGATGACATGATGTAGAGGAATAAATTCATGCAATATGATAAATACCCCATCTTGTTATCCTCAATGGCAACAATACAATACGTGCCTTGCAACTCTTTCTGTCACTGAGTAAGGACACCGCAAGATTGAACCCAAAGCTAAGCACTTCTCCCATTGCAAGAACTACCAATCTAGTTGGCCAAACCAAAAAGATAATTCGATGGCAACAATACAATATGTGCATTGTGTCGGTGTACTAGAGTAGGGGTACCCTAGTATCCCGAACTTGTGCACGGGCAGTCGCAGCACCCCGCGGCAAGGCTTGCCGGGTGACCGCCAAGGTCCTCCGTGGTTCCTTTGGAGCCATTCAAGAACAAAGTGTTTAAGCCAAAAAGACAAGACCCCGGCAAGAGGAGCTTGCCGGGAAGGCCAACCAAGGCATTTCAAGGAACTTGCCGCGACGCGCCACGCGTCCCGGCAAGGCCCGATGAGCAACAAGCTTCCAGACGCGACAAGACAACGACCGCGGCAAGGCGCTTGCCGTGGCAAGGCGCTTGCCGCGGCAAGCTACCACTCTGTACCCGCGCTCCAGCACACCCACCAACGTGTCGCCCTGAGGCCTTTCCAGGTGCGCGTGGCAAGAGGCTGTGCAGCTAGCGGTGCGAGGTGGCGAGCGACGCTGACAAGACTACCATCGTGGCAAGCGGTGGCGCCCCTGACGGTCCCTTTTCTGCATTGTTTGGGCGACACCGACGGGCATTTTATGCCTTTGTCCCCTGCCGTCAGGGTTAGGTAGGATACACTGTTCAGGTAGTTGTACCAACTGCAACTCTTTCCATTTTTACCCTTGCCTGCGTTGCCACCTGTCGGTGACCCCTTGAGCATATAAAAGGAGGCCCATGCGCAACGTAGAGGGGGGTTCGAAGGGTTCAAAAACCAGAAAACACTCACGCTCGGTCTCGCAGCTAGTGTGTACTGTAGCGCTCATCGCTCTCGAGCAAGAACACAATACAATCAGACAAGCAGCAGTAGGAGTATTATCTCTCCGGAGAGCCCCGAAGCTGGGTAAACCGCTCGCGTGCCTCGCCTCGATCCGCTCTTCATGCGATCTCCGCCCCCCGCTGAACCGAAAGGGGCCCGGTCCGCCGGCCCCATAGGTGTTCGTTCCCACGACATCTATGTTAATCGAGCACCACCTTGCCGTCTGTCCTCATGCGCGGCCCGTCAAGTAGAAGGTCAGGAAACAAGCAGTGGAGCGCCAAGAATTCATCGCAGAAGAAATCAAGAAGTTAGAAGCAGCAGGCCTTGTCAGAGGAGTGCTCCATCCTACATGGTTGGCCAATCCTGTAGTCATGCGCAAGGCAAACGGGAAATGGAGGCTTTGTATCGACTTTACCGATGTTAATAAAGCTTGCCCCAAAGACCCATTTCCCTTGCCGCGCATTTACCAGATTGTTGACTCCACGGCCGGATGTGATTTGCTTTCATTTCTTGACGCATATTCAGGATACCATCAGATCTTCATGGCAGAAGAGGATGAGGAGAAGACCGCATTCATCACTCCATGTGGCACGTACTATTTCGTACGGATGCCTTTCGGTTTAAAGAATGCTGGTTCAACATTTGCAAGGATAGTCCATCACGCTTTTGAGCCACAAATGCACAGAAATGTGGAAGCCTACATGGATGACATAGTGGTCAAGAGCAAGGACAAGGCAACTCTGATTCAAGATTTAGATGAAACCTTTGCAAATCTGCGCAAGATCAACCTCAAGCTTAACCCCGAGAAGTGCGTGTTTGGAGTCCCCTCCGGCAAGCTTCTCGGGTTCTTCGTGTCTCAACGGGGAATTGAAGCCAATCCCGACAAGATCAAGGCCATTGAGCAGATTGAAGCACCGAAGCGCGTCAAGGACGTACGAAGGCTTGCCGGTTGTGTGGCTGCTCTCAGCAGGTTTATCTCTAAGTCTGCTGAGCGCGCCCTGCCATTTTTCAAAATATTGAAAAAGGCAGGTCCAATGAAATGGACTCCGGAAGCGGAGGCTGCGCTGCAGGACTTAAAGAGATACCTGTCCTCCACTCCAATACTTGTCGCACCTAAGCCACAAGAGAAGTTGCTGCTGTATATAGAGGCAACCAATCAAGTGGTTAGTGTTGCGTTAGTAGCGGAGAGGGAGGCGGATGATGAGACAGCAACCACAGCAGGTGCATCCAGCGACAAGGAGGGGCTTCACCGGCAAGCTCTGGTCCCGACAAGGATGGATCTGCGCAGGCACATGAGGAGGTGCAGAAGAAAATGGTGCAGCGCCCAGTTTACTTTGTCAGTTCCCTTCTGCAGCGGGATAGGTCAAGGTACTCTGGTGTGCAGAAATTGCTTTTCGGCCTTCTCATGGCCTCGAGAAAGCTGCGCCATTACTTCCAAGCACATGAGATCACAGTTGTCACTCGTTTTCCGCTGAAGAGGATACTGCAGAATCCAGAAGCAACAGGCAGGATTGTCGAGTGGGCACTGGAACTGTCAAGCTTTGGCCTCAAGTTTGAGAGCACTTCAACTATCCAGAGCAGAGCATTGGCAGAATTCATAGCAGAATGGACGCCAACACCAGATGAAGAAATTCCAGAAACGAGCATCCCCGTCAAGGAGGCAAGCAAAGAGTGGCTGATGTACTTCGATGGTGCCTTCTTGCTGCAAGGCGCCGGTGCGGGCGTGCTACTTGTCGCGCCCACCGGGGAGCACCTCAAGTACGTAGTCCAGATGCACTTTCCCAAGGAGCAAGCGACAAATAATACCGCAGAGTATGAAGGTTTGCTTGCCTGTCTCGGGATAGCGGCAGACCTTGGGATCAAGAAGCTCATTGTCAGGGGTGACTCGCAGCTTGTCGTCCGCCAAGTGAACAAGAATTATCAGAGTCCATTGATGGAAGCTTACGTTGATGAGGTGAGAAAGTTAGAAGAGCACTTTGACGGCCTACAGATGGAACATGTCCCAAGAGCTCAGAACGACATTGCAGATGGCCTGTCGAAGTGCGCCGCACTTAAGTTACCTGTGGAACCAGGAATCTTTGTGCTCAAACTGACTCAACCGTCCATAACAACATCAACTGGACAGAGCAAGAAGAGGAAGTTGATTTCTGGTGACTATTTTCCGGCAGAGCTCCCCGAAGCCGCCGCAAAGAAGGTCCCCAAGATCAACACCAAGGGTGCTGAGGAGCAGTCTGCTCCGGCAAGCCCTAGGGTTTGTCCCGTTGAAGCAGACGCTCCCGACAAGTTTTGCTCCGGCAAGCTTGCCGGGGAACATCAAGCTCCGGCTGAGCCGCAGGTCCTCGCCGTAGAAGCGGATGTTCCCGCAGCGGCATATGTGCCTTTAGTCCTTGTTGTCGAGCCGCAAGCTCCAGCATGGGCACAGCAGATTGTCCGTTTCCTTCAGACAGGAGAACTTCCCGAAGAGCAAGAAGAAGCGGAAAGAGTAGCCCCGCAGTCAAGTATGTACCAGTTTGTTGACAACACATTGTACAGAAAAAGACTCAGCGGTGTGAAATTGAAGTGTATTCACTGGGAAGATGGACAAAGGCTGTTGGCAGAGATACATGGAGGCATATGTGGCCACCACATTGGCGCAAGTGCACTTGCCGGCAAAGCACTCCGGCAAGGTTTCTTTTGGCCGACAGCCCTCCAGGATGCAACTGCACAAGTAACCAAGTGTGAAGCGTGCCAGTTCCATTCCAAGCAGATACACCAGCCAGCTCAGGCTCTCCAGACGATCCCTTTATCCTGGCCATTTTTGGTTTGGGGGCTCGACATCCTCGGCCCCTTTCCCCGAGCTGTCGGGGGCTTTGAGTACTTGTACGTTGCAATCGACAAGTTCACAAAGTGGCCGGAAGTGGAAGCAGTGAGGAAGGTGACAGCACAGTCAGCAGTCAAGTTCTTCAGGTCGATTGTTTGCCGTTTCGGGATCCCTAACAGGATCATCACCGACAACGACACGCAATTCACGAGCCGCACCTTCATGCAGTACGTCCAAGATCTTGGCGCCAAGGTCTGCTTCACTTTTGTTGCTCACCCGAGAAGCAACGGTCAAGCGGAGAGGGCAAATGCCGAAGTGCTGCGCGGGCTCAAGACCAGGACTTTCGACAGGCTGCGCAAGTGCGGAAAGAACTGGATTGAGGAGCTGCCGGTGGTTCTTTGGTCGATCAAGACGACGCCAAATCGAGCCACTGGCCAAACACCTTTCGCTCTAGTCTATGGAGCGGAGGCAGTTCTCCCCAGGAAATCGTATATGGGTCACCTCGAGTGCTTGCTTATGATGAGCTTGAGCAAGAGCAGCTGCGACAAGATGACGCGCTGCTCCTTAAGGAGGACCGTCTTCAGGCTGCTGTATGAGCTGCTCGATACCAGCAAGCTTTGTGCCGCTACCATAGCCGCAAAGTTAGTGCCAGAAGTCTCGAGGAAAGCGACCTTGTTCTTCGGCGCGTTCAGTCCGCCAAGAATTCCAACAAGTTGATGCCGAAGCGGGAAGGCCCTTACCGGGTGAAACGAGTCACTAGGCCTGGCGCTGTCCGCCTTGAGACCGAAGATGGCTTTCCGGTGAGCAACTCCTGGAACATTGAGCATCTTTCTAAGTTTTACCCGTAAGGCGCGGTTGCCGGAACCTGTTCCGGCAACCACCTTTTGTACAAGTCTTGCCGCTGTTGCATGTAATCCTTTGTACAAAGCCGGGCGCAGACCCCGTGCATAAATAAAGCTCATGTGCTCCGCACATCCTATCAATTTCATGCTTTCTATTTTTTGCATGTGTTATCTGACACTTTGTGCAGCACCTAACCCCGGTAAGCAATAACGAGCCTTAAGGCTCCATATCGTTATTTTCTCTTCTTTCTCTTTCTCAAAGAAAGGAAGGTTCCCTCGCCCACAAGTTTCCGGGGGGGAAGGAGGAGATAATGGTGTGGACCAGGCGTCGTTCAAGAAAGTTTCGCCTTGCCGGGACGCAAACGACAGAAAAGCTAAGTTGCCAAAGTTTGAGCAATCAGTTTTAATTTTTTTTAAGTTATCTTCCTCGAACGACCGTGCTTTGTATGGAAAACCTATGCGCGGAGGAACCAACTCGTAGCTAGTTGCGCCCTTACTTTGTTTCGAGTCCGCTCAATAACTTAAGTGAGCTGCGACTAGTTGCGACAAGGTTTCTTGTCGGTAACGGCACCGCCGGAAGGCTGCTGACGTCCCGCACTCAGCGCTCGCGGCTAAGGTGCCTGCGCCGACAAGTTCCCTAAAAGCGTAGGGCAAAAACATACAAAGGGAGGGATCAAGTAAAGGAAATAACATAGCAATCGATACTCAAAATAAAGTTATATTACAAGATAGGTTGTCGCAGCTCTAATAGATTGTTCTCGTAACATGACTAGCAGCGACAAGGAAAGGAGGAAACGGGCGGCCTAATCTACGCGGTCGCCATCAACCCTCTTGACCTCGTTTACCTTGTCCACAATGGGTGCGACAAGGGCCTTGAGCACTTCCAGATCAGCATCCGCCGGCAGCTTCTTGAGGACATTGGTGAGGTTGAGGCCCGGGTTGCGGAAGGCCACCTTCACCAACACCTTTTGAAGAACTCTCGTGCAGATCGCGCGCGACTCGTCTGCCAGCTGCTTTGGGATCCTTTCCTGGAGTCTCTGGAGGGCCGTCGCCACGCCTTTGAAGAACAAGGTGAGCTTGGCGCTGGGCTGGAGGTTCTCATCGGAGGAATACCCGAAATCCTCCATCCCCAGCTGCGCCAGCTCCCTGTCGGTGGCTGCGGCAACATCCACGAGACCCTCCGTCCAGTGCTCCACAGTCTCCCTGAAGGTGTTCTGGGTGGCGGCAACACTCGCCAGCAGCTCCTCGTTGGCCTTGATCTCCTTCTTCAAGGCCACCTCCTGCTCCCTGGCGCCGTCCAGCGTCTTGGTCAAAGTAGCCAGCTTCAACTCAAGATCTGTGTTGGAATCCTTGGCGGCGCTCAGCTCCTTGCCCTTCTCGACGAGACGACCCTGTAGCTCGCCATGGGCGTGGGCGTCCCTCTTGCGCTCACGCTTGAGCGCGGCAAGCTCTTCACCACTCGCCTTGAGATCGGCCTCCAGCTGCGTCACCTTCGTTTCCAACTCCTTCTTGGCGGCCTCGGCAGCTGCGGCAGCATCCTTTGCCTCCTTGAGAGCCCCGCCAAATGTCTGCTCTCGCGCGGCAAGCTCCTCCTCATGGCTGTCAAGATTGACCTTCCGCTGCGCCAACTCGCCTTCCCGCGCAAACAGCTCCTCGGCGGCAAGCCGCTGTTGCTCTTCAGCTTCAGCCTTCTCGAGGAGGAAGGCTTTCCGCGCCTCGACGAGCTGCGCCCGCTCCTCTGTAATGGACCGGAGGGCTTCCTGGTTGCGACTCCGGAGCTCCTCCGCATGCTTCTCGATATCCACTCCCGCCCTCGCGACAAGCGCTTCTCGGGATTCCAGCTTGGCCTGCCGGGCGTGGTAGAGTGACACCAGTTTCCACAGCAGCTCATCCTCCTCAGACTCGCCACTGCTGCTGCTCGGTGCATCAACCAGCGTCAGCCCAGCGGAGGCGAGCACCTCTCCATCAAAAGTTTCTCCTTCGACCGGCGCCCTGGAGCTTGACGCCCAGGGGAGCTTGATGAAGACGCCATCGCCGGCCTTCAAATAGGCGCCGGGCTGGGGCTCTTCGGAGCCTGGCGCTGCGGCAGCGGCAGAGGGATCGGCGGTCGGTGTAGCACCTTGCGCTCCTGCGGCCTCGGGGTCGTCAGTGCGATCGCCGGACCCCTCGTCGGCTTGTGCAGCGGCAGCCTTGGCGGCCTCTTCGCCGGCAGGATCATCAGCGCCGGCTCCTTCTTTGGTGGCGGCGTCGTCGTCAGTGTTGCCGCGCGCGTTCTCCTCGCCGGCGACCTCGGTCTCCATCGGCTCTGTGGTAGATGGATAAGAGGGAGAAAAGTCAAGCAAATATACAAAAAGAAAATCAGAAGAAGAAGAACCCAAGGGAAGTTTTCAAGCAAGAAGGATTACCTGTGCTGGGCTCTTCAGTCGTGGTCTCCACCACCGGGGGGTCGCTGGTGCTGTCCCTTGCCGGAGAACTGTCCCTTGCCGGAGACTTCTCCCTTGCCGGAGAACACTCCCTTGCCGGGGAATCCTCCCTTGGCGGTGTAGTTGAAGCAAATAGCATCTCGGGGGCGGCTTCCGGGTGCTCCTGGTGAGGCTTCTCTGCTCCTACACAAACCAACAGTCAGATGTCAGCGAAAGAAAGAACACCCATGCACGCCTAACAGCGGGAAGTAAACCATGTACTTACGCTGGGGGCTGTGCTGGGGGCTGCTTCGGGGAGTAGTTGCCGGGTCCGGCAAGGTGGTCTCGGGCGCGCCCCCTGCTGTCGCGGTGGGCTCATCCTCGATGACAATCACCGGAGCCTTGGCTTTCTTCGCCGCTCTCTGGGCCAGGGTCCTGAAAAGGAATGAGTTCAGAGTAAAGCAAATCAGATACAAGACAAAAACAGCAAGAATTGAAGAACTACAAGTACAGCAAAGAATCTTACTCTTCTTCTTCCTCGTCGGAGCTGAGCGCGGAGAGGTCGAAGTCCGGCCCTCTTTCGGCGCGACAAGGCGGAGGAGTAGGCTCCCTTGACCGCTTGGCGGGGGCAGCGGCAGGATCAGAAGCGGTGGTTCGGGAAGACCCCGCTCCAGTTGCCGCAGCAGCGTGAGGCGCTCCCGCGGCAACAGTGCTTGTCATGGTGGAGCGTGTCCCGCGGCGCGACGGCTGTTGACTCGTCTGCCGCCCTGCTACGTCCCCGGCCTTGCGGAGGCGCCTTCTTGGTGGAGCTGGGGGCTGCGCTGGGGGCTCTGCTTGCGGCAAGATGCTTGAAGATGGCGGGCCGCTCGCACCCTCGGCGGGCTCGCTCGACTCGGCGTCAGGCTCGGCAAGATCTCCCTCGCCGGCAAGCTCTCCGGCAAGCTCATCTCGATCGGCAAGGCTTGCCGCCTCTGCTACCTCTGCCTCCTCCATGGTGAATCCAAACTCGCCCGCGGCAGTGGCTGTCGCCACCTCTTCCGCCCTAGTGGCGATGCGCCGCATCTCTGCATCGGTGGTGTCGCAGGTGAGGCTTTTCTGCTCATCGGAGCGGACCGCCACCTCCACCAAGCCGTCGAAGAACTCCTGCACGACATCGTCTGCGGGCTCTTGCCAAGTTGGAACAATTCCATGCGAATCGCACAGAGGCATCATTGCACGGATGCGATCAAGCGAGGAATTGTTGCACAACGGGACGACGCCCTTCGGCAGCCTGAACCATTCGGGATGTTGAGGGTCGTGCTTGAACAGCTCCTTGAGCTTCGCGTCCAGTTCCAGGACGATGAAGTTGAAGTTGAGGCCCGGGCGCAGCCTCATGATGTCCGCCGGGCCCCCGAATTCCCAGGCGGGTCTCCTCCTCTCTTGCAGGGGGGCAATGCGGCGGCAAAGAAAATCTGCGCCAACAGCACCTACAGTGAGCCCGGCAAGCCTGAGGCGCAGGATCCGGGTGACGGCAATCTCCAACCTATCGTCTTCCGGGGCCAGGTTGCTCCAATCGTTGCCGCGCACTGCTGGGGCTTGGCGCTGGGTAGTAAACGGCTGCGGGTTCTCCTTGACGATCCAGCACCAGTCTGCTCTCCACTCCTCCCATTTGCTGCGGAGCTCCCCCTCCAGATAAGCTTCCTTCTTGCCGGCCCTCGAGATCCAGGCGATTCCGCCGGATAAAGGTTCTCCTCTCTCGACCCGGGGCATAAAGAAGTGGCGGAAAAGAGCTACGTTTGGGTGGACTCCGACAAAGTTTTCGTAGAGATGCGCGAAAACTGCCATGGTCAGAACAACATTGGGGGTGAAGTCAAGGAGGTGGAACCCGTAGGTGTTCATGATGTCGCAGAAGAATTCAGAGAAAGGCGGGCAGAGCCCGCAGTAGAAGAACAGCACGAAGAAGGGATATCCGTTCGGAGCCCGTTCGAAAGCGGCGGCGGAGAGTACCTTCGTGCGCGGATGTGCTCGCGTCTCCGTCGACCAGAAGAGGTAGTAGTACTCCCTCAGCTCCTTCGCGGCGAGCTCGGGGGGGGGGGGGGGGGGAGGTTGCCCGCTCCTTTCGCAGCGCCTCGAGCCGCAGCACCTCAGCCGACTTCACGGCCTTCCCGGCTTTCGGAGCCATGGCGGAGGTGGTGGGGGAGATCGACGGTGTTGGTGGCGCCGGTGGCGACGGGGGGCGGAGCGCTGCTCTCTTTCGGCTTTGGAAGAAGGGGGGAGCGGCGGAGATTTTCTGAGATTGGGACAGCAACTGGTGAGATGGGGGAACTGCCCCTGTTTCCCCCACTTATAAAAAGGGAGGGGGCGGACGTTCCGTTTTTCCGAATAAAGAAGCCACCCACGATCTCTCCTACGACGCCGCATTCAACGCGTGCCGTTGGGGGAGGGCGCGGTGGATACGGAGTAAGATACGGCGTAAACCAGGCCGCGCATGCCCGTGCACTATTTTGGGCCTGGCCCAACAGCGCTCGGCACCGTGTGTGGCCCAGGCCCGGGGGCTCCTATCGGTGTACTAGAGTAGGGGTACCCTAGTATCCCGAACTTGTGCACGGGCAGTCGCAGCACCCCGCGGCAAGGCTTGCCGGGTGACCGCCAAGGTCCTCCGTGGTTCCTTTGGAGCCATTCAAGAACAAAGTGTTTAAGCCAAAAAGACAAGACCCCGGCAAGAGGAGCTTGCCGGGAAGGCCAACCAAGGCATTTCAAGGAACTTGCCGCGACGTGCCACGCGTCCCGGCAAGGCCCGGTGAGCGACAAGCTTCCGGACGCGACAAGACAACGACCGCGGCAAGGCGCTTGCCGCGGCAAGCTACCACTCTGTACCCGCGCTCCAGCACACCCACCAACGTGTCGCCCTGAGGCCTTTCCAGGTGCGCGTGGCAAGAGGCTGTGCAGCCAGCGGTGCGAGGTGGCGAGCGATGCTGACAAGACTACCATCGTGGCAAGCGGTGGCGCCGCTGACGGTCCCTTTTCTGCACTGTTTGGGCGACACAGACGGGCATTTAATGCCTTTCTCCCCTGCCGTCAGGGTTAGGTAGGATACACTGTTTAGGTAGTTGTACCAACCGCAACTCTTTCCATTTTTACCCTTGCCCGCGTTGCCACCTGTCGGTGACCCCTTGAGCATATAAAAGGAGGCCCATGCGCAACGTAGAGGGGGGTTCGAAGGGTTCAAAAACCAGAAAACACTCACGCTCGGTCTCGCAGCTAGTGTGTACTGTAGCGCTCATCGCTCTCGAGCAAGAACACAATACAATCAGACAAGCAGCAGTAGGAGTATTATCTCTCCGGAGAGCTCCGAAGCTGGGTAAACCGCTCGCGTGCTTCGCCTCGATCCGCTCTTCGTGCGATCTCCGCCCCCCGCCGAACCGAAAGGGGCCCGGTCCGCCGGCCCCATAGGTGTTCGTTCCCACCACACCTTGCAACTCTTTCTGTCACTGAGTAAGGACACCGCAAGATTGAAGCCAAAGCTAAGAACTTCTCCCCATTGCAAGAACTACCAATCTAGTTGGCCAAACCAAAAAGATAATTCGAAGAGACTTGCGAAGTTAACTCAATCATACATAAAAGAATTCAGAGAAGAATCAAATATTTTCCATAGATAATACTGTATCATAAACCAACAATTCATCGGTCTCAACAAACACACCGCAAAAAGAAGATTACATCGAATAGATCTCCAGGAGAGAGGGGGAGAACATTGTATTGAGATCCAAAAAGAGAGAAGAAGCCATCTAGCTACTAGCTATGGACCCGAAGGTCTGAAGTAAACTACTCACACTTCATCAAAGGGGCTATGGTGATGATGTAGAAGCCCTCCGTGGTGGATGCCCTCTCCGGCGGAGCTCCGTAACAGGCTCCAAGATGGGATCTCGTGGATACAGAAGGTTGCAGCGGTGGAATTAGGTTTTTGGCTCCTGTTCGGGGATACGTAGGTATATATAGGAGGAAGGAGTACGTCGGTGGAGCTCCGAGGGGCCCACGAGGTAGGGGGGCGCGCCCAGGGGGCGTCCTCCACCCTCATGACCTCCTCGGAGGCTTCTTGGAGTAGGGTCCAAGTCTCCTGGATCATGTTCGGTTGGAAAATCACGATCCCGAAGGTTTCATTCTGTTTGGACTCCGTTTGATATTCTGTTTCTTCGAAATACTGAAAAAGGCAAAAAACAGCAATTCTGGGTTGGGCGTCCGGTTAATAGGTTAGTCCCCAAAGTAATATAAAAGTGAAAAATAAAGCCCAATATAGTCCAAAATAGTAGATAAAGTAGCATGGAGCAATCAAAAATTATAGATACGTTGGAGACGTATCAGGCATCCCCAAGCTTAATTCCTACTCGTCCTCGAGTAGGTAAATGATAAAAATAGATTTTTTTGATGCGGAGTGATACTTTGGCATAATTTCAATGTAAATCTTCTTAATCATGGTATGAATATTCAGATCCGAAAGATTCAAGACAAAAGTTCATATTGACATAAAAATAATAATACTTCAAGCATACTAACAAAGCAATTATGTCTTCTCAAAATAACATGGCCAAAGGAAGTTATCCCTACAAAATCATATAGTCTGGCTATGCTCCATCTTCCCCACACAAAGTATTTAAATCATGCACAACCCCGATGACAAGCCAAGCAATTGTTTCATACTTTAACATTTTCAAAACTTTTTCAATCTTCACGCAATACATGAGTGTGAGCCATGGATATAGCACTATATGTGGAATAGAACGGTGGTTGTGGAGAAGACAAAAAGAGGGAAGATAGTCTCACATCAACTAGGCGTATCAATGGGCTATGGAGATGCCCATCAATAGATATCAATGTGAGTGAGTAGGGATTGACATGCAACGGATGCACTAGAGCTATAAGTATATGAAAGCTCAACAAAAGAAACTAAGTGGGTGTGCATCCAACTCGCTTGCTCACAAAGACCTAGGGCATTTTGAGGAAGCCCATCATCGGAATATACAAGCCAAGTTCTATAATGAAAAATTCCCACTAGTATATGAAAGTGACGAAATGAGAGACTCTCTATCATGAAGATCATGGTGCTACTTTGAAGCACAAGTGTGGTAAAAGGATAGTAGCATTGTCCCTTCTCTCTTTTTCTCTCATCTTTTTTATTTGGGCCTTTTCTCTTTTTTTTATGGCCTCTTTTTTTTCGTCCGGAGTCTCATCCCGACTTGTGGGGGAATCATAGACTCCATCATCCTTTCCTCACTTGGGACAATGCTCTAATAATGATGATCATCACACTTTTATTTTTCTTACAACTCAACAATTACAACTCGATACTTAGAACAAAATATGACTCTATATGAATGCCTCCGGCGGTGTACTGGGATATGCAATGAAACATGAGTGACATGTATGGAAGAATTATGAAAGGTGGCTTTTGCCACAAATACGATGTCAACTACATGATCATGCTAGCAATATGACAATGATGGAGCGTGTCATAATAAACAGAACGGTGGAAAGTTGCATGGCAATATATCTCGGAATGGCTATGGAAATGCCATGATAGGTAGGTATGGTGGCTGTTTTGAGGAAGGTTTATGGTGGGTGTATGATACCGGCGAAAGGTGAACGGTATTAGAGAGGCTAGCAATGGTGGAAGGATGGGAAAAAGTGCGTATAATCCATGGACCCAACATTAGTCATAAAGAACTCATATACTTATTGCAAAAATCTAGAAGTTATCAAAGCAAAGTATTGCGCGCATGCTCCTAGGGGGATAGATTGGTAGGAAAAGACCATCGCTCGTCCCCGACCGCCACTCATAAGGAAGACAATCAATAAATAAATCATGCTCCGAGTTCATCACATAACGGTTCACCATACGTGCATGCTACGGGAATCACAAACTTCAACACAAGTATTCTTTAAATTCACAACTACTCAACTAGCATGACTCTAATATTATCACCTTCATATCTCAAAACAATTATCAAGCATCAAACTTACCTTAGTATTCAACGCACTCAAAAGAAAGTTTCACATATCTTGAATACCAAGTATATTATCATTAAGCAAATTACCATGCTACTAACAACTCTCAAAATAATCTAAGTGAAGCATGAGAGATCAAGTTTCTTTAAAAGAAATCCACTACCGTGCTCTAAAAGATCTCAGTGAAGCACTAGAGCAAAAATTATCACGCTCAAAAGAGATAAGTGAAGCACTATGAGCAAACTATCGAGCTCAAAAGATATAAGTGAAGCACATAGAGTATTCTAACAAATTTCAATTCATGTATGGCTCTCTCAAAAGGTGTGTACAGCAAGGATGATTGTGGTAAACTAACAAGCAAAGACGCAAATAATACAAGACGCTCCAAGCAAAACACATATCATGTTGGTGAATAAAAATATAGCTCCAAGTAAATTACCGATGGAAGTGGACGAAAGAGGGGATGCCTTCCGGGGCATCTCCAAGCTTTGACTTTTTGGTGTCCTTGGATTATCTTGGGGGTGCCATGGGAATCCCCAAGTTTAGGCTCTTGCCACTCCTTGTTCCATAATCCATCAAAAGAATTCACCCAAAACTTGAGAACTTCACAACACAAAACTCAACAGAAATCTCGTGAGCTCCGTTAGAGAAAGAAAACAAAAGACTACTTCAAGGTACTGTAATGAACTCATTATTTATTTATATTGGTGTTAAACCTACTGTATTCCAACTTCTCTATGGTTTATAAACTATTTTACTAGCCATAGATTCATCAAAATAAGCAAACAACACACGCAAAACAGAATCTGTCAAAAACAGAACAGTCTGTAGTAATCTGTAACTAACGCAAACTTCTGGAACTCTAAAAATTCTACAAAAATAGGAAGTCCTGGAAAATTTGTTTGCTGATCAGAAGCATAAAGAAATGCAAAATCACGTTCCTGTGATTTATCATAACTAAATTCGTGCGCGCAAAGTTTCTGTTTTTCAGCAGAATCAAATCAACTATCATCGTAGGTTATCCTATAGGTCCTACTTGGCACAAATACTAACTAAAACATAAAACCACATCCAAACAGAAGGTGGATGGATTATTTATTCCTAAACATAATCAAAAACAGAAAACTAAAAATAAAATTGGGTTGCCTCCCAACAAGCGCTTTTCTTTAAAGCCTTTTTAGCTAGGCATTGAGAATTTTAATGATGCTCACATGAAAGACAAGATTTGAAGCGCAAAGAGAGCATCATGAAACACATGACAAAACACATCTAAGTCTAACATACTTCCTATGCATAGGCATATTATAAGCAAACAAATTTGCAAGGCAAACAAAAACTAGCATATGAAAGGAAGAACAAAGAGATGATAGCAATCTCAACATGAAGAGAGGTAATTTAGTAATATGAAAATTTCTACAACCATATTTTCCTCTCTCATAATAATTACATGTAGGATCATAAGCAAATTCAACAAAATAGCTATCACATAACATATTCTCAACACGATCCACATGCATGTAAAGTTGACACTCTTCAAAATAGTGGGATTAACATTAACTAAAGTCATGACCTCTCCAAACCCACTTTTATCAAAAAATTCATAAGATTGAATATTCTCCAAATATGTGGGATCTAAAGTTGACACTCTTCCAAACCGACTTTCGATATTATTGCAAACAATATTATCAATCTCATATTCATCATGGGGATTAAATAAATTTTCAAGATCATAAGAAAAATCACCCCAATCATGGTCATTGCCACAAATAGTGGACACAACAAAACTAGCATCCCCAAGCTTAGGGTTTTGCATATTATTAGCATAATTGACATCAAGAGGATTTATAGTAAAATCATTGCAATCATGCTTTTCATCGAAGGAACTATCAAGTATGGGCGCAATAGCAACGATCTCATGTTTAACATAAGGAACTATAACAAATTCATCTTCATGAATATTGGCATCATGGCCACAAGGATAGCAAGTATCATGTTCATCAAGGGATATTTCAATCAAATCATCGGAATCATCATTATCTATAGATTCATGCATATCATTACTTCCTTCCAAAGCAGCGGTCATTCTCTCAATAAATTCTTTGACACAGACATTATGAGCATCGTTTTCATAGCAATATTTAAGTATGTCAAAATTTTCAGATTCGTAGAGAGTAATGTCATACTTTTCAATCAAAGAAGCAACTTCATAAGCACCCTTAAAAGCAACAAATTCTTCAATTTGTTCGATATCACAGTAACTGTAAACACCCTTTGCATAAGAAGATAAGATTTCATTTTCATTAAACTCACATTGGTAGGGAAGGTGTTTTTTAGGGTTTTCAGAACAACAAGTAAAATCATATTCCCAACATAAATTCCAAGCATAACATTGCAAACGTTGAATTTGACTCCATAATAGTTTCCCTTTTTCAGATATACCGTGTCGCACATAACAAGCATGCTCATCTAAAGATTTGCCCTCAACTAAGCTAGTTGGGGTTTCATCACGAGCACATAGAGATCGAAGATGATCCAAGTAGAATACTTTAAGTGGATCCATATCAATAGATTTTCAGTGAGCGAAGATGCAAGCATATAGAAGGCACAAGGAAACACAAACAAAGATACATACGGGAAGAAGGCGAACGAAAAAGAGAGGGCGAATAAAACGGCAAGGGTGAAGTGGGGGAGAGGAAAACGAGAGGAAAATGGCAAATAATGTAATGCGAGAGATAGGGATTGTGATTGGTACTTGGTATGTTGACTTTTGCGTAAGCCTCCCCGGCAACGGCGCCAGAAATCCTTCTTGATATGTCTCGAGCTTGCATTGTTTTTCCCCGAAGAGGAGAAGATGATGCAGCACAGTAGCGTAAGTATTTCCCTCAGTTTTCGAGAACCAAGGTATCAATCCAGTAGGAGGTCACGCGCAAGTCCCTCGTACCTGCACAAAACGATAGCTACTCGCAACCAACGCGATTAGGGGTTGTCAATCCCTTCACGGTCACTTACGAGAGTGAGATCTGATAGAGATAATATTTTTGGTGTTTTTGGTATAAAGATGCAAAGTAAAAAGTAAAAGCAAAGCAAGTAAATAAAGTGATGGAGATTGATATGATGAGAATAAACCCGGGGGCCATAGGTTTCACTAGTGGCTTCTCTCAAGAGCATAAATATTCTACGGTGGGTGAACAAATTACTGTTGAGCAATTGATAGAATTGAGCATAGTTATGAGTATATCTAGGCAATGATCATGTATATAGCATCACGTCCGTGACAAGTAGATCGAAACGATTCTGCATCTACTACTATTACTCCACTCATCGACCGCTATCCAGCATGCATCTAGAGTATTAAGTTAAAAATAGAGTAACGCCTTAAGCAAGATGACATGATGTAGAGGAATAAATTCATCCAATATGATAAATACCCCATCTTGTTATCCTCAATGGCAACAATACAATACGTGCCTTGCAACTCTTTCTGTCACTAAGTAAGGACACCACAAGATTGAACCCAAAGCTAAGCACTTCTCCCATTGCAAGAACTACCAATCTAGTTGGCCAAACCAAAAAGATAATTCGAAGAGACTTGCGAAGATAACTCAATCATACATAAAAGAATTCAGAGAAGAATCAAATATTTTCCATAGATAATACTGGATCATAAACCCACAATTCATCGGTCTCAACAAACACACCGCAAAAAGAAGATTACATCGAATAGATCTCCACGAGAGAGGGGGAGAACATTGTATTGAGATCCAAAAAGAGAGAAGAAGCCATCTAGCTACTAGCTATGGACCCGAAGGTCTGAAGTAAACTACTCACACTTCATCGGAGGGGCTATGGTGATGGTGTAGAAGCCCTCCGTCGTGGATGCCCTCTCCGGCGGAGCTTCGGAATAGGCTCCAAGATGGGATCTCATGGATACAGAAGGTTGCGGCGGTGGAATTAGGTTTTTGGCTCCTGTTCTGATCATTTGGGGATACGTAGGTATATATAGGAGGAAGGAGTACGTCGGTGGAGCTCCGAGGGGCCCATGAGGTAGGGGGGCGCGCCCAGGGGGGCGCCCTCCACCCTCGTGACCTCCTCGGAGGCTTCTTGGAGTAGGGTCCAAGTCTCCTGGATCACGTTCGGTTGGAAAATCATGATCCCGAAGGTTTCATTCCGTCTGGACTCCGTTTGATATTCTGTTTCTTCGAAATACTGAAAAAGGCAAAAAACAGCAATTCTGGGCTGGGCCTCCGGTTAATAGGTTAGTCCCAAAAGTAATATAAAAGTGAAATATAAAGCCCAATATAGTCCAAAACAGTAGATAAAGTAGCATGGAGCAATCCGAAATTATAGATACGTTGGAGACGTATCAGCGGACTGGAGGGAGCTGTGAGTGGATCTGATGTGAATCCGGACTGCCTTCTTGGGGGGGGGGGGGGTCACTTGTGTGTTCCTGCCCTTGTGCATCTAGGCTGATTCCACGTCGCCAATCCTATTCTGTGTCAAAGTTAGTTTGTAAAAGCAAATACTTGAGGGTAGCTGAACGTCCTCTTGTGGTTTGACCGAGGGTGCCTGATCGGAGCCTGGTTAACCCAGCCGTTATACCCTAAAGTAGCGCGGACTCCTCAGTTGGTGTCCGGATAGTTGGCTGCCATATCAAAATTTTGATAGGCAGGCACGACTCGCCACTCCAGCAGCGGTATCATTCCCGCTCTAAGGGTGGGGTTCGGCCATGCCCATAGATGTGACTATATCACACGGGGCTGGCCTAATGATTTGCCACGTGGAATCTAGTCAACGTGGTTCGTCCCGTTAACATATGGTAATTACTGTATGAGGGGAAAGTGCCGAAGACTTATTCTTTGGCGTGGTATTTGTTTGGTGATCCGAAGACAACCGTTAGAGTGGTGGGCCGGTAAAACTTGACCTTTGCACCTGGCATCTTTTAGAAGATGTTATTTGTGGTTTCAAACCCGCGGGGGCTTTATGTGAGATGGAGCCCCCAGACTACCGGGTCCAGAGGTAGCGCAATTAAATTGCTGTGGTTGATATTGTCCGGACGGTCGATGTGATCGGGGGAGATCGGCCGTACTTTTATGCTCTGGAAGATCTTTTGACTTCGCCGTTGGTGGACTCCTCCCCTCATTGTTTCCGGCACACGACCGGCCGCTTTGTTTTGAGGATCCGGCATTCTCCATTGGTATGCTTGGCTGTCCTTCTAGGAGTACCATGTATTTCACATGGTTGATTGAGTATGTTGCTCGGGCCGGATAGGCTTAAGCTGTTCTTTGTCCGCCGACCGGACTGGGAGTTGCTGGATTTGGCACCAACATCCTTGACTTGTCGTTTATGACAATTGCGCCAAGGCTTGAGGATGCCTCTTCGTGTATCCTTCGTATTGTCATGGACCATTGTGGTGTGTTGACGTTGTTGGAAATATGCCCTAGAGGCAATAATAAAAGGATTATTATTATATTTCCTTATTCATGATAATTGTCTTTATTCATGCTATAATTGTATTATCCGGAAATCGTAATACACGTGTGAATACATAGACCATAATATGTCCCTAGTAAGCCTCTAGTTGACTAGCTCGTTGATCAACAGATAGTCATGGTTTCCTGACTATGGACATTAGATGTCGTTGATAACGGGATCACATCATTAGGAGAATGACGTGATGGACAAGACCCAATTCTAAGCATAGCACAAGATCGTGTAGTTCGTTTAGCTAGAGCTTTTCCAATGTCAAGTATCTTTTCCTTAGACCATGAGATCATGTAACTCCCGGATACCGTAGGAGTGCTTTAGGTGTACCAAACATCACAACGTAACTGGGTGACTATAAAGGTGCACTACAGGTATCTCCAAAAGTGTCTGTTGGGTTGACAAGGATCGATACTGGGATTTGTCACTCCGTATGACGGAGAGGTATCTCTGGGCCCACTCGGTAATGCATCATCATAATGAGCTCAAAATGACCAAGTGTCTGGTCACGGGATCATGCATTACGGTACGAGTAAAGTGACTTGCTGGTAACGAGACTGAACGAGGTATTGGGATACCGACGATCGAGTCTCGGGCAAGTAACATACCAATTGACAAAGGGAATTGTATACGGGGTTGATTGAATCCTCGACATCGTGGTTCATCCGATGAGATCATCCAGGAGCATGTGGGAGCCAACATGGGTATCCAGATCCCGCTGTTTGTTATTGACCGGAGAGCCGTCTCGGTCATGTCTACGTGTCTCCCGAACCCGTAGGGTCTACACACTTAAGGTTCGGTGACGCTAGGGTTGTAGAGATATGAGTATGCAGCAAACCGAAAGTTGTTCGGAGTGCCGGATGAGATCCCGGACGTCACGAGGAGTTCAGGAATGGTCCGGAGGTAAAGAATAATATATAAGAAGTGCAGTTTCGGCCATCGGGAGAGTTTCGGGGGTCACCGGTATTGTACCGGGACCACCGGAAGGGTCCTGGGGGTCCATCGGGTGGGGCCACCTATCCCGGAGGGCCCCGTAGGCTGAAGTGGGGAGGGGACCAGCCCTTGGTGGGCTGGTGCGCCCCCCTGGGCCCCCCTCTGCGCCTAGGGTTGGGAACCCTAGGGAGGGGGCGCCTCCACTTGCCTTGGGGGGCACTCCACCCCCTTGGCCGCCGCCCCCCCCCTAGAGATCCCATCTCTAGGTCCGGCGCCCCCCTGGGGGCCTATATAAAGGAGGGGGGAGGGAGGGCAGCGGCACCCTGAAGTCTTGGCGCCTCCCTCTCCCCTGCTACACCTCTCCCTCTCGCAGAAGCTCGGTGAAGCTCTGCCGGAACTCTGCTACATCCACCACCACGCCGTCATGTTGCTGGATCTTCATCAACCTCTCCTTCCCCCTTGCTGGATCAAGAAGGAGGAGACGTCATCCGCTCCGTACGTGTGTTGAACGCGGAGGTGCTGTCCGTCTGGCACTTGGTCATCGGTGATTTGGATCATAATGAGTACGACTCCATCAACCCCGTTCTCTTGAACGCTTCCGCTCGCGATCTACAAGGGTATGTAGATGCACTCCTATCACTCGTTGCTAGATGAACTCATAGATGGATCTTGGTGAAACCGTAGGAAAAATTTTATTTTCTGCAATGTTCTCCAACAGTGGTATCAGAGCCAGGTTTATGCGTAGTTCTCTAGTGCACGAGTAGAACACAAATTTGTTGTGGGCGTAGATGTTGTCAACTTTCTTGCCGCTACTAGTCTTATTTTGTTTCAGCGGTATTGTGGGATGAAGTATCCCGGACCGACCTTACACGTACGCTTACATGAGACAGTTTCCACCGACTGACATGCACTAGTTGCATAACGTGGTTAGCGGGTGTCTGTCTCTCCCACTTTAGTTGGAGCGGATTCGATGAAAAGGGTCCTTATGAAGGGTAAATAGAAGTTGACAAATCACGTTGTGGCTTTTTCATAGGTAAGAAAACGTTCTTGCTAGAACCCTATTGCAGCCACGTAAAAGATACAACTACAATTAGAGGACGTCTACCTTGTTTTTGCAGCAATTGCCTTGTGATGTGATATGGCCAAAAGTTGTGATGAATGATGAATGATATATTGTGATGTATGAGATCATGTTCTTGTAATAGGAATCACGACTTGCATGTCGATGAGTATGACAACCGGCAGGAGCCATAGGAGTTGTCTTAATTATTGTAAGACCTGCGTGTCAATGAATTAACGCCATGTAATTACTTTCCTTTATTGCTAAAACATTAGCCATAGTAGTAGAAGTAATAGTTGGCGAGCAACTTCATGGAGACACGATGATGGAGATCATGATGATGGAAATCATGGTGTCATGCCGGTGACAAAGATGATCATGGAGCCCCGAAGATGGAGATCAAAGGAGCTATATGATATTGGCCATATCATGTCACTACTATATAATTGCATGTGATGTTTATTATGTTTATGCATCTTGTTTACTTAGAACGACGGTAGTAAATAAGATGATCCCTTATAATAATTTCAAGAAAGTGTTCTCCCCTAACTGTGCGCCGTTGCTAAAGTTCGTCGTTTCGAAGCACCACGTGATGATCGGGTGTGATAGATTCTTACGTTCACATACAACGGGTGTAAGACAGTTTTACACATGCAAAAACACTTAGGGTTAACTTGACGAGCCTAGCATGTACAGACATGGCCTCGGAACACAGAGACCGAAAGGTCGAACATGAGTCGTATGGAAGATACGATCAACATGGAGATGTTCACCGATGATGATTAGTCCGTCTCACATGATGATCGGACACGGCCTAGTCGACTCAGATCGTGTAACACTTAGATGACTAGATGGATGTCTAATCTGAGTGGGAGTTCATTAAATAATTTGATTAGATGAACTTAATTACCATGAACTTGGTCTAAAACCTTTGCAAATATGTCTTGTAGATCAAATGGCCAACGCTCATGTCAACATGAACTTCAACGCGTTCCTAGAGAAAACCAAGCTGAAAGATGATGGCAGCAACTATACGGACTGGGTCCGGAACCTGAGGATCATCCTCATAGCTGCCAGGAAAGCATATGTCCTAGAAGGACTGCTAGGTGAAGCACCCATCCCAGAGAACCAAGACGTTATGAACGCTTGGCAGTCACGTGCTGCTGATTACTCCCTCGTTCAGTGCAGCATGCTTTACAGCCTAGAACCGGGGCTCCAAAAGCGTTTTGAGCAACACGGAGGATATGAGATGTTCGAGGAGCTGAAAATGGTTTTCCAAGCTCATGCCCGGGTCGAGAGATATGAAGTCTCCGACAAGTTCTATAGTTGTAAGATGGAGGAAAATAGTTCTGTCAGTGAGCACATACTCAAAATGTCTGGGTTGCACAACCGCCTGTCCCAGCTGGACATTAACCTCCCGGACGAGGCGGTCATTAACAGAATCCTTCAGTCGCTCCCACCGAGCTACAAGAGCTTTGTGATGAACTACAATATGCAGGGGATGGTGAAAACTATTCCTGAAGTATTTTCAATGCTAAAGTCGGCAGAGGTAGAAATCAAGAAAGAACATCAAGTGTTGATGGTCAATAAAACCACCAAGTTCAAGAAGGGCAAGGGTAAGAATAACTTCAAGAAGGACGGCAAGGATGTTGCCGCGCCCGGTAATCCAGTTGCCGGGAAGAAGTCAAAGAATGGACCCAAGCCTGAGACTGAGTGCTTTTATTGCAAGGGGAAGGGTCACTAGAAGCGGAACTGCCCCAAATACTTAGCATACAAGAAGGCCGGCAACACTAAAGGTATATGTGATATACATGTAATTGATGTGTACCTTACCAGTACTCGTAGTAACTCCTGGGTATTTGATACCGGTGCTGTTGCTCATATTTGTAACTCACAGTAGGAGCTGCGGAATAAGCGGAGACTGGCGAAGGACGAGGTGACGATGCGCGTCGGGAATGGTTCCAAGGTCGATGTGATCGCCGTCGGCACGCTACCTCTACATTTACCTACGGGATTAGTTTTAAACCTCAATAATTGTTATTTAGTGCCAAGTTTGAGCATGAACATTGTATCTGGATCTCATTTGATACAAGATGGCTACTCATTTAAATCTGAGAATAATGGTTGTTCTATTTATATGAGAGATATGTTTTATGGTCATGCCCCGGTGGTCAATGGTTTATTCTTAATGAATCTCGAACGTAATGTTACACATATTCATAGTGTGAATACCAAAAGATGTAAAGTTGATAACGATAGTCCCACATACTTGTGGCACTGCCGCCTTGGTCACATTGGTGTCAAGCGCATGAAGAAGCTCCATGCTGATGGACTTTTAGAGTCTCTCGATTATGAATCATTTGACACATGCGAACCATGCCTCATGGGCAAAATGACCAAGACTCCGTTCTCCGGAACAATGAAGCGAGCAACCAACTTATTGGAAATCATACATACCGATGTGTGCGGTCCAATGAGCATTGAGGCTCGCGGAGGATATCGTTATGTTCTCACTCTCACTGACGACTTGAGTAGATATGGGTATGTCTACTTAATGAAACACAAGTCTGAGACCTTTGAAAAGTTCAAGGAATTTCAGAATGAGGTAGAGAATCAATGTGACCAAAAGATAAAGTTCCTACGATCAGATCGTGGAGGAGAATATTTAAGTCACGAATTTGGTACGCACTTAAGGAAATGTGGAATCGTTTCACAACTCATGCCGCCTGGAACACCTCAGCGTAACGGTGTGTCCAAACATCGTAATCGCACTCTATTGGATATGGTGCGGTCTATGATGTCCCTTACCGATTTACCCCTATCATTTTGGCGATACGCTCTAGAGACAGCTACATTCACTTTAAATAGGGCTCCGTCTAAATCCGTTGAGATGACACCGTATGAATTATGGGTTGGGAAGAAACCTAAGCTGTCGTTTCTAAAAGTTTGGGGATGTGATGCTTATGTCAAGAAACTTCAACCTGAAAAGCTCGAACCCAAGTCGGAAAAATGCGTCTTCATAGGATACCCTAAGGAAACCATTGGATATACCTTCTACTTAAGATCCGAGGGCAAGATCTTTGTTGCCAAGAACGGATCCTTTCTGGAAAAAGAGTTTCTCTCAAAAGAAGTAAGTGGGAGGAAAGTAGAACTCGATGAAGTACTACCTCTTGAACCGGAAAGTAGTGGAGCTCAGGAAAATGTTCCTGTGGTGCCTACACCAACTAGAGAGGAAATTAATGATCAAGGTACTTCGGATCAAGTTGCTATTGAACTTCGTAGGTCCACTAGGACACGTTCCACACCAGAGTGGTATGGCAACCCTGTCCTGGAAATAATGTTGTTAGACAATGGTGAACCTTCAAACTATGAAGAAGTGATGGCGGGCCCAGATTCCAACAAACGGCTTGAAGCCATGCAATCCGAGATAGAATCCATGTACGAAAACAAAGTATGGACTTTGACAGACTTGCCCGATGATCGGCGAGCGATAGAAAACAAATGGATCTTTAAGAAGAAGACGAACGCGGATGGTAATGTTACCATCTATAAAGCTCGACTTGTCGCTAAGGGTTATCGGCAAGTTCAAGGGGTTGACTAGGATGAGAATTTCACTCCCGTAGCGAAGCTGAAGTCCGTCCGAATCATGTTAGCAATTGCCGCATACTATGATTATGAGATATGGCAGATGGACGTCAAAACGGCATTCCTTAACGGCTATCTTAACGAAGAACTGTATATGATGCAGGCGGAAGGTTTTGTCGATCCTAAGAATGCTAACAAAGTATGCAAGCTCCAGCGATCCATTTATGGGCTGGTGCAAGCATCTCGGAGTTGGAACATTCGCTTTGATGAGATGATCAAAGCGTTTGGGTTTATGCAGACTTATGGAGAAGCCTGCATTTACAAGAAAGTGAGTGGGAGCTCTGTAGCATTTCTCATATTATATGTAGATGACATACTCTTTATGGGAAATGATATAGAACTTTTGGACAGCATTAAGGCCTACTTGAATAAGTGTTTTTCAATGAAGGACCTTGGAGAAGCTGCTTACATATTAGGCATCAACATCTATAGGGATAGATCAAGATGCCTCATAGGTCTTTCACAAAGCACATACCTTGATAAGATTTTGAAGAAGTTCAAAATGGATCTGTCCAAGAAAGGGTTCTTACCTGTATTGCAAGGTGTGAGATTGAGCTCGGCTCAATGCCCGACCACGGCAAAAGATAAAGAAGAGATGAGTGTCATCTCATATGCTTCAGCCATAGGATCTATTATGTATGCCATGTTGTGTACCAGACCTGATGTAAACCTTGCCGTAAGTTTGGTAGGTAGGTACCAAAGTAATCCCGGCAAGGAACACTGGACAGCGGTCAAGAATATCCTGAAGTACCTGAAAAGGACAAAGGACATGTTTCTCATTTATGGAGGTGACGAAGAGCTCGTCGTAAAGGATTACGTCGACGCTAGCTTTGACACAGATCTGGATGACTCTAAGTCACAAACCGGATACGTGTATATGTTGAATGGTGGAGCAGTGAGATGGTGCAGCTACAAGCAGAGTGTCGTGGAGGGATCTACATGTGAAGCGGAGTACATGGCAGCCTCGGAGGCAGCGCATGAAGCAATTTGGGTGAAGGAGTTCATCACCGACCTAGGAGTCATACCCAATGTGTCGGGGCCGATCAAACTCTTCTGCGACACCACTGGAGCTATTGCCCTTGCTAAGGAGCCTAGGTTTCACAAGAAGACCAGGCACATCAAGCGTCGTTGCAACTCCATCCGTGAAAATGTTCAAGATGGAGATATAGATATTTGCAAAGTACACACGGATCTGAATGTCGCAGATCCGTTGACTAAACCTCTTTCGTGAGCAAAACATGATCAACACCAGAACTCTATGGGTGTTCGATTCATCACAATGTAACTAGATTATTGACTCTAGTGCAAGTGGGAGACTGTTGGAAATCTTCCCTAGAGGCAATAATAAAAGGATTATTATTATATTTCCTTATTCATGATAATTGTCTTTATTCATGCTATAATTGTATTATCCGGAAATTGTAATACACGTGTGAATACATAGACCATAATATATCCCTAGTAAGCCTCTAGTTGACTAGCTCGTTGATCAACATATAGTCATGGTTTCCTGACTATGGACATTAGATGTCATTGATAACGGGATCACATCATTAGGAGAATGATGTGATGGACAAGACCCAATTCTAAGCATAGCACAAGATCGTGTAGTTCGTTTTGCTAGAGATTTTCCAATGTCAAGTATCTTTTCCTTAGACCATGAGATCGTGTAACTCCCGAATACCGTAGGAGTGCTTTGGGTGTACCAAACGTCACAACGTAACTGGGTGACTATAAAGGTGCACTACAGGTATCTCTGAAAGTGTCTGTTGGGTTGACACGGATCGAGACTGGGATTTGTCACTCCGTATGACGGAGAGGTATCTCTGGGCCCACTCGGTAATGCATCATCATAATGAGCTCAAAGTGACCAAGTGTCTGGTCACGGGATCATGCATTACGGTACGAGTAAAGTGACTTGCCGCGAACGAGACTGAACGAGGTATCGGGATACCGACGATCGAGTCTCGGGCAAGTAACATACCAATTGACAAAGGGAATTGTATACGGGGTTGATTGAATCCTCGACATCGTGGTTCATCCGATGAGATCATCGAGGAGCATGTGGGAGCCAACATGGGTATCCAGATCCCGCTGTTGGTTATTGACCGGAGAGCCGTCTCGGTCATGTCTACGTGTCTCCCGAACCCATAGGGTCTACACACTTAAGGTTCGGTGATGCTAGGGTTGTAGAGATATGAGTATGCAGCAAACCTAAAGTTGTTCGGAGTCCCGGATGAGATCCCGGACATCACGAGGAGTTCCGGAATGGTCCGGAGGTAAAGAATAATATATAGGAAGTGCAGTTTCGGCCATCGGGAGAGTTTCGGGGGTCACTGGTATTGTACCGGGACCACCGAAAGGGTCCCGGGGGTCCATCAGGTGGGGCCACCTATCCCAGAGGGCCCCGTGGGCTGAAGTGGTGAGGGGACCAGCCCCTGGTGGGCTGGTGCGCCCCCCCTGGGCCCCCCTCTGCACCTAGGGTTGGGAACCCTAGGGGAGGGGGCGCCTCCACTTGCCTTGGGGGGCACTCCACCCCCCTTGGCCGCCGCCCCCCTAGAGATCCCATCTCTAGGGCCGGCGCCCCCCCTGGGGGCCTATATAAAGGAGGGGGGAGGGAGGGCAGCGGCACCCTGAAGTCTTGGCGCCTCCCTCTCCCCTGCTACACCTCTCCCTCTCGCAGAAGCTCGGTGAAGCTCTGCCGGAACTCTGCTGCATCCACCACCACGCCGTCGTGCTGCTGGATCTTCATCAACCTCTCCTTCCCCCTTGCTGGATCAAGAAGGAGGAGACGTCATCCGCTCCGTATGTGTGTTGAACGCGGAGGTGCTGTACGTCCGGCACTTGGTCATCGGTGATTTGGATCATGACGAGTACGACTCCATCAACCCCGTTCTCTTGAACGCTTCCGCTCGCGATCTACAAGGGTATGGAGATGCACTCCTATCACTCGTTGCTAGATGAACTCATAGATGGATCTTGGTGAAACCATAGGAAATTTTTTATTTTCTCCAACGTTCTCCAACAGACGTCGGGGTATGTGCGTTGGGTTCTCTTGATTAGGTTGAGGTAGCAAGTTATGCCGTGTGTGCCCTTTTTCGGGGTGGTCGAGTCCGTATTTTTCGGTGGCCAGGACCTTGGTCCACCTGTCCACGAGCGAATCTTGGTCAGCTTTAAGCTGCTGTTGCTTCCTTTGCAGGCTCCTTGCCGTGGCCATGAGCCGTCGCTTGAAGCGAACTTGCTCCACTGGATCCTCAGACACGCTGCATTCGGCATCGCCGAGGCTTGCCTCGTCTTCGGAGGAGGGCATATAGTTGTTCCTCTCCAAGTATCCCACCATGGCTAGTCTGGCCTGCTTGAAGGCAGGCTGATCAGGGTTGTATTCATCTTTGGCACCATCCGAATTGTTTTCGTCTCCTGCGCCGGTAGTGTAGTGGCGGGGCTTGGAGTGGCGTTGACGACGCCATTGCTTTGCTTTCTTCCCTGAGGGGTTATCCTTCATTGCTTCATCGCCATTGGTTTTCTTCGGAGTGTCCGCCATATATATATATATATATATATATATATATATATATATATATATATATATATATATATATATATATATATATATATATATATATATATATCATATCATATCATATGAGGAGGTGGCTGTCCACCGCCCCATGAGCGGTGGTTCCTGTTCTTCTCCTGCATCGTCGTCCATACCGTCGATGTCTTCGGAGTCGAAGTCAAGCATGTCGGTTAGATCATCAACTGTGGAAATGAAGTGTGTGGTGGGTGGGCAACGAATTCTTTCGTCGCCCGCTTCCCACTCGATCCGGGCATAGTTCGGCCAAGAGCCTCCTAACAAAGAGAGAGACTTTAACGAGTTCAGCATGTCACCAAAGGGCGAGTGCTGGAAGATATCCACAGCGGTAAACTCCATTACCGGAGCCCAACCAGGCTCGGCGGGATCGGGGGCGCGCGCACCGGAACCTACAATCGGATACGAGTCCGGGGGTCCGGAGTCAGAGGCTTCCTTAGAGGTGAGCCCTGTGTTCGGCTCTACCGCCAATGAGTGTACGACTGGTGGGGCGGGGTCCATCCACCCGTCCTTGGGCCACGCAGTCCGCTCCGGATTTAGGTCCGGGGTTGCTGCAGGGGTGATATCCCGAGCATTGTCTGACAGCAGGTCTAAGCCGTGCTCGTCGTGACTGTCCGGCGCTCCTGGTGCAGGCCCTATTCCGTCGAAGATCAAGTCTCCATGGATATCGGCCGTGTAGTTCAGGTTACGGAACCTGACCTGGTGGCCAGGGGCGTAGCTGTCGATCTGCTCCAGATGGCCAAGCGAATTGGCCCGCAGTGCGAAGCCACCGAACACGAAGATCTGTCCGGGGAGAAAAGTCTCACCCTGAACCGTGTTGTTTACGATTGAAGGAGCCATCAAGCCTTGCAGCGACGACACAAAGGAACTCTCAATGAAAGCATCAATGTCGGTGTCAAAAACGGCGGATCTCGGGTAGGGGGTCCCGATCTGTGCGTCTTAGGTTGATAGTAACAGGAAGCAAGGGACACAATGTTTACCCAAGTTCGGGCCCTCTCGATGGAGGTAAAACCCTACTTCCTGCTTGATTGATATTGATGATATGAGTAGTACAAGAGTAGATCTACCACGAGATCGTAGAGGCTAAACCCTAGAAGCTAGCCTATGATGGTTATGATTGTGATCGTGATCGGCCTTCTAAGGACCAACCTCTCTGGTTTATATAGACACGGAGAGGGCTAGGGTTTACATGGAGTCAGTTACAAGGAAGGAAATATAATATTCGGATCGCCAAGCTTGTCTTCCACGCAAAGGAGAGTCCCATCCGGACAGGGGACGGAGTCTTGAGTCTTGTATCTTCATGCTTCATCAGTCCGGACAAACTATACAGTCCGGCTGTCCGGATACCCCCTAATCAAGGACTCCCTCACCCTCGCCGGCCCAGAAGAAACGCCCCTGAACGGTGGCAATCTCGTGGTGAAGAGTCTCCGGAAGGCTGTACAAGCTCATGATGAATAAGAGTAGGCTGAAGAGGGACGAGTTAATGAGCACCGTATGGGCCGCTTTCGAGATCCACCGACCCTTCCAGGGCTCGATGTGATGCTGGACCTTCCCCACTGTGGGGCGCAGCTTGGCCACGGTGAGCCCGGAGTCACTAATGGGTATCCCCAGATAAGTCGTGGAGAGGCACCCAAGCTGGCAGTTAAGCCGATCCGCTATGCTCTGTCGCTCGTCTTGGGAGTAGCCCAAGAGCATCACCTCACTCTTGTCAAAGTTGATCCTAAGGCCAGACATTTGCTGGAAGCATAGCAGAAGGAACTTGAGGTTCGTGATATCACTCGTCGAGCCTTCCATCATGATATTGGTGTCATCCGCATATTGGAGAAGGGAGATCCCGTTCCCCCCAACAAGATGCGGGACTATGCCCTTAATGTGAACCGCAACCTTGGCTTTATTTAGAATGGTCGCCAGAGCATCGACAACCAATGTTAAACAGGAACGGGGAGAAGGGATCGCCCTGGCGCACCCCACAAAATGTGGGGAAGAATGGGTCAATCTCCCTATTAATGTTCACCGTGGTGCGACCCGAGGATACCATCTGCATCACCCTGGTCACCCACCTGTTGTCGAAGCCCTTACGGAGCAGACATTCCCGAAGGAAGGACCAATTGACCGTGTCATAAGCCTTGTGGAAGTCCAGTTTCAGGAAGCCTGCCTTGAGGTGTTTGGTGTGCACCCAATGGAGAGCTTCGTGGAACACCAAGACTCCGTCAAGGATATAACGGCCCTCGATGAAGGCCTACTGATCAGGGTCAGTCATCCGGTCGGTGATAGGGGCCACCCTGATGGCGTACCCCTTCGCGAGGATGCGGAAGATGACGTTAATCACCGTAATCGGTCGGAATTGTCGGATGTCTGAGGCCCCAGTCACTTGGGGATGAGGGTGATTACCCCAAAGTTCAGCCGGGCAAGGTCGATGGACCCAATAAAGAACTTGTCAAATAGGGCCATCACCTCAGGTTTAATCACTTCTCAGAAAGTCTGGAAGAACTTCACAGGGAGGCCATTCGGGTCGGGGGCCGAGGATGGGTTCATGCCCTTAATTGCCTCCCAAACTTCAGCCTCGGAGAACAGGGCCGTGAGGGTCGCATTATCCGCAGGCGAGACGCAACTGTGGGCAGGCCAAATGTCTTGCGCCAGGGCAAGACCTCCCCGAGGGGAGGCAGAGAATAGGTCTTTGTAAAAGCAGTCTACATGGGCCCAGATGTCCTCCGGCCGCTGTAGGATGGTCGCTTTGTGCCACAGGAGGGGGATGGAGTTACGGCATCTACGGCCATTAGCGATGGCCTGGAAGAAGGCGGTATTAACGTACCCCTTGAGGACCCAATTCTGCATACTCCGCAAGCGCCAATATGCCTCCTTATCAGTGTAGATGACCATGAGCTGGTATTCCAGGTCGTACCTAAGCATCCATTCGTCAGCCGAGAGGCCAGCGGTGTCAGCCCACAAATCGAGGGCATGGACGCCCTCAAGAAGGGCTTTCTTACGCTCACAGATGTCCCGGCCCATGTTTGCACCCCATCCTTTCATGAATTGCCGTGACCTCTTGGCGCAGAAATGCCAGGAATCAATAGCTGAAAGGGACCGATGGGGGGCATCTCGCGCCTCGCGCCACCTGGCGACCACCGCGGCGGTAAATCCAGGATGGCACAACCAGAAGGTTTGAAGCGAAAGCGGGGCGGCAGGGGGGCGCTCGTTCTCTGAAGAGAGGAGGAGGGGAACATGATCTGAACCAATCCGCGTAATCGCCCGGAGCGATGCTAGGGGGCATCGTATGTCCCACTTAGGGGAGGCGAAGCCCCGATCGAGGACTGAGCGAGTCAGTTCAACTTGGCAGTTTGTCCAAGTGAACCTGGCCCTGACTCAATTGAGCTCACGAAGCCCCATGTCTGTGATGCAATCATTGAACATTTGCATCCGAGGAAAGTTTACTAAGTTATTGCTCTTGACTTCTTCCATCCGGATGAGGTTGAAGTCGCCGCCCATTACCACCGGTAGCTGGGCAGACCCTACCTTCCTACGGAGTTCAGCGAGAAAGGCCTCAGAACGGCAGTGATAGGCCGGGCGATAAACCGCAATGATTTCCCATTTGAAGTTTAGGGCCCGCTTGAAGATCTCCATGCTAACGATGAACTCACCCAGGTCCATGCTTCCCACCTCAAAGGTGGCATCCTTCACTCCTAGGAGGATGCCACCCGAGTGGCCCGTACTCCCACTAGAAGGGAGCCAGTGCCAAGCAAATAGGTCGGAGCTCGAATGCTCAAGTTCTGACAGGGAGAATTCCGTACGCATCATTTCTTGAATGGCCACAATGTCGATTCGTTCGTTCGCATGTATTCTATCAGTTGGAGGCGTCGACCATCTTGGCCGAAACTGTAGATGTTCCAGAAGAGGGCTCGCATCACGCATCCATCGGGGGGCTGCTTGACCCCAAGACACGTGAAGCCCTCTGGGCGCGGAGGGGGCGGTGGGGGAGCGGGTGCGTCCCCGGATCTCATCCGGAGCGCCCGCCGCGCGTGGTGGGTCGCTCGGGGCAGCCCCGGTAGGAGCGACTGAGGGAGGCGGGAGGCATGCACGGGCCTCGGCATGGTGCCCATCGAGGATTTCCCATGCACGGATGGCCTCGATCTAAACTAGTGGGGGGGGGGACCTCCCCCCGGAACACTATGGCCGAGTCCGCTGCCACCTTAGCAAGGTGGCCAAGCGGAGCACTAGTAGAAAACCACCCATTAGTCCTGGTTCGTAAGGGCCTTTAGTCCCGGTTCATGAACCGGGACTAATGGGTCGTTACTAATACCTCCACCGATTAGTCCCGGTTCAAACACGAACCGGGACCAATGTGCCTCCACATGGCCCTGTGCGCCGAGCCCAGTCAGGGGGCCTTTGGTCCCGATTGGTGGCTCCAACCGGGACCAAAAAGCATCCACGCGTCTGCATTCCAGTGGCTGGGGTTTTTGTTTTTTTTTTGAAAGGAGGGGGGTTGGGGGTTTTGGGGGGTTAATTTAGGTGTTTCGTATATTGTGTTAGCTAGCTAATTAATAGATAGAAGTGTCCTCTCTTATGTCCGTGCTTGGTCGACGCTACGTAGTATATATACATAAGTGATCGAGAGAACCATTCAGTACAGAAGTTCGTCATGCATACCGAGAGAAGTGATCGATCGACCTCTCCTTCTCTGAGAGATTGGTCGAACAACAAGTTTTTTACTGGCTACATACATGTACAATATGTATAAGATCTCTTAATTACAAACCCCTAGCATTTGAAATCAACTTCCACATGGTATTCTCCGGCTTTACTGATGACGTGTTCAAGAAAGAATCCCGCCAATTCCTCTTGAATTGCTTTCATGCGATCTGGTTCTAGGAGTTCATCCCGCATCTGCCACGTCTAATTTGAAGAAGGGGGTTAATTAATACATATATATTAATGAAACTCAACAGAAATGATGGTGTAATAAAATGAAATTGTGAATATTATTGCTTACGCACTACATACTGTCTTCTAGAGTAGCCCCGCTTGTTTTTCAAAGTCGCGTTGTGGATGAACTCGCACACGTAGTATCCACAGAAATCATTCCCTTCCTCCTGCCACAAGCACTTTACGAGAAATACAGGTCAATCAAACTGATAATGAAGCATTATAAATGGCATTGATGAAAGTATAGCTATAGAATCAACGGGAGATGCGCGCAACTAGCTAGCCAGTAGTACTTACTTTCGGGTATATATATCGCAGCTCCTTCGGCAGTCCCGGAGCTTGTGCGGTGAACTGTTTCCAAACCCTGCAAGACAAAGAAAATAATTATTATTACTTGAGATATCAGGAAATGAACAAAAATTTGCCGATATGGTGCAATAACGATCGATTGAACTTACTTGCTGAGCATTTCAGTCATGTCCGCATAGGTGCTGGGATCTTTCCGTCTCGAGTCTAAGACGGTTACTAGTCCACGCTCAAGCTTAATCTCCAGAAGAATATAGTGGTACCTGCGCACGCATGCATAAATCATCAATTACATTACTATAACCTCGCTCGAGTAATAAGGGAAACCGAATATGCACACAACAGTAACACTCACGGGCCGTTGTAAGGAAAGAGTATGGTATCTTTGTTTTGATTTTTGATCAACGATTGTAGCAAGTTGTCCTCGGCCTCTTCGACGTGCTTTTCAACCAGAAATACATCTATGATATTTGTGTTAATGAACCCAATATCATAAATTTCTGGTTTTTTGCACTCGACGATCTTCAATCTGCATAATATATTGAGGATAATTAATTATAAATACATGCAATGAAAGAGCCGAGCTATATATAGAGACTTAATGACAGAAATAGTACTTACAGGCAGTAGCAAAAGACCATTAATTTATCGAGGGCCTTTTGATTGAAGAACTCGAAGAACTCCTCAAATGGAACACACAACAGATCATTTGAAACGAGGTCGTGCTCCTCTTTAATGTTCAGATACAAACTGTTCGTCCCCTCAGACTCTCTGCAGGTTTTCATGTACCAACTATGGAATCTTCGCATCATTGTTGTCAGAGATTTTTCATCTTTGACAAGAGGCTTCCCGTACTCGTATCTGAATTCGTCCACCTCCATGAAATCAGGAAGTGCATCGTCAGGCAGGTAATCTTCAAGATTGCCATAACCGGTCACCGTCCCCGGAGGATTAGACACATTGAGCGGGGGACACGATTGCTGTGCTTGTTCGCCGAGCTGGGCAATTTTTTCCCCTTTGCTCGTTCTTTTGACCTTTTATCACTGACAGTAGTTCCCGACAGCTTGGCTTGGAGATATGTCTGTTCAGTAATGCGCTCATAGTTGGTTCTCGGCGGAGACTTTGGTGGTTTCCTCAGGGCATCGAGAGTGCGCTTTGCTTTCACCGGATCTACCTTCTCCTCCAGAGGTGGATGTCTCTTTGCTTTCACCCCTTCAAAGAACTCCTTCACGTGGGCCTGCACGATCATATTGTTTTCCTCCTTGGTCCTCTCGTATGGTAACTTCTCTAGAGGCTTTAGAGGTGGACCGTATCTGTATTGCCTCTCTCCTCTTCTTGTGCTGCTAGACGCCAGAGCAGACGGAGCGGCTGCGGCGTCTATCTTCTTTCGTGCTAGCTTACGAGGCGGAGGAGAAGGACTACAAAGCGCCAGAGCAGCCGGGGCGGCGGCGGGTCTCTTCCGCCCTAGCTGGCGAGGCGGAGTGCCACCACGCGCCGGAGAAGGAGGCGGAGTGCCGCCACGCGTTCCCTGATCGTCACTCGCCGGAGGAGGAGGCGGTGGAGGAGGCAGAGTGCCGCCACGCGTGCCCTGATCGTCACTCGCCGGAGGAGGAGGCGGTGGAGGAGGCGGAGTGCCCTGACTCGCCGGAGGAGGAGGAGGAGGCGGAGGCGTCCAATTCAGAAGGTTGATGAGCTCCTTCCGCCATAGGCATGGAGTCTTCAGAGCAGAACCCAGCCTAGTCTCCCCTTCACCGGTAGGGTGCTCAAGCACGAGGTCCTCAAATCCCTCCGTTATTTCATCCACCATCACCTTAGAAAATCCTTCTGGAATCGGCTGGCAGTGATAAGTTGTGCCGGGTCCATTAGGATAAACTTGGCCAACAGCCGCCTTGACCTTCAAATTCATCCATCGCGCCATAATGTGGCAATTTTGAGACTCCGTGATACCATCCACGGGATAGCTGGCAGGAGCCGTCAAGACATGCTCCGGCTGAAGCAGCGCGGTGGAAGCCACGCTGCTTCTCCGCTGAGATGGCGGGGTAGCTTTGGGGGAAGCTTCGGCAGGTCATTTGTTGCGATCTGCTGCTTCTCGTACCTCTTCTCGTTCCTCTAGCCCCATTACCCTTTCGTGTAGCGCCTGCATTTGGTCCTGCTCCAGTTTATTCCTCCTCTCGTGGGTTTTGTAACCCCCTGCGTCCGGAAAACCAACCTTCCACGGAATGGAGCCTGGCGTGCCTCGTGTCCGTCCAGGGTGCTCAGGATTCCCACTGGTGTGAGCTCGTCCTTCTCCCTGTTTGGAAGGAACGTCCCTCGCTGCGCTGCATCGATATAGTGTCAAAGGTTCTTGACTGGTGTTTGCAGTTGCTCATCCGTCCGCTGACACTTCCCTGTTACAGGGTCCAAGGTTCCGCCAGCCCCGAAGAACCAAGTCTGGCAACGGTCTGGCCAGCGCATTGTCTCTGGTTCGATCCCTTTTTCAAGCAGATCATGCTCAGCCTTGGACCACTTAGGCCGGGCTTTGAGGTAGCCACCTGACCCCGTGCGATGGTGAAGCTTCTTCTTCGCAGCATTTTGCTTGTTTGTCGCCGACATCTTCTTACTCTTTTCCGATGTCTTGTGGGCCACAAATGCGGGACAGTGATCTTTGATCTTCTCATATTTGCCGATGAATTCTGGTGTATTTTTTTTCTCGACAAACTGGTTCAGCTCTTTCCTCCACCTCCTCATTAGGCTTGCCATCTTCTTAAGAGCACAAGACTTGATTAATTGCTCTTTAACTGGCTTCTCCGGATCCTCCTCTGGCGGTAGGGTGAAATTTGCCTTCAGCTCAGTCCAAAGATCTTCTTTCTGCATATCATTGACATAAGACACCTCAGGGTCTTCATCCTTAGCAGGCTTATACCATTGCTGGATGCTGATCAGAATCTTGTCCCTAACAAGAACCCCGCACTGAGCAGAAAATGCCTTCCTTGTCCGGATGGGTTCAATCGGTTCGCCGTCGGGCACGATTTCTATGATCTCAATCTTTTCATCCGAGCTCAACTTTTTCTTCGGGCCTCGTCTCCTTACCGAAGTTGTGCTCGATCCGGAGGGCTAGAAATTATAAGGAAGAAAGACGACAGTAATTAATATGTGTACATATACCAAAACAATGGATGCATCAATTAACTAGTCATCACGGGCTTAACTAATATATATATACCTGGCCGGACTCGGTTCGGTGACCGGAGCAGTCAGCATGGTCTCCTTCTTGTACCTCCATTGTGTCACCGGAGCCATCATGAACATAGTCCTCTTCTTGTACCGGCATTAATGGGTCGAAGCCATCATGAACATAGCCCTCTTCTTCATCCAGTCCTTCCTGACCATCGGTCTCGTTGAGAAATGACGCAACTTCATCACTTCCTTGTGCGATTATTTCCCCCAACATCGCTTCTGTTTCTTCGTCTCGGGAGTGCTCCATAGTTTCTGCAAATATTTACAACATGTCAATTATTATTCAAACATGATATATATATATATATATATATATATATATATATATATATATATATTAGTGGCAAACGTAGAACTAGCTAGCTAATCACAATAAGGAATCATGTTAGTGGCCTCGATGCTGCTTCTCTAGGGTTTGGGGTCGCCTCGACACAACGCTTCAAGGGTTGGGGGTGGCCTCGACGACAACGCTCTTTTAACTTGATAAATTTGGGTGGCCTCGAGAGAGTTAATTTGTCGGGTAGGGGCGCGGCGGGAGGGGGTAGGAGACCAACATCGTTTTCTCTCTAGGGTTTGGGTGTCCTCGAGAGTTTTGGTCGAGCGAGAGGGCCGAGGGGGGTGCTGCAGTTGTATAAGTTATCACGGTCGAGAGGGGGTATATATATCGACCGCCCCTCATGTCGAAGTTATCTAGAGGGGGTTATATCGACAACGACGCGACATACATATACATGGGAAAATAATGTTATCGGGGAGGGGGTATCGGTACCACCCCCACGTGTTGAAGTTTCTTCTTTCTCCTCTATTCCTTTCTTTCTTCTTCTCCTCTTCTTTTTCTTCTTCTCCCTCGAGAAAGGAAACTAATTAAGGAAAAGGAAGAAAAGAGGAAGAAGGAAGAAGGAAGAAGAAGAAGAAGAAAAAGAAGAAAAAAAGAGAAGAAGAAAGGAATAGAGGAGAAGAAGAAAAAATAGATTTTTTTCTTCTATTTTTTCTTCTTCTCCTCTATTCCTTTCTTCTTCTCCTCTTCTTTTTCTTCTTTTTTCCTCTTCTTATTTATTTCTCCTCTTCTTCCTCTCCTCTTTTTCTCCTTTCTTCCTCTTCATATTTTCCTTTTTCCTCTCATTCTTTTTCTTCTTCTTCTTCCTTCTTCCTTCTTCCTCTTTTCTTCCTTTTCCTTATTTTACTTTCTCCTCTACACTAACCTAAAATGCACTAACCTAAAATCGATATCTACTAACAACCTAAATATAAAATTAATACATATATGAAAAAACATATATAAACAAAAAAAATGCTATGAACATTATATTCATACATACATATATAGCCACATCCATTCATCATATATATATATAGCTACCACATACATATATACATTATACATATGAAAAAAATGCAATGAACAAAAAAAATACACTTATGAAAAAAAAATACTATGAACATGTACACATATATACACATACAAACACATATACACAAAAAAATGCAAAAAAAATGCTATGGAGGAAAATGCAGGGCAGGGGCGGCGGGGTGTCGCGTGCGGCGGCCGCGCAGGGCAGGGGCGGCGGCGCGCCGGCCGCGCAGGGCAGGGGCGGCGCGCGGTGGCCGCGCAGGGCAGGGGCGGCGTGCGCCGGCCGCGCAGGGGCGGCGGCGCGGTGGCCGTGCAGGGGCGTGGGACGGGAGGGGCGCGGGAGCAGGCTATGCTCACAGGGGGCGGCGGCAACGACGAAGGCGAGCAGCCTGACGGCGTCGGTGGCGGCGGCGATGGCAAGGTGGAGCAGGGGCGTCGGGTGGCGACGGCAATGAGGAGGAGCAGGGGAAGTCGGGGAGAAGTGGGCGATTTGGCCGGAAACTGCTAAGTGCTGCTTATATAGCACAGCCTTTAGTCCCGGTTGGTGGCTCCAACCGGGACTAATGCCCCCTTTAGTCCCGGTTGGAGCCACCAACCGGGACCAAAGGCCTCTTTTCGGCAGCCCAAAGGGCGGGAAGCTGCGGCCTTTGGTCCCGGTTGGTGGCACCAACCAGGACTAAAGGGGGGGCATTGGTCCCGGTTGGTGCGACGAACCGGTACCAATGCACCCCCTTTAGTCCCGGTTGGTGCCACCAACCGGGACCAAAGGCCCCTGTGCTGCCCGCATCGTGGCCAAAGTTTAGTCCCACCTCGCTAGTTGAGAGGGGCGCGCAGTGGTTTATAAGCCCCACTGCCGCACCCCTCTCGAGCTCCTCTCCACTGCAGGCTTATGGGCCTACTTGCTACTGCTTTGCCTGATGGGCCTTCTGGGCCTACTGCGGGCCTGAATCCTGGCCCAAAGTAGGGATTCAAGTCGTATTCAGGCCGTGGGGGCCCAGTAGGGGGCATTTTTTTTGTTTTTTTGTTTTCTTTACTTATTGTTGCTATTTTTATTTTTTTCCAATTTTTTTGTGTTGTTTTCTGCATTATTTATTTTCTTTTGTTTTTGGCTTTATTTTTTAATTCTTTTTGCTTTTAGTTTTAGGAAAATTATAAACTTTCTGTTAGTGCCATTACTTTTCAAATTTGAAAACACTTTTTTTTTGTTTTCTTTCTTGCTTTATTTATTTTATTTTGTTTCTACTTACAACAAAATACTTATTGTTGTTTTTTTGTTTTGTTTTCTGCATTATTTATTTTCTTTTGTTTTTTGCTTTGTTTTTTAATTCTTTTTTCTTTTAGTTTTAGGAAAATTATAAACTTTCTGTTAGTGCCATTACATTTCAAATTTGAAAACACTTTTTTTGTTTTTTTGTTTTCTTTCTTGCTTTATTTATTTTATTTTGTTTCTACTTACAACAAAATACTTATTGTTGCTATTTTTAATTATTATGAGGGCCGAACCATAAGACATTAAAGCATTTCAAATGAACTCTGAAAAAGTTGAAAGTTGGCATGGTATCATAAATTGACCCACACATAGCATGTGCATGTACAAAACGGACAATGGTATCATACTCGTCAGTTACAAAGTTGGCATGTTATCATCATAATAGTTGCGGGAGAAAGTCTTCACTTTTTTTTCGCTTGTGTCATTTGCTTATTGCGCCGTAACCATGGATAATCTTCATCGTTTATCAGGATGCTGGGGTCAGCCTTGACTTTAAAGGGAGGAATTTCATTAAACTTTTCATAATCTTTAGACATGTCTGTCTTGTCCTCCACTCCCACGATGTCCCTTTTTCCTGAAAGAACTATGTGGTGCTTTGGCTCATCGTATGATGTATTCGCTTCCTTATCTTTTTTCTTTCTCGGTCTGGTAGACATGTCCTTCACATAGATAACCTGTGCCACATCATTGGCTAGGACGAACGGTTCGTCAGTGTACCCACGATTTTTCAGATCCACTGTTGTCATTCCGTACTGTGGGTCTACCTGTACCCCGCCTCCTGACAGATTGACCCATTTGCACTTAAACAAAGGGACCTTAAAATCATGTCCGTAGTCAAGTTCCCATATGTCCACTATGTAACCATAATATGTGTCCTTTACCCTCTCGGTTGTTGCATCAAAGCGGACACCGCTGTTTTGGTTGGTGCTCTTTTGATCTTGGTAAATTGTGTAAAATGTATTCCCATTTATCTCGTATCCTTTCCAAATCAATACAGTCAAAGATGGTCCCCTGGATAACAAGTACAGCTCATCACAAACAGTGTTGTCACCTCTGATACGTGCTTCCAACCAACTGATGAAAGTCCTGATGTGTTCACATGTAATCCAGTCGTCGCACTACTCCGGGTGTTTGGAGCGCAGACTGTTCTTGTGCTCATCGACATACGGGGTCACCAAGGTAGAGTTCTGTAGAACTGTGTACTGTGCTTGAGACCAAGAATATCCGTCCCTACATATTATTGAGTCCCTTTCAAGCGTGCCTTTTCCAGTCAGTCTCCCCTCATACCGCGATTTAGGGAGCCCTATCTTCTTAAGGCCAGGAACGAAGTCAACACAAAACCCGATGACATCCTCTATTTGATGGCCCATCGAGATGCTTCCTTCTGGCCTAACGCAGTTACGGACATATTTCTTTAGGACTCCCATGAACCTCTCAAAGGGGTACATATTGTGTAGAAATACAGGGCCCAGAATGACAATCTCGTCAATTAGATGAACAAGGACGTGCGTCATGATATTGAAGAAGGATGGTGAGAACAGCAGCTCGAAACTGACAAGACATTGCACCACATCACTCCTTAGCCTTGGTATGATTTCTGAATCGATCACCTTCTGAGAGATTGCATTAAGGAATGCACATAGATTTACAATGGCTAACCGGTAGAAGCCCCCTCAATGCAACCGGAAGCAGTTGGATCATAATCACGTGGCAGTCATGAGACTTAAGGTTCTGAAACTTTTTCTCTACCATATTTATTATTCCTTTTATATTCGACAAGAAGCCAGTCGGGACCTTCATACTAAGCAGGCATTCAAAGAAGATTTCCTTCTCTTCTTTGGTAAGAGCATAGCTGGCAGGACCTTCATACTGCTTTGGAGGCATGCCGTCTTTTTCGTGCAAACGTTGCAGGTCCTCCCGTGCCTCAGCTGTATCTTTTGTCTTCCCATACACGCCAAGAAGCCTAGCAGGTTCACGCAAAGGTTCTTCGTCACGTGCATCACGTCGATCGAAGAGCGGACCTCTAGGTCTTTCCAGTAGGGTAGGTCCCAAAATATAGATTTCTTCTTCCACATGGGTGCGTGTCCCCCAGCATCACTCGGAACAGCTAGTCCACCAGTACCCTTTCCAAAGATTACGTGTAAATCATTGACCATAGCAAGTACGTGATCATCGGTACGCATGGCGGGCTTCTTCCGGTGATTTGCCTCGCCTTTGAAATGCTTGCCTTTCTTTCGACATTGATGGTTGGTCGGAAGAAATCGACGATGGCCCAGGTACACATTCTTCCTGCAGCTTGCCAGGTATATACTATCGGTGTTAAGTAAACAATGCGTGCATGCGTGGTATCCCTTGTTTGTCTGTCCTGAAAGGTTACTGAGAGCGGGCCAATCGTTGATGGTCACGAACAGCAACGCCTTTAGGTTAAATTCCTCCTGTTTGTGCTCATCCCACGTACGTACACCGTTTCCATTCCACAGCTATAAAAGTTCTTCAACTAATGGCCTTAGGTACACATCAATGTCATTGCCGGGTTTCTTAGGGCCTTGGATGAGAACTGGCATCATAATGAACTTCCGCTTCATGGACATCCAAGGAGGAAGGTTATACATACATAGAGTCACGGGCCAGGTGATGTGATTGCTGCTCTGCTCCCCGAAAGGATTAATGCCATCCGCGCTTAAAGCAAACCATACGTTCCTTGGCTCACTTGCAAACTCATCCCAGTACTTTCTTTCGATTTTTCTCCACTGCGACCCGTCAGCGGGTGCTCTCAACTTCCCGTCTTTCTTACGGTCCTCACTGTGCCATCGCATTAACTTGGCATGCTCTCCGTTTCTGAACAGACGTTTCAATCGTGGTATTATAGGAGCATACCACATCACCTTCGCAGGAACCCTCTTCCTAGGGGGCTCGCCATCAACATCACCAGGGTCATCTCGTCTGATCTTATACCTTAATGCACCGCATACCGGGCATGCGTTCAGATCCTTGTACGCACTGCAGTAGAGGATGCAGTCATTAGGGCATGCATGTATCTTCTGCACCTCCAATCCTAGAGGGCATACGACCTTCTTTGCTGCGTATGTACTATCGGGCAATTCGTTATCCTTTGGAAGCTTCTTCTTCAATATTTTCAGTAGCTTCTCAAATCCTTTGTCAGGCACAGCATTCTCTGCCTTCCACTGCAGCAATTCCAGTACGGTACCGAGCTTTGTGTTGCCATTTTGCAATTGGGGTACAACCCTTTTTTGTGGTCCTCTAGCATGCGATCGAACTTCAGCTTCTCCTTTTGACTTTCACATTGCGTCCTTGCATCGACAATGACCCGGCGGAGATCATCATAATCGGGCACATCGTCTGGTTCCTCTTGATCTTCAGCAGCTTCGCCCGTTGCAGCATCATCGTGCACATCGTCTGGTTCCTCTTGATCTTCAGGAGCATCACCGTATTCAGGGGGCACATAGTTGTCATCGTACTCTTCTTCTTCGCCGTCTTCCATCATAACCCCTATTTCTCCGTGCCTCGTCCAAACATTATAGTGTGGCATGAAACCCTTGTAAAGCAGGTGGGTGTGGAGGATTTTCCGGTCAGAGTAAGACTTCGTATTCCAACATATAGGGCATGGACAACACATAAAACCATTCTGCTTGTTTGCCTCAGCCACTTCGAGAAAATCATGCACGCCCTTAATGTACTCGGAGGTGTGTCTTGAACCGTACATCCATTGCCGGTTCATCTGCGTGCATTATATATAATTAAGTGTGTCAAAAATCATTAGAGAACATCATGAATAGATAATGAAGTGACCAAATTAATAGAAGTTCATCATCACATTAAAACCAAAGTACATACATAGTTCTCATCTAACAACATAAAGCTCTGCAGAGCATCTAAATTAATTAAACCATACACTGAAACTATGTAAAACATTTCAATGCGAAAACAAATGCGATCATAATCGCAACCAATGTAATAACTGATCCAACGGCATAATGATACCAAGCCTCGGTATGAATGGCATATTTTCTAATCTTTCTAATCTTCAAGCGCATTGCATCCATCTTGATCTTGTGATCATCGACGACATCCGCAACATGCAACTCCAATATCATCTTCTCCTCCTCAATTTTTCTAATTTTTTCCTTCAACAAATTGTTTTCTTCTTCAACTAAATTTAACCTCTCGACAATAGGGTCGGTTGGAATATCCGGTTCAACAACCTCCTAGATAAATAAAATCTATGTCACGTTGGTCGGCATAATTGTCATAAACAATAAATGAACCAATAGTTATGAAAAGATAATATATACCACATCCGAATCATAGACAGGACGAGGGCCGACGGGGGCGGATACCAAAACCATCGCACTATATAAGATACAATAATAAAAGTAAGAAAATTATACAAGTATCTATCTAAACATACAAGTAAGAATGTTTTTCCTTTCAGAAAGAAGATAAGAACAAGAGGCTCACCACGGTGGTGCCGGCGATGAGATCGGCGCGGGTGATCGATGATGGTGAAGACGGGGACGGGGCGTGACGGACCGCTAAACCTAGACAAATATTGAGGAAAATGGAGCTTGACGGTCGAGCTTGGAGAGGAGAAACCTTAAGTAGTGTGGCTCGGGCATTCCATCGAACACCTTGTGTGCATAGGAGGTGAGCTAGAGCACCACCAAGCCCTTTCCCCCTCAGCCAGAAAAAACAGAGCAGTGCGCTCTGCTCTTGTGCGAGGGGGTATATATAGGCACCACCATTGGTCCCGGTTGGTCGCATGAACCGGTACTAAAGGGTTGCCTTTGGTCCCGGTTCATGCCACCAACCGGGACCGATGGTGGTGGGCCAGGAGCGAGGCCCATTGGTCCCGGTTCGTCCCTCCAACCGGGACCAATAGGTCCAGACGAACCGGGACCAATGGCCCACGTGGCCCGGCCAGCCCCCGGGGCTCATGAACCGGGTCCAATGCCCCCATTGGTCCCGGTTCTGGATTGAACCGGGACTAATGGGCTGGCCCGGCCTTGATCATTGCCCCCTTTTCTACTAGTGAGCCGACTCCAAAGTAGAAAATGAGCATGTAGCAAAGGTGGCCGTGACAGGCGGGGTACCTGGCTCGAGGTTCCGGGCAGCGGCCCGGAGTGCAGCCTGCTCGGGGATAGGCAGAGCAAGGCTACCCGCCGGTCTGGCCGCCTCGATCCGAGCACTGCGGTGCAAGGAAGTCACCGGGGTCGAGGTCGATCTACCCCTCCTTGACTAGGCCGTGATCCGAGGGGGGGCGGCCACTAGGGTGGTCACAACCACCAATTGCCGCTCGGCAGCGGAACACGGAGGCGCCAGGGGAGGAGCAGGTAGCACCGAGCAGGGAGCACCAGAGGGATCCGGCGGAGCCGGAATCACATCGGCCTCTGGAGGCGGTATGGCCGACTCCAAGATCTGGCCGGGTGCCTCCACCAGGAGCTCAGGGGGGACGGGGCCGGGACCGACCCTATCACCCCCAGAGGCTCCACCTGGAGATTGGCAGCCGAGGGAGAGGGCGGGGCGAGCAGGTCTGGGTCGGCCTGGGCAGGGGAGGAGGCGAAGATGCCAAGGGTGGTACCATCGAGGGAGCGAGGCGATGACGCCGGGAACACCTGAAGGCTTGCGTCCGAGGCGTCGAGGCCGTCATCGGGTAACAGGGGAGCTGTAGCGTGAGCACGGACGGCCCCAGCACCGCCCCTGGCAGCCGACGCGGGAGGCTGGTCGTGGGGGGGGGGGGGGGGCTATCCTCGGAGTCGTCCTCCTCCTCCTCTGAGCCAAAGGGGTGGCCGTGGTGGGGGTCCCAGTCGCTGCGGTGGCTACCAGCGCCTCCCCGATCTGGGCCTCCCCCCAAGAAGCTATCATCGGGATGCAGGGGCGGCCAATGTGGTTGGGTGGCTCGGGGGAGATGCAGAGGTCGAAACCCTTGTCGTTGAAGAACACAAGGATCGTGGCACGGAGCCTGGATGAGTCAAGGGATTTGACCTTGAACCGGACCTCCTCCTCTTTGCGGAGGGAGAGCTTGTTGACCACGACCACCTTGCCGAGGATTCGAGACATGTTCTGAATGACCCACTCCAAGCGGGCGATGTCGGGGAGGCCACCGATGAGGATCCAAGCCGTGTCCAGGACTACGACCGCCAGGAGGTCCCGTACGGGCACGGAGATGTCCACCACTAGCTTGTTGAGAGCTAGGGTGATGTCTCCGCTGCGGGTGTCGTAGCCGTGGCTGACCATGTCCGGGAAGACGACCGAGAACTGGCCTCCAGCGAACATGGTGACCTGCCAATCCCAGGTGCAGTGGTAGAGGTGGTTGAGCTCAGCCTCAATCATCTCCGGCAAGGCCAGCCCATCCTTCACAGTGACAATGGCTAGGAGCGATGGTGAAGGGACGGGGATGTCGGGCACCTCGATGTGGAAGTAGCCAAGGCCCTCAATCCCGTACCCGTACATCATAAACTTCTCCACCACTGGACGGTCGGGGCAAAGGAACGCCGGGTAGTCCAGGTCCGAGAAGAGGTAGCAGCACTGAGGGCGCGTACATGCCACCTAGAAGTGACCGGAGAGGCCGCAGTTGAAGGACTTGACGAGGACGGAGTGGAGCGGTCATCGGGGAGGAGAGCGGTCGTAGTCGAGGAAGCCGGGTCACGGGTGGAACCATTGGTCGGGGCGATGCCATTGGCATGCCCAAGGCTGCGCTTGCCACCAGGACGACCCCGGCCCGCACCATTGCCGGGGGGGAGCTCGGTTCCCCCCGTGGTGGCTGGTGACGGCGCACCATGGCAGCAGCGGGAGGGGGCGCCATCGGGCCTGGGGGGCGAGCCGGGGAGTGGGGCCGGCCACCGCGAGTCGAGGAGCAGCTGGGTTCCCGCCGGCGAGCCGGGGACGGTGACCTGCAGTGTTGTTCGTGCCAATCCGCGGCCGGAGGCGGCGAGCGGTAGCAAGAGCGTCCATGGCGGTCAGTTTGGGGGGAGGGCAGCGGGGAGGGGAGCGATGGTCGTCGCGGGAGGGGGACCGGTGATCGCCGCGGGCGGAGAGGTACCAGCGTAGGTCGGCCTCGTGGCGGAGCGAGTCGGGGGAGGGGCGGATGGGGTCGCGTCGCTCATCAGAGCGGGGGGCATCGGGTCGGCGGTCGTCCGCACAACGTTTGGGGCGCGGCCCCGCGTCGTTCCAGTCCTGTGGCATGATGGCTGGCGGCGATGGCGACGGCGTAGGGAGGGGGTGAGGGGTGCAGGAGGCGGAGGGGAGGATGGGCGAGGGTTAGGGCGAGCTGTGTCGAAGTGGGGGGGGGGCGGGGAAAACCCGCCGGCGGCCAAATAGGCCGGATGGCCGGGCTCGGCCCACCAGAGCCATGGGCCAGATTGGGCCGGTATGCGGCGGGAACGTCCCGGGCCAGGAGCCCAGTCCCCGGCCCAGCAGGAACGCGGCCCAGCCAGCGATGCGGGACGGTAGTGGCTAGGGATTCCCCTAGAGCTGCGACCCGCGGCCGCGGCCGGAGCCAGCACAGGAGCCTCGGTGGACCAGGGGCGGCGACGGGGATGGCTAGGAGAGAACCGGAGCGAGGAGGATCCGAACGAGGCGATGAAAGGCCGGATAGGGGATGTGCGGATAATCACTAGCGAGTACGCCGATGATGGGGAGGGAGCGACCAGAGCGCCGGGAGGAGCCGCCGGACGCCAGGAGCACCGGGCACGGCCCAGGTCGGACCGCCCTGCGACGCCCCACGCCGGAGCGCGGCGGCGGCGATCGGTCCGTGATCCAAGGCCGACCCTTTGGCGCGGAGTCGGGAGGAGGGGGAGCGAGGCCAGCCGGCGAGTATGAGGGGGGAAGGGACATCCCCGCCGCGGTGAGTCGACCATCACCAGACACGGCACAGCTCGGCGAGACGGAGGCTCGCGCCGGACGATAGGACGGCCAACGGTGGCGTCGTCAGCCTCCGCCACATCAGCCCAGCGCAGCGGCGTCTCCTCCTCGACGGGGCCGCGGCCAGCAGAGACGGGGCGGCGGGGGGTGGGGATACAACAGCGGGGTCCGGCGCGGGGCAGGTCGGAGGCGGAGGCGTCGACGGCGACCCGGCCGCGGAAGGGCGCGGTGCCAGCGGGGTCGCGGGAGCAGGACTCCATCAGGTCCAATTTATAAGGACACAGAAACTCTTGTCTGGGTTTTTCTCATCCGGATATGATGAGTGCACTCAAAAGCAATGGACGCAATATCTGAAACGAGTCTGTCCGGGACAAAAGCACTCTGCTCTAGTGCAATGATCTCACTAAGGAGAGGCCTGTTCACTGGACACTTTGCAATCACTTTGTAAATTACGTTTCATATGCTTATGGTTCGGAAAATCTTACAACTTACTTGGTTCATTAATTTTTGGAATTAGTACGATGGTTGTCATATTCACCGCCAACGGCATGTGTCCTCACTAAAAGAAAAAGGTTAAGCGAACCGCTGATATAATATCTACGTACAATGGCAGCCCAACGTTTCTGAAAAAAATCTCGCCGTGAAACCGTCCAGGCCCGGGGCGGGGTCCAATTTGAAACACCACATCACTTATCTCTTTATCAGAATGAAGAGCATAATCGTTCATTCATCTCTACCATAATTACACGGGAGAACAGGGGCACCACGGTATCTGCATTCAGGGAAACATCAACTGTAAAAAGACTTCAAAAGAGTTCCATGGCCATACCTTCCATAAGGCCAACTCCACCGCGCAACCCCAAACGGACGTCCGTTTTGTCCGGATTTTGTCCGTTTGGGTAGGACAATGGGGTCGTGTCCGGACAGTTTCCGGGATGCGGTGGCTGTGCGCCCAGCGCGCGGCCGCATCCCGGCCGCATCTTGTCCGCGTGCACTTTTCTTTGCAAGTCCTTAAACTTTTTTTCATCATTCATTTTTGATACATGACAATACATCATCACATTTTGACTAGTAAAGTAAGGCCAAAGAAAACAAGAACCACAAGAATATATTTGAGAAGATACCCAACTTCCATAACTGCTCCCTTGAGTTGGGCTAGGGCCTTCTCGATGCACTCATTGTTGATCTGTGGAGGAGGCTCGACGTTGCACCCTCCTTTCTTCTTCAAGCCAGAAGTCGACGTTGCTTCCTCATACGTAGTATCGTGCCTAGTCTCTAATCTAGCAACAAGTGCACTTGTCTCATCTACAGCCTCTAGGCTAGCTAAAAGTGCACGAACATGTACTAGATTTCGCTCTATCAATATATCGATGTACTCTTCTTCACAATACCAAAACTTGCATCCATTCTACATAATAAAACTTAAAGTTAGCACAACTAATCTAATCTGAGAGCACAAACCGAAGCTAAAAAGAGCACGTACCCCATCGTTTAAGCATTTGATGAAGACCCATCCGGGATGCTCCGGCATTGTAGACACGCGGCGCACGACCATTCTTGGGCAGTGGTCACACTTGATGAGGGGCAACGGTGCGCCGACGAGCTTTTGGGCAAGCACCGAGCCCGGCCGGCCGCCATTCGCGTATCTGCCGGCGGACCACCGACGGTGCAGATCCGAGCGGCTAGAGGACGAGCCACTGCTTGCATGTGGCCTTGTGACCCTGCCAGGGCCTTCCGGCGAGGTGCCCGGCCAGTCCATGGCGCGGCCCGGCCTCCCACAGCCGGGCGAGCTCAAGACCGAGCGGATCCGCCCCAAATCCGGCCGGCGGGTGCGCAAACCAGGTTGCCGTGGTTGGGTAGCTCGGCGGCGACGAGGGGAAGGGGCTGGGCGAGCGCGCATCCGTGTTGCACGGCTGCAATGGCAGCGGCGGCGGTGGCGGGCGGTGAGGGGAAGAGTGGGGAAGAGTGGAGAAGAATGGAGTGGGATGCGGCCGGAGGGAGGGAGGGGGGCGGATAGAAAAAGGTTCGTCATGTGCCATCGACGGGCGGGCCAGGGGATGCACGCGCAGACGACCGGCGCGTCCGCGTGGTGTCCGTTTCACCCCAAAAGCGGCGCAAACTTGGGCCACGGATGGGTTGTAAGCGGACACAAAACAGACAAAAGTCCGTTTGCTGCCGCGCGCTGGGCCGCCCGTTTTGTCCGTTTTACCCCAAACGGACGGGCCCGGACTGGATGGGGTCGCGCGGTGAAGTTGGCCTAACTTTTCGATTTGTATGCACCACCCCAGAACTATCCTCAAGCCCTTTTATTTTTTTATGATCTATGTAGACGATTGATTATTCTTATATGCGCCCTTGTGAAGTTCCATTGCGTTTTGTTGTTTGTAGGGAAACGAGATAACATAAAGGTTTTCCGAAAAAAAAAGAACCTTTTTTTGTGGGAGCATAAAATTATATACTACTCCCTCTTTCATAATGTAAGACGTTTTTGCAAGCTAATACTTAGTAGAACGAGTAAGTATATACATACCCTTTTAGTCGACAATAATTTTTGTCTAGGCTATTGTATAAAGTGGGTTCACTGATAATGGATTAATTAACGGACTGATTAGTTTTAAACTTGACCATCATGCCCTCCTAACTGAAGAGGCATGTTTTAATCACAACCCTTGGTTTAGTTTAGGGGGTGTCTTCTTTCTAGAGAAACCCTAGAGATCCGTGACACAACTGAAAAAAGACGAATGTTGATCAGACCCAAAAAAAGACGAACAAGATGAAAGCTGATCCAGTATATGTGTTAGAGTTGTGTCGAATATTATTGTACAAGTTAGATTACAGTTGGACTTGGAGTTGTACGGTGCGTAGACAGGATACGGAGTCGTGTCCAAGTAGGACACTTGTATCCTAGGCCTCTCATATATAGTGGGGGTAGACACACGATGTAACCTATGCCAACATAATAGCACGGGCACGCGGGGGAGCCGGCGGCGTGTGCCGGCGCCCGGGCGGCCGGGGTGCGGTATTGTGACGGTGTCACGGGGAGGAGCGCCCGTAGTCATGCCCCGGGGATGTAGCCATATCGGTGAACCTCGTTAACAAATCTTGGTGTCGTGCTCGTGTGATTGCTTGGTCCTCGGTAGATTGACGATGCGCCTCGGATTTATTCTAACAATATGCCCCATGCATTGTTTGATAAATCACAAGTGCGAGCACTGAAAAGGCGCTCACTCCCCCCAACAGCCTTAGCTTAAATAAAGGAAGTAAAAGGAGGAGAAAGATGGAAGCATCTGGTGCTTTGCCATGATGGAATTGAGTGCCTGGCAATGGCTTTAGCGATCCAGCTTATCTATCATCAGTGACTGACATTGACGACGGTGAGGCACATGGTCGTCTGAAGTTTTGAACCTAGAGCCGCGCTTGCCAACGCTTCGACAGCGACAAAAGTGTATCAATGGTGTCCCGCGATTTATCGTTGTCGCAGAAAGCAGCACCATAGCAGCAGAGCTGATGAGGTAGTCAGGTAGCCCAGGATGAGATTTCTCCCTTGCTTTCAGCTGGTTTAGCCGAGAGCCAAAGCTTTGTGCAGGCATCGCATCAGGAGGATGCTTCCTGAATCACACTTGCTACTTGCTAGGAGGAGTACTAGTTGCTGCTGCGTACGAGAGAGGTTGCACGGGGAGGGACAGGGGGATACCAAACCTTTGCCCGGCGTGGTGCTCCACCTCCACCTCCACCAAGAAGAGAAGAGAGCAAGTCCTCCTTGGTGGGGCAACGTTGCCGCCGGCCGACGCACAGACAAATAAGGCCGTCGCATTCGCCTCGCCTCGTCCCACCTGATGCTGTTGCTTCTTTGCAGCGGCGTCTCCCGAGCCCGATGTCCAACGCCGCCACGGGCGCCGGCCGCAACAACGGCGACGGCGAGCATAATGGCGGACCCAATCCCAATGGCGGCCACCCGCACTACCACCACCGGCAGCGGCAGCACCACTGGCGGCCCCCGCACCCGCACAGCAGCAGGGCGTACCGGTCGGGCGTGCTGCGGTGGGCGATGGCGGTGGTGTTCACGGTGCTGGCCGTGCTAGTCCTGCTGGCGGCCGTCTCCGTGCTGCTGGTGGTGCTGGTGCTGCAGCCCCGGGCGCCGTACCTGGCGGTGCAGACGGCGCGGCTGGGGAACCTGGTGTACGACCAGCAGGGGGTGCTGGACAACGCGGAGCTGGAGCTGGACGTGCGCGCCGCCAACGTGAACGCCCACGCCGCCGTGGCCTTCTCGGAGCTGGAGCTGCGGCTGAGCTTCCACGACATGGTGATCGCCATCCTGCGCGCCGACCCCTTCGTGGTGCCGCCCAGGGGCGAGCGGCCGCTGGGCTACGTGGCGTCGTCGGAGGCGGTGCCGCTGGACGGCGCCGGGCGCGCCGCCATGGAGGGCGCGCTGAACCGCGGCGTGGTGCCGTTCCGGGTGAGCGGGCAGGCGCGGACGCGGTGGAAGGTGGGCGGGCTGGTGGCCGTCAAGTACTGGACGCGGCTGGCATGCCAGATCCGCTTCTTCTGGCCCAACGGCACCGCGCTCGACTTCACCTGCAACTCCAAGTCCAGGTCCCGCTACTGACTCACGTCGCCGCATCGATCGCCGTCAGATCGAAGAGCTAGCTCCTCCTCTCTCCCCAGTCCAATAGAATTCAAATCCATCGGATTTCTGTGTGTGGACTTGATCAAGAACAAGACAGCCACTAGCTTTCTTGGCTTTGCTTAGTAATGGAATATATTTTCCTCATGTATGTACTGCATATATTCGAAAACTATAAAGAAATATATTTGTACAATTATTTGGTGATGCGCCTTAAGTTTTACTAGCAAACATGGCCGTGCATTGCAATAGGGGAATTTTTTCGCATGTTCCTAGGACTGAAGACTCCTCAATGGTTTCATGTTATCTGTTTGAACATAGTCCCTCATCCATGTTGTCGATTATCTTCCTTCCTACCTTCCTCGAACATGGTCGTCCTGTCCACCTGATCGCAATGCATTCAATGTGAACATGGGACAAAACTGACATTGAACCACGCCATCGCAAGTCAATACCTAATAATTTAAAACTAACCTCGTTGAGATAGATGTGACGGCTGCCTTTTCCGACCTCAACCTACGTTTAGCCCATACACCCACTCACTTTCAAGTTGTACATAGTGTTTTTCGAAATGCATCAACCTTCTGTTAAAACACAAAGACTTTTTAAATGATGATATAAACATTATTTTAATACCTAAACATTTTTCTTAAAACTACACAAACAATTTTAAATGCATGATCGATTTTTAAATATTACATAATATTTTTTTAAGGCACATAAAAGGAAAACACGTGAACACTTTTTATGAAAACTGCACGTGTTAATCTGATTTAGTGCAGCAAATGATCATTCCCTCCAGTAGTTTCTGGCGAAATCTTTTACTCGCGTCCATAGGCTGAGTTTATTTCCTTGTTTCTTTTAAGCCCCGCTCTCCCTTTATTTATTTTTCCCTTGGCTTGTTTATCATCGCAAATCATGCATTAATAAATAGGGTTTTTTTTTGAGGCAATGTATATATAAATAGGTGTAATTTGGTGTCAGAAAATCAACGTGGGACTATAAGAATACGGACCATATATCTTTTAGCGTGTGGAGAAATAGCCCAGTTGGTTGGGCTCTTATGAGGTCGATTCCCCGCCCGTAAACAGCCTACTTCCAACCTTGAAGCCCACTTACGCGGCCCACATCACTACTTCTGGCCCAGGTCAACGTCTTTTTCTTCTGTTCGCCTCAGGCTGTGTAGGCGGCGATTCCTATTTGCCACCCATGTCTGGCAAACAGCGAAATTGTTAATTAAAGAGCACTCTTTGCAAAGATCACTCTTACTTCTTAGGTTGCGACAAATGGCACTGTTGCAACTTGGGAGTTTTCACCTTGGTTTCCTAGCGTCGCAACTTGGAAGTTTTTCTTATAGATTCATTTATTTAAAACGTGTTATCTCTTAAATCGAGCATCCAAATCTCGAACCGTCTTCACCTTGGATTCCTAGCGTCGAGAACTTCAAAACTAAATACCATTATGATAGGTTTTGACAATTTTTTTCATTAAAATACCGGACAGAAAAACCGAACGGGAAGCATGTTTTTTTCCTTTCCAAAAGAGGCATGACTGCCTCTCGCGGAAGCAAAACCGCGCCTCTCAGAAAAGCAAAACCGTTCCTTTCGTGAAAGGAAAAAAAAGAAAAAAATGTCTTTTATGTTTCCCATAGGCACGGTCATGCCTTTCGCGGAGGCAAAAGTGTCCCTCTCGTGGAACGAAAAAATAATAACATATATATTTTGTACCATTTTCGAGCGGCACGACCGTGCATCCCGTGGAAGCAAAACGTGCCTCTCGCGGCAGGAAAAAAAGAAAACATATTTTTTTTACCATTTTCATGAGGCACGGCCACGCGTCTCGCAGAAGTAAAACATGCCTCTCGCGGAAGGAAAAGGAATGCTTTTGTTTCATTTCTGAGAGGCACGACCACTAGTAGAAAACGGGCCAATGGTCCAGGCCGGCCCGGCCCATTAGTCCCGGTTCAATCCAGAACCGGGACCAATGGGGGCATCGGACCCGGTTCGTGAGCCCCGGGGGCCGGCCGGGCCATGTGGGCCATTGGTCCCGGTTCGTCTGGACCTATTGGTCCCTGTTGGTGGGACGAACCGGGACCAATGGGCCTCGCTTCTGGCCCACCACCATTGGTCCCGGTTGGTGGCTTGAACCGGGACCAAAGAATGCCCTTTAGTCCCGGTTTGTGCCACCAAACGGGACTAAAGGGCTGGTCCTCGTTGCGGCCAGAGTTTAGTCCCACCTCGCTAACTGAAGGGGGCTCAGACCAGTTTATAAGCCCCTCCCTCTCTGCCTTATTGAGCTCTTCTGAAAATGAAAATAGATGCCCTTATACAGGAAATTTAACCTAAATTCATACTGAATTTCTCTGAAGTTAGTAGAAATTTATTATGAATTTAGGTTGAATTTTCTCTATAAGCGCATCTATGCTCATTTCTGAGTAGTTTTTTATATAGTTTTTTTCTTTTTACTAAAGTTAATCACAACTATTTTTTTCTTCTATTTATTTCTAAGTATTTTTTATACAGTTTTTTTCTTTTCTGCTATATTCATTTTTTTTTATTTCGGAGTTGTAATAAGTCATTAAAAATAAGCATCTATGCTCACTTTTTAGGAAAGTTAATCACAAATATTTTTTCTTCTATTTATATTTTATTTTTATTTCTGAGTTGTAATAAGTCATTAAAATATAAGCATCTATGCTCATTTTTTTAGTAAAGTTAATCAAAACTCTTTTTTCTTCTATTTATTTCTGAGTGATTTTTTATATAGTTTTTTTCTTTTCTGCTACATTTATTTTTTTTATTTCTGAGTTGTAATAAGTCATTAAAAAATAAGCATCTATGCTCATTTTTTTAGTAAAGTTAATCAAAACTATTTTTTCCTCTATTTATTTCTGAGTGGTTTTTTATATAGTTTTTTTATTTTCTGCTATATTTATTTTTTCTTTTTATTTCTGAGTTGTAATAAGTCATTAAAAATAAAAAAGAGGCGCAATGCTCGTTAATTTGCTTCAAACCTTTCGGAATAGTGTAAACTGCACTGCATATAGCTCTGTGCAGTCTACCGTATTCCTCAAGGCTTGAAGCTAACCAACGTACAGGAGCATTGAGCCTCTTCGTCATCGTCTCTGCACTCAGGGCTTATAAACAGCTGCGAGTGCCTCTCGCTTGGCGAGGTGGGACTAAAAAAACAGCTGCAGAAAGAATCAACAAAAAAACAGCTGCAGAAAATAAAAAATTAGTTAGACGGGTCCATTGGTACCGGTTAGTGGCACCAACCGGTACCAATGCCCCTCTTTGGTCCCGGTTGGTGGAACCAACCGGGACCAATGCCCCTCTTTTGTCCCGGTAGGCTGTTGAAAAGAGGCCATTGGTCCCGGTTGGTGGCTCCAACCGGGTCTAAAGGGGGCATTAGTCCCGGTTCGTATCACGAACCGGGACCAAAGCCTTCGCTATATATACAACACTTAGAGTGACTTCGATCTCTCCTCCTCCACTCCCGTCGCCGCGTCTCCCTGCCGCCACCTCACCATCGCCGCCCCGCCACGCCCCGACGCCGTCGCCGCCCCGCCCAGCCCTGCCCCGGGCGCCGTCGCCGCCCGCATGCCCCGCCCCCGCCCCGCGCGCCGTCGCCGCCCGCCCCGCCGCCCCGATCAACGTCGCCACCCCGGCCCGCGCCGCCTAGACGCCGTCGCCGCCCCGCTCCGCACCTCGCCGTCGCCGTCGCCGACCGTGAGCTTTTTTTATTTTTGTTAGATTTTTTTTGTTAGGTTAGATGTGTAGTAATTTAGATATGTAGTTCATAGATTTTTTTGTTAGATTAGATGTGTAGTAATTAATTTGTTCATATTATGTTAGATTTTTTTGTTAGATTAGATTTTTTTTTGTTAGATTAGATGTGTAGTAATTAATTTGTTCATATTATGTTAGATTTTTTTCTGTTAATAGATTTTTTTTCTGTTAATACAATTTTTTGGTTAGATTAGATGGTAGTAATTAATTTGTTCATATTATGTTAGATTAGATTTTTTTTGTTAGATTAGATGTGTACTAATTAATTTGTTCATATTATTAGATTTTTTTTCTGTTAATAGATTTTTTTGGTGATATTATTATTGAATATGCATGTTTGGTGATATTATTGTTAATAGATTTTTTTGGTGATATTTAGATTGTGTAATTAATTTTGTTCATAGAATTTTAATGATTTTTTTGTTCATAGTATTTAGAACAAGGAAAAAAATAAGAAGTAGTTTATATATAGTTCAACTAGCTAGTTGATTTAATAAACTAATTTAGTTTACTATATATAGAAGTATACTTAGTTTGTTTTTAGTAAGTACTACTTATTTATTTATAGTAAGTGCTTAGTAGTTGAACTAGATAGTTGATTTAATTAATAAAACTACTTTATTTAACTATATATAGAAGTAGTTCCCGCATCGTTGTCGGCGATGCCTATCCCGCATCCTCGTCGTCGTCGACTCGGCGGTGGAGGCCTGCTTGATCAGGGCCATGTTCGGGACTGGGCTCCGCCGGGTTGGTATTGGGAGGTGCTACCTTCCGGGGGACGTAGGTTGGTGAGGAGGCAGCCCGTTGTTGACCCGATCCTTGTTTGGTGGCGGTCGCGTGGGCCAGTGACGGTGGTGAGGCATCCGAACACCGCGGAGGTGGTACGTCACCGTGTCAGCGAGGAGGACGAGCACGTCCGTCGTTACATGGTTGCATTGGAGGGCAGGTTCGACAATACCTGGCAGGTTCTTCAGGGATCTCACTGAAGCTATGATCCTGTGATGGTTCCTTATCTTTGGGTGTCCACCGCCCGCGTCGATACCCGTCGGGCGCTACGGTTCTAGTTGTATTAGTGATAATATTCGACGATGTACGGACACCAAGAGATGATGTACTTTTGCTTATAATTATTGAATGCATGCTAATTTGAATAATATACTTTATTTTATGATTTGGTTTTGCTTATTGAATGCTCATATTGGATAAGTTCTCCTTCATTCCCGTGTGCTAGACAATTTGTTGGTATAATAATGCATTCGGGAATGAAAGGAGGAACTACGTACATCGATCATCGATAGTCAACCCGTGATTAATAATAATGATCTAGTTTAATATTTGAATTATGAACATAGGCCGGAAATGTCGTACTCATCGGACGACGAAAACCGCCCGGGGGAGTGCGACTGGTGCCACGACGACCGAGGTATCTGCGACAGGTTCATTGAGCTGGACGAAGATCGGCGCTTCAGCATTAAGCTCGAGGAGACTTGCGATGTTCATACGGTACGCAACGACGACAATAGTTTTTTCGTAATTAAGCACGACTTCAACTATTTTAACGTGTATTTTCATATTTTTCAATTTGACTAGCTTATCTCATGCTTTGCAAGACGCTATGTCTTGGAGAGGATGGGTTTTGAAGACCATGAAAGTTTCGAAACCAAAAAAATTATCCTAAGTACCCATCATGGTGTGGATTTTCAAGTAAAGTTATACAATGCTCAGAGTGTAACCCATTTTGGTTGCAAAAATTGGGAAACACTTTGCAAGATGTATGGTCTTGATGAGGGTATGCTTGTCACCATGGATCTTGGTGATCCTACAATCGAGTAGGAGAGACCTTTGATTTGGGTCCTTGTGGATACACCTCCAATTCTACCCCCATGTGAGCTTAACATAGTTATTAAGTAATTTATATTGTTTATTTCAAAATATATAGTTGACAACTTATCTTCATTGACAGCTTATTTTCATTCTTCAAAGAATGTGCGGAAGATGGTAGACAGAACCTACTACACCGAAGGCTCCGAATTAACTTATCAGGAGAAAAATCATCTGGTCGCATTTTGTACTGATCTTGAGAATTACAATATCTACAATCAAACTCCTCAACATTATGGTCAATACGTGCCACTAGTGCACGTGTTGAACTACGGTAACTACCATGGAGATACCCTGGTAAGATTATTTTTTACTATTACAACATCCGTGCATCTTTTTGCACACTTCTAAAACTATAGTACATCATTGCTAACTACGAAGTTATTATTATGTTTTTCAACAGATAATCCCGAATGATTGTGTGCCTCATCTGATGTATACGCATGGTAGCCTTCATGTTTTGAACATACAACCAGGTCGTCCTACGAATCTCAACTGTCCATGCCGGGTTTCTAAAAGAAGTGGAGACATAACAATCAAATAATGGAAAAAATGTATTGACAGTCGTAAGGAGCTTCTTGGAAGCAATAAGCAGCGAAGGGCAAGAATTGGAGACAGGATGATCGCAATTCTTCATAATGGAGAGTCAGGGTCTATATTGTTTTATGCTATTTTATCTTAAGGGTGTTTAGGTCCTACTTGATACTGATAATCATGTGCTAAGAACAATTATGTAGGGTTGGGTTCGATGACTATGAGAATGATAATCATATGACTTATTATTAATAACGAGTAGAAGTTGTATGATGATGCATGATTAGTAGGACTTGTTATTATATATGATGATGTATCATGCGAGCATGCATGAGCATGTTATATATATCAGCGGGTGAAATGAACATAGTAGCAGCGTTGATAAACCAAGGACGGAGATATAAGAGAGGACACTTCTCTCTATTAGCTAGCTAATAACAACCTAAAAATAACCCCCAAAACCCCTAAAGCAGCCACTTTTGTAAAAAAAAACATGGACTTTTGGTCCCGGTTGGAGCCACCAACCGGGACCAAAGGCCCCCTGACTGGGCTTGGCGTACAGGGCCACGTGGAGGCACATTGGTCCCGGTTCATGTTTGAACCGGGACTAATGGGTGGAGGTATTAGTAACGATCCATTAGTCCCGGTTCATGAACCGGGACTAAAGGCCCTTACGAACCGGGACTATTAGGTGTTTTTCTACTAGTGGGCCTCTCGCGGAGGCAAATCCATGACTCTAGGGGAAGTAAAATCGCGACTCTCGCGAAATAAAAAAAAAGTATTTTTCATATATATTTTTTCTAAGCTAAGAAAGACTAGTGAAAAACCAAAAAGCCAAAAAAAGAAAAAAATCATTTAAAGGCCGAAAATGTGTGCAATAATAAAAAAACAAAAACAGTAGGGAGCGCTCAGAGCAGGACATGTAGCGGCGGCTGAGAGCACACCCAGTTGCGTGCTCGAAGCCCGCTCCAGGTGACCATTGCGGGGCTCCCGAAGGATTCACCACTAGGGAAAAGCGTAGTAGTAGCGCGGGGACCCGCGCTACTGATACGTAACTTGTAGCAGTAGCTAGCTTTACCGAAACACGCTGCTGCTAATAGCTGTAGTGCTCTACAGTAAGCCGCGCTACTACTAACTTTACTCCCCTCGCTGCTGCTAGTTTTATTAGTTTATGATTTTTTTGCATATTTGTTTTGTATTTGTATATGCTTTATACAATAATCTCTAGCATATCATACACATACAAATGTAATCATAGCATACACATACAAATAATCTTATCAAATCATGTCATCATCATAATCATCATCCAACACAAAGTGATCTCTCGTCATCATCTCGAAAATAGCAATACAAGTCTCGAATACATGCAACTAGATCGTCATCCATCTAAACAATGATACACACGAGAAGAGCTATCACTATGAGTCCTCTCTCGTGCTAGCGTGAACCTCAAGTAACTAGCTTCTACTTCTTGTCTGCTTTTGAAGCCTTTATGGCTGGGGCCCGAGACCTGCTTCACTTGCGCCTGACACTCGGGCCACTCGTCGTACACTCCCGAAACCTTCCCTTTGTACACGACATAGCACTGCTTCTTCGCCATCAAGAATCTAGGTACCTGTTAGAGATGCATCTTCATCAAGAGAATGTACAATCATAGGCAATAAAATATACTTGAGCAACACAGAAAAGAAAGGGTTAGCAACTAGATGCAACATATAGTAAACATAAATAAACAACGCAGTTTCATCGTACGCAAACTAATTAACTAGAGGTATGCAGGTCATCGTACCCAAACTAACAAAGTAGCGTACGCAAGTTCGGTAGGGACCGTCCTACCTCAGGCTCTACAAAATGCCCTAGGAGAGGTTGGTCGCTCAGCGGAGGCCGGTGCTAAGGTACACAGATTGTGTCCCTCTTAGGCCCTGTACAATGCAAGGTGCTTGGGGTAGGTGCTTAGAGAAATAAACCAATTTTTCTCTAAGCATCGGTGCTTATTTATAGATGATAGATGCTTAATTAAACGTCTGTCCTGTAGAAATAAGCACCTGTGCTTAAAAAAAACTCGGTTTATTTTACTAAGCATCTTCTTAAGCACCTTTCATTATACAAGGCCTTAGTAGCCCCTGAGCCTCGAGTATATTATGCCATAATGTGCTTGAGGTTTAATAGTTGACTGCTGTCCTGTCGCTTTCCTCAGGTGCTTCTTGCCCAAAGTTGGGACTTGCTCACTGAAAAAAAATAGCGCGCTATAGCGCCGCTAATAGCACGTTATAGCATATAGAGAATTGTCTCGCTAAATATATCAATGTACAATACCTTGCTAATAGCACGCTATAGCGCGCTATAGCACGCTAATAGCATATTTTCAGGGGCCACGCTATTTTTTGTAGCGCGCTTTTTTTTTTTTATAATGCTGCCCGTGTTAGCGGTGGAGACGGAGCGATCATGGGTTTCCCGGCTAGTGCAGTCTCTTGCAATCTGTGACCTTTTTGGGCATTTGGCAAGCTTCTACCCGCCTATTGAATGTGTTAATTTGTCCTGGAGAGCAGTTGCCTGAGATGACAGAACAAATTAACCTCTCCAGCTTGGCAGCAGCAATATATAGGGAACGGTTCGATCTTTTCGAGCCACGCCAAGACGCGCAAATGTGTTCATTTCCATCGGGAGTTGCATCGTGGTGAAGCAGGATTTTTAGAGAGAAATCAGGAGATCAGTGAGGGGCTCCGCGCCCAAATGCATAAACAGGATGCTGCCGAGGATGGCCTCCGACAGCGGGTCAATAATGCCCAGGGCCAGCTAGCGGTCGCTGAGGCTGGTCGTAATGAAGAATATCATATACTAGTATTATGCGTATGATATTAGTGTATAATACTACTTTTGTAATGCATAGTATCATAACCTAGTATCTTAGTTTGCCTTATTAATTGACATGCATGACACAAAGTAGTACTGCATTTAATATGATATGGTATCATAATATGATACCACATCCTCTCTTTCCTCATTTAATTCTCTGCCACACCATTCAAAAAGTCTATTTGGCATGCGTGATACCGTTTATGATACTCCCATTATAACCAGCCTGATCAAATTGATGATGAAGAATACATGTGAGCCTCGTGAACCACATGGGAGGGAGTAGCATTAAATTTATTTATTTTATTGCATTTTGCGAAAAAAATTGGACATGCTTTGCCATATTTTGTTGGATATCTAGGAGTTGTAACTTGTAAGATACAGCAATTACAATGATGCACAATATATATATTTTAAAGAAGGCATTTGATTGGAAAAACATTGTTGGAAACAATAAATTTGACTCGAACTCAATATGTTGATCACTATGGGAAGTCGAGCCCTCTGGTCATTAGGGATGCAAATTTGGAACCTTGATGTTACCTTCGAGCCTCCATAGTTCAACTAAATGAGCTAACTTTCAAAATTGCATGCCTACTGATCATCAACCTGCCTTGTAGCCCGGAGCCGTTGGACTTAGTTATTTTCAGGGTCGGTCAGTCAGTGTACTAACCTGATTTAGCAACACTGTTCTGTACTTCAGAATCTGCCGTGGCATGTGGCTGCTAAGCCTTTTTCCATTTCCTAGTTAGGAATTGTTGATAATGATCCTTTTTTTTGGTTGTTGGTCTTTGTTTTATTCTGAGTGAAAAATGTTGTATTTCTCTGTACTAACGTGAAGTAACTGTAGAGTATCGTTCGTCAGCTCGAATTTTGCTGGCTTAGTATATATTTACATTAGTGATGCCATATTTTGAGAGTTGTGGATCATCTGAAACTAGTGCTATTACAAGAAAGTTCATTAATTTTAGAAAATGTTCATGACTTCAAAAAGAGATTCTCCAAATTCAAAGAAGATCATGATTTTAAAAATATCCATAAATTTTAAAAATAATCGCAAACCTTAAAACTGCGTGCGGTTTTTAAAAATAATTTAATGTATTTTTAGGAAATCACAATTTATAAAATATTCATGATGTTTTTACAAAAATAAGAAACTTAAAAATTACCATGAATTTTATAAAACTTGTAATAAAAGTAGAAAATAAAAAAAATCCTAAACCAAAGCAGGCCAGCATGAAGGTTCAAATCGAAAACGGGGATACACCGACCTAGTCGCGCTGACCCAAAACAACGTCGCCTCAGCCCACCATCCTTGTGGCCGTCGTGGCAGATATGACATATTTAACCTAAGGCAGAAATCAAATCACAAACTGACCTGGTCACGAAAAAATTTCACTCGGCTGACCCTTTTGTGTGGCGCCCGACAGCTGGGCGCCGCACCCTACTGTGCAGCGCCCATCCCTTAGGCGTCGCACTTCCTGCCAGCGTGGAAGCCCTGGTCCAGTTGCGGCCCCACAGACAGCACTGCAGCACCTAAGGCTTAGGCGCCACACATGTAATGTGCAGCGCCTAGCTCTTGGGCGCTGCACAGTCTGTGTTCCACTTGGGCTGGCCCCACCCTCTCTCCCCTCCCACCCCCACCCCACACACCCCCATCTCACCCAAACCCTTAGGCTTGCGGCCCTCCTCTCTTCCCCTCTCCCCCCTCTCAAATCCTTCTCAAATCTTGCAAATCCGGAGTATTTGACCGTGGATTTCGAAGCCAAACCCTCCCTTAAGGTAATCTCCTCCGATCCCCTCGTTTTCATCCATAGGAATTGTCACATTTTCTCAAATCTTGCTAGTTTGAGGGAAACCCTAGTTTTTGATAGGATTTGAAAATTTGTGTTTCTTTGCTAATTTGGTATGGTTAGGCTTTCATAGTATGCTAGGGTTAGGGTTATGTGTGTTTGATGTTGGTGTTAGGGTTATGCTATGGTTATGGTTGTTATGTGGGGGTTAGGGTTATTAATTCATATATATGTTCATATGTGTGCAAATATTTTTCTTAAGTATTTACTTGATATATGTGTGTTTTTGATTATTGTAGGGATGGGGAGAACATGTGTTTATGTTCATCATGTGGATAAAGAGGCCTTTTTGAAAGGCAATGTTGAGACGGACCCGGATGAGCTTGACATGGTGTTTGAGAGTAGTCCTAGCTATGCGGAGCTTTTGGAACAAGTGAGGAAAGAATTGAATTGGATGGACCCAAGTGACGTTGTTGAGTTCGAGGGAAGGCATAATGTTGGTTTTGGAATACACATCCGTTGGAAGACAATGCGTGTGAACTCCGAGCAACGTTGGGTTGCATACAAGGAGACGGTTGCCGAATCTCTAGACAAGGCTCTTGAGTTATTTGCCTCCAAGAAGGTTGAGTCTACTTTGAATTTAGACTTGAACCGGAACCCCTCCCCGTTGGTTGCTAGCACTCCCCCACCCATGAACCAAGATCAAATGAGTGAACCTCAATTCACGCAACAAGATTGGTCAACATTGAGCCCGACTCCAAACAACCAAAATGAAGGTTTTGAAGAGGAGAATGATGAGTACGAGGAGGATGACAACGAAGTTGACCTCCATGACAACAATGTGGGTGATCTCGATCAATATCATGTGCAAGAGACAATGGACCAATCCATCCCTTTTTCCCGTGCATATGCATCGGACTCGGATGACGATGGTCCCGATGAAGAAGTTGATGAGGAGGGGTTCACGCCGAAGGAGGCCGAAGCATTCAAGAAGGTATTCGGGCAGGATCGCAAGACACCATTGTTCAAGGATCTTAGTCTCGCGGATGAAGCCGTTGTGGATGGTGGCAAATGCATATCTCTTGGAGCTAGGCCAAGTTCTCACCGTGATTTGGAAGACGGCAAGAACGGGATATATCCCGGTTGTGAGTTTCAATCCTTCTTGGAATTGAAGATGTGGCTCGACAACTACTCGGTTACACATTATCGTCCACATAAAGTGGCCAACTCGGATGTTAATGTGCGTTACACGCTCAAATGTGAAGTGCCAACATGTCCATGGATTGTGCGTGCAAGGCCATGGAAAGGAGGGCCCACTTGGCGCATAGTGAGTTGAGTACCAACTCACATGTGTCGGCACAAGAATGCGGATGGAAAGCTTGTGTACCAACAACACAGACAACTCACGTCCGAGTTCATTGCTTACAGACTGTCCAACCAAATATCAACACTTCCAATAATGAGCATCAAGAGTGTCATTGACCTTGTGAAAGCCATCTTTCATTACAAGGTGAAGTATGGCAAGGCATGGAAGGCGAAGCAAGCCACATTCAAGATGTTGTATGGCAATTGGGAGGAAGCATACAACCGACTCCCTAGTTTGTTGTTAGCTATGGCCGCCACAAACCCAGGCATGGTTCACGTGGTTGAGCCTCATGGGCACCAAACTTTCATTCATAACGGGAGGACCGTCCGAGTATTTGGCCGTGCATTTTGGACCTTTGAGCAATGCGTGAGGGCTTTTGAGCATTGTCGGCCCGTCATCGCCATTGATGGCACGTTCTTGACCGAACAATACAAGGGCACTTTATTGGTTGCAATAGCAAGTGATGGCAATAACCGGGTGTTGCCTTTGGCTTTTGCTTTGGTTGAGGTGGAGAACAATGATAACTGGGAGTGGTTCTTGCGTCAACTGAGAACAAGGGTATTACCGGCTGAAAGGGAAATTTGTGTCATATCGGATCGCCATGCTGGAATTCTAAATGCGGTGGTGGTTGACATTCCCAGACATAGAAAGTTGCATCATCGATGGTGCATGAGGCACTTTTGTGCAAACTTTATAGGGCATGTGGTATCAAGGAGTTGGCCGATGATCTTCAGGATTGTTGTCTCGCTTTCGCCAACAAGCGGTTTTCCACATTGTTCAATGCATTGCTCAGACACAAGAAACTTGACCCCGGCGGTCAGGAGTTTCTCAATAAGAACATTGTCGAAAGGAATATGTGGGCACGTGCTTTCGATGAAGATGGCCGGAGGTACGGTCAAATGACAAGCAATATGGCAGGATGCTTCAATAAGGTGCTCAAGGGTGTACGTGCATTACCCGTGACGGCAATAGTTCAATACACATTTGACAAGATGAATGAATACTTTTTAAAGCACTCAATGGAGACTGATAGGCAGATTGCTGGTGAGAACAAGGATAAGCACAAGTACAATTTCCCACCAAAGGTTGAAGAATGGTTGGAATTTCAATCACGAAAGGCAGACTCCGAAGAACCTGTACTATATGATGACAACGAGTGGAAGTATGAGGTGAAAGAGTCCGGAGGAACCACAAACGATGGCCGCCAACACGGAGGCCGGGCTTTCAAGGTCTCCCTTACACGGTGTGATTGCAGCTGCATGGGGCCATCTTTGCTTCATCTCCCATGCTCGCACTTGTTAAATGCATCCCGGGTTAGGAATGTGGACGTCAATCACCCTCTTACCGTGAGGGAGTCCGAGTTCTCAATCATGACGGTAAAGAATACATGGATTCCACGGTTCCAGCCATACTTGGACCAATCACAATGGCCGGAGTATCATGGAGTTCAACTATGGCCAGACCCGGAATTGAAGGTCGTTAGACGGGGAAGACATAAGACAAAGCGTCTTAGAGGTGACATGGACGGATGGGGCCATGGTGGCGGTGGAGAATACGGCACCGGCCAATTCCAAGAGCCTCGCGAGGAATCCCGTTGTGGGGGCTGCAGTAATGGGGGACACAACACAAGAACTTGTCCCAAACCAAGAAAGAGATCAAAGAAAAATGGTGCAAGCACAAGCCAAGCAAATGATAGCCAACCAAGTGAACCAAGGGGTAGCCAACCAAGTCAAACAAGTAGTGGAGTGCCAAACCACTCAAATCAAACAAGCCAACGAGGAACTAGGTAACAAAGAGGGAGTCAACTTGGTCTTAGAAGAGGCTGTGGTGGTGGTAGAGGCCGTGGTGATGGTCTTGGCCGTGGTGAAGGTCTTGGCCGTGGTGATGGTCTTGGCCGTGGTGGTGGTAGAGGTCGTGGTGATGGTCTTGGCTGTGGTGCTGGTAGAGGCCGTGGTGGTGGTGGTGGTAGAGGCCGTGGTGGTGGTGGTAGAGGCCGCGGTGGTGGTGTAGGCCGTGGTGCTGGTGGAGGCCGTGGTGGTGATCTTGGCCTTGGCGGCGGCCGTAGTGGAGGAATGTTCTCTTGGCTCAATGGACCATTGTCGTATGTGACTTACTATGATCTTGTTCTTTTGGTCTCAATGCTTGTGTTGTCATTTTGTATTGTGTGACTAACTATTATATTGCCATTTTCATAGATATGGAAACAATGAATGGGGTGGAGGACACGGAGGGGGAAGGTGAGATCCCTTGGTGGTGCGAGGAGGGAGAAGAATAAGAAGAAGAAGAGAGGAAGAAGAAGAAACTACATGGACCGTGATTTGGACAAGTATATGTTCTATGTGTGTATGACTATGTGAGGGGACTAATATTTCTGTGTATGACTATGTGAGACCCTATGTGTGTATGACTATGTGATTTGGACAAGTATATGTGCTATGTGTGTATGAGTATGTGATTTGGACTAGTATTTCTGTGTTTTGGATGTGATTATGTGGCATCTTTATGAATCACAAAACAAAAAAACTAGTAGGTATTTGAAAACAGCAGTTAGTGTAGCGCCCAAGGCCAAGGCGCTGCACTGTGTAGTGTGGCGCCCGAGGGCTAGGCGCCGCACTGTGCAAAACCTACTGGAATGCTTCTGTTGCTCTCTGGACTGGCATGTCCAGGTGTGCAGCGCCTATGGGCGAGGCGCCACACTACACAGTGCAGCGCCTCGGCCTTGGGCGCTACACAGCTAGACATGCCAGTCCAGAGAGCAACAGAAGCATTCCAGTAGGTTTTCCACCCCAAAAATTGCTAAGTCCGTGTGCAGCGCCTACGGCCAAGGCGCCACACTACACAGTGCAGCGCCTAGCGCTTGGGCGCTGCATAGTAGGGTGCAGCGCCTAGGCTTTGGGCGCTGCACACTGACTTAGCAATTTTTGGGGTGGAAAAGCTACTGGAACGCTCCTGGTGCTCTCTGGACTGGCATGTCCAGGTGTGCAGCGCCTAAGGGCAAGGCGCTGCACTGTGTAGTGTGGCGCCTTTCCCTTGGGCACTGCACACCTGGACATTTATTAGGCTGCACCAACTCCCTCCCACCCATCCCCACCCCACACACCCCCACCCTCCACACAAACCCGAAGCTCAGTGCCTCCCCTCTGCCCTCCTCTCTCCCCCTCTCAAATCCTTCTCAGATCTGGAGTATTTGACCGTGGATTTCGAAGCCAATCCCCTCCCTTAAGGTAATCTCCTCCGATCCCCTCGTTTTCATCCATAGGAATTGTCACATTTGCTCAAATCTTGCTAGTTTGGGGGAAACCCTAGTTTTTGATAGGATTTGGAAATTTGTGTTTCTTTGCTAATTTGGTATGGTTAGGCTTTCATAGTATGCTAGGGTTAGGGTTATGTGTGTTTGATGTTGGTGTTAGGGTTATGTTGGTCTTAGGGTTGTGTTCATTGTTAAGTGGGGGTTAGGGTTGACCAATAATTCTCAGCTTTGTAGGCATGGCTTCATCCGGTTTCATGACGAGGCCACCATGTGCTAACCAAGAAGACATGCCGAACAAGTGGAAGGACGCATCTTTGGACAAGGTGAAGGAGAAAGATGTCAAAATCCCGCCATGTTGGTGTGGAGATGTTTGCAAGGTGAAGGTGTCCACCGACCGAAAGAAAGCATGGACGGAAGGGCAGAGATATTTTGTATGCCCGAACTATGCTTATGATCGTGCACTTCCAACTAACGCCTATGACCAACCACCGGTAAGCTCGAGAAGTAAAATGTTACTCTCAAATGTGTGTCAACACTAACAACAAATTTTTATGCAGTCACCGCCTCCTCTATGCAAGTACTTCACGTGGATGGATCTTGAAGTGCCAGAAGATGTGAAAAAGGACCAATACGCAGATTGTCTTAGGCGGCAACGGCGGTTCGAAGAATCATTTCGAAGAGGCTTGGAGGAAGAGCGTCATCAGAAGGAGAGGATGGAGCGGAAGAAACGAGAGGAGGAGAGGGCACGCCAAGCGAAACTTGCTCGTGAGGAGGAGAGGGAAAGAAAGCTTGCAAAGGCTCGCGAGGCGCAAGAGGAGGACTCGACACGTGAAAAGAAGGGGAAATGGCCTCGCTCTACTCAGTAGGGACTTTGCTTCGGTGCACTCGTCGTCAACTATCTTCTAATGAATGTGTCTTGAAGTTGTGAGGGCATGTGAGATGTTGGTGAACTATCTTCTAGGGCAAGCTGCCATTTGTCATTTGTAATGAATGTGTCGTGAACCATGTCGTACTAATGTTTGAATTATCTTAAGTTATGAACTCGTCGGCATAAAATTTGTGTTTGTTCAAATTGCTGTGATGCTGCAGTCATTGTAAGTATTATGGATGTGATGCAAGCCAACTGTTGGCTTTCTGGATAGCCATGGGAGTAGTGCAGCGCCTAAGGGTAGGGCGCTGCACTGTACAATGCAGCTCCTAACTGTTGGGCGCCACACAGTACATTGCAGCGCCTAACTGTTGGGCGCTGCAGTGCTGCTATAAGCTAAACTGTAGAAACAGAGGCCATTTTGGCCTCCTGCAGCAGCACTCACATAACTAGAACATCAATAAAAGTACTATAAACTGCACATGCTAAGCAAAGAGAACTAATAACTTGAACATCATATCATTTAAGACAATTCAACATTACTTCAAGTTTGCAAACACAAATACCATAACATAACCTCACAAGTTCATCAACCTCACAAGTTCACAAGATCATCATATAACATTACTTCAAGTTTCAACATATAACATAACCTCACAAGTTCATCAACCTAACACAAAGCACTAATGCCTTCCGCGCGTGTTCCTGGTGCCACGCCTGCAGGCAATCTTCTTCTTAGGAGCACGAGGCTCCTCTTCGTGCACTTCCTCCTCCGCCTGCGGCTCCGCCTCCACCTCCTCCTCCGCCTCATCATCCAAGCTAGCCATCCGCGAGGTCCCTACGACCACCTTTGGGTTGCCTCTGTTGTCATAGTCGTTGGGCGTGTACCAGCGTCTGGGATCCCTAGGCTTGAACACATATGTGGACCGAGCTTGAGCATCCACCAAAATCATGTCATCATCAAGCTCATGGCCCTATCACACAATGAAACAATATGGTCAAGGCCGGTGTCGTAATCAAGTGAGAATCACATCTAAAGGCTTAGTCATACCTCTTGGGTGAGCGCACCCTCATCATCCATATAAGCATATGAGGAACTCACATCGTCCCCCTCATGGTGAGATGCTGGGTCTGATGGTGTACCAGACCTAGAGGCAGATGATTCATCATATTCAGGATCACGACAACCGAGAAGGTTTGATAACCGCCTTAACTTCTTGGCCTAACACTGTAACATGAACAAGTGTGTAAGATATCAAACTTCGCAACATAGACTGGCTCTCATAGTGAATGCGATATGTACCTTGAGGAATGCTCGTAGTGGACTATCATCATTGCCAGTTCCAACCGGTGTCTTCTCCAGAATAGACTGGCTCTCATCAGCTGCTTTCTCGATCTCGGTGCGCTAAGGATGAGAAAGAATGAATACATTAGCCATTCAAACATGTGTAATACGGTCAACGGGAAAGTAAAGAAGGGAACACTTTACCACATAGTTAATCACCGGAACAGCAAACACTCCTTGCCCTTTCCTGACATCTCTGTTGTACTTCCCCTTTGCTAGATCCTCAAAGTTTACGGGTTCTTCAAGAATATCCTCATTATATGCCGGCGGCAATATCTCAACTCGAGTAGTTCCAATAAACCATCGTACGTAGTTATCAAAAGCTTGTTGGCTGTGCTCACGAAGCGGGGCGCGTGCAGTGCTACGAGCTTGCTCCACAGAAAGCTGGAAGCGGGTAACATACGAAGCATGATGCTTGTCCCAGTCCTTTATCTTCCGCTGCCTTCTCCTGTCCAACCTGCGTGGTATAAAACCAAGCATTAGCACAATCAAAAGGAGTCCCGATGCTTAGACAATACGCATACATGCTCTCTTACCTATGAAGTGCTTTGTCCGTGTCCACCCAGTCCGGCGGGTGAGGCTGGAACAGACCAAACTGACGATACACGCGATGCGGCAAATGAAACTCAACCGCCCAGTTGCATATCAGTGGGCACCGCATAAGCCAGAGATCCTTATCCCGCAAGCACATCGGGTTGAGGCGGAACTCCTCGGTGTACCCCAAGCTCTCACCCGCGCCATATGGCTGCCATTCCACCTATGAAACAGGGCAACAATGCAAATTTGATGACTATTTTTCAAGCAAGCATGAGAAAGGACTGAAATAATGACCTCCTTACCTGCTCAGCCGTAATCGTGTCCAACTCGGCAATGTACTTTTGGTACATGAGATTGACATCGTTCGTCATCTCGGAAACGATATCCCACTTGTAAGCCCACGTGGGGCGCCGTACGTCATGTTCATCTGCATACCAAGGATCAAACCTGACGCTCTTCGGGCGTCCAACAGGCAGACGCTCCCAGCTCCATACAGAAAGTAGAAGCAGATTACCACCAATGCCTGCACTATCTGTGATCCTGCAACACGCATCGTCCAGCTACATATGAAAGAAAAACAATGTTAACTTGATAGCAAGCTTGCATTGCTAATGAAGAAATGAGTTGATCACAAAACAGACCAACTACCTGTCGGTACAAGTAGGCAAGAGTCGCTGAACCCCAGCTCCATTTGCTATCGAAGATGGTCAACGCCTTCAGCCACATCCATGGAGCGTTCTTGCCAGTGGAGTCAGGAAACAAAGTCCTCGACACAACGTACCACATATACACACGAGCATGTGTCTGGATCACATCATCAGTGGCATCCGGAGGGCATGTCGCAAAGTTATTTTGAATCCACGTGAAAGCAGCTCCGGCTGCTTTCCTTTCCCTCTTCTTCTTCTCTTCTCCCTCCTCTACATCAGCCTCAGCCTCGGTAGGAGCCATACCGATAAGAGCAATCATCTGCTCGCGCCACCCATCAGAATCGATGCTCATACAGAGAGGCCTCCCGTTGATAGCAAGACCGGTGATCAACGAGACATCCTCGAGCGTCACAGTCATCTCCCCAGTCCGAAGATGGAAACTGTGCGTCTTCAGCCTCCATCGATCAACAAGAGCGGACACCAGTGGAGCATTCAGATTCGGCGTGGACCGGCTGACCAACAGAATCCACGGGAGTAGTCCTGCCTGCTTGATGTACGGTGTGTACCGCTCGTCGTAAGGCATGGCAGGACGAGAGACCCCGTGATACCGAATCTTCAGAGGTTCAAGCTTCTGCAAAAAACAAGTAATGACAAATCTTAGGGCATGTAAATTTCAACTAAAGGAAAATTTGCAAAAGATTTAGATTACTCATTATCACCTTATCCTTCTCGCGCATCATGTAGGACCGGTGTTGCACGTCGTAGACATCGTCCAGAAGCCAAACCATCCTTACAATTTCAAACAATAAACATACATGAGTTCATCTTCATCTCAAATATACACTAAACATATAACATGTGTTCAACTAAAAGAATCTCAACATCTCCTTCTCACACAATGAATATGTCATATGTGTTCAAATAAACTAAACATCTAATATTTCAAATAAACTAAACATCTAATATTTCAAATAAACTCAACATCTAATATATATCTAAACAAACATCTCATATATGTCTACAAAAATCAAATCTCATAGTTATCTATAAAAATAGGCATCTCATATATATCTAAAAAAACTAAACAATCTAGGGTTTCACTAACAAGAATCATATATTGTGAACTAATAAATAACACTACGGTACTACCAATATGAATACACATCCTAAATCGAGCAAATCAAACAAATCAAGGGTTCCATCAAATCTTGGACAAATCTCTAAAATGGCAACAAATTTACGGAGCAAAAGAAAGAGAACGGAAGAGTTTACCTAGTAGGATGGATTGGGGATCGAATCCACGGATCAAATCTTCAGATCGGAGAGGGATGAGGGGGGGGGGGGGATTAGATGGGGACGCCGCCGCTGCTCTCTGTCCAGAGAGCGGAGAGATGAAGAAACTGCCTGGTCGAGCTGGGGCGGCCGCGCTTAAGTCACTGTGCAGCGCCTAAGGTATAGGCGCTGCACGTCACAGTGTGGCGCCTATCCCTTAGGCGCTGCACAGGTGCGTGCGGGGCCGCAACTGAACCAGGGCTGCCACGCTGGCAGGAAGTGCGACGCCTAAGGGATGGGCACTGCACAGTAGGGTGCGGCGCCCAGCTGTCGGGCGCCACACCAAAGGGTCAGCAGAGTGAAATTTTTTCGTGACCAGGTCAGTTTGTGATTTGATTTCGTCCTCAGGTCAAATATGTGATTTCTGCCGGCCGTCGTCGACCCGCATAGCTTTCACGCAGGACCCGACCACAAGGATCTAGCCTGGATTGCCTTTGCTCAAAAAAAAAATTAGCCTGGATTTCCTAAAAAAAACATCTAGCCTGGCCTAAAAAAACGCAGGACCCGACCACACACACACACACACACAAAAAAAAACTGCACGTAGCTGGGAGCCAGGCCGTCGCTGCCGACCTCGTAGACTGCCGTGCCCGTGCAGCTGTTGTAGGACAAAATTACTGTTCTGACCCTTAAGCCAAAGTAAATCCCGATTTGACCTCGGTTCGAAAAAAATTTCGTTTCTGACCTTTTTCGGTGACGCCAAGGTCCCTGGCGTCTGGGTTACGAAGCAGACGCCAGGATCCCTGGCGTCTGGCCCCTGGCCTGCATTGCCCGCCTGCCCGTTGACCTGCTGACGTGGCATAGGGGCCAGACGCCAGGGACCCTGGCGTCTGGCCCCGGTAAGTGGATAACCCCACCGGGAGAGTGTGTGGGTCCCACCCCACACACTTTCCCCAATCCAGCCCGAGCTTGAAGAAGAGCTTCTGCCCCCCCCCCCCCACTCTCTCCCACTCCTCAAGCTCCCCCCTCAAATCCTCTTCAAAAGGTGCTTCCCTTAGGTGGATCTTTCCATCACTTTGTTGCTTGTGGTAATCTCCCTCAAATCATCCAATTATTTTTTGTTAAGTCTTGTTATTTTGGTTGCATTTTATACATGTTGGTGGAACCCTAGTTCATGTTTTCTCCTCCTTATGTTAGTGTGAATGGCTTGGTTAACTTTGATAATATAGTGCTATGCATGGTGTGTATTAGGAATATATGTTTGTTGAGTAGAAAGATTGGGGGTTAGGGTTAGTTAGTGATTAGGGTTAACTTTGCTTAGTGTGTTAATTAGTGATTAGTGATACTTTTGTGGACATCACCAATAATTTAGTGTTGATATGATTTGGATATAATAAGATGTATTTGGATAAACACCAATTCTCATTGAAGTCTTAAATGCATTCATGTTATTTTTAGATGGAGAGACTTGTTAATGTTCATTACATTGACAAGGAGGCATTCTTGAGTAACAATGCCGACACGGGTGAGGAACCATTGGTTTTTGATAGAAGCCCTAGCTATGAGGATGTTGTTGCAAAAGTGAGACAAGTCTTGAAGTGGATGGACACCAATGTTGATGTTAAGTTAATAGGAAGGTATGATGTTGGAGTTGGAGCCAAATCTCGCTTGAAAAGTATGCCTATCACCTCGGATTTGCATTGGGATGTATACAAGGAAAAAGTATCCCAATTGGAAGACAAGTCACTTGAATTGTTTGCCACCAAGGTTGAATCTCCTCGGTTTACCTTTGATTTGAACCGGCATGTCTCTTCCCCAATGGATGACATGAGCGAGAGGACAATGGTGCCACTTGTTGAGCATAGGGTTGTGGTTGATGCCCCCAATGTTTATCCCCCACCACGTCCCCGTGTACCAACTATCAAAGCAAATGAGGTTGAGTTGTATGCCCCCAATGCTTCTAGCCAACCACCAACTAGCCAAGCAAATGAGGTTGAGTTGTATGTCCCCAATGCTTCTAGCCAACCACCAACTAGCCAAGCAAATGAAGTTGAGGTGATTGGTAGTGACGGAGTAATTCAAGAGGATGAAGATGCTTATGATGACAACGAAGAGCAAGAGGAAGGGTTTCATGGCAATGATGTTGGTGACTTGGATGTGTACATAGCGCAAAAGGACATGGATCGTGACTTGCCTTTTAGGCGTCAATATGCATATGACTCGGATGACGAGGGTCCAGTTGAACAGTTGGACGAGGATGGATTCACAAAGGAGGAGAACCAAATCCACTTTGAGCTGACGGGTTTACAAAAAAGAACTCACTTGTTTAAAGATCTCAGCCTTGCCCATAAAGCTGTTGTTGACGGTGGAATGAGAATGACGGCGATTGAGCCAACACCATGCCCGGATCCAGGAGAACCAAGGGTGGAGAATGAGGACGAGAATGCTTATTTGAAGAAAGGATTGAAGTTTCTGAGCTTGCCTATGCTGAAGTTTTGGTTGGCTGACTATGCCATTCGAAACCATAGGCCAATTTATGTTGAGCACTCCGACATGAAGTTGCGTTACACCGTGGTGTGTGAGCAAAAGGAATGCACATGGAAGGTTCGTGCAAGAAAGCTTAAAGAAACCGAAGAATGGGTGTTAACAAGTTGTGATACCACTCATAGATGCAAACCGCCATCGAAATGACTTAGAAAGACACACCGTCAACTCACATCTGAGTATCTTGGATACAAATGGATGAAAGACATAGCCTTTGATCCCACTGTGAAAGTGAGGTTTCTCATGCGGACGGTGAAAAAACAATTTGGTTATGAAGTCAAGTATGGGAAGGCATGGAAGGCAAAGGCAAATGCTATTAGGATGTTGTACGGTGGTTATGAAGAAGCATACAACCAGCTCCCAAGGTTGTTGGCCGCCATTGCACATAGGAACCCGGGCATGTTTCATGTGGTCGAGGATCACGAGGGAGTGTTCCACCGTGCCTTCTGGAGTTATGGACAATGTGTGGAGGCGTTTCAGCATTGTCATCCGGTCTTGTCTATAGATGGCATGTTCTTGACCGGTAGATATAAGGGCACACTAATGGTAGCAATGGCGCACTCGTCAAACGACAACGTGTTGCCGTGTGCATTTGCTTTGGTGCCTTCCGAGCACCAAGACAACTGGGAGTGGTTCATGGGTCATGTTAGGCACAACGTGATTGGGGCTAGGGAGGTATGCATCATATCGGACCGACATCATGGCATACTCAAGGCAATGGACATTGTTATTCCAGGATTTCCAAAGCTTCACCACAGATGGTGCATGAGGCATTTCGTGGCCAACTTTTACCGGGCATGTAAGAGCAAGGAGCTCAGCAAAGACCTTACCCATGTATGTGTGGCCTTCACCACCCAAGGTTTCGATGCTCGGTACAACAAACTCTTTGCAGCGGTGAACGAAGGGGGAAAAGAATTCTTAACTAGGAATTTAAGCGAGAAGCACAAGTGGGCACGCGCTCATGACGATGGTGGTTGGCGATATGGCGACATGACGAGCAATCTCGTAGAATGTTTCAACAATGTGTTGAAGGGTGCTCGTGCTTTGCCGGTGACTGCAATAGTGGAGTACACCTTCTTCAAGCTTAATGAGTACTTTCAGAGGCATTCTGAAGAGACTGCAAAATGGATAGGTGAAAAAAAGGATTATCCAGAAAAGGTTGATGAATGGTTGCAGTTACAAGCAAGCAAGTCTTCACGGCAACAAGTTATCATATTCGATAGACTTGAAATGATCTATCAAATTGATGAGCCAGGTGGCACAACACGAGATGGTAGACAATATGGTGGTGCTGCATTTGAGGTGAAACTGAAGACTCGGTGGTGCCAGTGCGAGAGGCCTAGTAAGTATCATTGGCCATGCTCGCATTTGATAACGGCGGCGAAGGCGAGAAACATACATGTTAATGATGGAAAAACCGTGAGGATGCAAGAGTTCCATGTGGAAGCTACTAGGTTGACATGGGCGCCAAGATTTCACCCTTTCTTGGACCAATCACAGTGGCCTGAGTACCATGGCCCTCATATTAGGCCAGACCCTCTTCTGAAGGTGGAGACGAAGGGTAGAAGGAGAACTAAGAGGTTCAGGGGTGATATGGATGACCTGGCTGGATACACTGGCATGAAACAATTTGGTAGCGGTCATTTCATGGAGGCTCCTGACATTGTCAACTGTGGGGTGTGCGGTGAAGGGGGACACAATGAGCGGACATGCAAAAATAAGAAAACCAAAAAAAAGAAAAACAAGTCATGGAGGTGGCACCGATGGTGAAAGAGGTGGAAGAGGTGACGGTGGTGGTGGTCGAGGAAGCACGAGTGTCAGAGGTGGTAGTGGTGGTCGTAGAGGGAGCACAAGTGCTAGAGGTGCTAGTGTTTGTAGAGGGAGCACAAGTGCTAGAGGTGGTGGTCGAGCTAGCACAAGTGCTAGAGGTGGTGGTCGAGCAGGCACAAGTGCTAGAGGTGGTGGTCGTCGAAGAGGAAGCACAAGTGCTAGAGGTGGTCGTAGAGGAATGGTTGATAATGGATCGGCCTTCGGTTATTTGCTTAATCCAGATGGTTGATCTAATAATAATGGTATATTATTTGTTCATACAATTCCTAGCATTTATTCATTTACTGTATTTATGCATTTGCTCTCTTTATGTCTTGTGCTAACAATTGTTCTTTTTGTAGGCATGGCTTCATCCGGTTCCAGGACGAGGCCGCCGTGCGCGGACCAAGAGGACATGCCGAAGACGTGGTTGGAGGCCAGTTTGGACAAGGAGAAGGAGAAGGATGTGCCCACACCACCATGTTGGTGTGGTGATGTTTGCAAGCTGAAGGTGTCCACTGACCGCAACAAGTCATGGACAGAAGGTAGAAGGTTTTTCGTGTGTCCCAACTATGCACATGATCGTCGAAGGCCAACTAACGCATATGACATACCACCGGTATGTTAGGTGTACATATAAAAAACATCAACAAGTTGTCACTCATATGTCTAACAAAATCATGGTTTATATGTAGTCCCCTCCTCCACTTTGCAAGTACTTCACTTGGGTAGATCACGAGGTACCAAAAGATGTCCAAGAGGACCAACGTGCAGATTGGTTACGGAGGCAGCGCCGATTCAAGGAGTCCTATGCACGGGGATTGGAGCGGGAGCGTCGTGAGAAGGAGGCTCGTGAGCGCAAGAAGCGTGAGCAAGAGAGGGCACGCAAAGAGAAGGCGGCTCGTCAAGAAGAGAGGGCAAGAAAACTTGCAAGGGCTCGCGATGCACGAGAGGAGGACGAGGCACGTGACAAGAAGGGAAAGTGGCCCCGTACTACTCAGTAGACAAATGGAAAGGCACCGGCATCGATGATGAACTGTCGAGACTTTGTTTAATGTATGAACTTATTATTAGAGACCTTGTGTGGTCATGAACTATTTCTGTCATTCGAGACTATTTGAGATTATGTGCAAACTATGTTCGTCATTCGAGACTAGTTAGTATGCTTTCTTCATATTTTTGGTTGAGAGTAGCATGCTTTGTTCATATTTAACAGTGTTTGCTAATTGTTGCTAAGAAAAAACTTTAACAAGCTGTGTGCAAAAACACCAGGCCCACACCCAGACGCCAGGGTCCCTGGCGTCTGGCTTGCTTTGCTCACGCAGGTGACCAGACAGGCCGTTTGGTGTGTCTGATGGACACCCAGATGCCAAGGTGCGTGGCGTCTGCCTCCCACACCCAGACGCCAGGAACCCTGGCGTCTGGCTTGCTTTGCTCGCGCAGGTGACCAGACAGGCCGTCTGGTGTGTCTGATGGACACCCAGACGCCAAGGTGCATGGCGCCTGCCTCCCACACCCAGACGCCAGGAACCCTGGCGTCTGGCTTGCTTTGCTCGCGCAGGTGACCAGACAGGCCGTCTGGTGTGTCGCGCAGGTGAGCAGACGTGAGCCAGATGCCAAGGTCCATGGCGTCTGGTTGTCCATATCCAGACGCCAAGGACCCTAGCGTCTGGCTTGTTATGCTCACGCAGGTGACCAGACAAGCTGTCTGGTGTGTCTGATGGTCATCCAGATGCCAAGGTCCCCGGCGTCTGGTGTCCAGAAAGCATTCTTGTCTGATGGATAAGATTCGAGTGGATAAGATTTTGGGCCCACCTCTACCCCTCTCATCCATTCATCTCCACCTCTACCCCTCTCATTTCACTCATATCCACCCACTCTCACCTCTAGCCCTGCCAACGTGACTCCCTCGTCCAGCACCCTAACCCCCCCCCCCCTCAGATCTCTCACAAATCGGTCCGGTTTCACCGTTGGATCTTCAGGATTTTGAGACTACAAGGTAAATCAACTCCACCCCCATTTTTTGGTTGGTTTAATTTATCATACTTTTGTGAAAACCCTAGTTTGTTTTCCTCGTGGTTTAATGTATCATAGGTTAGATACTAAGAGATTTGTGTGTTGTAGATGGCTAACGAAACTCAGTGGGTGCTTAGCCCTGTTGTTCATGTGCATGGCTTGTCTCCATGTATTGTGCAAGTTAGTCAAGTGGACCTCACTTTCGATTGGTTGAAGACTAAATTCATGTTGAAGCAAGGGTTGAAGGAAGAGGATTTTGTGTACTACGTCAGTAGGAGGAAGTCGGATGGCCCCGGGGAAAGAAAATTGGTTGACATAACTGATGATGACAAGATTCAAGAAATGCTGGAAGAATGGAAATGGAAAAGGGTTGTTGACTTGCATTGCTACAGGAAACCGAGTTATATGTGATGTTCATGTCGTTTCAACCATCGTGGTCATGAACTAGTTATGTCATTCTAGACATTGTATGTGATGAACTTCTCATTCGAGACTATTTGTGTAATTTGAACAATGTTTGTAATTTGCTATGTCATTCGAGACATTGTATCGTAGACCATCATGGTCATGAACTAAGTTTGTCATTTGTCAACTATAGTGGTATGAAAAGACTATGCAATGCTTATGTATGTATGTTATTCGAAACTACATGTGAAAAAGCAAGTATTGTCTGCACCAGGACCAGACGCCAAGGACCCTGGAGTCTGGCTCCCCTGCTTTACCCTGTTTCTGGTGTCAGTAGACTGCCAGACGCCAAGGACCCTGGCGTTTGGTCCCCTGACATACATCCAGACGCCAAGGACCCTGGCGTCTGGTCCCCTGACATACAGCCAGACGCCAAGGACCCTGGCGTCTGGCTCCCTGTGCATATAAATGACTAAATACAGATTTCATCATTCATGTCAAACATTCATATAAACATTCATTTAAATCACTAAATCACAGGAAACAACAATTACTATAAATCACATCATTCATGTCAAACATTCATAGCAACTTCACGAATCCGGTGCAACTTAATTCGAATGGCAACAAGTTCATGGAAAGAAACGACAACAAGTTCATGGAAACAAACTAGAACAAGCTCATTGAAACAAACTACAACAAGCTCACTTCTTCCTTCCTCTCTTTGCAAGTTCTGCAAGTGTATGCTCCTCCTCTTCGCTAGCCTCCTCCGCCTCTGCATCAATGTTGGACTTATATCTTTGCATTCCCGCAGGCATAAATTGATGAGGATACTCCGGACTATGGAATTGAGTGTTCCATATCTTCTTTCTACCTTTCTGGCCTGGTGTCTTAGCTATTGCTTTGCATTTTTTAGAGCGGGCATTGCCTTGTGTCGGTTGTGTAACCTGTGATGGTTGTGGAGCATCAACATCATACTCATGATCCTCTTGATGTGTTGCATCATACTCATGCTCATCATGATGTGTTGGCTCCTCTTGATGTGCTGGCTCCTCTTCATTGACCTCCTCCTCTATGTCCTCTTCGTTCTGGACATAACGCTGTTTATTAGCTCTGGCGGCGCGGCTACCTGGTGCATACACGTCACTGGACTGAGCACCATGGCAAGAAAGCATAGCTGCCATCTTATGGAACCGCTTCTTGAACTTCTGCGACAACACAAAATATGCTATGATATGAGATGCAAATAACTAATCCGCGAAAAAAACTTTTATAATATATTGCGACTAACCTCCATCGTGCTCCTAAGAGTCCTCTCAGATAATGCACCACCAGGTGGATGACTCGGTGCAACATTGGCATCGTTGACGCACAGAAGCAACTCTCTGCCCTGCAATTCATGAACACACCAAACTTATGTATTTGAAAGAAGACAACATGATGCAAGTATGTTAGAATAGGTCAAACAGACTACCATTTCGTCATGCATCGGTGCGTAGTCAACATGAGCCCCTCTGGTGTCTCTCACAGCCGTGTTGAAGGTATGATAACCTTCTGCAGTCTCCGGGTCTTCAGACACCAACTCCGACCACTCCTCGTGAGTCCAACCTGGCTTCAGCTTTAACCGGTAACGATCCGCATACCACACTTGATACTTCTGATATGCTGACTGATTGTGAGGTCTATTCTCTGATTGCACTAACGTGTCTCTTTGATTCCAAATTTCTATCCACGCACGGTGTTTGTTTGCCCAATCCGATATATCCTGATTGTTCCTTCGATCGAACCTACAAATGATGCACGGGACAAAGCATTAGCAAACATTGACTTATTCAATGCTCTACTACATACTCAAGGCATGCTTGCTTACCGATGCAGAGATAGCATTTCCTCCTTGCTCTCCTCAATTGAAATACCTTGTCTTTTTCCAAATTGTCTTGCCACACGGTCTACAAAGTGCCACTCGACTGCGAAGAAGCATATCATTGGGCACCTCGCCCGCCAAAGATGGCTATCACGCGTGCACATCTCATTAAGATCAAAGTCACGATCTTCCACATAAGGCAACCAATGTACCTGCAAAACAAAGAGATACATTGTTAGCTACATAAGTTTCATTCTTGACTAAATTTTATCTCATCGAACTTCTCAAAACCTGCTCAGCAGTCAAGGTGTCCAGTTCGTTCATATAGCACTTGTATCACACATGCGAGCTTCCTGTGTAGACTGTCACTTGTTCCCAATAGTAAGCAAGCGTAGGGCGCCGATATGGATCATCATCATGCAACCCGTCATGATTACCGCGTGGGTTTGCCATGAGGGGGTTCTTCAAATCGGGCCGTCCAACCGGGATCCGCTCCCACATCCACACGGATAGGCTCCAAACAAACCCAGACAATGAGGATGTACCTCCCTTCCTCCGACACACCAAGTCAAGCTGCAATCAAACAAACATGTTAGATATGGAGGCGCATGACAAATGCAAAATAATTGGTTGCAAATATCTCTTACCTGACGATACAAGTATGCTAGTGCGGCCGAACCCCAGCTATACTGGGTATCCCAGTTATTAAGTGGCTCCAAGAACATCCAGAGGGCTGAGTTCCCGGTTGCATCTGAGAAGACTACCTTGGTTAGTACATACCAAAGATAGGCCCGCGCGTACTGCTGCACAACCATGTCATTGGCATCCTGAGGGCACGGGTTGGTGTTTCCTCTGACCAGTTTTAGCCAAGAATGCCTCACTTTCATGGTATCGGCCTTGCCTTCCTGAGGGCCCTCGGGCTGAACGCCAATTAAATCGGCAGTCCGTTCTCGCCAATTACCCACGCTGACACGACCGGTAACAGCTTGTCCATTGATAGGAAGGCCGCCTATCATAGCCATGTCCTGTAGGGTCATCGTCATCTCCCCACATGGAAGGTGGAAAGAGTGAGTCTCCGGCCTCCAACGATCCATGAGTGCGGTCAGCGCCGCGTGGTTCACCGGCGGAGCGCGTCGCTTAAACTGCAACACGAATGGGAGAAGACCCAATCTCCGAATGTAAGGCTCATACCGCGGGTCGTACTCAAAGTCATCAGCGGAATGACCCCTCATGCGCATAGCAACTACAACCTGCAAATAAAGTGATGTTTTAATAATCAATACAAGAACACAAATGAGAAACAACGAAAATTGACCCAGTCTTGCTTCTTACCTGTCCATTCTCAATGGCACGAGCACGATGCTCCTTATCCCACTCATCGATTAATCCGTCATACCAAGGTCCATCACCATCCGCCATCCTACAAAAAAATTCACAAACATCTATGGATACATGAACAATATCAAACAATTTCCTTCTCCAAGTTTATGCCATATGAAAACACCATTCTTCTCAAACATAACCACATCATTTCTTTCTTCTACGTATGCACACATATCATCTAGAGTACCAAATTTCACCATCAAATATATTTCATAATCATCATCTAGAGTACCAAACACACAATAATCAAATTTCATCATCTCTTTTGCATAAAAAAATTTGCCATCTATATATTCAACTATATTGTCATACCACTTCACATTTTTCTCTTCTTCATATGCACACATAAATATTCTCAAACATACCAACATACCAACATACCAACATACCAACATGAACAATATCAAACAATACTATTTCCTTCTTCAAGTTATGCCATATGAACACACCATTCTTCTCACACATAACCACATCATTTATTTCTTCTACATATGCACACGTATCATCATAAATATATTGACATACCACTTCACACATATAATATTTTTTCTAAATATATTTGCTTGCCAAAGTAGTCTTCTCAGATTCAAACAAATATTATGCCATCTATATATTCAACATATAGCTAATTTACTAGCACATGCATACATCATCTATAATTCAAAAAAATTCACAAACTATGTCTATTGGTGGACAACTACAAACATCTACCAACTACACTACCTACCAAATCATCTATCAACTACAAATTATTTCCTAAAACAAAGAAACCATCTACTAATCTAACATCACCTAATGTTAAATAATGCATCCAACAAGAGAGGGGAAAACCAAAACAAATTGGGGGGAATGGGGGAGAATACCTCAAGGAAGCTTGGGGGGGGGGGGGGGGGGGGTCAGATCTACGAGTTTGAGCGGAGGATCGAGTAGATCAGGGGGGGGGGGTGGTGTGAGGGGGAGGAGGGGCGACGAACAGAGGGTTGTTCTGTTCGTGAGGGGGAGGAGAAGTTCAGATGGGGATGGGTGGGCTGGCCCGCGCGGTTATCCACTTACCAGGGCCAGACGCCAGGGTCCCTGGCGTCTGGCCCCAAAGGGGCCAGACGCCAGGGACCCTGGCGTCTGCTTCGTAACCCAGACGCCAAGGACCTTGGCGTCACCAAAAAAGGTCAGAAACGAAAAAAAATTTGAACCGAGGTCAAATCGGGATTTAGTTCGCCTTAAAGGTCAGAACAATAATTTTGTCCGCTGCTGTAGCGACAACAGTCTTCTCCACTTGATAACCTGTGGACCTGTAGTGGATATAATACTACGGAAGATGCAGTTCGTCTACCAATGATCGTCGCCGCCGTCGTGGTCACCGTCAGGGTCCGTCGCTGTCGTCTTCGCCTCGTCCTATCCTATTCGGAGGAAAGGTCCGATTCGCCCTGTGTTCACATGGCTTCCTTCCTCGCAAATTGCGACTTGAATACACGATGTAATGAGTTGATGCTTGTGGTATTTTTCTCGGAGGCCACGTCGTCCACTCCCTCTGGTCAAGACTCAGGACGGATCATTGGTTCTACGGATTGGATCTCAGTCCCGGTTCTACCGGGGCAGGTTGTCTGCCTCATGCATGCCTACCTAGCAGTGCCAGCGTCATCCGGTAATCGTACACGAGAATGTATGCGCGTGTGTACGTATAGTACTCTCTCTATCTTAAAATAAGTGTGTGTCAACTTTGTACTATTAGTTTTAGTACAAAACTGTTCTAAGGTTAAGACACTTATTTTGGGATGAAGAGAGTAGTACAAGATTTTGGAGTTAAATATATGTGTCAAAATATTATTGAACTTTTAATTATCGAAGGGTTAAGCATTTGAGTCGAACCTTTGGTATTTTGGAGTTATTATTCACATGTGTGTTGCTGTTCACACGTACTACCTCCGCCCGGGTTTATTGATCCCATTGTATTTCGTGCCAAATTTTGACCATAGATTAAACTAACAAAATGTTCACGCATGTCACCAAACATTATATCTTTTTAAAACTATGTTCAAATACGAATCTAATGAGATAATTTTTCTTGACATGCATTAACATTTTGTTAGTTAAATTTGTAGTCAAAATTTGGCACAGACTATAAAGGGACCTATAAACCAGAATAGAGGTATTGGGCGGTTAGAAAGAAATATGTGTGCATCATTGCCCTTTGGTACTCCCTGCGTCCAGAATTACTTGTCGCGAAAATGATTAGAAATGAATGTATTTAGAATTAAATTATATCTAGATACATTCATTTCTCTGACAAGTATTTCCGGACGGAGAAAGTATTTTGCATCTCGCATTCTTTTTCAGCAGACGAACATCATGGAGGGAAACCAAGAGAGTAGCATTGGTTGAGTGGCTATTACTGAGGCGTGTGTGAATCTGCCGGTAAGCATAGCAATATCGCCTAATCATTTTTCTCGTACTACGTGTACACACACCCTCCAACCTTGCCCGTTGCAATAATTTATTACTGTACGCTTCCAACCAACTTAACCGGAGACGCCTCTGCCCGCCCCTTGCGTCCATCTCGGCTCCCCTCTCCTCAGCCGAGCTCAGTCCTCACTCCACGTCCGCGTCTCCTGCTGACTCCTCCTCCTTGCCCGGTTCCTCGGATCATCAGCCTCGCCCTCCCATCCATGGCTTCTCCCCTCCAAGGTACGCACGCGCGGTCGATCCATCAGCGAATCTCCCTCCCGCCTCTCCCCCCGGAACACAAAGTTCAGTTCGCCGCGAAGTTCTTGACTCCTTTCTTGTCTTGTCGCCGCTGCAGTTCATGTCCTTGTCATGTGATTTTCCTCGTGTCTCTGAGATTCCTTGGGGCTGAATGTTTCTGATGATTGTTCTTGGGGCTGCGCAGGACAGTGATTGATTGATTGATTGATTAGGGGGGAGGGGAGAAGGGGTCGATACAGAGGGGAGGGTGGATGTCGATGGAGATCCAGGAGGAGGACTCCGGCGAGACGGCGCCGGAGATGGAGGCCCCCGGCGTGAGCACGGTGGCCATCGCGGTGAGCGGCAGCAGGAGCAGCAGGCACGCGCTCAAGTGGGCCCTCGACAAGTTCGTGCCCGGCGGGCGGGTCCTCTTCCGGATCCTCCATGTCTGCCCGCCCATCACCATGGTGCCCACTCCAAGTCTGTCTTCTCTCTCTCATCTTTATTTTTCATTTCATCTCTGCCTCCTATCAGTAAACTGTCTGAATTTACAGTTCTAGATGTCTAAACAAGAAAAAAAACAGTTTTAACAGACCACGAACATTTTGCTACTACTTCCTCCTTCCGAAAAAGCTTGTCCCTCAAATTTACAGTTCCATGACTGCTAGTTTACAGAAGTTACAGTTCAGACTGGCATTTCTATGCCAATGGGATGGGTTAGTTTTGGTTTTGGTTTTGCTACCTTCATACATGTTTCCCAATAATTGATCTTGACAGTAGCAGCATCTACGAACAATTTTTATGGTTACAGTGTCACAAGGTCGCACCTACCAGAGCACCAACTGCAGAGTGCAGAGTTTTGTCCTCAGGCGTACTGCATTATCGTTAGGCTGATGAATATGAGCTTTTCTTGTAGCAAGTGTGGGCAATTTGTGATTAAGGGTATACCTGCTGTTCTTTAGTCGTTACCAATTATTCAGAACACTGACCTGCTCTGCTCTTCATCCTCTGATGACAGTGGGCAATTACATCCCGGTCTCGCAAGTGCGCGACGACGTGGCGTCGGCATACAGGGAAGAACTGGAATGGCAAGCGAGGAACATGCTGCTCCCATACAAGAAGATGTGTGCTCAGAGACAGGTTCACCGGCTTGCACAATTGCCTGATTTACCATGCGACTTGCAGTTAACATAACTCATGAAATCTGATACAGATTTGATCAACAGGTGGAAGCTGAAGCTGTTTTACTTGAATCTGATGACGTGTCTGCTGCTATAAGCGAGGAAATCGACAAATTCAACATTGGCAAGCTGGTCCTGGGCTCTTCGTCGAGAAGCATATTCCGAAGGTACATTCTGATTGCTGTCGCTTCAGCATAAGAAAACTTTTAGGATGATTAGCTGGAGCACTGCAATAAATAGTCAGAAAAGCTTAAGAATTTGGTAAGATGATCATTTTCTCCTCATTTTATTCCCCAGCTACCAGCCTAACACTGAAGGTTGCACTGCAACTACTACTTGATTGCAGAGAATTTAAGATGAACAGTTCTTTATTATGAAAAAAAACTAGTACAGCATAGGATGAGAAATGCCTAGTACAATCCTAATCATGTGGTTATCATTGTTAACTACTTGCAGGAAGCTCAAAGGAAGCAAGACTGCAACCAAAATCTCTGAATGCATTCCAAGCTTCTGTACGGCATACGTGGTTTCAAAGGGCAAACTGTCATTCGTGCGCTCGGCTACATCTGATGCCTGCGAAACACCCAAGACCATATCTTCTTCAACCGTTTCTTCTCCTAGCTCCAGAAGCATTTCCAGTGCGCCCTCAGGTAAAACTCAAGTCTGCATTTGGTTTTGGTTTCTGAAAATTTGTTGGTTACACCTATCAACTTATAATACAGAAAAAGTTGTTTCTTCGGAAAAAGTTAATCAATTGAATTTGGATCAGCAGCTTAACCTCAGTAGATCCACCAGACTTTTCAGGAACATAAATGTATTAGTGTTACTGTACTAACTATTCTGTCTACTGCAGAGTGCGCTGACAGAAATGGAGCAGCAGCTGTATTGTTCCGCCAGTCTTCTCTGTCATCGCAACGTGATCACGCACTCGCAAACATAAACAGGAGAGCTAGCCCTTCAGGCAGTGGAGGCAGCGAGATCTCTTACCATGCTGACACAACCCTGATGACAAATTCACACTCGATCGCATGGGGAGCGCAGCTCAGTAGCAGCAGCAGCAGCAGTGGGGATTCAGTTTACAAGAGCTTCCGAAGAGATAGTTCCCCAGACATCCCTGACCTGCAGGCAGCAGTTTCAGAAATTGCAACAAGCCTGAAGCATTCTCATGACCAGGTAGGAATTTACTCTTTAAATAAAAAACAGTATTCCCTTTGCTTGAGCAAAAACAAAAGATAATGGAAGAACTCATCATACGACGCACACAGCCAAAGTAACATCTTTGCTAAGCAGGATGATCTGAAGCTTCAGATTGAGAGTATGAAGGTCAAACTGCAACATCTTCAGAAGCTTCACGAGTGTGCTCACACTGAACCGGTTGACTCCACTCAAAAAGTACGGGTTTACTTCCAACTGATCCATAAAGTGTGTAAGAATATGCAAGGTTTTAACCGTTTGTTGTTGAAACCTTGCTGTTAGTTACACAACAACTTGGGCATCCAGCGTGTCGAGCACGAAATCAAGCTTCGAGAAATTGACCTGACAGAAGAAATGGTGAGGAGATTGCTAAGGCGAATGGAGAGAGAAGAAGAGGAGGTGGCCGAAAGAGAAGCTCAACCTATACAAAGCCCTTCTGGACAGAAAGCAACAGAGGGTGATGGTGATCACCAAAATGCTGGAGAGATCAACACAGGAGTGAAAAACGCCGGACGATGTTTAACCGAGTATAATAGGTACTCATGGGAGCATATCCAAGCGGCGACTTCATCGTTTTCAAGTGATCTTGTGATTGGTAAGGGGACATATGGAACAGTCTACAAGGCTAAGTTTCAGCATACTGTTGCAGCAGTGAAAGTTCTGAACTCCCTTGAAGGTTTTGGAACTCAGCAGTTACAGCAGGAGGTACTGTATTTACTTGGAAACACAAATATGTTCTTCACTGTCTGCTCATTACACCTAGAGGTTACTTTTTGGCAAACAAAACTGAGAAATTTTAAGACACTACTGAGTTAGTATTAGCAATTAATTTTGGATGATCCACTGACTCATTCCTACTATTAATAGGAGAGAGCCTATAAATGACTATGTACGGCTAAAAATATGAACTTTGCAGGCTGTTGAAATGAGAAAGTACTCCCTCTGTAAAGAAATATAAGAGCGTTTACATCACTGAAGTAGTGATCTAAACGCTCTTATATTTCTTTACGGAGGGAGTATATCATATTGCCATTAAAGCACAATGGTAAATAAATAAAAATATAATTTTAATTAATGCTATTTAGTTTTTTATTTGGCTAGACTACACATCAAAGCTCTGGTTCTTATTTTCATTTTGACTTCAAATCTTGACTAAAAATATTCATCCTTGACCTTGGACGGTGAGATCAAATATTTATCTTACATGTTAGATGGTAAGCAGAGCATCTTAAGACTGCTGAACAAAATTAACTCCAAACAGAAAGTGTAAAGAAAAATCCAAACAGGGATGCAAGGATTCATCAAATAAATTTGGTTAATATCAGACACCTATGACTATTTTGTTTTCAAAAATCAAACAGCACTCAATTCAGTATTTACAAATGGACTGTCACCAGAACAATTGAAGATTTCATCAAATGAATTTGGCAAACAAATGATTTTTTTAATTCAAATCAAATATTTAGAATCCAATTCAGCTGCTAGAAATGGACTGTCACTTCAACATGCTAATCTCATCTTACTGCATGCAGCTGGAGGTCCTGGGCAAGATCCGGCACCCTCACCTGCTACTGCTACTGGGCGCGTGCCCGGAGCGCGGCTGCGTGGTGTACGAGTACATGGAGAGCGGCAGCCTGGACGACGCGCTCCACCACCGCCGGAAGGGCACGCCGCCGCTCGCCTGGTACGACCGCGTCCGCGTCGCCTGGGAGGTGGCCACCGCCGTCGCCTTCCTCCACAGCGCCAGGCCGGACCCCATCATCCACCGCGACCTCAAGCCGGCCAACATCCTGCTCGACCGGAACCTCTCCAGCAAGGTCGGCGACGTCGGCCTCTCAACGGCGCTGCTCCACCACTCGGGCGCCGGAGGTGGAGGCGGCCAGCAGCAGTCCACGATGGTGAGGAACACGACGCCCGTGGGCACGTTCTGCTACATCGACCCGGAGTACCAGCGGACGGGCGCCGTGTCGGCCAAGTCGGACGTGTACGCGCTCGGAGTGGTAGTGCTGCAGCTGCTCACGGGGCGGACGTCGCCGCTCGGGCTCGCCCACGCTGTGGAGACCGCGCTGGAGGAAGACGGCGGTGACTCCTTCACGGAGATGCTGGACGCAACCGCCGGGCAGTGGCCGCCGGAGGAGGCGCGGGAGCTGGCGGCGCTGGCTCTGCAGTGCGCGGAGATGCGGCGCAAGGACCGGCCCGGGCTGCGCGAGCACATCCTCCCGGTGCTGGAGCGGATCAAGGACGTCGCAGCCAGAGCTGCCAGGGAGACGAAGGCCCTTCTCCTCCGGACAGCATCATCACCAGCAGCCCCGGGCCACTTCCTCTGCCCCATTCTTCAGGAAATCATGGAGGACCCATGCGTCGCCGCAGATGGATACACCTACGACCGGAAGGCGATCGAGACATGGGTGAGCATGAAGGACAAGTCGCCGATGACCAACCTCCGGCTGCCGAGCAAGAGCCTCATCCCCAATCACTCGCTCCGGTCGGCCATCATGGATTGGAGCTCCAAGAACAGATGATGATGCACGCAATGTTAGATAGACCTTGTGCAGAAATAGTCTTGGAAAATATAGATTTTGTGTTGTGTTGTGTAGGTACACTGAAATGTGCATGTGATTCCTCAGAAAAATATCAAATGTGAATAAACAAAAATTCACTCTTATCATTTACTCCCTCTGTCCTAAAATATAGCGGAAATGTTAACGCCCACACGTGTGGGCGTTCACCGCTCCGTCCACACGCAAGCATCGCCGCTGGCTTCGGTACGCACGAATCTTGGAGCAAAAGGGCTGGTTTTCGGCGCCACGTAGGACGAGTCTCGTATGCGGTGTGCGAGTGGGTTCGCCCGCACGGTGGTTGCCACCCCGCGGTCAGCGGTTGCCACTGAGAGGCGTGCGGTGGAACTGCCATGCGCCCGCACGCCACGTTCCGACCGCGGTTGACGTCAAACACGTTGCACACCCCTCCACCCTCTCCCTCACGGTTCCATTCACTCACTCCCGCGACGCATTTACTGGCACAACCCACTCGCTCTTCAAACCACTGGAGGAGAAGGCGAGGGGAGAAGGCGACGGCGGAGGCGGAACAGTCGACGGTGTTCGCGGCCATCGGTGGTGCTCGTCGGAGCGGAGCGGCGTCGCCGGAACGCGTGCGGGTTGAAGGTAATGCTCGCTTCATCTCTCGCATCCCCTCCTTGATTTTGTTCCCCTTTTTCCTCCCTGTTCGATTTCTAGATCCGATTCCTAGAGATTCCGGCGATTCGGCGGTGCGCCGGCGTTCCCGCCGGCGCCGTAGTTGTGTGCCTGCCGTTGCTTGGTGGGAGTGGGCAGTTTCGTCGCCGCCGCTGCGGCGGCATCGTCAGTGAGGTTATGCCTGTTCGGAGGCACGCATTAGTCTTGCATTTGAATTTGAGAGTTGTCCGCCGGGTTGTTTTGGTGCGCATTGGTTCGAAATTTGGGGTTGCAGTCATTTCGCGCGAGAATTGTAATGGTGATTTTGAGGTCGAAGTAGTTGCCATTGAAACCTAGATCTAGTTTAGTTTTGGGTTTGAAACTGCAGAATGTGGCGAAATTGGCAGTATGACTGAACGTGAACAAATGTGTGGCAACTAAACTACCTGAAGAAATGTGGTAGTTGCCACAAACGTGTTCTCCTCTATGGCAACAGATTTCCGAAAATAACTGTCATAGTTGCCACACTCAAGATTTCACATAGGGGCAACTAATTTCATTGAACGACTGTGACAGTTGCCACACGCATGCTCTTCCCATGTGGCAAACTGAATTCTGCTGAACTTGTATGATAGTAACCACAAAAATATGCTTTCTGAATGTGGCAACTATGGCAGTATGACTGAACGTGAACAAATGTGTGGCAACTAAACTACCTGAACAAATGTGGCAGTTGCCACAAATGTGTTCTCTTTTGCGGCAACAAATTTTCTGAAACTGACTGTCATAGTTGCCACAAATGTGTTCAAGCTCACACACAGGGGCAACTAACTTTAACTGAATGAATGAGATAGTTGCCACAAACACGCTCTTCCACGATGCAAACGGGATTTTTTTTGCTGAATTTACATGATAGTAACCACAAACATGCTTTTTCATTTGTGAGACCTGTTTTTTTTCTGAATTATTTGTGACAGTTTCCACACTTTGATAGTTGCCACAATCGGTAGCACTGGATGGAACTAATGTGCACATCGAGTGTGCGTGTTTGCCACTTGGATTGTATAATCATGTGGCAATATAGTATGTGAACACAATGTCTGTTGCCACAATACAAATATGACAGTGTGGCAAACTGGCTGTATAATATGGCAACCACATTTGCATTCAAATAGTTGACATTTTTCTGTTAGGTGGCAAATGCTTACCATTGCATTTACATTTTCGCCCTTAACAATTTGGTCTGTTCCTACATCAGCAGAATGGCTCGTGGCGATCATCAAAATGATGACGACGATTTCATGGATCCACCTCAACGTAACCGGGCAACTGGACGGAGAAAAGAGGGCGATGAGGTAACTGTCCGCACACCCGCCCCCCTCCTCCCGATTTATGTTATTTTGTTGGCACCTAGATCTTTCTGCAGTCGTCCGTCATGAACTAAATTTTCATGACATTGCAAAAACATGGCAACAGCTCAACACTTTTGTGTCTGTTTTTCGCAGGAGAAGAAACGTATTCGCAACAGAGCCTCCCAGGAACGGCTGACTGTGTTGATTGACAAATTCACTGACGATCAAAAGGGAGCTGCTGCTGAGATGGGTATGCAGGTTCTGATGGATGTCCGGTGCACGAACCTTGTCAACCCTGTATGCGAATGGCTTGGTGAGATATACGATCCCGCCTCCAGGGAATTCGTGATTCCGGGACGGGGAAGACTTCTATTGAATGATGAATCCGTGTTCTGCACTTTGGGTGTGCCTCGTGGACATATCAAAGTCCCGTACGAGGTCAATAATGAGATCGAGGAAGAGCTGTTCGCCCGTTTGTTTCCCGGATTGGAGTCCATGCCGAACACGTCTGTACTGGCAGATTCGCTGCAGGCCATGACGACGCACGGAGAAGTTTTCAAGATGAAGCTACTCATGTACCTCATCTCAGCTGTTTTCGCGCCGACCACTTCTCTTCGCCCAAGCAACAAATGTTTCCCCATCCTGGTGAATGATCCATCCTTACTACTGCCAGTGTTTTCGTTGCATTTCTTCTGTTTGATTTCTGACGCGGCAAACTTTTTTGCCCTGAAATTTTGTGTGGTGCAGGCGAATCTGAAAAATGTGAAGAATATGAACTGGTGTAAGTTTATTGCCGACTTTCTCCACGATGCTTTCAAAAACAAGATGTACCAGAAGGGTTGTCGCCTGCATTTAATGATATTTATTTTTACCAGATCTCTGTGTGAACTCTTTGTTTATAACACACTTTTATTCATGCATGACAATCTGGTCATAACAAGATGGTAACTGCCATAGTGACAATGTGGCAACTGCCATAATGACAACGTGGCAACTGTCATGCTGACAATGTGGCAACTGCCTTTATATTAGCATGGCAACTGCTATCACAGTAGGATGGCAACTGCCATCACACTTTGATGGAAACTAGCACATACATATTATCGTTGGATCATACATTATCCTGCTCTTTTTTTTTTTGAATTACAAAGCACCCATGATGGCAACTGATATTTTCTTTTCTTTGTAAAATTGTTTTAAATCAGCTCATGTATGTCGACTGTCTTGATCTGTCCACCGTGAATTTCACTGGGGTAGGAGGCCCGCCGCCTACGCACAAGTTTGCTGTTTCTGCGTGGACCATCAGCGCTGTCAAGGCTGTGCTTGCCGCAGACAGGGCAACTGATGGCACGTATGGAAAACTACAGGTTAGTTTTTGTTTATGTCTTTTTCACACGGCATGCTTACAAATTTGACATGACGCAACCGTACGTGGTTTATAAGGCATGCTTACAATTTCTTTTTTTGTTTTTCATAGCTGATGGCCAAGCATGCTATAGACTACAACGTGTTTGGGGGTCCTCAAAAATTTGGAAAGTGGATGGACGTGCACTCAGCTCCGTCTTGCCCTTCTGAGGTAATCAAAATGTCTACATCCATGGTTTGCTGTGGATTATATGTTGATGTTGCGCAAGTGACTTCAATACGGGTTGTTGTTGATGCTTCTTGTTTTCGTAGACAGGCGAGGGCACCGGTTGAGCATCTAATTGGGCAGTTTGCTTCCGGAATGACCGGATTGCTCGGGAAGTTGGTTGAGGGATGGATGTCCCTCAGTGCCTCTGACAGCGACGCGGTTGCGAGGCAGTTCACTCCATTTGTCCCAGAACATACACATCGGCCAACCGGTTGCCGTGGCCGGTATGACTACAACAGTTCCCAAGAGCCCGGCGACACACAAGATGATGTAGATGGAGACGCTGGCCTCAGCAAGGATGACGACGACGACATGGACAATGTGCATCAGGACACGGATGACGATGAACAAGCTGAAGTTCGCAGAGGCGGCAACAGGGGCAAGGATGCAACAGATGCCCCCCCACCGGAGAAAGTGAAAGAACAGACGGCTGCGAGAGGCCAGGGGGTGTTGCCATCAAGGAGGGGGAGGGCTCCAGATGATGTTGGGCAGGGTTCTCATGGCAAGAAGTCTAAGACCGATCCCGTAGCTGCCAGGAGGAGGTTCGACTTTCAATTTTAGTTTTCTGCTGTGTCTATTTTCTTGGAACAATCTCATCCATTTTCTTTGCACTTTCTTTTGTCAAGCGCGTCAACGGGTTTGTTGTCTGACATTTGCCACCTTGCCTTTTTCCCTCCATCTATTATTTGCAGCGAGCCGACCGCTGGTGGACGAGCAGTTACGAAGAAACAGGCGCCAACGCCAACCCGTGCTTTTGCTCGCTTGAACAAAGGTGCCCCCATTGCTGGTGACACCCCTTCCACCAGGTCGTCTCCTCGTACGACGACGACCAACACCGGGGATCCTGTTGTGTTGCCAGACCTGAGGAAGCCAGTCAAGAAGTATGTTCATCCATGTGCTTTCATTTACATATTTGTTTTTCCCTTGAATTTTCCAATGCTATTTGTTCAGCTTTGTCACATGATCTTCTGTCACCGTCACCCACGTGGCAACCTCTCTTCCCCCAAATGATTTCTTCCTTCATTTTTTTTAGTTTACGGCAACTCATATTTGGTCTTTATATGGCAACTGGCATCTAGGGCAACTGGCATCTAACCCTCTACCTAATGGTAACCGCCATTTTTTACCTATGGCTTTGTGAGCTCATCCCACACACAGGTTTCAAACTGCATTCCTGACAGAACATACATCTGTTTTTCATTCTTCAATTTGCTAACATGGCAACTACTGCTGAATGGCAACTGCTAACCATGACACATGGCAACGCAAGTTCCCATTACATGGCAACTACCAACTTTCCACTTGTTTTTCATTCACTTTAAGGTTTCTACCATTTTGCAAAACATATTTTTGCTCATTTTTTCAAACTTTTCTCATGTGATTTTTTTTCTTTTTGCAGGGTGAAGAAGACTACTACGCGCGGGGCCAAGCATAGCATCAATGATCCGCTTGAACGACTACATTCAAAGTTGTCAACAGGGGGCAACTCAAATGTACATGAGGCACCCGGCGACAATACTGCTGCTGCACCGATGACTGCTCCCACCAACTCTGATGCAAGTGGCCGACCATCTCCGCCGGCTGCGGATGCCCAGGCTAGAACAACAGGCATCCGTACATCGGGGAGTGATGAGTCGATATCTGCCAGGACAGCTGAAATATTGCCAACTCTTCTGGCAATGAAGGATGCCGCAGTGAGCCACACCACCCCATCAGCAAGTGTTGAAGTGGACGCTCCCGAGACGAACATAGGCAAGGAAGATTCCCGCTCTTCTAACACTGACTCCAAGCGCGTGCGTGATGGCACACCTGTGTCCACGACAGAAGCCGCTGAGGCGGCAGTTCATAAGGATATGCCATCTACAGGTGAGAGTCCTGGCACAACAGCTCTAACCCCTATCGGTGCAGATACTGCTAAGGTTACCATGGCGCGTGCTGGTCTTCCACCTAGGCATCGCAGCCCCCGTAAGCAACCAACATTCATACCCAATGCACCAGCTGTATCTAGGAGCAGGAGAGATGAGTCTCGGTATGTTCCTGCATCCACACTGTTCCCGCCAACCGCCCAAAGCAATGTGATGGAGAACCCGCAAGACCGGAGCATAACTGATGCAGTTGTCAAGGCTGGCACGAGTGACGCAGGTGAACGGCCGGAGCAGACTGCGCCTTTACCCGCAGTGGAAATCCCCAACATAAATCTGTGCACTTCCAGGCTGCCAGTCAATGTTGGTGTCCCCTACAGCCCAAACAAGAAGATTGCCATGAAAGCTGCTGCTGATACCGCTGACAACACGCCCCGCCCTGCAAACAAGCCCGAACATTCTGTAGCAGCCGATTCAGATATGTTTGTTGATCTTTCACCATTGGATTCTGCCCCGCAAATCGTTCGTGGTCCGGCCAGTAGGAATGAGAGGCACCCAATGGCATTTACCCCACCGAGCTTCAGCCTTGGCATAAGTCAAGACCAAGCGGTGGTGCATGATCCTATGCTAGTTGACTTTGCTTTTCCAGGAGGCACGTCTGCAATGATGGCGCAACCAATGGTCGAGGGCAGGAAGGCTGTCAAGTTCGCGGAGCCAATTGTGCAAGGTACACTTGTCATGTCCTTACGATTTTCGTGTCTACATCTTTTGTAGTTTGAATTTTGTCCCAATCATATTCTTTTCGGGGTGTTCTCACTTGCGATGGCAACTGTGGTGTGATGACATGGCAAGTGGATTTTGATGCACCATGGCCTACATTTTTTTTGGTTGTTGCCATGCTGCATTTTGACATTTGGGTAAACACATGGCAACTGAAGTTGATTCATCATGGCAACAGTATTTGCTGACACATGGCAAATATAGTGCATTACATATGGCAACTGGATTTGCCACACCATGTCACCTGCATTTTTTTGTTACCATTCTGCATTTTTTCTATACGGTAATCACATGGCAAGTGGAGTTGACACAACATGGCAACTGCATTTGATGTGACATGGCAACCACAGGCCATCTGAACAGTAATTCATCACAACTGCATGGCAACTGCAGTTGCCTTGACATGGCCACCGTAGTTGCACCACACATGGCAATTTCCCCACTTTTTTCTATCTACATCTCACATCATACACCCTATTTCCTCACAATCCATATGTTTTCTGACTTTCTCCTTATCCTAACACACTTTTTTATTTTTTTTGAATCATTGCAGGCACCTCTGAGGAAATTTCACCGTCACTTGACGAAGCTTACCGCAAGATTGAGGAGGCAGCATTGCAGAGGAGGACATCGCGAGGGCAAGGGCAATCAAGTTCCAACTTGACTGCAGAGACGGCAACTGAGGATACCATCAGAAGCGCGACCCCTGGTTCTGTGAGACAGCAGAGGGTAGTTCACGCACCTCCCGCGGAAGACTACGAGCCCGAATTTAGGGCCACTAAGGAACAGACCCAGCTGTACGACATCATCAAGCGGTTTGGAAATGCGAGGGCCAGTAGCAAGCACATGAAGGAGTTGAAAGCGTAAATGACCACACCCTATAATCACTCATTTTGCTTTGTTCTTTTTTTAAAATTTTCATCTTTTTCTTCGTACTCCCTATACATGATGCGCTTACGTTTTAGTTCTTTCATATATCTTTTTACTTAGCAGGCATGATTCTTCCGTGTTATGTCGTTTTCATACAGCTCATGTTTGGACAGAACCAAAGTCATTCAATGTGGAGCGACGTACGTCGACCTGGGTGATCTCGCCGAGTCCCTGAGGCCAAACGGTAAAATTTCGACGAATGTAATTGCATGCGGGATCGACTACATCAACAATCACATCGATATGTGCGCAGACAAGGTCATCATGCATTACAGCGTGACATGCAAAATATGGGATGGTGACTTCCACCACAAAATTATGAGGAAGTATTTCGCTCAGCACGGTGAATTCAAGCTAACACTGAAGAAATATGTGCGTACTCGTCCCCTGTCTGCACTATTTTTTCACATGGTGTGGTTTTTGGCATCTTCTGCACTTTTTGATTGTGTGTCAGATGTTTTTCATGTGGCAACAGTTGCCATGCACATTTTTCTTCTTTTGTTTTGTGGATCCCGTGCGAACCATGTGGCAATTTGATTTTGCGAAATGCACGGCACATCTTGTACACACATGGACGGCAACTTTCCTTCAACTACCCCCACCCATAACCAAAAAACATCCTACATGATTCTAATTTTTTTATCGCTCTGTTGTTCTTTTTTATGTGAACTCTGCTTCTCATTTCTTCACTTTTTAAATGCAGGTCATGTTCCCCATGTTCCAGGAGCTTGCACCACATGCCCAACACGACAAGTGTGGTCACCACTACGCGATCTATCTGGACCTGAAGAACCAACGCTTCGAGGTGCTTGATTCAATCCGTTCGGGAGCTGATTCAGATCGTACTACGCATGCCGAATTCTTCATCAACAACCTCAAAGAGACATGGAACCGTCACTACGAAAATTCAAAGGTCCAGATCAGACATTTCCCAATTGAGTATGTGGCGACTGTGAAGCAAGGGAACACGTAATTTCTTTTTCCCCTCCTTTTATGTGCCGTTTACATCAATGCAACCCCTCTTTTTTGTTGTCACATCTGAATTGAAGTCTATCTTTGCTACGTCTATCCTTTTTTGCGTGTTCATCTGAGTCTTTTTCTCGTGCAGTACGGACTGCGGCTTTCACGCGCTGGAATACTTTGCAAAGTGGGAAGGTAGAATCGTCCCCGCTATCACAGCTGCAACGATTGTTGAGCTCCGGAAAATCCACACGTGGAACTGGTTGACGAACGAAGATTTCAACAAGCGGTCTGGAGCACGCGAGTTCGTGGAGGAACATGTCAAGAAAATCAACAAGAAGTACAAGTGATCATGTGGTGTTAGACACCGGACGCATACCTTACATTCTGTTGCTGAGGAATGTAAGGTACTTATCTATCTTGTTATTGTCGAAAACTATGTTTGTGTGCTATGTTATGACTGCAACCCAGCGTATGCCACTATGTAGTGGTGGTGTGTGAGCGACATTTTTAGTAGTTCTGTAATATATGTGTGGACGTGAACCTATTTTTAGGCGTTAATGCACATATGTTTTTATGTTTTATCATTATTACAATGGTTTCATCGCATACAGCACCAGTTTTGTTGTTTTTGATTGCGTCTATGATGTTTTAAAACAGATGGCAAATGTAGTTCAACATACATGGGGTAGCACCGGCTAGCATGGGGGGCAGGGTTGATCATGCAGCCACAACCTTGGCTGCGGTTTATGCACGTTTCGCCTTTGTCCAACTTGATTTTCCATACATTGCCCACAACACACTATGTTTCTCTAAACCGCGTGGTATTTGTCATGGAAATATATGTCATGCACAGTCATTTCAAATACCATGGCGTATTTTAAGCACAGCTAACATGGCAATTACAGTTCAAACAACATGGCAGATCAAGCATAATTAACATGGCAGATACAGTACAACTAACATGGCAGATCCAGTACAACTAACATGGCAGCTCCAGTACAACTAGCATGGCATATTTAGTACAAAGTAGCATGGCATATTTTTAGTATAAAATAGTATGGCATATTTTTAGTACACATAACATGTCAGATTTAATACACATAACATGGCAGATTTAATACACATAACATGGCAGATTTAATACACATAACATGGCAGATTAAGCACCCATAACATGGCAACTGCATTTCTGCAGTCAATGAATTTTGTTCCTTTCCATTTCTAATGTTCCTCAGTAGTTATTCTCCCAATTTTAAAAACAAAAAATCTCATCGTATAGGGTACAAAACAAAATGTCCACAAGGACCATGCCACAATGCCCCAATTTCTGCTCATGGATTGCCCGCCGCTTTCTTTGTTTTCTTGTGTTTTGCTTGAATCTCCAATCCTGACATGTACCTTATCTCTCTCGGGCGCCCCTTTGTGATGGAACGGGGTGGGTTCTTGACCTGCGTTTGTGTGCTTGCTGTTCCAGATCCTATGTCCGAGTTTTCAGACGATGGCCCCGTCGATGAAGGCACACTTGATGTGCGGGGGAACCGGTGTAAGGCTTCCTCAGCTTTCCTCTTCTTGATCTCATCAAGCTCTCTTTTCAGCGCCTTCCTGTGTTTTTCTGCGACTCTTGCTATCTCATCACTTTTGCACGCTTCATCAATTAGCTCAGCATAGTTCTTTGTCAGCACTACGTGCCTCACGGCTTCCATGGTTGACTCAGGTCTCTCGTCATGCACAGCCAGAACCGTGTGTGTTGTCTGCGGCGCCAACGCGTCATCAGCGTCCCAAGTCCATCGTCACCTTATGAAATGGCGGGGCATCCGTGTCACAGCGTTCATGTCCATCACTTTTAGTATGTGACAACACACAATGCCGTCCCGTTCGAACTTGCAGCATTGGCAGTAGTACTCGCCTTCGCCTATCGAGGCTTTCACGAAGTAGTTCCTTTCTTTGTCTGGGTCTTCAGGTTCTGAATCCGACATGCCCAAAATAGAACACACCTTGAACGTATGTTCGTCCACCTGGAAAGCCGTGAACATGCTGGCACGCTTTATTTCTTCCTGGAATCTGCAAGTTTTGTGTGCTTTATGTTGATCTATCGTGCGATCCTTTTTTTTGTAGCACGTTATGCTGTCATGGGAATAGAAATAGATTTTTGTTTTTGAATATGGCAACCATAGTATACTGAACATGGCAAACATAGCACACTGAACATGGCAACTGCAGTACACCAGACATGGCAACTGCAGTACACTGAACATGGCAACTGCAGTTCAGTAGACATGGCAACTGCAGTACACCAAACATGGAAACTGTATTACATTTTCAACTAGCCATCATCGTTTACACACCAATGTTTTCCCCAATGGAAGCACATTGCATCAAACATGGGCATCTACATTTCAGTAAACATGGGAATTGCATTTTCAACAAACATGGCAGTTGCATTTTATTAAACATGGCAATTTGTATATTCAGCATATGTGTTGATAGTATGACATTTTTTGAGTTGACATTGGCATTTGCATACCAACATGCCCCAATAGAAGTACAGTTCATTAAACATGGCACCGGCACTTCATTGAACATGTAAAATGTATCCGAGTAAGCATTGTAAACAGAAATTTCATCAAAACATGGCAACTGCAGCTGAGTAAGCATGGCAAACAGTATTCCATTAAACATGGCAACTGCATATCATGGCAACTGCATTTGCACTCTATATGGCAGCTACTGCCCTAGTGCTTTTTGCGCAAATAAGTCCGTAACGCAACTGACTTACTTGTTAAAGATCTTGTTTGTGTATATCTTGCTCATTTGTCTCTCCATTGGTAAGTACGTTAGCAATTTCGGCTGCTTTAGCGCGGTGGTAGCTTCTTGCTGCAGCTCAGATCCCAGAATTTTTTGTTGCAGAGCTGTGTACTGCTTGGCAAACTGTAGCAATGAGTTGCCAGGGCTCACGTATCGCTTCAACACAGCATTGAACCCCTCGCTGCGCTGCGTAGTCTGTAGAAAAGGGAAGAAGCACTGCATGAAGTAGGCGGGCACCCAGTACATTCGCTTCTCCCACAGACTAGCAAGCGTCTCATTGTCTTGGACTTGATGCGTTTCAACCATGGCCATCCAGCTCCTTTCAAACTCCTCCACCGTCAAGCTGTGGTCCATGCATAGCTCGAATGCCTTGTGCAGCTCTGGACGGTCAGCAAAGAACGGTCCTAGGGTCTCCTCAGCCTTCTTTAGTATGTGCCACCTGCAGTGCCTGTGCACTGCCAACGGAAAGACCCCCTCTATGCCTGCACGCATGCTAAAATCCTGGTCTATTATTATGTTCATCGGAGCAAGTCCATTCATGCATTCCAAGAAGGTCTTGAACAACCAGACGTACCCATCCGTGTCTTCGTTCCGAACGAGCCCGCAGCCGAACTGCAACGACTGATTGTGGTTATTTATTCCTATGAACGGAGCGCATGGCATCTTGTACATATTGGTGAGGTACGTCGCGTGGAACGAAATGCAATCTCGGAAATGTTTGTAGGCTCTCCTTGCAGCACCATCCACCCAATACATGTTCCTGACACGGTCCTCATCGTCCAACCTTATACTGTAGAAGAAATCTGGATCTTCCTTTGCTTTCTCATCGACGTAGGCAATTGTAGCCTCTATGTCAGCCAGCCTGCTCTCTCTACGGTACTTGGCCTGTAGGTTTGTGACGTCAGCCGGTATGTAGGGCATACTACTCAGTTTCCCCTTTTTGCTGTGGATGAGTGATAGTATCTGGACCATTCTTGATGGACCGACGTTACAGTCATGTAGCAGCTTTACGAATTGTCTTTCGACTGGGGTGAATCCTCTGTGGGCGGTCAGAAATTTGACCAGGTCGAACTTCTTTATGAGACTGTGGTTGTGCTCGTCAAAATATTCAGTGACCACATACTGTGTTCCATCTAAGTTTAGCTTACACCGGACAGGGCATCCCGTCTTGAGAATGATTCCTCTTTTTCGTTCTGGAACGACAGGCGCAACACCTTTCACCTTCTTGTTCCTCCGTGCCTTGTGGCACCTCATCTCACCTCTGCTGTACTCATTAGTTTTCTTAATTTTTCTATGGTACTCGGTGTTGACCGCAAATCCATGGAACTTTGCATATGTCTGGTAGTATTCCTTTGCTTCCTCGAACAATTCAAATCTCTGCCCAATGTACGGTGGCTGAGGTACCACGATCTCTGATTGCCCACCATCTTCGTCATCTTCTGCCTCGTCGTCACTTTCATCATTCACTTCAGTATCGGCGGCAGTTCCTTCTACTTGAGTGTTGTCAGTGATTGTGTTCAAAGGGGTGCTTGTCTGTATTGCTGGAATGATTGCCATTCCTGACTGTGACTCGAAATTGTCTGCGGCACGAGTGTCTACTGGCTGGTGGAACGTGTCTTCCGTGCGCTCAGAGCTCCCCACAGTAGATGTCCCTACGCTGCTGTTAACTGTAGTTGTAGGCCCTGCGATAGGGAAAACAGGTACGAGATTTAAGTTTTATGTTTGAATAACATGTGTATCGCAACGGATCACACCATCTACGAGTGATTTTCCACGACATCATTTTTCAAACAGCAAGCCGCGAGTCTGCGCGTGGGCATGCACGGCAGCTATAGCTGTCCAGTGATGGCAGCTATTGTTTCAACAAACATGGCAACTAGTTTGTTTTTGCATGCAAATAACTTCAAATATCAAAGGTACTGTTGTTTTCCTGGTTCAGATTTTTTTCCCTTACCTTGGTGTGTTGCATTCGACCTTCCCGTGTTGCCTGGGACACCAAAATGACTCCCCCCACCTGCAATTTGTGAAGGTTGCCACAAGACGTTTGCCGGGGTACCACCAGCGTAATAACCTGTGTGCATAGCAGTGGTTGGTCAAATTCATGGCAACTGTATTTTGTGCTAGCACGGCAACTGCAGTTGCCCCTGATGTGGCAACTGCAGTTTTATTGGCAAGGCAAATGTATTTGCATCGGCATGGCAACCGCAGTTGTTCCTCCATGGCAGCTGCAGTGCCATGACATGGCAAATGTAGTTGCACTGGCATGGCAACTGCAGTTGTTCTCCCCTGGCAACTACATTTGTCCATGGATGGCAACAACAGATGTGCAAGGATGTCAAATGTAGTTTTCTAATACATGGCAACTGTAGATGACCAGTCATGGCAATTGCAGTAACCACCTATGCTCCTTCTGCTAATTGATCATCCGCAACTTCACCTTATTTTATGGACTGACCTGTGTATGACGTCGATGGCAGGTACATTGGCAGTGCCTGATGCCACGCGCTGCACGAAGGCTCTGCATTTTCACACCGCGGTAAGTCGTGAGTCCTTTTGCCAGTTTTTTTGCATGTTCATTTTTCATGTCCACAACAGTATGCGCTCTTTTTGGTCGTTTTTACATTACCTTGATTTTCCATACAAGCTAGTTGAAGTTGGCTGCCCGTACATTTGTCAGTGTTAGCGCCTTGCGAGTGAACTTGCCACGGGGCCTCCCTAATTGTGTTTTGGTCATAAGAACCTGCTAAAAAATGACAGTGTACGACATAAGTAGAATGTCATCTTCATCGTCGCGAAGATGGCAACTGTTCTCTTCTTTTTGTTAGCATGCATCATACCTACGCCTGCATACTGTTCCAGTAGTGACAGCAACGGCCCTGAAGAGATGAGCTGACTGTACTCTGTTGCATCTCAAGGGGCTGTTTCTGGCCTTTGAGAACCCCAATCACCAGCGCCACCTTTGTGATTCATTCTTTCCGTGTCTCCCTTCTTTTCCAATGTGTTCTCAATCTCTGCATGAACAAGAAGGCATCAACAATCCACAAGAATAGCATTCTTCTGCTGCTTGCACACAGAAGATATGGATGGCAATCGACGGGTCATAATAGGTGGCAGCTACTGACAACGAAAGGTGGCAACTGTCGTTATACACAAGTGGCAATTAATTTCTTCCAGCCCTCTTCATTCCAAAATTTTGCCCCTACCGTCCTTTTTCGTACCCAACTACTTGCGTCAATTAAACTAGGAAATTAAGTCAATTCAAACGTTAGTACATGGCAGATTTGGTGTACTCTGCCTGGCAATTGCGACTACACACTGAACCATGTAGTGTTCTACCCCTATAGCATAGATCCAGCACAAGATCGGGAGATTTTCAGCTTTTAAGGATGAGAAGGTTCAGATCGGGAGATTTTCACCTGGGTTTTAGATGATCGTCTTCGGAGGGCTTGGTTGGAGTTTGGGGCTGGGGGTGGGGAGGGTTGGGGTGTGGTTTTGAGGTGGGAGTGCCTTACGGATCTGCTCTGTTTGCCATGGCAACCAGAGATGGCCGGCGACGGAGGTTGGGGTTCGAGAGGTGGGGGACGATGGCGGCAGACGAGGGAGGGGATGGATCGGAGACCGGGAACTGGTTGGTCGTGCGGGCAGCGGGTCGGCTTGCCCGGACGGGGCAGTGCAAGCGGGGTTGGCACAGAACGGACGTGCGGGCCGCGCGTTTGTGCGCGCGGACGTGGTCGTGCGGGCCTGTTCCCGTCCATGCCACACGAGGCGTGCGGGCGGGTTCCCGTCGACGCCACACGTGTGGCAGTTATTCGGACCCAAATATAGAGTAAATAGCATAAAACTACTACTTTACAGGTTAGGGTTCCAAAAAACTACCAAATTTATTTTTTTCGCTGATAACTACCAAGTCAGCGGTCGGCTGTTTCAAAAAACACAAAACGCTAGTTGTTAGCGATTTAAGCCGATTTCTGACAGGTCAGACCCACTCCTAAACATTCTGTTTGTTTGACTGTTTTGTTTGACCGTTAACTTACATGTGGGACCCACATGTAAGTTCTCTCTTCTTCCTCTTATTTTTTCTTCTCTCCTTCTCCACCACCGCACCTCCACCACCGCCGCACGCCAAGCCAGGTCCGACCGCGGGATGGGCCGCCGCACGAACTGCCGCGCCGCCACTGGAACTCCCATCTGCTCCGCGCCGTCGCACGTCGCCGGCAACCGCTTCTCATCGCCACATCGACCCCTGCCCCGCATCGACATTGAGCCGCCTGCTGCCGGCACCCTCGTCCACGCACCCGGGAGAGCACGCTGGAGCTTGGGGCACCAGGAGGTGGAGGCTGAGCTCCCTCCGCAGCCCCTCCTGCGGCTCACAAGGATGACTCCGCCCGACGCCGGAGCGCCTCCACCCTCCACCTAGCTGGCTCCTCCCGTTCTAGAACGAGGGAGGATGGAGGGGACAGGCCAGCGGTCAGCGACCTACTTCCGACAAGCTTCGATGCAGGGGGCGCAGCAGTTGATGCCGCTCGATTCCCTCGGGTCGAGGCAGGCGGCGGGCGGCCGGCGGCGCTGGTATCCCGGCGAGGGGAGGAACGGCGGGGAGGCGCAGGGCGAAGGGCGAGAGCAGATCCAGCGACTCCCACACGCGGCGGCGCGGCGAAGGCCGGCGACGGGCGACTGCATCGGGAGGGTGGATCCTCTCTGCCTCCCGATCTGTTTGAAGGAAGAAGACAGGAATAGGGATTTTCTTTTTTTTTGTATTGGGGATTTTTATGAGGCTGACACATGGGTCCCATTTGTCATAACGTGCAACTTAACGGTCCACTCTGTCCATTTTCTTACATGCGGGCCCCAACTGTCATAATGATGATCAATTGTAAAGCACCGAGCATTTTGTTTTTTGAAACAGCCGACCCCTGACTTGGTAGTTATCAGCGAAAAAAATAATTTTGGTAGTTTTTTGGAACCCTAACCTGTAAAGTAGTAGCTTTATGCTATTTACTCTAAAATATAAGAACGTTTTTAACACTAGTGAGGGAGTACTTTTCTTTAAAAAAAATCAGTAGGAAAACCTACTATTCTCCTAAAAAACAATTTATTTTACTGAGGTGTACCGTTCTGCAGACTTGTTGAGAATTACTATAAGATATTTCAGCTATATATATCGAGATGTGCATGTGATTCCTCACCATTTAGCTGCCAGCTTTCTGTACATATTGTGCAGAAAAAGAAGAGGCCGTACAACTAGATTTTTTTTGAGAAAACGCAAAAGAGTTTCTGTTTCATTTCATTGAACAAGAAGAGAACAACAGTACAGGTACAACATCCCGGGAGGAGGGACACACACACACCATCGTCCTCACCAAACAAGCGGGTGAGGAGGTGCTACCAACTACGGACCACAACGACGAAAGGTCTTGCCTTGTCCAGCCTTCAACCATGAATGGCGAGGTAGCTAGACTCAGAGCCTCAAGGTAGCGTCACAGCCGTTGCCAGGCGCCTCCAAAGAAGACTGCATCTCCAGGGCTGTCCGAGCCAATGTACCTTCCACCCATATGTGCCTAGGAGACGGCGGGTGGATGGCAGGACCTAGCCATAACTAGCGAAGCCATCGTCTTGGACATGCCGGCGCAGGCGTACATTGCGCCCGGACGCCCACACTCTATGCTGAAGCCCTCATCACAACATTGCATTACCAGCAAGCCTCGCCGGAAAGATGGGAGAGGCCACCATCTCCAGCTGCTGCATCGAGCACTCCAAGTGCGACCCAAGCAGCGCATTCAAGAAGGGAACATTGTTGAGACATCGCCGCTGCCTTGTCCAGTGAATTGGACCAAGGGTTCCCTGGTGCACGAGGAGAGGGTCCAATCCGGGCCATGACAGCGCCTCCATGGATGTAACGACACCCTCAAGTGTCGCCGTTGTCAGCGCAGGGCATCGCCGGGCAGGGATTTCGCCCTGACCCAAGATCAGAACTAGCAGAGCAGACATGAGACGGGGAAGCACCAACACCGAGCGGGATACCACGTATCGTCACCATCGATGTAGGGAAGCACCCTTCCCCGGCCAGCGCAGTGCCGCAGCCGCCGGATGGCTGCCAAATATGGCCATCAACCATAGGGACGTGTCGAGCAGGACTAGTGGCGCCATCACGGGGGCCTGCCACCTACACCTTGTCGCCGCCGACCATGGCCGCTGTCGCGCTGGCCTGCAGCCTCCGCCACCCGCATCCGCCCGGGCACAGCCAAGCAACTGCAGCCCCTCTCCCAAAGGGTCACGCCGCGCCTCTGGATTTGGGGCCGCCGCCGTGAAACCCTAGCCCGGAGAAGCACAAGTCCGTCAGCCTCGTCGAGCCCCATGCTCGAGGGGGGGGGGGGGGGCTCCTGGGAGCAAAGTCCTGCCGCCGCCGAATCCGCCAGGGCTTTGCCCGACGGGGAGCACCGGCGGTGGCAGGGAGGAGGGGAGGGAGCTCTCGAGGGTTGTGTCGCCTCCCGACTCGCCCATGGGGAGAGCGACGCGGGAGAAGGGCATGGCGCAGCAATTGAACCTTCTCGTCTTGCCCCTACGACTAGAATTCTGACGTTATGAAAGCCGGCAACACACTACATTTTCAGCTTTCAGCTTCAACCAACATCATTATTGCTGTAGGGTCATTCACAAAAGCTCGAGCTAAAGATACCTGGCAAAACTTAGTTAGCAAAATCCGCCGCATGATATAGTTCAACCAAGTTTACCTACTTCAGGTTTTCAATGTCTTGACAAATGCCAACATCACAGAAGATTAGAGGATTTTCGAAGCATTTCAAAATAAGAAACAATCTTTCTGGATCTAGCATATAAGATAGTTCATAGCTTAACGAAGTGTCGTAATCATCTTCGAGTTCACTTCTCATTCAAGGCCACAATAACAAGACCTCTTCAGAGAAAAGGGATTCTCTCGTGCACAGGAGATTCGTGACCATGCGGTTATGTATTGCCTATAGTATTGTTATATGCTCTTTTGTATTCATTCTAGCACGTCACCTTGCCTGACATATTTTGGCATGTCTGCTGGCCACCTTTTGCCTTCACGGTCACCTCTCCTCTCATTTGAATATCAATTATTTTTCTCTCCCCCAACTAGTACGTACACAGTGAACTTTTTGGAGGGTGATATCTTTTGAACCATGAATCTGATTGGTGATATTTTTATATATCTGAATAGTTCACACCAAGAACTTTAAAATAAGATCAATATTGTACACATTTCAAGTAATTTTATTTCACCTATTCCAAATAACATATTTCACTAACTAAAAAGAAAACGTATTTCACAATTACTGTGAGATTGAAACATGAAACTGGAATGCTATTTAGAAACATTATAACCGAGAACCCTCTCCTTAATTAAGACATGGTATCTTTTAAAAGAAATGTAAGACATGGAAGGTTGAGTTTGTGGAAGTATCATCACAAATGATAGCGAGCAAATTGATATTGGCAACACGTAGACCAGAAAGCTTTCCAGCTGAGAAAGCTGCCCTTAGTTGTCAAAAATTTATTATTGTCTTTAATTAGTGCCAATAAAAATTGTCTTCTTACCGGAATCATTATATTCGGCATTCTCTTTCCTCTTAGGTTCATGCTGCCTACACACGCATCATATTCAGGGCATCTAGAAGTGCAAGTTGCAAGGTGTTCAGAATACATCATCAATAAATAAAAGGAACAGTCAGAGAGTAAAAGTCCCAGGACTGGTTAAGATATATTAACACGTTGATCATTTTGTAGTAAATTTTCTTCTCCTGCCCTGCAGTTTGTCCGTAACGTTTCCCTTCTCTTGCACATATAAGAGACACCAGAAATAATTATTACCTTGTATATGCTCTTTTTTGCTTCATCTGCTCAAGTGAATTGGAAGAATTTTATATTATATGTAAGCCTATTTATCTCTGAAATATCAATATGGTGTTGTATCACTTGACGATTCCATAACATACAACAACGTCGAAGTGTTACTTGCTCATATGTACGGTGTTAGCATTTCTATCTTTTTATGGTTATTTCCCTATTTGTAGGAAACAATATTAAGTTTAATGCCAAGGTAACAAAACATGCATTATTATTTGGAATGAAGGCCCCCTTGATTCTTAAGATCTTTAGATGAGTGGTTGTTCAATATTTTGTGGGCCTTGATTTCTAGAATGGTCTTTTCGTTACATTATATTTTAGAATAAACAGTTGTTACATTTCTTGGGATCATGCAAGTTTAATGCTTGAAGTGATCTACATTTTTACTGTTATTGTTCAGGTAACCACCCATGTGTGCATTTAATTTACTGTTAATGCTTCCATTCCAACATCGATGTTATTTTGGCTAGGTGAAAGCAGATAGTGTATGCTCCATGGAGAGGTTCCTTTTTTTTTGGATCAGCGCACGCCATTAACTAATTGTGTGCCTACCTTCTTTGTGATAGTTTGATATTGGTTAGACTCAGTTCGAACACTTTATGCAAGTTTTATATATGATATGTAAGATGTTGTGTGACTTCTTTTTGTCAGCCCTACACCTCCTATCCTAGCTGGTGTACCAAGATGTTAATTAGAGAGTACTACTAAACATGCACTGCGTTATATATTAATTGGTTGCATGCCATGTTGAGAATTTGCTTTCTTAGTTCTGAATCCCGGGATTTCTTGCCTGGTTCTATTTGTTATGGGCAAGACGCGGACCCGTGTCACTTTTCCTCTAATATTTCTACCATTCTTTCATCAAGATGGATGGCCGCTGCAATACACGTCTTTATTTTCTGTACCTGCATGCTCTTGTTACGTGTGGCCAGATGTCTAAAACATTGTCATCTCAGTGTTGGCCAGGGAATTCAGATTGTTGTTATATAGGTGATCTATATGATAGCTTCAAGATCAGCCTCAACAATTAATGGGAGGTTTATCCTACTAAGATATTCATGTGGAAAATGGAAAATATATTAGATATCCCGAGTTTTGAATGCCAAAAGTATTAATTCCAAAGTTGTTTTCGTTTGTGTAGGCTTACCTGAGCCAACCATCAATTTCAATAAGCTTGGAAATGCTACAATGGTTGTTTAGAGTAAGTTTTGCATTGGTGTTATACTGTTGTACATTTGCGTGTAAAATATTTTGTGCTCTGATGGTTGTATGAAATCACCTTTATTTCCTCCTCTGCTCTATTGCAGTGTTCAGGGCTTCCTGAGAAATGACCAGAACCAATGTTTAGTGCAATTTTTTGATGGTCTCAAGGAAAGTGATGTTGAAGAATCAAGCGTGTTGCTCAATCATGATCCACTAATTATCTTGACCATGTTATATGTCTTTTGAATTATTCAGTTAAAAGGTCATCAATTACTAAATTGTGTCTCAGGAACATGCGAACTCGAATTAAGGACATCAAATGAAAGAATACGAGCTTTGTCAACTATGCTATTACCAATGAATATTCAACTATTCCATTACTTAAGAAACAAACTTATACAAATATCTGTGTAAATTCCTATCATTTTGTTACCAAAATGAACGGGCACGGCAACGCGTTCCATCCATGATCTAGTAAGTATATATAATGTGACACTGAAATATGAAATTGAAATTTTCAGGCCGCATTTATTTCAATTTCAAGACTAGTTTCAGAACCGCATCCATTTCAATTAATATGATATTAAAAATATGAAATTGAAATGCAACTGGTATACATAATTTGAGATTGAAATATGAAATTTCCAGACCGCATCCATTTCAATTTCCATTACAATTAATGTGAGATTAAAATATGAAATTGGAATGCAACTAGTATATATAATGTGACACTGAAATATGAAATATGAAATTTCCAGACCACGTCCATTTCAATTTCCATACCAGTATTGGTACCGCATCCATTTCAATAAATGTGAGATTGAAATATGAAATTGAAATATAACATAATAGCGGTAGATTGAAATATGAAATTGAAATGGAAATTTTCAAACCGCATTCATTTCATTTTTCGGACCAGATCCAGTACCACATCCATTATAATTAATGTGAGATTGAAATATGAAATTGGAGTGCAACTAGTATATATAATGTGACACTGAAATATGAAATATGAAATTTCCATACCACATTTCAATTTCCATACCAGTTTCGGTACCGCATCCATTTCAATAAATATGAGATTGAAATATGAAATTGAAATGCAACATTACATAATAGTGGGAGACTGAAATATGAAATTTAAATTTCCAGAACGCATCCATTTCAGTTTCAGTGCCGCATCCTTTTCAATTAATGTTTCCAGACATATTTCACTCTTTTGAAATAAATTGTTAACATTTTTCTAATGAAATAAGTCTGTTTCACATATGAAATATGAAACGTTAAAATTTAAACATGTTTGAAATGTAACAAAGATTGGTCTTGTTTAAAAGATTTTGGCACCAGGAGTTCAAGAACAAATATTTGATTCAAAAGTTATGAGCCATTTAACATTTCACATAAAAAATAAAATGCAAGTTTTTAGTGGGAGAGAGATAGAACAAATAGCTATTCATGCAATGTACTATCTCTTCACTCTCTCGCACCTTTTATGTAAAATCCTGACATAAGTATGCATGCAAGGACAACTGCTACAGTACTGTACTGTGATTTATTGATATTTTCCAATGTAGTTCAATAAGCAATGAAAAAAATTCAGCAGCCCTCGGATCATGATGCATCAGTGAGCGGCTGATGCAGGCACGGGAGGTCCTGTGCAGGTATATTTTCCGCTTTACAAATCCAAAAGGGAAGGGGGGGGGGGGGGGGGGGGATCCGGATTATATTCCCCCGCAACAGGATCCATATTGTACCTCCTCAATATAGGAACTAGGAATAAAATTTACTCCTTTTGGACTGCGCTTGATGCACAAACGGAAAGAGGACCGATCTCCTCTCTTCCTGTACCGTGCTGCACAAGGAAATCAACTCTTCCTCGGCCTCGACTCCTTCGAAATTTTTTCTGCCCAAAACGTAGCCAGGCATAATATATATCCCAGGCAACGGAGTAGTACCGCCAGTCGCTGGGTTAGGTGGCGTCGTCGTCGGCGGTACCGCTTGACGGCGCCGGCCGCGCCACCATGGAGGGCGGTGGGAGGTGGGCGGGCTGGTGGCCGTCAAGTACTGGACGCGGCTGGCACGACGCTCGACTTCACCTGCAACTCCATGTTACCGCCGGATCGGCATCAGGCTGGCCATAGTGGGGGTAACATAAGTAGTATCATGCACTTGGAACTCGTAAACATGTTTATGTGGCAGGCAATTAAAGAAGAGAGAGATGGTTATAATAACATAGATAGATACTGTAACATAATAAATGTGATGATACTATGTGTCATGCATGGCAATAAATGAGACCACCTATGATACTAATCTATGATACTAATCACTATGAAGGTAGTAACATAGACTAGTAATATATGCATGTTACTAGTCTAAGTTGCTCCCCACTATGACCAGCCTCAGAACAGCTAGCTCCTCTTTCCCCGGTCCAATCTGATCCAATCCATGGGATTTCTGCTTGGTGTGGACGTACGCGATCAAGAACAAGACAGCAACTAGCTTTCTTGGCTTTGCTTTAGGGCACTCAGAGAATAGAAAGTTAAAGCATGGTCATGCCTATGGTCATTTGTTATTGCATCAGCTCTATGAATCAGAAGACACTACTGAAAAATTCGTCTTTGCCCTGTTACAAGCTCTGTGCCGAGCTCCCACTCATGGGTGCACGGCAACATGATACTCAGCAAACCATCTGTACACAACTTACAAGCTTGGCAAACTACATCTTGGATGTTGACAGTTGGGCATCCAAGCGCCGCAGCTGCCGAGAGTTGCACTCGGTACGTAAGGGTACCTTTATCGAGTCCAGTACTTGCAAAAGCTGTTATAATTGTCAAGAAGATTTTTTTAAACATATAATAAATCGATGACATACAACAAACCATCTTTAGCAACAGATAGAAGATGCACACCAAGTGCTTTATTACTTCCCAAAGCCAACATTGCACGGACCATAAAGCAGTGGATTAAGCTGGGCACTTAAACTAGTTACAGTCCATGCAACTTACATTTATGGTAATAGGCACTCCCTTTATTCACGTGCACATAGCACAATATCTTATGGATAGACCTCAATGACACATCGAGCTCCTAGTTTCTTCACAATTTTGTAGTCCGTGAACCCCGCTTCAGTGAATAATTTGCTCCAGTCATTTTCGTCCCGTTGACGCCCTTTTGAGTTCACCATCATGAGCATATCCATAAGGAGTTGGGCTTCAAACATTATTGGCCCTAAGGAAGGTCCAACCACAATTTCAATGATTATTATCTTCCCTCCCTCCTCGCGCGAAGGAATGGCCTTCTTGCACTGAGCTAGGATTTTCACACAATCCTCATCGCTCCAGAAGTGTAGCACAAGCTGCAATAATATGCAATGCATCAAGATCAAGTTCCAAATAATAATATTTATAAAACAAAAATTTAAGCATTCTCTCTTGAATTGTTACTATCTACCTTGAGCATCACAGCTTGTGCTGATGGGACGGAATGAAACAAATCACCTGCGACATAGGTAACGATACCATCTGCTCGGGCTTTGTCGACCACCTTGGGAAGGTCTAGCACAGTGCACTTGATGTGCGGGTAAGCCTTGATGATGGCTCTCGCCGTCGTACCATCACCACCGCCGCAGTCAGTCAATGAGTCTAGCCCTTTGAAAAGGTCATGACACTCCCGCATTACAGTGGCAATCCCCAGGTTGTCGTGGGCAGCCAAGCCTTGAGTGACAACATCGTCCAGCTCCTTGTCTAGGAGCGGCGTTCTGTCATCACAGAGCGGCACCCCGAAGATGTCCTCAAAGGGTGACGGGACCGGTGGCTCATGGTCCTTCTTGAACCAGCCAGCCAGCCCCATCGCCGCCTCCGTGTAATGTGGCGAGGTCACACCGAGCACAAAATACTTCTGGCTGTGGTGCTCATCCGCTACGACACCGTGCACCAGGATGCGGGACAATGGTGTGAGCCGGTAGATCGCCTCAGACCCAGAGTCGTTGTTGGCGGCGAAGACGCCCGACGTGACGAGCACGCGCATGACCCGGCGGAGAAATGGCATCTTAACCGAGGGAAGGGACAGCGGACATCAGGTCGGGCAGCGAGGCCGCCCCGCCGAGGCGGTGGATGGCAGTCGGGATCTCGAGCTCGACGGGCGCAGCGTAGACCCATGGAGGAGAGGTAGTAGAGGCTGTGGCGCCACAGGTCAGCTTGTGCCTGCAGCAGCTCAGCGTCCGTGGGAACCTCTATGGTCTGCGCCTGAGCGGCCATTGCTCCTCTCTTTCTGGTCACTCTCCCCTTTTGTGTTGAGTTCTATACTTCTATGACGAGTGTGTAGTGCTATATATTGCTTGCTTTGAGAGCTCACTGGTGTCTATGGAAATGTTGATAGTACATAGGTAGCACTAGCCTACCAGCATCGGTAGGTCAGCTACTGCTGAGGAGCAGCAAACGTATTCATGTTTGGATAACCATGGAGGCAAAGGTGACAGCTAAAGTAAATCACGCGGCACGCCTGGGTATATAAAGTACGAGTATGTAACTGTATATGGGACTCAAATCAATCACACGCGACACACGAGACAATAAAATATAAATATGTGTTTAATGATATGCACTCCTACGCGCACAAGTTTTTTTCTTTGAAGGACACACACAAGTTTTCAGCACTATAGAAATGTCTGGATGCTCGACTAAGATGATAAAAATTCACAGAAAGTTCACCGAAAGTACAAAGCATCTCTTTGATGATAAAAATTACATCAAGATTCTGAGACCACCGAACATTATACGACACAATGGCCCATGTAACGTTCATTTGCTCACATTTGTCGGCAGGGTATATCGTTCAACATATCTGATCGATAGATGATTACACAACCACAGGTCTTATACTCTAATAAAGAAACAGACGCAAGGAACGCACGCAACAAGTGGTCAGCGTCCAATGCACTGCATTGGCAAAAAAAAAAGTGTCCAATCCACCACTTATTTCTAATTATGTTAATGAGCCACTCACGTCAGTGCTCAGTATAGGCCAGCTTGCAGTATTAATTTCAAAGCAATAATTTATGCCAGTGGCTCCCTCTCTCTGGACTATAAGTAGGAACCCCGTCTATCTGGCGATGCAACACATAACAACACACGCCATGGATTTATTACTGCCACTTATATCACTTTTGGTGAGTATAGGAGCACCGGTTTATACGGCATGCATATGCTTCTATCATATATTTCTGCAACATGAAGGTGGTCTTATGCTTATTCGAACAATTGACTGGACTAAAAATTAATTTCCACAAGAGCAAATTATTCTGTTTTGGAAGAGCCAATGAGGAACAAGAGGCATATAAGCAATTGTTCGGATGCAAATTGGGGGCATTGCCTTTCATTTATTTAGGCATATCAATTCACCCTCGTAAGCTAACAAACAGAGAATGGAAGTGCATTGATGATCGATTTGAGAAGAAACTCAGTTGCTGGAAGGGCAAACTCATGTCATATGGATGCCGTTTAATTCTCATTAATTCAGTTCTCACGAGCATGCCCATGTTTCTCTTGTCTTTTTTCGAGGTACCAGTTGGAGTTCGGAAAAGACTAGATTTCTATCGATCCTGTTTCTTCTGGCAGAGTGATAATCTGAAGAGAAAGTATAGACTCGCTAAATGGGATATTATTTGTCGACCAAAAGACCAAGGGGGTCTAGGTATCGAAAATCTTGAGGTGAAGAACAAATGTCTTCTCAGCAAATGGCTGTATAAGCTATCTGGTGAGACGGGGGCTACATGGGCACAAATTCTGCGTAATAAGTACCTTCATTCCAAAACTTTATCCCAGGTCACAGTGAGGCCAATGGACTCGCCTTTTTAGAAAGGACTGATGAGAGTTAAATCAATTTTTTTTCAATCGGACAAAGTTTGTGATCGCTAACGGTACTTCTACGAGATTCTGGGAGGATACATGGCTAGGGGACACGCCCCTCGCGATTCAATATCCTTCTCTTTATAGCATTGTTCAACAAAGTGATGCTTCCGTTGAGACAATGCTTCAGTCCATGCCTCTCACTATCCACTTCAGGAGAGCGCTAGCCGGAAACCGTTGGGAAGCTTGGCTACATCTTGTGAGAAGACTGATGGATGTACAACTTTCTCAACGACCCGATCAGTTGTGTTGGAAGCTAACTAGGAATGGAGAGTTTACGGTTAAATCCATGTATCTGGATGTTATTAATTCTTGCTCCATTCCTACGTCGAAACATGTTTGGCATGTCAAAGTTCCCTTGAGAGTTAAAGTGTTTATGTGGTTTGTCCATAAACAAGTCATTTTAACTAAGGACAACTTGGTAAAGCGCAACTGGACTGGGTCTACTAGATGTAGTTTTTGTGATTGGGATGAATCCATCAAACACCTCTTTCTTGATTGCCCATTGGCAAAAAATTTATGGCGGACAGTTCACATAGCCTTTAATATTGCTCCTCCGAATAATATAAACACGTTATTTGGGACGTGGCTGGATGGGATAGCGCCTGTAACAACGAGACACATTCGTGTAGGAGCATGTACTTTATTATGAGCTATCTGGAATTGCAGAAATGGTTTGGTCTTTAACAGAACAATAAATACTCATTTTCTGCAAGTTATCTTCCGAGCCACTGCTTTGATCCGTATGTGGTCGCTACTCACTCCGACGGAGCGCAGGGAGCATTTGGTTACTGGATCTATCCGATGGGAAATGGTAGCACGGGCTATTTTCAACCGGTTTGGATGGCGGTCATGTAATAGGATAGACAATTAATTTCCTATCTTTTTCTTGCCAGCCGGTTGTGGCTTTATTTTTACTCTTTAGCTCTTTGTGAGCACCTTATTTTTTTTCTTTTGTTGAGACTTTAAGACCTCTGTCGAACTGATTTGCTTAGTAATAAAGGTGGCCGTGTGCATTGTTCTGATGCAGAGGCCGGGGAGATTCCCCTTTTCAAAAAAAGATATTTCTACACATACAAACTTCATAGCTATGTGGTTCGCGTATACACGTTCTTACTCGTTGTGATGAATGCAAATTGCTGGAGGAGACGGTCAGCATGCGAGTTTCACTGATGCTGCCATGACGACATCACCAAACTCGCGATCGTTAACGCCGACGAAATACTGGGAGGCAGTGCTTCCCAAAACTCCAATGCCCCCAGCTATTAGTGATTTGATAGCCCAACAAGATGGTCTCTCTCTCTCTCTCTCTCTCTCTCTCTCTCTCTCTCTCTCTCTACCGCACAGGCACGCGCGATGACTCTTCTATTCCACCCAGTTGCCATGTGGCAAAAGAGACAAACTAACCTTGGCGATCCTGGTCTCATTGGTCGATTGTATAACTTAATGGTTTCGGAGCAGAGTGAGAATTAAACCCAAGCAATAGTTGAAGAGTAAATAGTAAAAAAAATAAATGGGGATTAATAAATGTTTAGATGCAATAAAAGACATTGTTAACTAAAATAAAATATTGTGTTTCGGTCTAGCCTTTCATTGCCATATGCATATCAAATATTAGTTTCATTTATTTCTGCATGTATACTGCACAAATGCGAGTTCGGTTAGTTTTGTTGTTGTGATGACTCTAATGCACAGAAATATCACGAAACATATTCTTTGTACATCTCAATGGTTTTGATAATTGATGTTGTATGGTTTTGGACCTGACTGTAAATTAAACCTACGCCATATATAGTTCAAGAGTAAAACTAATAGATTTTTTTGGAGGGATTAATGAATGTCTAGATCCATAGAATACAATGTTCACAAGATAAGATTGTGTTTCAGTCTATCTCTTCCATACGCATATGGATATCAATGATTAATTTCATTTATTTCTCTGTGCATACTGCAAACATGTGTTTGGTTTGGGTTGTTGTTGTTATTGTTGTTGTTGTTGTGATGACTCTAATGCACAGATAGATCGCCACAATACAGTCTATGTATTTAGCATAATTATTGTGTTTGCATGCGTTTAGTGCCTTGTCTAATTTGAATTTGTGCTACTTGTTCTTACCACTATGAAACTGCTCATAGTCATTATCTTTTCATATGTGCATCCGGTGTGTTCCTCTCTAGATGAAATTACTATTGGATCCAATGACCTCAAGTTTGTCAAAGGACTGCGGAAAATTGGACCAGAATATGGAAGAGGCAAACTAGAGATGATAACAAAGATAAACATGTTCATATCGCATCTCAAGTTGAAGATGGTTTAAGGGAGTGAGGGAGTCCTGGACTAAGGGGTCCTCGGGCGTCCGGTCTGTTGGACATGGGCCGGACTGATGGGATGTGAAGATACAAGACCGAAGACTCTCTCCCGTGTCCGGATAGGACTCTCCTTGGCGTGGAAGGCAAGTTTGGCGTCCTGATATGAAGATTCCTTTTTTTTGTAACCGACTTTGTACAACCCTAATCCCCTCCGGTGTCTATATAAACCGGAGGGCTTAGTCCATAGAGGCAGGATATATACTCATAGTCATACAGGCTAGACTTTTAGGGTTTTAGCCATTACGATCTCGTGGTAGATCTACTCTTGTAATACTCATATTCATCAAGATCAATCAAACAGGAAGTAGGGTATTACCTTCATAGAGAGGACCCGAACCTAGGTAAACATCATGTCCCCCGTTTCCTGGCTTCACACTATTGATCATCAGTCCAAATAATTGTTCATCACAGATCACAGTAGCAGCATCTATGAACAAATTTTATGGTTACAGTGTCACAAGGTCATACCTACCAGAACACCAACTGCAGAGTGCAGAGTTTTGTCCTTGGGCGTACTGCATTATAGTTAGGTTGATGAATATGAACTTTCCTTGTACCAAGCGTGGGCAATTTGTGATTTAAGGGTATACCTGCTGTTCTTTAGTCGTTGCCAATTATTCAGAACACTGACCTGCTCTGCTCTTCATCCTCTGATGACAGTGGGCAATTACCTCCCGGTCTCGCAGGTGCGTGATGATGTGGCATCGGCATATAGGGAAGAACTGGAATGGCAAGCGAGGAATATGTTGCTCCCTTACAAGAAGATGTGTGCTCAGAGACAGGTTCGCCAGCTTGCGCAATTATCTGAGTTAGCATGACACCTGAGATTAAAAGAACCCTCGAAATTTAGCACCGAGGACTGTATTATTTTTGGTCAACAGGTGGAGGCTGAAGCTGTTTTACTTGAATCTGATGATGTGCCTGCTGCTATAAGCGAGGAAATCGACAAATTCAACATTGGCAAGCTGGTCTTGGGCTCTTCGTCGAGAAGCATATTCCGAAGGTACATTCTGATTGTTGTCACTTCAGCATAAGAAAACTTTTAGGATGATTAGCTGGAGCACTGTGACAAATAGTCAGAAAAGCTTTAGCATTTGGTAGGATGATCATTGTCTTCACATTTAATTCCCCAGCTACCGGCCTAACACTGAAGGTTGCACTGCAACTACTACTTGATTGCAAGTTCAAAATGGAATTTTGCAGAGAATTTAAGATGAACAATTCTTTATTATGAAAAAAAAGCCTAGTACAACATAGGATGAGAAATGCCTAGTACAATCTTAATCGTGTGGTCATCATTGTTAACTACTTGCAGGAAGCTCAAAGGAAGCAAGACTGCAACCAAAATCTCCGAATGCATTCCAAGCTTCTGTACGGCATACGTGGTTTCAAAGGGCAAACTGTCATTCGTGCGCTCGGCTACATCTGATGCCTGCGAAACACCCAAGACCATATCTTCTTCAACCGTTTCTTCTCCTAGCTCCAGAAGCCTTTCCAGTGCGCCCTCAGGTAAAACTCAAGTCTGCATTTGGTTTTGGTTTCTGAATATGTGTTGGTTACATCTGTCAACTGAATACAACAAAAGTTGTTTCTTCGGAAAACGTTAATCAATTGAATTTGGATCAGCAGCTTAACCTCAGTAGAACCACCAAACTTTCAGGAACATGCCTTCAAAAACAGGAACATAAATGTATTAGTGTTACTAACTATTCTGTCTACTGCAGATTGCGCTGACAGAAATGGAGCAGCAGCTGTATTATTCCGCCAGTCTTCTCTGTCATCGCAGCGTGATCACGCACTCGCAAACATAAACAGGAGAGCTAGCCCTTCAGGCAGTGGAGGCAGCGAGATCTCTTACCATGCTGACACAACCCTGTTGACAAATTCACACTCGATCGCATCGGGAGCGCAGCTCAGTAGCACCAGCAGTGGGGATTCAGTTTACAAGAGCTTCCGAAGAGATAGCTCCCCAGACATCCCTGACCTGCAGGCACCAGTTTCAGAAATTGCAACAGACCTGAAGCATTCTCATGACCAGGTAGGAATTTACTCTTCAAATAAAAACAGTATTCCCTTTGCTTCAGCAAAAACAAAAGATAACAGAAGAACTCGTCATACGACGCACACAGCCAAAGTAACATATGTGTCCAAGTGAACGTGCAATTTATGAGCTTTGTTTGCTAAGCAGGATGATCTGAAGGTTCAGATTGAGAGTATGAAGGTCAAACTGCGACATCTTCAGAAGCTTCACGAGTGTGCTCACACTGAACCGGTCGACTCCGCTCAGAAAGTGAGGGTTTACTTCCAACTGATCTATAAAGTGTGTAATAATCTGCAAGGTTTTTAACCGTTTCTTGTTGAACTCTTGCTGTTAGTTACACAACAACTTGGGCATCCACCGTGTCGAGCACGAAATCAAGCTTCGAGAAATCGACCTGACAGAAGAAATGGTGAGGAGATTGCTAAGGCGAATGGAGATAGAAGAAGAGGAGGTGGCCGAAAGAGAAGCTCAACCTATACAAAGCTCTTCTGGACAGAAAGCAACAGAGGGTGATGGTGATCACCAAAATGCGGGAGAGATCAACACAGGACTGAAAAACGCCGGACGATGTTTAACCGAGTACAATCGGTACTCATGGGAGCATATCCAAGCGGCGACTTCATCGTTTTCAAGTGATCTTGTGATTGGTAAGGGGACATATGGAACAGTCTACAAGGCTAAGTTTCAGCATACAGTTGCAGCAGTGAAAGTTTTGAACTCCCTGGAAGGTTTTGGAACTCAGCAGTCACAGCAGGAGGTACTGTATTTACTTGGAAACACAAATATGTTCTTAAGACACTACTGAGTTAATATTAGCCATTAATTTTGGATGATCCAATGACTCGTGCCTACTATTAATAGGTGAAAGCCTATAAATGACTATATAGGGCTTCCCGCAAAAAAAAAAAAGACTATATAGGGCTAAAAATATGAAATTTGCAGGCTGTCGAAATGAGAAGGTATATCATATTGCCATTAAAGCACAATGGTAAATTAATAAAGATATAATTTTAATTAATGCTATCTAGGTTTCTATTTGGCTAGACTACACATCAAAGCTATGGTTCTTATTTTCATTTTGACTTCAAATCTTGATGGTAAGATCAAATATTTATCTTACATCTTACATGGTAAGCAGAGCATCTTAAGACTGCTGAAAAAAATTAACTCCAAACAGAAAGTGTAAAGAAAAATCCAAACAGGGATGCAAGGATTCATCAAATAAGTTTGGCTAATATCAGACACCTATGACTATTTTTGTTTTCAAAAATCAAACAGCACTCAATTCAGTATTTACAAATGGACAGTCACCAGACCAGTTAAAGATTTCATCAAATGAATTTGGCAAACAAATGTTTTTTTAATTCAAATCAAATACTTAGAATCCATTCAGTTGCTAGAAATGGACTGTCACTTCAACATGCTAATCTCATCTTACTGCATGCAGCTGGAGGTCCTGGGCAAGATCCGGCACCCTCACCTGCTGCTGCTGCTGGGCGCCTGCCCGGAGCGCGGCTGCGTGGTGTACGAGTACATGGAGAGCGGCAGCCTGGACGACGCGCTCCACCACCGCCGGAAGGGCACGCCGCCGCTCGCCTGGTACGACCGCGTCCGCGTCGCCTTCCTCCACAGCGCCAGGCCGGACCCCATCATCCACCGCGACCTCAAGCCAGCCAACATCCTGCTCGACCGGAACCTCTCCAGCAAGGTCGGCGACGTTGGCCTCTTGACGGCGCTGCTCCACCACTCGGGCGCCGGAGGTGGAGGAGGCCAGCAGCAGTCCACGATGGTGAGGAACACGACGCCCGTGGGCACGTTCTGCTACATCGACCCGGAGTATCAGCGGACGGGCGCCGTGTCGGCCAAGTCGGACGTGTACGCGCTCGGCGTGGTAGTGTTGCAGCTGCTCACGGGGCGGACGTCACCGCTCGGGCTCGCCCACGCCGTGGAGACCGCGCTGGAGGAAGACGGCGGTGACTCCTTCGCGGAGATGCTGGACGCAACCGCCGGGCAGTGGCCGCCAGAGGAGGCGCGGGAGCTGGCCGCACTTGCGCTGCGGTGCGCAGAGATGCGGCGCAGGGACCGGCCCGGGCTGCGCGAGCACATCCTCCCGGCGCTGGAGCGGATCAAGGACGTCGCTGCCAGAGCCGCCAGGGAGACGAAGGCCCTTCTCGTCCGGACAGCATCATCGTCAGAGGCCCCGGGCCACTTCCTCTGCCCCATTCTTCAGGAAATCATGGAGGACCCATGCGTCGCCGCCGACGGGTACACCTACGACCGGAAGGCGATCGAGACATGGGTGAGCATGAAGGACAAGTCGCCGATGACCAACCTCCGGCTGCCGAGCAAGAGCCTCATCCCCAACCACTCGCTCCGGTCGGCCATCATGGACTGGAGCTCCAAGAACAGATGATGATGCACACAATGTTAGATAGACCTTGTGCAGAAATAGTCTTTGGAAATATAGCTTTTGTGTTGTGTTGTGTAGGTACACTGAAATGTGCATCTGATTCCTCAAAAGAATATCAAAATGTGAATAAACAAAAAAAAAATGCTCTTATCATTTGTTTTTATTTGCATTAAAAATGGAAAACATCCACCAGCGAGGCCTACTGTTCTACTAAAAAAACATTTGTTTTCCTGAGGTGTACCGTTTTGCAGACTTGTTGAGAATTACTGTAAGATATTTCAGCTACATATATCATTTAGTTGCCAGCCTCTGTACATATTGTGCAGAAAAAGAAGAGGCCGTACTGTCCATTCATATATACGACTAGAATTCTGACATTATGAAAGCCGGCAACACGCTACATTTTCAGCTTTCAGCTTCGACCAACAGCATTATTGTTTCAGGGTCATTTTCACAGAGCTCGAGTTAAAGATACCTGCAAAACTTAGTTAACAAACTCTACTGCATGATACATATAATTCAACCAAGTTTACCCTACTTCAGGTTTTCAACGTCTTGACAAATGCCAGCATCACAGAAGCTTAGAGGATTTTCGAAGCATTTCAGTGTAAGAAACAATCTTTCTGGATCCAGTATCTAAGAGATAGGCCATATAGCTTACCAAAGTGTCGTAATCATCTTCGGGTTCGCTGCTCATTCAAGGCCACAATAACAAGACCTCTTCAACCTTTGACTAAAACAAAGGAATTGGATCAGGTCCTTTTCTACATTTTGTTCTCTCCCCTTGTCTTGTGTCGCTTGTGCTTTTGATTACACAGGCTGGTGCCTGGATGGCTGCAGTATTGTATCCTATGCAATTTGATTCTAGCGGCCTGCAAGCTAATGTTATAACTAATCACTAATTAAGTGAGCAGTTAAACCATAAGACAAACAAGCTTTCCAAATGATTACCGTTGGTTAGTCAGAGCCATGATCATCGTCTTGCTGCTCCTTCTTGGCTTCCAGCCATTCGTCACAGCCCAAACTCTATTGGTTTACCTCGGCAACGTTAGCGACTCCAGCATGATCATGGCTCCGACTAAGGCCCTTAATAAGACGAAGGCCCTTCTCCTCCGGGCAGCATCATCGTCAGCCACGCCGGGCCACTTCCTCTGCCCCATTCTTCAGGAAATCATGGAGGACCCATGCGTCGCCGCCGATGGGTACACCTACGACCGGAAGGCAATCGAGACGTGGGTGAGCATCAAGAACAAGTCGCCGATGACCAATCTGCGGCTGCCGAGCAGGAGCCTCATTCCCCAACCACTCGCTCCGGTCGGCGATCATGGACTGGAGGTCCAAGAACAGATGACGATGCACACAATGTTAGACCTTGTGCAAAAGTAGAACATAGACTTTGTGTTGTGTTGTGCAGCCATATTGAAAATGTGAATGTGGATCCTCAAAAGAAAATCAAAATGTGAATAACAAAAAAAATGCTCCTATCGTTTGCTTTTTATACATTAAAATGAAAAATATCCACTAGGGAAACCTCCTGTTCTCCTAAAAAACATTTGTTTTCTTGAGGTGTATGGTTTTGCAGACATGTTGAGAATTATTGGATATTTCAGTTATATAAATCAGGATGTTCATATGATCACCCACCATTGGTTGCTAGCCTTTGTACATGTTGTGCAGAAAAAAGAAGAGGCCATACTGGCCATGTGGAGTACAATTCTGGCGTTATGAAAGCCGGCAGCACGCTACATTTTCAACTTTCAGCTTCAACCAACAGCATTATTGTTTCAGGGTCATTTTTACAGAGCTAATTAGAAACACTATTGAAAGATACCCGGCGAAACTTAGTTTACAAACTCCGTTACATGATATAATTCAGCCAAGTTTACCTGCTTCAGGTTTTCAGTGTCTTGACAAATTCCAGCATCACACAAGCGTTTCGGTATAAGAAATCTTTCTGGGTCAAGCTTCTAACAGATAGTCCATAGCCTTACCGAACTGTCGTAATCATCTTCGACTCCACACCTCTGTCAAGGTCACATGAGGACCTCTTCTCCTTCGACTGAAACACTGAAACTGGATCAGTTAATTCTCTACATTTTGTTCTCCCCTTGTCTTGCATAATCCAACTAATTTGATTACACAAGCTAATGCCTGGACGGCTGCAGTATTGTATTCTACGCTGTTTGATTGGACGGCCTGCAAGCTGATGTTATTACTTATTAAACTCTAATGAGAAAGCAGTCACACCAGTTTTCCAAATGATACTTATAACTAAGAAGCTCCTGCAGAGGGCGAGCTGAATCACCTTTAGGTTAGCCAGAGCCATGATCATCCTCTTACTACTCATTCTCGGCTTCAAGCCATTGGTCACCGCCGCCTATCCACTGGCATGGCGCTGCGACTCCCATTTCGGCAATGAAGCTAGTACCTACAAAGCTAACATTAAGCTCCTATCTGCTGCACTATCTATAAGTGTCTCATCCACACAAACTATCTTTGCCAAGGACTTCACGGGAACCAAACATGACCGCATTTATGGAACGGCGCAATGCCGCGGCGATGCCAATGCATCTGCCTGCCCCAGCTGCATCACCACAGCATTATTCCAGGACATTAGGTGGCTGTGCGTACTCCAAACGGTCTCAGCTGTCTTGTATGAGGACTGCATCGTCCACATCTCCCAGGAAGACCTTATCTACGACTCCAATGATACGCTAAAAAGGTTAGTGGTCTTCACGAACACAACGGAACGCACTGCAAGTCCCAGCATTCACTTGGAGGCGACTCTTATGTACACCAGCCCCCAGATTGATGGCAACGTCAAGGTGCTGCTCCAAGAGACAGCCAAACAGGCAGCCTATAACTCCACAATGATGTACGCCACCGGCCGCCTGGATATCTTCCACGCACTCCCGCTGCTCTACTCTCTGGCACAGTGCAACCTGGACCTACCACCGAACGATTGCTGGAATTGCCTCAAGAATATCAGCAGCGCGGCAAAGAGTTTCTTCAAAGAGCAACACGGTGAATGGATTTCTGGTACGTGGTGCAATTTCAGGTACAGCACGAATCAGTTCTATGAGGGCCAGCCCATGCAGCAGATCGACTGGTCGGATGATGTGGATCCAACAACAAACAAGCCGGCACCCATGCCAGCGCCAGGGCCGGTTGGTGTTCCCAGGCAGAAAGACGAGGATAAGCCGGTGGTTGTCGTGCCTAGACGGAAACACAAGAGTAAGCAAGACAATATGATAATTTCTTTCGCCAAAATTAGGTATTCTTACCTTTTTGTTGTTCTAAAGAGAATTTCCACTACCTCTTTATATCTGTTCTATTTCTATCCATATTATTTCGTTCACATCTTTATTACACTAAAATTGAATAGCTATATGCGTCAGTAAATTGTCATCTCAGTAGGCTGAGTACAAAACAAAAATAAAAAAGAGAAACTTAAAGAAATTGAATAATACTCCCTCCGTTCTGAATTACAAGATGTTCTAACTTTTTTCTCAATCAGATGTATATAGACGCATTTTAGTGTGTTTGTTCTCTCATTTCAGCCCCTATGTATTCTATATTGAAATATCCAAAACGTCTTATAATTTGGAACAGAGGTGATACTTAGGAAAATTATTTGTGTGTTACTAGATGTCCCGTCCATTCTATTTTCCCTGATTTTTTCAATTTGTCCAAAATATTTCATATTTTTATTTATATTCCTTAAAAAAATACTTAAGCTGCTAACATAGCAAGGTGCTATGTATAAATATAATTGATGCTATATGTCTACCACGTGTCATCCAAGTGAACGGATTAAATCATTCAAGGCTAAAAACAACTGGTTTCAGATTTTAAAGTTAAAATGTAAACTTTGCAATGTTACGTTGATTACATTATATTATATGTTCGAATTCCACAGAACATAAACACCAAAGTTTATTGTGTAATCAAATTCTTTGAATTGACTTATCAACTAAGCACCTCCGTTTGTGTGAAATCTTCAATTTTAGGGCATATAATAAAGGTTTTGATCATTACAACTGTTGTGCTTCTACTAGCATCCTTTTTCTGCTTCATCACTTGGTTTGGACTGGTCAAAAGGCACATAAAAGGTTAGTTACGGAAATGCTACTACTGTACTCACAAATCTCTTAGGCTGTGGATCTAAAAAATCTCTTAGGCTGTTTAGACTTATATACAGCATGTCCTGAAAGGGTTACACAATCTCTGGTTTTTGAATTTAGGTAAAGTGAGCTCACAGGAAGGTGAAGAACTAGTCTGGGGAATAGGGAGGAGTTCAGAGTTCAAGCTTTTTGACTTCTCACAAGTATCAGATGCTACAAGTAACTTCTCAGATGAAAATAAATTGGGGCAAGGTGGCTTTGGCCCAGTATACAAGGTAAATGAACAACTCTGTGCGGGTACACAAAGAGAACAAAATGAAACCCTCGAAAAAGAAAAGAAGAGAACAAAATGAAACCAAGCTTGCATGAAGAGTTAAATTTGTATGATCTTGTAGATTTTATAGATGCGCTTTAAGTTCACTCACAAGCATGCAGGTCCGAAGATAAGTACAAAAAGTTTTATTTTGCAAGATGATATCACTAATTAAGCTCTTTTAAACCTCCACAGGGCCAGCTTCCAAAAGGTATGGAGATTGCAATCAAGAGACTTGCTTCAAACTCTTGCCAAGGTTTCACTGAGTTCAAAAATGAAGTCCAACTCATAGCCAAGCTCCAGCACACAAATTTGGTTAGGCTGTTGGGATGTTGCTCACAAGGAGAGGAGAAAATATTGATCTATGAATATTTGCCAAATAAAAGCTTGGACTCCTTTATCTTTGGTATTACTTCGTGTACTTTGCAGTTACAGATTATGGGTTAACTCTGTCTGCTAAACTTATCCCCCCCCCCCCCCCCCCTACCCCTCTAACATACATATATTGTTAACTCATGTGCAGATGAAACTAAAAAGGCTTTATTAAAATGGAATAAAAGAAAAGTGATCATTGAAGGGATAGCACAAGGACTTCTATATTTGCATAAACACTCTCGGTTACGTGTCATACATAGGGATCTTAAAGCAAGCAACATTCTTTTGGACAGTGAAATGAATCCTAAAATATCAGATTTTGGGCTTGCAAAAATATTCAGCTCAAATGATACTGAAGGAAACAAAAAAAGGATTGCTGGGACATAGTAAGCTCTTCCTTAAGTTCATACTACTAAAAGTCAACCAAATACTAGATAGAAGTTTAATTTTTTTTCTGTATATTTTCATAGTGGGTACATGGCTCCCGAGTATGCTTCAGAGGGTCTCTTCTCGATCAAATCTGATGTATTCAGCTTTGGTGTGCTAATTCTTGAGATCATCCATGGAAAAAGGAACTCATGTTTCCATCAATTTGGGGACTTCTTCAACCTTCTTGGATATGTAAGTATTTTCCATATCCAATATGTAAAATTATTTTTGCTCATCTATGTTCTCTGTGTAATGTGTGTATAAACTCTTTCTAGGCATGGAAGTTGTGGAAAGAGGAAAGATGGCTTGAGTTCGTCGATGAATCAATAGTTTCAGAGTCACATGCATCAGAGACAATGAGGTGTATCAACATCGCATTGCTGTGTGTGCAAGAGAATGCAGCTGACAGACCCACCACGACAAGCATGGTTACAATGCTAAGCAGCGAAAGTATGACCCTGCCTGAACCTAAGCATCCAGCGTATTTCCACATAAGGGTAACAGAGGAAGAGCCACCTAGTGCTAATGATGTGACCATGTCTGCTCTACAGGGCAGATAGGGCAGATGGTATCATTCTGCATGATGTGGTTTTACAATGTCGCTTTGCTGAGGGGGACTCCTTCTGTTGTAACACTAAATTTCTGACAGAAACACACGCATATCTTTGGTTAAGCGTGTCATGAATTGTGAAGTGCAGTAAAGTCTACTCATGTTCAGACAGCAAAAGATGGTTAATTAGCGTGCATAGTGTGATGCTGAACCGTACGCGGATGCCTCGGTTGCTAATTAGTCGTCAGCTTCGTATCCGTGAACGATGAAATGTGAAGCACAGTAGTCTTCCTGTTTACTCTTTTGTGTAGAAATGGTAATGGTTAGCTACAAACAAAAGGGGTGATGCGCAGTGGGTTCAGATTATTCATGTAACCACAGAAAGAGTTTGTACTGAAATCATAAGCATAAGCATCCGCAGTGCGGTTGTAGGATCAAAGGGCTATTCGTACTGGATCTTTATTGTACAGGTATTTGTGCTGAACCTTTTTTTGACAGGTATTTGTACTGAATCGATTCAACGGAGTAGTCCCAACAATAAGAGGTGCCCGGAGCTAACCTCGCTTGATGGGTCGATTCGAGTAAGCGGAATCGCGGGTGGGCACCTTCGGAGGAGGGGGCGGGGAAGACGCGAGGCGAGATGCCTCGCCGCCGCCTCGATCTCGGCACCGCGTCGGCCTCCCACGGCCGTCGCCGACCGCCATCAGATCCATAGCGGGGCAGCCGCCGGAGGTTGCGGCGGCGGCGCAACGTTGGTCGCAGCGCTCGCACCCGCTGGGGCGTACTGGGACGAGCGAGAGAGAGAGCGCCCGCTGGGCTGGGAACGGGATGGGCGGCGGACGGGCGGGTGCCGCGCGCCGGACTGCCTATAAAAAACCAAAGTCTGAATTGCACTTGACCCCAGGTTGACTACCTCGAACCAGATTGGCTCACGGCGGATGTGGGTCTTGTCGCCGAACAAGACATCTATCTTAATTTTGCGATTGGAGAGTAGGAAAGACAGGGTACGGTGCCATGGAAGACAGTCCGCTGGGCTAAAGCTGCTTCGCCTGTGACAGCCTGGATTTTGCTTTCTCTCTTTTTTTGGATTTGTCCTCTCTCTCTTTTCAGACTTGGTTTTTATCGAGGTTTTTGTCCTGATTTGAATTGGAGTTTGAATCATTTCAAATGGACTTGGCACTTGGGCATATCCTTGACTTTCACCCAAATGATCTATCTTCTTTATTCCTCTGATCAATCCTCAAAATAATCAAATGAATATTTTTCATAAAAGAAAACTATTCATTTCTCTCTCTGAAACTCACTTCAGAAACTTGTGCTCCAAAGCGACCTCAATTTTTCTTACTCAGAAAAATCTGAGTTAAATCCCAAATATTCTTAGCACCCTGGCACACCTTCCCATGCAAAAATATTGTATCACTTTTTGCAATACTTTTGTTGTAGAAAATCATTTCTATTCTGACCCAAAACTTCAGTTTGTACAACAAGTGCATTTTTCCTTGAGCTTTTAGACTTGATCTTTCTTGAGCTTAAACACCCTCCTAAGAAACCCTAAACCCCACGAGATCAGCCCTAATGGCCTTCTAGAAGGTGGCCAAACTTGGCGACCAAGTTTTTAGACAGAAACTTGTCAGCTCAGTAGAGTCAAGTCTGGTCGGCCTGGACATGAGCCATCAACTCCCCTAGACTAAACACTGCACGGTCGAGCGCGTAGACAAGGTTTGGCCGCTTCTGGGCGTCGTTTTGACCATGCCAGCCTGGTGACCGTGCGTGGACACGACGCCGGAGTCACCACAACATGCACGGGCGTGTCGCGACCAAAAGCCCACAGTGCGCGCGTGCACTTGTCCACTTCCCCAACCGCCTCCTGTGCTCGTTCGCGAGCGTGGGTAAGCTTCTGCATTGACACTGAGCGTTTGCCCCCTCTCGTTGGAGCTTCTCGTCGCTGTTCGCCGTGTGTCCAGAGAGCTCCGGCGGCGACACGTCCCCCCTCGCTCCGGCTATATATAGCGCTCCCCTCCTCGAATCCTAGCCAAGCACCACTCCACACCACCTCCACGAACAGGTAGACGAGCAGAAGCTCGGTCGGGTAGGCCTTTGGCCGTCGCCACGACCAGAGGACTCCGGCGATCCCCGCAGTCCAGCCGCCGTGCTCCAGTGCCTCTCGAGCTCAAGCAGCCACTTGGGCGGGGCATTGGGGATCTGCTGGTGCTGCCTGGACACCGCTGGGCCCTCGAAGCCGCCTCTAGCCGTCGTCTTCAACCTCTCCGGCGAAAACCGTCCGCCACAGTAGCTTGCGAGCTCAACTGTGAGCAGCTCCGTCCACCTCTCGCCAAGCCACGGGTACGGGTAGGTGCGCCTCGAGCCCCGCTTCAATCCTCTCCCTCTAACCTAGCCCCAAACCCCCTCATCGCCGGCGTGAGCTCCGGCGAAGCCCGGCCTCTCTCTGATCTCGCCCCCCCCCCCCTCTCTCTCTCCTGACGCACGGGACCCACCTGTCGGTCTGACCACTCATGCCCGAAGCGGTACGAGTGGAGGCATATTTCTGTTATACGCTTCGACGTCACCCCCCCAGGATTTCTGTTTAATTCAAATTTTATTCAGAAATTTGACTGAATTTTGACCTGCCACCATTTCTAAACCATAAGTCCAAATGATTTGATTCTTTTTGCATTGTCTTTGTTTCAGAAAACTCTAGCAGCACACCAAAAGGTGGATTTTTCCTTGCTGTCTAGAATTCCTAGTGATTTTCAGCATGTGTTTTGATAATTCTTTTTGTGGTTTAAATTCTTTTTCAGAAGGAGAAGCTTGTCTTGAAGCAAACCAAGAGGGGTGTGATCCACCTCTACACTAAGGCAAGCCACACCAGCATTTGGATGGTGTTATTTCAATATCTATGATTTTCTACTTGAATATGAGTTATTATTTGTATTTAAAATTTGATAAATAACTTTGGTTAATTTCTAGTTACTTTACCATGCTTGATATGCTTGTTTTAGTTACTAGTTGAATGCATGAGCTTGTTTGGCTAAGTAGAGTAATATTTGGCACTATGCTTATTGCTTTGGAAATTAATAATAGTTATTTTACTAGTGATAGTTTCATTTCAATAAAGAACTAATAAAAATATTGCTTGGTTATAAAAATGAGTTATAACCAGAGGAGTTTTGATTCTAAGTATTGCAAGATGCTTATATTGTTAAGTTTGATCCATGAGTATGAGTTGTTTGCTTTGCATGACGAGTAGTTGCATGCTTCTTTTTGGGTATATCATGATGATGATAAAAAGTTTTTATCAAAGCTAAACTTGATTAAGTTCAACTTGAATATGATGTTGATCCCATCATGGTGCCACTTAATCGGGTTTTATTTAGTGCGACCACATTTACCTTATGAGAAGGTCTTGATTCGGTCCTTTGTTGTGGCTCTCACGGGTGGCTCTCGCGAGGGAAGGTTATTGGCATGCATACCCTGGCCCGGTAGGCAGACATAACCTTGTGTGCTCGTTTTTGTTTTTATGGTACCTTGTCCCCGTTTGGGACCGTTTTTCCATGACGGTGGCCGTTGGTGTCTTTGGTAGACACGGGGCCACCCAAGACCTAGCCCTGAGGGGGAGTTGGTCGGAGTGGCCGGGGAGAGTGCATGACAAAGGGAGGGTTTTGTCGGAATGCTTTGGTCCACTCGAATGGGAATGTGAGGCCAGGTGTTCCGTAGTGTGGGTAAAGTGCACTACCTCTGCAGAGGGTAATTAATCTATTGATAGCCGCGTCCTCGGTTATGGGCATAACTCGGAAGTAAGTCACACCATGGATCAACTTTTCTAATAAATCTTGCAAACTAAGTGAGTGTTGTGATGCATTGGTTCGTGGTGAAGCATGAACACGTGAGGTGTTCATGAGTGAATGGTTTTAGGTGTGACCCAGGTATGGTCACCGTTTGGTTACGAGGTAACCGTCTGGTAAGCGAGTCCATGGGACTCATTGCATGAACCGTTTGTTTTCCTTCGGTAGTAGCTTTGCATTGTATTAATTTGATTAAACATCATGATATTGTTTGTCATCGTGCATATGTTTGTTGTGAGCTTGCAAGTACATTCAATGTACTGACCTGGCGTGTTATGCCAGATTTCAGGCAAGTCAGTTCGCATCGGAGCGCGTCTCGTGTCTAGGCCGTGTTCACGTCGGTGTCCTTGTGCTATGGAGTTCCACTTCGGCGTTCTTCCGCTGCCGCGTAGCTCGTGTGATCGAGGCCCTGTCATGTTCATTAAATAATGTACATACTGTCCAATAGCACCATGTGTGTCGCTTGGTCTCGAATCTCGATGTAATATCAGACCTATGTAATCCGCTAGCATCAATAAAGCGGTTGTTTCTGTACCATGTTGTTGTGTGTTGCCAGAAGACTGGATCTCTGGGCTGGCAATGCAAGGTAAACCGGTTGCTCTGAGCCGGGGTGCCACAACGCTTGGTATCAGAGCCGCGCTGATTGTAGGACATGCTAGACCGTTAGTGCGTTAGTGTAACGGTAGATAGTTTGTTTGAGTGCCGATTATTGCATTGCATGCATGTTTATTTGAGTTCCCGTTTTCCTTTGGGTCCGGGTCAACGAAAGCCCTGCAATGAACAAAGCCCAACTCCCATTGAAAAAAAACAAAGACCAATTCATGATAACCAAACTGGAGCTGTAAATGTTGCTCAAAAAAGAAAAAAAAAACTGGAGCTGTAAGTAACCATGTAAAAACTGCTTGTTTCTACGAGGCTGGCTTCTTCTCCCAATTAATTCAGCATGGTAAATTACACGGCCACTGGTCTGGAGAGCGAGCTGTGTTGTCTTCCGTTCCATGGGCGCCAGGCAGGGTCGGTGATGGTCTGTTGTACAGGCAGGTGGAAGATGTGCGCTATCTGGAACTGGAAGACAATTAATAGCCACATTAACAAGTAGAGTATACAAAGTAAAAGCAGTAATACATACATGCATAACGAGTTTCACGAGTAGCTCGTTAAGCTCGTTAATAACAACACAACATATATTTTCATATTATGTGACAAACTTTTGTAGCACTTCAGCTCATCTATTTAATCAAATCGACATATGAGGCAACATACTACTTCATTTCTTTTCTTAGTCATAATATTGTATCTTAAAAACCATACCTATGCATTCATCATGTATATTTTAACACATTATAATCTGTTAACGAGCGCTCGCGAGCGCTCACGAGCTTAACGAGCTTCAAACGAGCCGAGCCGAGCAGGGTTTTCTGCTCGTTAATCTTAACGAGCTTAACGAGCCGAGCCTTAACGAGTACGAGCTTAATGAGCCGAGCTGTTCGTTAGTCCAGCCCTAGTTATTACTAACCGAATGGTTTGTTAGTGTAGATGGCACCAGTACCGATCTTGTACCATCCTGAGCCAGCTCCATACACATCACCGCATCTCCTTCAGAACGTGTGGCGACGACTCTACCTAGAGGGTGCTGATCCAGAGTATCTGGTGTATTGCGAGCATCTGGCCGGTGCATTGTATGAGTATTATGCTGAGGTCACTCTACACCACAGTTCACCTAACGGCGCTTACACTCGTTCGACTAAGGGTGGTCTTGCTTCTATGCTATCCCAGGCGGTTCAATTTGCTGCTCTCGAGGCTCTTGTAGACTTGCGCTACAACGAGGTCCGCATGCATACCCACACTGGTCTCTTCTTCTACCCATCTCTGCACGAGAATGGGCGTATCCGTTTTTCTTTGATTAATTCGGCGTGTGACCGTCCCACTAGCCACCTTTCTCGCTACATCACAGCTAGTTATCTCCTCAACTATGAGTTAGCTCGGGAGCTTTCACGTACTCGCACCACTCTCGCAGCTGCTCGTATGAGGAACCCTCTTCCCGCTTTCATCTATACTTCTGCTCCGGTTTCTTCCACCCCTGTTCCCCCGACGACCTCGTAGGGTACCGTTAATCCTCTGACAGTGAACCCTCGCAGCACTCCTACTGCATGGTATTCCCTTGTCGCTACTCCTGCTGCTCCTATGCTCAGATCCCATCCTCCGCCTACCCTTGAGGGAGAGCCCTCAAGGCAGCGTCGTCGCATCCCTCTTGACCCAGAGTTCTCTGCTATCAGTTCAGGATCAGGGTCCGGCTCAGGAGACGAGTCTGCAGCAGCACCGACCGAGTAGTAGACCGTTAGCGTATCGCTGTAGTCATGAGCATGATGTATGGCTGTAATCGCATTTGTCATGATGCGTAATTTCATGTACGAGGGTAGTAGACCCGCTGTGATGTTACTTTCATGTTGGGACTATGTATAATCGTGTTGGAACTTTTTATTTGCATTTGTTTTCATTCGCTGTTTTCTTTCGGATTTGTCATTGGCTTTTTCCCCCATTTTGGAATTTTCTCGTCATGGTTGCTATGTATTGGGAAAACGAAAAATAGGATGACGCTTGGAGGTAGCAGCAGCCAAGCTTGTGAGGATGTTCCTGTCCGTCGTTCCGCAAGACAGGCGGGACATTCCCCCGAGCCGTACCAGCCACCTCCGCCGCCACCGCCACTTCCACCTTCCACTGATCAGATCATGCGAATGTTTGAAGAAAGAAGAAGCAACGACCTATTGGAAATCCTGAAGAGTGTGCAAGTTATGGTTGGGCGGAATGGAAATCAGAATGGCCATCACTCCAAACTGTCAGATTTTCAGCAAACCAAGCCTCCCAGTTTCAGCCACGCTACTGATCCTTTGGACGCCAATGACTAGCGACGGACTATGGAAAGGAAACTGGAGATTGCTCGCACTGAAGAAGGAGACAAGGTTCCCTTTGCAACGCATTATCTCGAAGGAGCTGCCGCGATATGGTGGGATAATGCCAAGGCAATATGGTTTGCAGGCGAGGAAATTACTTGGGCAAAATTCAAGGAACAATTCCGCAAGTATCATATTCCCACCGGAGTTATGAAAATCAAGCAGCGTGAATTCCTCGCTCTCACTCAAGGCAGCATGACCGTCAACGAGTACCTGAACAAGTTCAACCATTTGGCCCGCTATTCTCTCCACGATGTTGCCATAGAAGAGCGGAAGATGGACCGGTTCCTTGGAGGCCTGAATCAGCATCTCAGGTGTACTCTCAGCATGTTTAATTTTCCAGACTTCCTGACACTGGTGAACAAGGCCCTCATCGCCGAAAGGGAACACAAGCTCCTACACGACCACAAGCCAGCTGTTAACGACCACAAGCGCAAATTCGAGCCAAAGAAGGATATGCAACCAGTGCAAAAGTCTCGTACTTGGCAACAGACTCAGGTGGAGTACAAACCAAATTGGCAGCAGAATGTCAACAAGACTATTACACAAGTCAAGAATGTGGTGACCAGCCCGGTGCGCGAAGACTGTCAGTGCAACAATTCATGTTTCAGTTGTGGTTAAATCAGACACTACGCCAGGCAGTGTCCCAAGAACAACAAGCATGTTGCTCCCTTCCAGCCGCAAGTCAACTACATGGAGCCGTATTCCGCCCCAGATATGATTCAAGGGCAAATTCATCACATCTCCGCAGACGAAGCTCAAGAGGACCCAGAAGTCGTCATTGGTATGTTTCTTGTTAATGACATACCCGCCGTAATTTTATTTGACTCTAGGGCTTCCCACTCTTTTCTATCGCAGAGTTTTGCTTCCCAAAACAATTTTCCTTGCTCGATTTTGGGAAAGCACATGCTGGTACAATCCCCGGGATCCCTACTCAGAAGCAATCTCGTCTCTCGAAATTTGGAAATTTACATCAAGGGCGTCAAGTTTCCAACCTCGTTGATAATCATCGATTCCAACAAATTGGACGTCATTCTGGGCATGAATTGGTTAACTCAATTGTGCGACCAGAGAAGTTACCCTGAAAATATGGAAGGTCGCACCACAAGTTTTTATGCCTGCAAGCGCATACCCTCGAAAGATATGGTTTTCGCAGCAGTGGCCGAAGAAGTGGATTTAATTCCTGTGGTCAGTGAGTATCCAGACGTCTTTCCTGAAGAATTACTAGGCATGCCACCAGACCGAGAATTGGAGTTCGCAATTGACTTGGTGCCTAGAACCACTCCGATACATAAGAAATATTATCGGATGCCTTCCTCAGAATTGGTGGAAGTGAAGAAACAACTGGATGAGATGCTGCAGAAAGGATACATTCGACCAAGCTCTTCACCATGGGGATCACCATCAATCTTCGTGGACAAAAAGGATGGCAGTCTACGAATCTGTGTAGACTACCGACAGCTGAATGACGTCACCATCAAAAACAAGTATCCACTGCTGAGGATCGATGCTACGTCTTGAGCTTGCGTTGGTTTTCCTTGAAGAGGAAAGGGTGATGCAGCATAGTAGCGTAAGTATTTCCCTCAGTTTTTGAGAACCAAGGTATCAATCCAGTAGGAGGCTCCTCACAAGTCCCGCACACCTACACAAACAAACAAGGAACTCACAACCAACACAATAAAGGGGTTGTCAATCCCTTCAAGGCCACTTGCGAAAGTGATATCTAATAGAGATAATATGATAAGATAAATATATTTTTGTTATTTTATGATATAGATTGGAAAAGTAAAGATGCAAATAAAAGTAGATTGAAATCTTATATGGTAAGAGATAGACCTAGGGGCCATAGGTTTTACTAGTGGCTTCTCTCAAGATAGCATAATTATTACGGTGGGTGAACAAATTATTGTCGAGCAATTGATAGAAAAGCGAATAATTATGAGATTATCTAGGCATGATCATGTATATAGGCATCACGTCCGTGAAAAGTAGACCGAGTTCTGCCTGCATCTACTACTATTACTCCACACATCGACCGCTATCCAGCATGCATCTTGAGTATTAAGTTCATGAAGAACAGAGTAACGCATTAAGAAAGATGACATGATGTAGAGGGATAAACTCATGCAATATGATATAAACCTCATCTTTTTATCCTCGATGGCAACAATACAATACGTGCTTTGCTGCCCCTGCTGTCACTGGGAAAGGACACCACAAGACTGAACCCAAAGCTAAGCACTTCTCCCATTGCAAGAAAGATCAATCTAGTAGGCCAAACCAAACTGATAATTCGAAGAGACTTGCAAAGATAACTTAATCACATATAAAAGAATTCAGAGGAGATTCATGTTGGAAATATACCCTAGAGGCAATAATAAAAGTATTATTATATTTCATTGTTCATGATAATTGTCTTTTATTCATGCTATAACTGTATTATCCGGAAATCGTAATACACGTGTGAATACATAGACCACAATATGTCCCTAGTGAGCCTCTAGTTGACTAGCCCGTTGTGATCAACAGATAGTCATGGTTTCCTGGCTATGGACATTGGATGTCATTGATAACGGGATCACATCATTGGGAGAATGATGTGATGGACAAGACCCAATCCTAAGCATAGCACAAAGATCGTGTAGTTCGTTTGCTAGAGCTTTGCCAATGTCAAGTATCTCTTCCTTCGACCATGAGATCGTGTAACTCCCGGATACCGTAGGAGTGCTTTGGGTGTATCAAACGTCACAACGTAACTGGGTGACTATAAAGGTGCACTACAGGTATCTCCGAAAGTGTCTGTTGGGTTGACACGGATCGAGACTGGGATTTGTCACTCCGTATGACGGAGAGGTATCTCTGGGCCCACTCGGTAATGCATCATCATAATGAGCTCAAGGTGACCAAGGTGTTGGCCACGGGATCATGCATTACGGTACGAGTAAAGTGACTTGCCGGTAACGAGACTGAACAAGGTATTGGGATACCGACGATCGAGTCTCGGGCAAGTAACGTACCGATTGACAAAGGGAATTGCATACGGGGTTTGATCGAATCCTCGAAATCGTGGTTCAACCGATGAAATCATCGAGGAGCATATGGGAGCCAACATGGGTATCCAGATCCCGCTGTTGGTTATTGACCGGAGAGTGGTCTCGGTCATGTCTGCATGTCTCCCGAACCCGTAGGGTCTTCACACTTAAGGTTCGGTGACGCTAGGGTTATTAGGAAGACTAGTATGTGACTACCGAATGTTGTTCGGAGTCCCGGATGAGATCCCGGACGTCACGAGGAGTTCCGGAATGGTCCGGAGGTGAAGTTTTATATATGGGAAGTTGTCATACGGACACCGAAAAGTTTCGGGGGTCTATCGGTAATGTACCGGGACCACCGGAGGGGTTCCGGGGGTCCACCGGGATGGGCCACCCCTCCCGGAGGGCCACATGGGCCGCAAAGGGGAGGGAGCCAGCCCTTGGAGGGCTGGGCACGCCCCCCACCTTGGGCCCATTCGCCTAGGGTTGGGGGGGGGGGGGGGGAAACCCTAAGGGGGGCGCCCCCCTTGCTTGGGGGGCAAGCCTCCCCTCCCTGGCCGCCGCCCCCCCCTCTAGATGTCATCTAGAGGGGTCGGCCCCCTTGCCCCTTCCCCTATAAATAGAGGGGTGAGGGGAGGGCTGCAACACACACCTCCAAGGCGCAGCCCCTCCCCTCCCCAACACATCTCCTCCTCCGTTACACGCTTGCGAAGCCCTGTCGGAGTACTGCTGCACCAACACCACCACGCCGTCATGCTGCCGTTGGAGCGATCTTCCTCAACCTCTCCTCCCCCTTGCTGGATCAAGAAGGAGGAGACGTCTCCCGTCCTGTACGTGTGTTGAACGCGGAGGTGCTGTCCGTTCAGCACTTGGACATCGGTGATCCGAATCACGTCGAGTACGACTCCATCATCACCATCCTCTTGCAAGCTTCCGCACGTGATCTACAAGTGGTATGTAGATGCAAACTCACTCCCTTGACTCGTTGCTTAGATGAACTCATAGATGGATCTTGGTGAAACCGTAGGAAAATTTTTAATTTTCTGCAACGTTCCCCAACAGTGATATCAGAGCTAGGTCTATGCGTAGTTCTCTAATGCACGAGTAGAACACAATTTTGTTGTGGGCGTGGATCTTGTCAACTTGCTTGCCACTACTAGTCTTTTCTTGCTTCAGCGGTATTGTGGGATGAAGCGGCCCGGACCAACCTTACACGTACGCTTACGTGAGACCGGTTCCACCGATTGACATGCACTAGTTGCATAAGGTGGCTGGCGGGTGTCTGTCTCTCCCACTTTAGTTGAAGCGGATTCGATGAAAAGGGTCCTTATGAAGGGTAAATAGAAGTTGACAAAATCACGTTGTGGTTATTCGTAGGTAAGAAAACGTTCTTGCTAGAACCCAATTGCAGCCACGTAATAGAAGCAACAACAATTAGAGGACGTCTAACTTGTTTCTGCAGCGATTGATCATGTGATGTGATATGGCCAGAAGTTGTGATGAATATTGAATTGTGATGTATGAGATCATGTTCTTGTAATAGGATTCACGACTTGCATGTCGATGAGTATGACAACCGGCAGGAGCCATAGGAGTTGTCTTTATTTTTTGTATGACCTGCGTGTCATTGAAGAACGCCATGTAAACTACTTTACTTTATTGCTAAACGCGTTAGCCATAGAAGTAGAAGTAGTCGTTGGCGTGACAACTTCATGAATACACGATGATGGAGATCATGATGATGGAGATCATGGTGTCAAGCCGGTGACAAGATGATCATGGAGCCCCAAAGATGGAGATCAATGGAGCTATATGATATTGGCCATATCATGTCACAACTATATAATTGCATGTGATGTTTATTATGTTTATGCATCTTGTTTACTTAGGACGACGGTAGTAAATAAGATGATCCCTTAAAACAATTTCAAGAAGTGTTCTCCCCTAACTATGCACCGTTGCTACAGTTCGTCGTTTCGAAGCACCACGTGATGATCGGGTGTGATAGATCCTTACGTTCACATACAACGGGTGTAAGACAGTTTTACGCAGCAAAAACACTTAGGGTCAACTTGACGAGCCTAGCATGTGCAGACATGGCCTCGGAACACGGAGACCGAAAGGTCGAACACGAGTCGTATGGAAGATACGATCAACATGAAGATGTTCACCGACGATGACTAGTCCGTCTCACGTGATGATCGGACACGACCTAGTCGACTCGGATCGTGTAACACTTAGATGACCAGAGGGATGTCTAATCTGAGTGGGAGTTCATAATTTGATTAGATGAACTTAATTATCATGAACTTAATCTAAAACCTTTGCAAATATGTCTTGTAGATCAAATAGCCAACGCTCATGTCAACATGAACTTCAATGCGTTCCTAGAGAAAACCAAGCTTAAAGATGATGGCAGCAACTATACGGACTGGGTCCGGAACCTGAGGATCATCCTCATAGCTGCCAGGAAGCAATATGTCCTAGAAGGACCGCTAGGTGATGCTCCTGTCCCAGAGAACCAAGACATTATGAATGCTTGGCAAACTCGTGCTGATGATTACTCCCTTGTTCAGTGCGGCATGCTTTACAGCTTAGAACCGGGGCTCCAAAAGCGTTTTGAGCATCACGGAGCATATGAGATGTTCGAAGAGCTGAAACTAGTTTTTCAAGCTCATGCCCGGGTCGAGAGATATGATGTCTCCCACAAGTTCTACAGTTGTAAGATGGAGGAAAACAGTTCTGTCAGTGAGCACATCCTCAAGATGTCTGGGTTGCACAACCGTATGACCCAGCTGAACATTAACCTCCCAGATGAGGCGGTCATTGACAGAATCCTCCAGTCGCTCCCACCAAGCTACAAGAGCTTTGTGATGAACTACAACATGCAGGGGATGGTGAAGACCATTCTTGAAGTGTTCTCGATGCTGAAGTCAGCAGAGGCTGAAATCAAGAAAGAACATCAAGTGTTGATGGTCAATAAGACCACTAAGTTCAAGAAGGGCAAGGGCAAGAAGAACTTCAAGAAGGACGACAAGGATGTTGCCGCGCCCGGTAAGCCAGTTACCGGGAAGAAGTCAAAGAATGGACCCAAGCCTGAGACTGAGTGCTTTTATTGCAAGGGGAAGGGTCACTGGAAGCGGAACTGCCCCAAATACTTAGCGGATAAGAAGGCCGGCAACACCAAAGGTATATTTGATATACATGTAATCGATGTGTACCTTACCAGTACTCGTAGTAACTCCTGGGTATTTGATACCGGTGCCATTGCTCATATTTGTAACTCACAGCAGGAGCTGCGGAATAAACGGAGACTGGCGAAGGACGAGGTGACGATGCGTGTCGGGAATGGTTCCAGAGTCGATGTGATCGCCGTCGGCACGCTGCCTCTACATTTACCTACGGGATTAGTTTTGAACCTTAATAATTGTTATTTGGTGCCATGTTTGAGCATGAACATTGTATCTGGATCTCGTTTAATACGAGATGGCTACTCATTTAAGTCCAAGAATAATGGTTGTTCGATTTATATGAGAGATATGTTTTATGGTCATGCTCCGATGGCCAATGGTTTATTCTTAATGAATCTCGAGCGTAATATTACACATGTTCATAGTGTGGATGCCAAAAGATGTAAAGTTGATAACGATAGTCCCACATACTTGTGGCACTGCCGCCTTGGTCACATTGGTGTCAAGCGCATGAAGAAGCTCCATGCTGATGGACTTTTAGAGTCTCTTGATTATGAATCGTTTGACACATGCGAACCATGCCTCATGGGCAAAATGACCAAGACTCCGTTCTCCGGAACAATGGAGCGAGCAACCAACTTGTTGGAAATCATACATACTGATGTGTGCGGTCCAATGAGCGTTGAGGCTCGCGGAGGATATCATTATGTTCTCACTCTCACTGATGACTTAAGTAGATATGGGTATGTCTACTTAATGAAACACAAGTCTGAGACCTTCGAAAAGTTCAAGGAATTTCAGAATGAGGTAGAGAATCAACGTGACCGAAAGATAAAGTTCCTTCGATCAGATCGTGGAGGAGAATACTTAAGTCACGAATTTGGTACACACTTAAAGAAATGTGGAATCGTTTCACAACTCATGCCGCCTGGAACACCTCAGTGAAATGGTGTGTCCGAACGTCGTAATCGCACTTTATTGGATATGGTGCGGTCTATGATGTCTCTTACCGATTTACCGCTATCATTTTGGGGATACGCTCTAGAGACAGCTACATTCACTTTAAATAGGGCACCGTCTAAATCCGTTGAGACGACACCGTATGAATTATGGTTTGGGAAGAAACCTAAGCTGTCGTTTCTAAAAGTTTGGGGATACGATGCTTATGTCAAGAAACTTCAACCTGAAAAGCTCAAACCCAAGTCGGAAAAATGCGTCTTCATAGGATACCCTAAGGAAACTGTCGGGTATACCTTCTACTTAAGATCCGAGGGCAAAATCTTTGTTGCCAAGAACGGATGCTTTCTAGAAAAAGAGTTTCTCTCGAAAGAAGTAAGTGGGAGGAAAGTAGAACTCGATGAAGTACTACCTCTCGAACAGGAAAGTGGTGCAGCTCAGGAAAATGTTCCTGTGATGCCCACACCAACTGAAGAGGAAAACAATGATGATGATCAAGGTACTTCGGATCAAGTTACTACTGAACTTCGTAGGTCCACAAGGACACGTTCCGCACCAGAGTGGTACGGCAACCCTGTCCTGGAAATCATGTTGTTAGACAACGGTGAACCTTTGAACTATGAAGAAGCGATGGCAGGTCCAGATTCCAACAAATGGCTTGAAGCCATGAAATCCGAGATAGAATCCATGTATGAAAACAAAGTATGGACTTTGACAGACTTGCCCGATGATCGGCGAGCGATAGAAAACAAATGGATTTTTAAGAAGAAGACGGACGCGGATGGAAATGTTACCATTTATAAGGCTCGACTTGTCGCTAAAGGTTATCGACAAGTTCAAGGGATTGACTACGACGAGACATTCTCTCCCGTAGCGAAGCTGAAGTCCGTCCGAATCATGTTAGCAATTGCCGCATACTATGATTATGAGATATGGCAGATGGACGTCAAAACGGCATTCCTTAACGGACATCTTAAGGAAGAGCTGTATATGATGCAGCCGGAAGGTTTTGTCGATCCTAAGAACGCTAACAAAGTATGCAAGCTCCAGCGATTCATTTATGGGCTGGTGCAAGCATCTCGGAGTTGGAACATTCGCTTTGATGAGATGATCAAAGCGTTTGGGTTTATGCAGACTTATGGAGAAGCCTGCGTTTACAATAAAGTGAGTGGGAGCTCTGTAGCATTTCTCATATTATATGTAGATGACATACTCTTGATGGGAAATAATATAGAACTTCTCGACAGCATTAAGGCCTACTTGAATAAGTGTTTTTCAATGAAGGACCTTGGAGAAGCTGCTTATATATTAGGCATCAAGATCTATAGAGATAGATCGAGAGGCCTCATAGGTCTTTCACAAAGCACATACCTTGATAAGATTTTGAAAAGGTTCAAAATGGATCAGTCCAAGAAAGGGTTCTTGCCTATGTTACAAGGTGTGAGATTGAGCTCGGCTCAGTCACCGACCACGGCAAAAGATAAAAGAGATGAGTGTCATCCCCTATGCTTCAGCCATAGGATCTATTATGTATGTCATGTTGTGTACTAGACCTGATGTAAACCTTGCCGTAAGTTTGGTAGCAAGATACCAAAGTAATCCCGGCAAGGAACACTAGACAGCGGTCAAGAATATCCTGAAGTACCTGAAAAGGACAAAGGACATGTTTCTCGTTTATGGAGGAGACGAAGAGCTCGTCGTAAAGGGTTACGTTGACGCTAGCTTCGACTCAGATCTGGATGACTCTAAGTCACAAACCGGATACGTGTATATGTTGAATGGTGGAGCAGTAAGCTGGTGCAGCTGCAAGCAGAGCGTCGTGGCAACACTGGAGCTATTGCCCTTGCCAAGGAGCCCAGGTTTCACAAGAAGACCAGGCACATCAAGCGTCGTTTCAACTCCATCCGTGAAAATGTTCAAGATGGAGACATAGAAATTTGCAAAGTACATACGGATCTGAATGTCGCAGATCCGTTGACTAAACCTCTCTCGCGAGCAAAACATGATCAACACCAGAACTCTATGGGTGTTCGATTCATCACAATGTAACTAGATTGGTGACTCTAGTGCAAGTGGGAGACTGTTGGAAATATGCCCTAGAGGCAATAATAAAAGTATTATTATATTTCATTGTTCATGATAATTGTCTTTTATTCATGCTATAACTGTATTATCCGGAAATCGTAATACACGTGTGAATACATAGACCACAATATGTCCCTAGTGAGCCTCTAGTTGACTAGCCCGTTGTGATCAACAGATAGTCATGGTTTCCTGGCTATGGACATTGGATGTCATTGATAACGGGATCACATCATTGGGAGAATGATGTGATGGACAAGACCCAATCCTAAGCATAGCACAAAGATCGTGTAGTTCGTTTGCTAGAGCTTTGCCAATGTCAAGTATCTCTTCCTTCGACCATGAGATCGTGTAACTCCCAGATACCGTAGGAGTGCTTTGGGTGTATCAAACGTCACAACGTAACTGGGTGACTATAAAGGTGCACTACAGGTATCTCCGAAAGTGTCTGTTGGGTTGACACGGATCGAGACTGGGATTTGTCACTCCGTATGACGGAGAGGTATCTCTGGGCCCACTCGGTAATGCATCATCATAATGAGCTCAAGGTGACCAAGGTGTTGGCCACGGGATCATGCATTACGGTACGAGTAAAGTGACTTGCCGGTAACGAGACTGAACAAGGTATTGGGATACCGACGATCGAGTCTCAGGCAAGTAACGTACCGATTGACAAAGGGAATTGCATACAGGGTTTGATCGAATCCTCGACATCGTGGTTCAACCGATGAAATCATCGAGGAGCATGTGGGAGCCAACATGGGTATCCAGATCCCGCTGTTGGTTATTGACCGGAGAGTGGTCTCGGTCATGTCTGCATGTCTCCCGAACCCGTAGGGTCTTCACACTTAAGGTTCGGTGACGCTAGGGTTATTAGGAAGACTAGTATGTGACTACCGAATGTTGTTCGGAGCCTCGGATGAGATCCCGGACGTCACGAGGAGTTCCGGAATGGTCCGGAGGTGAAGTTTTATATATGGGAAGTTGTCATACGGACACCGGAAAGTTTCGGGGGTCTATCAGTAATGTACCGGGACCACCGGAGGGGTTCCGGGGGTCCACCGGGAGGGGCCACCCCTCCCGGAGGGCCACATGGGCCGCAAAGGGGAGGGAGCCAGCCCCTGGAGGGCTGGGCGCGCCCCCCACATTGGGCCCATGCGCCTAGGGTTGGGGGGGGAAACCCTAAGGGGGGCGCCCCCCTTGCTTGGGGGGCAAGCCTCCCCTCCCTGGCCGTCGCCCCCCCTCTAGATCTCATCTAGAGGGGTCGGCCCCCCTTGCCCCTTCCCCTATAAATAGAGGGGTGAGGGGAGGGCTGCAACACACACCTCCAAGGCGCAGCCCCTCCCCTCCCCAACACATCTCCTCCTTCGTTACACGCTTGCGAAGCCCTGTCGGAGTACTGCTGCACCAACACCACCACGCCGTCGTGCTGCCATTGGAGCGATCTTCCTCAACCTCTCCTCCCCCTTGCTGGATCAAGAAGGAGAGACGTCCCCGTCCCGTACGTGTGTTGAACGCGGAGGTGCTGTCCGTTCAGCACTTGGACATCGGTGATCCGAATCACGTCGAGTACGACTCCATCATCACCATCCTCTTGCAAGCTTCCGCACGTGATCTACAAGTCGTATGTAGATGCAAACTCACTCCCTTGACTTGTTGCTTAGATGAACTCATAAATTGATCTTGGTGAAACCGTAGGAAAATTTTTAATTTTCTGCAACGTTCCCCAACAATTCAAATATTTCTCATAGATAAACTTGATCATAAACCCACAATTCATCGGATCTCGACAAACACACCGCAAAAAGAGTTACATCAAATAGATCTCCAAGAAGAGGAAGGAGAACTTTGTATTGAGAATCAAAGAGAGAGAAGAAGCCATCTAGCTAATAACTATGGACCCGAAGGTCTGTGGTAAACTACTCACAACTCATCGGAGAGGCCTTGGAGTTGATGTAGAGGACCTCCGTGGTGGATTCCCCCTCCAGCGGAGCATCGGCGATGGCTCCAAAATGGGATCTCACGGATACAGAAGGTTACGGTGGTGGAAATAGTTTTTCGGTGGCTCCCCTGATGGTTTCGGGGTACATGGGTACATATAGGAGGAAGAAGTACGTCGGTGGACGCTCGAGGGGCCCACGATGGTGGGGGGTGCGCCCACCTGTAGGGGCGCGCTGGGCACCCTCATGGCCGCCTCGCTTGTTTCTTGACGTGCACTCCAAGTCCCCTGGATCACGTTTGTTCCAAAAAAATCGGTCCCGAAGGTTTCATTCCGTTTGGACTCCGTTTGATATTTCTTTTCTTTGAAACACTGAAATAGGCAAAAAAATAGCAATTCGGGCTGGGCCTCCGGTTAGTAGGTTAGTCCCAAAAATGATATAAAAGTGTAAAGTAAAGCCCATAAACATCAAAAATGGGTAATATAATAGCATGGAACAATAAAAAATTATAGATACGTTGGAGACGTATCAAGCAACCCCAAGATTAATTCCTTCTCGTCCTTGAGTAGGTAAATGATAAAAACAGAATTTTTGATGTGGAATGCGACCTAGCATATTTCTCAATGTATTTCTCTTTATTGTGGCATGAATGTTCAGACCCAAATGATTCAAAATAAAAGTTCATATTGACATAAAGAATAATAATACTTCAAGCATACTAACTAAGAAATCATGTCTTCTCAAAATAACATGGCAAAGGAACGTTCATCCCTACAAAATCATATAGTTTGGTCATGTTTCATTTTCGTTACACAAGAATGCTCTCATCATGCACAAACCCGATGACGAGCCAAGCAATTGTTTAATACTTTAGTAATCTCAAACTTTTTTCAACCTTCACGCAATACATGAGCGTGAGCCATGGATATATCACTATTGGTGGAATAGAATATAATGATAGGGGTTATGTGGAGAAGATAAAAAAAGGAGAAAGTCTCACATAGACGAGGCTAATCAACGGGCTATGGAGATGCCCATCAATTGATGTCAATGCGAGGAGTAGGGATTGACATGCAACGGATGCACTAGAGCTATAAATGTATGAAAGCTCAACAAAAGAAACTAAGTGGGCGTGCATCCAACTTGCTTGCTCATGAAGACCTAGGGCATTTTGAGGAAGCCCATCGTTGGAATATACAAGCCAAGTTCTATAATGAAAAAATCCCACTAGTATATGAAAGAGACAACAAATGAGACTCTCTATATGGTGCTACTTTGAAGCACAAGTGTGGAAAAAGATAGTAACGTTGTCCCCTTTATTTTTTCCTTTTTTTTCTATCTCTTTTTTTCGGGCCTTTTTTTATTTGACCTTTCTTTTTTTTTTCTTTGGCCTTTCCTTTTTTGGCCTTTCTTTTTTTATGAGGGACAATGCTCTAATAATGATGATCACCACACTTCTATTTATTTACAACTCATGAATTACAACTCGATACTAGAACAAAGTATGACTCTATATGAATGCCTCCGGCGGTGTACCGGGATGGACAATGAATCAAGAGTGACATGTATGACAAATTATGCATGGTGGATTTGCCACAAATACGATGTCAACTACATGATCATGCAAGGCAATATGACAATGATGATGTGTGTCATGATGAACGAAACGGTGGAAAGTTGCATGGCAACATATCTCGGAATGGCTATGGAAATGCCGTAATAGGTAGGTATGGTGGCTGTTTTGAGGAAGATATAAGGAGGTTTATGTGTGATAGAGCGTATCATATCATGGGGTTTGGATACACCGGCGAAGTTTGCACCAACTCTCAAGGTGAGAAAGGGCAATGCACGACACTGAAGAGGCTAGCAATGATGGTAAGGTAAGAGTGCGTATAATCCATGGACTCAACATTAGTCATAAAGAACTCACATACTTATTGCAAAAATCTACAAGTCATCAAAAACCAAGCACTACGCGCATGCTCCTAGGGGGATAGATTGGTAGGAAAAAATCGCTCGTCCCCGATTGCCACTCATAAGGTTGACAATCAAATAACACCTCATGCTTCAAATTTGTCACACAACGGTTACCATACGTGCATCCTACGGGATTTGCAAACCTCAACACAAGTATTTCTTAAATTCACAATTACATCAACTAGCATGACTCTAATATTACCACCTTCATATCTCAAAACAATTATTAATCATAAAATTGATCATAGTATTCAATTCACTTCCTATGATAGTTTTTATTATACCCAACTTGGATGCCCACCATTCTAGGACCAATTTTATAACCATAGCAAATACCATGCTGTTCTAAAAGACTCTCAAAATAATATAAGTGAATCATGAGAGACTAACAATTTCTACAAAATTAAGCCACCACCGTGTTCTAAAAGATATAAGTGAAGTACTAGAGCAAAAATTATCTAGCTCAAAAGATATAATTGAAGCACATAGAGTATTCTAACAAATTTCAAATCAAGTATTTCTCTCCCAATAGGTGTGTACAGCAAGGATGATTGTGGTAAACTAAAAAGCAAAGACTAATATCATACACGACGCTCCAAGCAAAACACATATCATGTGGCGAATAAAAATATAGCTCCAAGTAAAGTTACCGATAGACGAAGACGAAAGAGGGGATGCCTTCCGGGGAATCCCCAAGCTTAGGCTTTTGGTTTTCCTTGGATATTGCCTTGGGGTGCCATGGGAATCCCCAAGCTTAGGCTTTTGCCACCCTTTATTCCATAATCCATCAAATCTTTACCCAAAACTTAAAAACTTCACAACACAAAACTCAACAGGAAATATCATAAGCTCCGTTAGTGCAAGAAAGAAAAACCAACACATAAGGTACTATAATGAACTCATTCTTTATTTATATTGGTGTTAAACCTACTGTATTCCAACTTATCTATGGTTCATACCCCTACATACTAGCCATAGATGCATCAAAATAAGCAAACAACACACGAAAAACAGAATCTGTCAAAAACAGAACAGTCTGTAGCAATCTGTAACTTTCGAATACTTCTGGGACTCCAAAAATCCTACCAAAATCAGACATCCTAGGCAATTTGTCTATTGATCTACAGAAAAAAGAATCAACGCAAAAGCACTTTTCTGTGATTTATTGAATGTTTTCTCGTGAGCGCAAAGTTTTTGTTTTTCAGCAGAATCGAATTAACTCATACCATAGGCTATCCTATAGGTTCTACTTGGCACAAACACTAATTAAAACAAGAAAACACATCCAAACATAAAGTATATGCAAGATTTATTACTAAACAGGAGGAAAAACAAAGAAACTAAAATAAAATTGGGTTGCCTCCCAACTAGCGCTATTGTTTAACGCCCCAAGCTAGGCATAAAAGCGAGGATAGATCTAACTAGTGCCATCTTTAGCACTTGATTCATAAGTAGCTCGCATGATAGATTCATAAGGTAATTTGACTTTCTTTCTTGGAAAGTGCTCCATGCCTTTCCTTAATGGAAATTGGAATCTAATATTCTCTTCCTTCATATCAATAATCGCACCAATCATTCTAAGGAAAGGTCTACCAAGAATAATAGGACATGAAAGATTGCAATCAATGTCAAGAACGATAAAATCTACGGGCACACTGTGTGCAATAATAAGAACATCATTTATCCTTCCCATAAGCGTTTTAATGGTGGAATCCGCAAGGTGCAAATTTAAAGAGCAATCATCAAGTTCATGGAAACCTAGAATATCACATAAAGTTTCCGGAATTATGGAAACACTAACACCCAAATCACACAAAGCAAAACACTCATAATCTTTAATTTTAATCTTTATAGTAGGTTACCACTCATCATTAAGTTTTCTAGGTATAGAAACTTCCAAATTAAGTTTTTCATCATAAGATTGCATCAAAGCATCAACAATATGTTTGGTAAAGGCTTTATTTTGACTATAAGCATGAGGAAAATTCAATATGGATTGCAACAAGGAAATACAATCAACTAAAGAACAATTATCATAATTAAATTCCTTGAAATCCAAGATAGTGGGTTCAATGCTATTTAAAGTCTTGACCTCTCCAATCCCACTTTTACCAAATTTAGCATTAAGATCTAAACACTCCGAATCATTGGGACACCTTTTAACTAAAGTTGACTCATCTCCAGTCCCATAATTATTAAGATTCATATTGCACAACAAGGATTTAATAGGGGACACATCTATAACTTTTAGCTCTTCATCATTATTTTCATGGAAATTAGAAGAACACGCTTATTAACAAAGCAATCTTTCTTAGCACGCAATCTAGCGGTTCTTTCTTTGCACTCATCAATGGAAATTCTCATAGCTTTGAGAGACTCATTGATATCATGCTTAGGAGGAGTATATCCAAGTTTCAAAGAATCAACATCAAGCGAAAGTCTATCAACGTTCCTAGCCAAATCATCAACCTTAAGCAATTTTTCTCCAAGCAAGGCATTAAAATTCTTTTGAGAGACCATAAATTCTTTCACACTATTTTCAAAATCAGAGGGCATCTTATTAAAATTACCATAAGAATTATTGTAGGAATTTCCATAATTATTAGAGGAATTACTAGGAAACGGTCTAGAATTAAAGTATCCTCTATAAGCATTGTTACCAACCGGTTCCTCTATAAGCATTATTACCAACCGGATCCATAGGAGTGCGCCGTATTCTAGAGGCCGGCTACATGGCACCAGCCGGCTCTGGTAGCTGGCCGCACAATGGGTCGGCCTGAGGGGCTCGCCTGCCACGATGTCTTGAAATCTCTTTAAGTGTTGGTGAAGCTACCCGGGGTCTATCCCCCCAAAACTTTCCATACTTGTATCATATGTACTTATGATTGGAACTCTAACAAGCATCCAGAGCTATCAAAGATCATTAAGGTAAAACCCAACCATAGCATTTAGTATCAAGTCATCTTTACTCCCATACACAACAACCCCCTTACTCGGGTATAAACTTATGTCACTCTCACCACCCACTACAAGAGAATTATGAACGTATTGCAACACCCTACATCGGTAATCTCACGCACTTGCGTGACATGGAGGGCACCATAGGACAACACCAAAATAAAACATACAACTCAAACCAATCACGATCATCAATCAACCCATAGGACAAAACGAATCTACTCAAATATCATAGGATGGAAACGCATCATTAGATAATAATATGTAGCATTAAGGATCATGTTTAAGTAGAGATTACAGTGGGGAGAAGAGCTGTTATACCGCTGCATAGAGGGGGAGAGAGTTGGTGTTGACGGTGGCGATGTTGTTGGTGTAGATTTTCATCATGATGGTTGCCCCGGCGGCGCTCCAGCGCCACCGGGAGAGAGGGGGAGAGAGCCCTGTCCTTCTTCTTCTTTCTTGGCCTCCCCCCTAGATGAGAGGAGGTTTTCCCCTCTGGACCTTGGCCTCCATGGTACCCGGAGGGGCGAGAGGCCCTCCGAGAATGGATCTCTCTCTCTCTCTCTCTCTCTCTCTGTTCTCTTCTGTTTCACGTTCCTGTTTTCTCGCCGAAAACCGTTTCTTAAATATCTGGAGATCCGTAACTCCGATTGCGCTGAAATTTTAACACGATTTTTGGATATTAACTTCCTTGCGGCCGAAGAAGAGCCCCAACCGACTTACATTGTGCCCACAAGGCACCACCGCGCACGAGGGGGGCACCTAGGTGGCTTGCGGCCTCCATTTGCGTTGATTCCATCTCGCAAAAATCACATATATTCCAAAATAATTCTCTGCAAAATTTTATTGCACTTGAACTTCGTTTGATATGGATCTTCTACGAAACAAAAAAATGCAACAAACAAGAACTGGCACTGGGCACTAAATCAATATGTTAGTCCAAAAAATAACATAAAATGTTGCCAAAAGTATATGAAATTTTAGAATATTGATACGAAACAATCAAAAATTATATCTACGATAGAGACGTATAACCGTCGCGCCGGCCCGCAACCTCGAACACCTGGATCCATTCGGGCACAACGAAGTAGCCGCATCCGTGCCCCCAAAAGGTTGCGCGGCGCCGCCCGCATGCTCGCCACGCTAGGTCCAGAGCCCGACCCTCTGGACTGCGACCGCCCTCACAAAACCCTAGGCTGGAGAAGACATCTCCATCAGCCTCGTTGAGCCCCACACTCAAGGGGGAAGGCCGCCTTGGAGCGAAGTCCCGTCGCCGCTGGATGCGCCAGGGCTTTGCCCGGCGGGGAGCACTGGCATCGGCAGGGGGAGGGGAAGGAGGAGGGAGGGAGTACTCGAGGGTTGCGTTGCCTCTCGAGTCGCTCGTGTTGGGAGCGACGCGGGGGAGGGGGGCATGCCTCAGCAATTGAATCTTCTGGTCGTGCCCCTACGACTAGAATTCTAACGTTATGAAAGCCAATGACACGCTACATTTTCAGCTTTCTGCTTCAACCAACATCACTATTGTTGCAAGGTCATTCACCTAGCTCGAGCTAAAGATACCTGGCACAACTTAGTTATCAAACTTTGTTGCATGATATAATTCAACCAAGTTTACCTAATTCAGGTTTTCAATGTCTTGACAAATGCCAGCATCACAGAAGAGGATTTTTGAAGCATTTCAGAATAAGAAACAATCTTTCTGGATCCAGCATATAAGAGATATTCCATAGCTTAACGTAGTGCCGTAATCATCTTCGAGTTCACTGTTTATTCAAGGTCACGATAACAAGAACTGTTCAGAGAAAATGGATTCTCCCATGCACGGGAGGTCCCATGCATGTAGGAGCTCTTGATCTGTTGGAGATCCGTGATCATGCAGTTATGTATTGGCCATAGTATAGACATATGCTCTTTTGAATTCATTCTAGCACGTCACCTCGTCTGACATCATTTAGCATGTCTTCTGGCCACCTTTTGCCTCCATGGTCACCTCTCCTCTCATTTGAATATATAGCAGTTATTTTTCTCTCATGCCTGTTTATCTCTCCCACCAACTAGTACGTACATAGTGAATTTTTTTCGGAGAGTGATATCTTTTGAGCCATGAATCTGATTGGTGATATTTTTATATAGCTGAACGGTTCACATCAAGAACTTTAAAATAAGACCAGTATTGAATACATTTCAAGTAATTTTATTTCACCTATTCCAAATAACATATTTCACTCAAGTAAAAGTAAAGCATATTTCACAATTACTGTGACATTGAAACATGAAACTGGAATGCAACTAGTATATATAATGTGACACTGAAATATGAAATTGAAATTTTCAGGCTGCATTTATTTCAATTTCTGGACCAGTTTCAGTACCGCATCCATTTCAATTAATGTGGTATTAAAAATATGAAATTGAATGCAACTGGTATACATAATGTGAGACTGAAATATGAAATTTCCAGACCGCACCATTTCAATTTCCATTACAATTAATGTAAGATTAAAATATGAAATTGGAATGCAACTAGTATATATAATGTGACACTAAAATATGAAATATGAAATTTCAGACCAGGTCCATTTAAATTTCCATACCAGTTTCAGGACAATATCAATTTCAATAAATGTGAGATTGAAATATTAAATTGAAATGCAACAATATATAATAGTGGGGGACTGAAATATGAAACTGAAATTGAAATTTTCAGACCGCATCCATTTCTGTTTTTGGACCAGATTCAGTACCACATCCATTACAATTAATGTGGGACTGAAATATTAAATTGGAGTGCAACTAGTATATATAATGTACACTGAAATATGAAATTTCTAGACCACATCCATTTCAATTTCCATACCAGTTTCGGTACCGTATCCATTTCAATAAATGTGAGATTGAAATATGAAATTGAAATGCAACATTATATAATAGTGAGAAACTGAAATACGAAATTAAAATTTCCAGACCGCATCCATTTCAGTTTCAGAACAGTTTCAGTGCCACATCCATTTCAATTAATGTTTCCAGACATATTTCACTCTTTTGAAATAAATTGTTACACATTTATCTAATGAAACAAGTCTGTCTCACATATGAATATGAAACGTTAAAATTTAAACTTGTTTGAAATGTAACAAAGATTGGTCCTGTTTTAAAGATTTCGACACCAGGAGTTCAAATATATAGAAAAAATTCAAAAACAAATATTTGGTTCAAAAGTTCTGAGCCATTTAACATTTCACACCGGAGTTATGAAAATCACGCAGCGCGAATCCTCGCTCTCACTCAAGGCAACATGACCGTCAACGAGTACCTGGACAAGTTCAACCATTTGGCCCGCTATTCTCTCCACGATGTTGCCATAGAAGAGCGGAAGATGGACCAGTTACTTGGAGGCCTGAATCAGCATCTCAGTTGTACTCTCAGCATGTTTAATTTTCCAGACTTCCTGACACTGGTGAACAAGGCCCTCATCGCCGAAAGGGAACACAAGCTCCTACACGACCACAAGCCAGCCTGTTTTAAAGATTTTGGCACCAGGAGTTCAAATATATAGAAAAAATTCAAAAACAAATATTTGGTTCAAAAGTTCTGAGCCATTTAACATTTCACATAAAAAAATAAAATGCAAGCTTTTAGTGGGAGAGAGATATAACAAATAGCTATGCATGCAATGTACTATCTCTTCACTCTCTCGCACCTTTTATGTAAAATCCTGACATAAGTATGCATGCAAGGACAACTGCTACAGTACAATCTGACATATCATACGCTTTGCCTTGTGTTGTATTGGCATTTTTCAGTGTAGTATTCAATAAACAATACAAATAAACTTCAGCAGCGCTCGGATCATGATGCATCAGCGAGCGGCTGATGCATGCACTGGAGGTCCCGTGCACGACAGATTTTCCGCTTTGCAAATCCAAGAGGGAGTACCTAGAACTCATTTATATGAGATATAATTTGGTCTCATTCACTTTGAAAATAAGAACAGATACAACTCACGTTAGCACACATGTATCTTATAACACCACATCCAATGACTATAAAAGGTGAATGAAACCAAATTATATCTCATCTAGATGAGTGTAGCAAAACTGAATCCAAAAAAGAGGAGGATCCGGATTGTACCTCCGCAACAGGATCCAGATTGTACCTCCTCAACATACGAACAAGGAATAAAATTTACTCCTTTTGGAGTGCGCTTGCTGTACAAACCGAAAGAGAACAGATCTCCTCTCTTCCCGTGCCGTACTGCACAAGGAAATCAACTCTTCTTCGACCTCGACTCCTTCGAAATTTTTCCGCCCAAAATGTAGCCAGGCATAATATATAGCCCAGGCGACGGAGTAGTGCCGCCAGTCGCTGGGTTACGTGGCGGCGTCGTTGGCGTACCGACCGCGCCACCATGGAGGACGGTGGGAGACTGGGAGGTGGGCGGGCTGGTGGCCGTCAAGTACTGTACGCAGCTGGCACGGCGCTCGACTTCACCTGCAACTCCATGTTACCGCCGCATCGGCATCAGAACAGCTAGCTCCTCTTTCCCCAGTCCAATCGGATCCAATTCCAATCCATGGGATTTCAGCTGGGTGTGGACGTATACGCGATCAAGAACAAGACAACAACTAGCTTTGTTGGCTTTGCTTTAGGGCACTCATAGAATAGAAAGTCAAAGCATGGTCATGCTTATGATCATCTGTTTTGGCATCAGCTATATGAATCAGAAGACATTACTGAAAATTTCGTCTTCGCCCAGTTCCAATCTGTGTGCGGAGCTCCCACTCATGGGCGCACGGCAACATGATACTCAGCAAACCATCTGTACACAACTTACAAGCTTGGCAAACTACATCTTGGATGTTGACAGTGGGCATCCAAGCGCCGCAGCTGCCAAGAGCTGCACTCGGCAAAGGGTACATTTATCGAGTCCAGTACTCGGCAAAAGCTGCCAGAAGGGTCAAGAAGATTTTTTTTAATAAAACATATAATAGATCGATGACATACAACAAACCATCTTTAGCAACATGATAGAAGATGCACACCAAGTGCTTTATTACTTCCCAAAGCCAACATTGCATGGACCATAAAGCAATGGATTAAGCTGGGCGGTTAAACTACTTACGGTCCATGCAACTAACATTTATACTAATAGGTACTCCCTTTATTAATGTGCATATAGCACAATATCTTATGGATAGACCTCAATGACACATCGAGCTCCTAGTTTCTTCACAATTTTGTAGTCCGTGAACCCCGCTTCAGTGAATAATTTGCTCCAGTCATTTTCATCCCGTTGACGCCCTTTTGAGTTCACCATCATGAGCATATCCATAAGGAGTTGGGCTTCAAACATTATTGGCCCTAAGGAAGGTCCAACCACAATTTCAATGATTATTATCTTCCCTCCCTCCTCGCGCGAAGGAATGGCCTTCTTGCACTGAGCTAGGATTTTCACACAATCCTCATCGCTCCAGAAGTGTAGCACAAGCTGCAATAATATGCAATGCATCAAGATCAAGTTCCAAATAATAATATTTGTAAAACAAAAATTTAAGCATTCTCTCTTGAATTGTTACTATCTACCTTGAGCATCACAGCTTGTGATGATGGGACGGAATGGAACAAGTCACCTGCGACATAGGTAACGACACCATCTGCTGGGGCCTTGCCGACCACCTTCGGAAGGTCTAGCACAGTGCACGGGTAAGCCTTGATGATGGCTCTCGCCGTCGTACCATCACCCCCACCGCAGTCAGTCAATGAGTCTAGCCCTTTGAAAAGGTCATGACACTCCCGCATTACAGTGGCAATCCCCAGGTTGTCGTGGGCAGCCAAGCCTTGAGTGACAACATCGTCCAGCTCCTTGTCTAGGAGCGGCGTTCTGTCATCACAGAGCGGCACCCCGAAGATGTCCTCAAAGGGTGACGGGACCGGTGGCTCATGGTCCTTCTTGAACCAGCCAGCCAGCCCCATCGCCGCCTCCGTGTAATGTGGCGAGGTCACACCGAGCACAAAATACTTCTGGCTGTGGTGCTCATCCGCTACGACACCGTGCACCAGGATGCGGGACAACGGTGTGAGGTGGTAGATTGCCTCAGACCCGGAGTCGTTGTCGGCGGCGAAGACGCCCGACGTGACGAGCACGCGCATGACCCGTTGGAGAAATGGCATCTTAACCGAGGGAAGGGACAGCACGGACATCAGGTCGGGCAGTGAGACAGCCCCGCCGAGGCGGTGGATGGCAGTCGGGATCTCGAGCTCGACGGCGCAGCGTAGACCCATGGAGGAGAGGTAGTAGAGGCTGTGGCGCCACAGGTCTGCCTTGTTAGAGTTTGAACTGTTTAACTCATGTAATCTCACCTATCTCTATCTCTTTCACCTCCCGTAGCTATCTCTATCTCCTAAACCGAACCAGATCAGGATTCTCTCTCTGGACTTGTACGCTACGGCAAAGGCTCCTTCGGCCTCAATATAAATACATACGATGCGGCTCCCTCGAGGAGTAGGAACGCTTATACCAGATCTTACATGGTATACAGAGCTAGCCTCTTCCCTATCATCTAGCGACTCAACAACCAGAACCCTAGCGCCTTTTCTTCGCCATCATCATGAGCTCCAGCGTCGCCGGCCTCAACCTCGGCGCGCCTCCAACAGAGAAGCTCGTGAGGGGAAATTACCTCCTATGGAAAGCGCAAGTTCTGCCGGCACTGCGAGGCGCGCAGGTGACCGGTCTTCTCGACGGCAGCGATGCAGCGCCGCCGAAAACAGTGGAGATCGCCAAGGCGGACAAGACCACGGCCATCGAGCCGAATCCATTGTATGGTCCATGGATTGCCAAAGATCAGCAGGTCCTAAGTTATTTGCTGAATTCGTTCACTCCAGAAATCCTCGCGCAAGTTATTGGTAAGGAAAGTACCCTTGATCTATGGACTGCCCTTACCATGATCTTTGCTGCGCAGTCGCAATCGCGAATAACAAACTTGAGGATCGCCATCTCCAACACCAAGAAGGGCAACATGTCCAGCAATGCCTTCATCGCCAAGATGAAGAGCCTCGGAGACGAACTTGCGGCAGCAGGGCGTCCGGTGACAGACGGAGAGATGGTGGACTACATCCTCGCCGGACTTGATAGGGATTATGATCCCATCGTCGCAGCAGTCGGCGCCATCAAAAACTCCATCACGGTTGATGACCTCTTCTCGCAGATCTCCGCCTCCGATCAGAGGATGGAGATGCTAGGCGACGGACCAAGCTTCCGTTCGTCAGCTAACGCCATGTACAGGGGGCGTGGCCAGTATCGGGGCAGAGGAGGTCGCGGACGAAGAGGGCGTGGTCGTTCTGATCGTGCTCCTTCTCCTCCTATTCGCAACGGTGGAAAAAACGGCTACCAGCAGCGTCAACGCCAGCCACCACCGCAGCAGTATCAGCAGCAGCATGAGGATGATTACCCCGAGTGCCAGATATGTTACAAATACCATGCTGGTGGCGCCAGGGACTGCTGGGATCGGTACAAGGAAGATCGTCAGGAAAAGAAGAAGGTCAACCTCGTCACCAACTCATACGGCATCGATACCAATTGGTATGCAGATTCAGGAGCTACCGAGCATATCACAGGAGAGCTAGATAAATTGACGATGCGGGAGAAGTATCATGGAGGTGATCAAGTGCACACGGCAAGTGGAGCTGGTATGGATATTACTCACATTGGTAACTCAATTGTTAAAACCCCTCAGAAAATTTTTCATCTAAACAATGTCTTACATATCCCTCATGCATCGAAAAATCTTGTCTCTGTCCATCGTTTTACACTTGACAATAATGTTCTCATCATATTCTATCCTTACTCTTTTGTGATTAAGGATTTGGAAACGAGGAGAGTCATTCTTAGAGGAAGATGCGAGGGAGGTCTTTATCCAATCATATCATCTTCTTCTTCGTCAGAGTCAAACAAACAAGCTTGGAGTGTCACCAAACCATCTTCAGAGAAGTGGCATCGACGCTTGGGTCATCCATCTTCAGTCATAGTTCAGCATGTCATTAGTAAAAATAGACTTCCTTTTGTGTCTAGTATTGAGTCAGTTTGTGATGCGTGTCAACAAGCAAAAAGTCATCAATTACCATATCCCATCTCTACTAGTGTATCTACTGCTCCATTACAACTTATCTTTTCAGATGTGTGGGGACCAGCCCCCACTTCAGTTGGTAGATTTTCTTATTATGTAAGCTTTATTGATGACTATAGTAAATTTACTTGGATCTATTTGCTAAAGAAGCGATCCGATGTCTTTCAAGTTTTTAGCAACTTTCAAAGTCTTGTTGAACGTCAACTGAACTCTAAAATCCTTGCCATGCAAACGGACTGGGGAGGTGAGTATGAGAAACTGAATTCCTTTTTTCAAAAGATTGGAATTTCTCACCATGTATCTTGTCCCCATGCTCACCAACAGAACGGCTCTGCTGAACGAAAGCATCGACACATTGTTGAAGTAGGACTAGCATTGTTGGCTCATGCATCTATGCCTCTCAAATTTTGGGATGAGGCCTTTCTCGCCGCAACATACCTTATCAATATTAGACCCAGTAAAGTCATCAAATTTGAAAACCCTATCACTCGTCTTTTTGGCATTACTCCTGATTATACATCCCTCCGCATATTTGGTTGTGCATGTTGGCCGAATCTTCGACCATACAACACACGCAAACTTGCGTTTCGTTCCAAACAATGTGTTTTCTTGGGTTATAGTCCTATACACAAAGGGGTCAAATGTCTTGATGTCTCTACTGGTAGAATCTACATATCTAGGGATGTTGTCTTTGATGAATCTGTTTTTCCCTTCAAGTCACTCCATCCAAATGCCGGTGCCCTTCTTCGAAAAGAAATTCTTCTACTTCCGGAATTTGATCAAGGGGGTGATAACAATTGTACTAACCAATGTGCTAATATTCCTTCTAGTTCTACTCCGGGTACTATGTCTGTGCAGGTGCATGAAGAAAACGGTGTTCAAAACGTTCAAGATGATCAAAATCCGGTGCAAAATGATGCTATATTTGATGTGTTTGAAGAAGAAGCAGCAGGCGCAGAACACGAGGAGGATGCGGCAGCGCCTGTCATGCCTGTGCGCCGATCCGCCTTGGATCACGGGCGGAGATCCGCGCGGGATCGCGCACCTGCCAGCCGACAGGAGAGTCAGGCCTCTCCAGCCTGCTCCGCATCCGCCACGTCGACAGGCGACGACACGGGATTCCCCTCGTCCGGCGCGCGCATGCAGGGGACGTCCGTTGTGCGCATGCAGGGGACAGGAGCAGCAGGCTCGGGATCTTCTGCTCCGGATCACTCCGTGGACTCAGCCGTTGCTAGTACAGGACAGGCCACACCAGGGTCTACTGGATCCGGTACGTCAGCACAATCTGCACACATGGATGGGTCTCCTGGATCTTCTGCAACCAGCCGATCTGTGCAATCTTCTATACAACAGCAAGAACAGCCTGCTACCACCTCAAGGGTCATGACCCGGCTACAGAAAGGTATTAGAAATCCCAAAATAAGAAGAGATGGTACTGTACCATATGGCATGTTGTGTGTTTCAGGTGAACCAGCAAAGTTGAGAGATGCACTTGGAGATCCTAAATGGAAAAGGGCTATGGATGAAGAGTATGATGCACTCATGAAAAATAAGACATGGCACTTGGTGCCAAGTCAGAGAGGTAAAAACATTATTGACTGCAAGTGGGTCTATAGAATCAAAAGAAAAGCAGATGGCTCTATTGATAGGTATAAAGCACGTCTTGTTGCTAAAGGATTCAAGCAACGGTATGGGATTGATTATGAGGACACTTTCAGTCCAGTTGTAAAAGCTGCTACTATAAGACTTGTGCTAGCCATTGCTGTTTCTAGGGGATGGAGTCTTCGACAGCTAGATGTTCAGAACGCGTTTCTGCATGGTGTTCTGGAAGAGGAGGTCTATATGAGGCAACCACCAGGATATGAAAACAAACAAACACCTCATTATGTTTGCAGGCTTGACAAAGCCCTTTATGGTTTGAAGCAGTCACCTAGAGCATGGTTCTCAAGGTTAAGTTCACAATTGAAGCATCTTGAATTTATTCCATCCAAGGCAGATACATCTCTCTTCATTTATAATAAGGCAAACACAATGATTTTTGTGCTCATATATGTGGATGATATTATAGTTGCAAGCTCTTCTCAAGATGCCACTAATGCTCTCTTGCGCGATTTGAGTTCAGAATTTGCTTTGAAGGATCTTGGTGATTTGCATTTCTTCTTGGGCATTGAAGTTAAGAAGACTCAAGATGGCATAGTGTTGAATCAAGAGAAATATGCCACTGAACTTCTAACTCGAATGGGAATGAAGGATTGCAAACCCTCTCCTACACCATTGTCTTCTTCAAAACAACTTCAGCATATCAGGGAGAACCTCTTAATGAAGAGGAGAGCACAAAATATAGAAGTGTTGTTGGAGCTCTACAATACTTGACTTTGACACGGCCAGATATATCGTTTGCTGTGAACAAGGTTTGTCAATATTTGCATGCTCCTACCTCCACTCATTGGACGTCTGTCAAACGGATTGTACGATACATTAAGCATACTATGAGTTTGGGACTTCAGTTCAGACGTTCCAGTTCCACACTTGTTAGTGCATTCTCTGATGCTGATTGGGCAGGATGTGTTGATGACAGAAAGTCAACTGGAGAATTTGCAGTATTCTTTGGTTCAAACCTTATTTCTTGGAGTGCCAGAAAACAAGCCACTGTGTCAAGGTCAAGTACAGAGGCTAAATACAAATCACTAGCAAATGCAGCTGCTGAAATTATTTGGGTGGAATCTTTGCTTCATGAGCTAGGAATCAAGCAACCTCGTATATCTTGTCTATGGTGTGACAACTTGGGAGCAACCTATCTTTCTGCTAATCCAGTGTTTCATGGTAGAACCAAACACATTGAAATTGATTTTCACTTTGTGCGTGAAAGAGTTGCAGAGAAGAAGTTGGATATACGATTCATTCCATCCAAAGATCAAGTAGCTGATGGATTCACCAAAGCTTTGCCAACCAAGTCCTTTGAAGAGTTCAAGAGAAATCTTAACATAGGATAGTTTAGATTAAGGGAGGGTGTTAGAGTTTGAACTGTTTAACTCATGTAATCTCACCTATCTCTATCTCTTTCACCTCCCGTAGCTATCTCTATCTCCTAAACCGAACCAGATCAGGATTCTCTCTCTGGACTTGTACGCTACGGCAAAGGCTCCTTCGGCCTTAATATAAATACATACGATGCGGCTCCCTCGAGGAGTAGGAACGCTTATACCAGATCTTACATGCCTGTGCCTGCAGCAGCTCAGCATCCGTGGGAACCTCTATGGTCTGTGCCTGAGCCGCCATTGCTCCTCTCTTTCTGGTCACTCTCCCCTTTTGTGTTCAGTTCTATACTTCTATGAAGAGTGTGTAGTGCTATATATTGCTTGCTTTGAGAGCTCACTGGTGTCTATGCAAATGTCGTTGATAGTAAATAGGTAGCACTAGCCTACCATCATCGGTAGCTCAGCTACTGCTGAGGAGCAGCGAACATATTCATGTTTGGATAACCATGACGCAAAGGTGACAGCTAAAGTAAATCACGCGGCACGCGTGGGTATATAAAGTATGGATATGTAACTGTATATGGAACTCAAATCAGACACACGCGACACACGAGACAATAAAAATATAAATATGTGTTTAATGACATGCACTCCTACACGAACAAGTTTTTTCTTTGATGGACAAACACAAGTTTGCAGCACTACAGAAATGTCTGGATGGTCAACTATATGGATGCAAAACAGAAATGATATTCCCTCTGATCCATATTAATAGTCGCTGAACTACAACTTATCAAAGTTCATCAAAAGTACAAACTATAAAGCACGTCAAAGATGATAAAATTACATCAAGATTCTGAGATCACCAAACATTATGCGAGACGACGTTGGCTCGTTAAACTTATACCTCTTTTCATGAAATGAAATGAAATTGGAGGCGAATCCCCTCAATTCAGAAAAATAAAATAAAAAATTTTGCGAGACAATGGACCTTGTACTTTCATTTGCTCACATCTGTCGGCAGGGTATATCGTTCAGCATATCTGATCGATAGATGATACACAACCACAGGTCTCATACTCTAATAAAGAAACAAACACAAGGAACGCACGCAACAAATGGTCAGTGTCCAATGCACTGTATTGGCACAAAAAGTGTCCAATCCACCGTTTATTTTTAATTATGTTAATGAGCCACTCACGTCAGTGCTCAGTATAGGCCAGCTTGCAGAGTTAGTGACATTTATAATAATTTCTAAGCAATAATTTATGCCAGTGGCTCCCTCTCTCTGGACTATAAGTAGGAACCCCGTCTATCTGGCGATGCAACACATAACAACACACGCCATGGATTTATTACTGCCACTTATATCACTTCTTTTGGTGAGTATAGGACCACTGGTTTATACGGCATGCATATGCTTCTATCAGATCTTTCCGCACACACGAATTTCATAGCTATGTAGTTAGTGTACACGTTCTTACACGTTGTGATGATTGATGAATGCAGATTGCTGGAGGAGACAGTTAGCATGTGCGTTTCACTGATGCTGCCATGACGACATCGCCAAACTTGCGATCGTTAACGCTGACGAAATACTGTGAGGCAGTGCTTCCCAAAACTCCAATGCCCCCAGCTATCAGCGACTTGATAGCCCAACAAGATATGGTCTCTCTCTCTCTCTCTCTCTCTCTCTCTGTGTGTGTGTGTGTGTGTGTGACCCCCCCCCCCCCCCCCTGCGCGGGCACGCACACGATGCCTCTTCTATTCCACCTAGTTGCCATGTAGCAAAACAGACAAACCAACGTTGGGGATCCTGGTCTCATTGGTTTGATAATGGATTGTATAACTTAATGGTTTCGGAGCTGAGTGAGTATTAAAGCCAAGCTATAGTTGAAGAGTAAAAATAGTAAAAGAAATGGGGATTAATAAATGTTTAGATGAAATAGAAGACATTGTTCACTATAATAAAAGATTGTGTTTTGGTCTAGCCCTTTCACTGGCATATGCATATCAAATATTAGTTTCATTTATTTCTCCATGTATACTACACAAACGTGAGTTTGGTTAGTTTTGTTGTTGTGATGACTCTAATGCACAGAAATATCATGAAAAATATTCTATGTACATCTAAATGGTTTTGATAATTGATGTTGTATGGTTTTGGACCTGACTGTTTAAACTAAACCTAAGCCATATATAGTTGAAGATTAAAACTAGTAGATATTTTTTGGGGGATTAATGAATTTCTAGATGCATAGAATACAACGTTCAGTAGATATATATGGTCAAAGATTGTGTTTCAATCTATCTATTTCATACGCATATGGATATCAATGATTAATTTCATTTATTTCTCTGTGCATACTGCAAACATGAGTTTGTTGTTGTTGTTCTTGTTGATGACTCTAATGCACAGATAGATCGCCACAATACAGTCTATGTATATATAGCATAACTATTGTGTTTGCATGTGTTCAGTGCCTCGTCTAATTCGAATTAGTGCTACTTGTTCTTACCACTATGAAAGTACTCATAATCATTATGTTTTCATATGTGCATCCGGTGTGTTCCTCTCTAGATGACATTACTATTGGATCCAATGACCTCAACTTTGTCAAAGGACTGCAGAAAATTGGACCAAAATTTGGAAGAGTCAAACCAGAAGATGATAACAGGGATAAACATGTTCATATTGCATCTCAAGTTGAAGATGGTTTAGAGGGGGTCTCTGAGTCAGAACATGAAGGGGATCCAAAAAGACTTACAATGTCATATGGGCCAGAACTTGAAGAGGGTCCAGATAAACTTACAATGTCGTATGGCGATATGGGAAAACACATGAAGAGGAACCAAAAAGAATTACAATGACATATTGGTCGGAACTTGAAGGGAGTCCACATAAACTTACAATGTCATATGGGACACAACATGAAGAGCAGGATCCAGAAAAACTTACGATGTCATATGGGTCACAATATGGAGAAGATCCAGATAAACTTACAATGTCATATGGGTCAGAACATGCATGAAGATGACCGAGAAAAAGTTACAATGTCTTATGGGTCAGAACATGAAGATGATCCTGATAAAATTACAATGTCACATGATTAGAACATGATGAGAATCCAGATAAACTTATAATGTCGTACATGTAAAAGCACGAAAAAGATTTGATGTATGTTTCTCGTGTAATGGTTCTATTGTAGTTGTCTATGCTATGTACTCCGCTTGTTGATGACTTCGGCCTTGTTGCCTTGCATCAATTTTAATAAATAAAATGGTTGTGTGTCATTACCATGATGCATAGACCGGGGTTTTAAACCTTATTTTTCTTTTAAAAATTGAGTTTTGCTTCATTACACCCCCATAGAAAAGTTGTACAGATTCCGATGATGATTACAGGTGGAGATTAGAAGTTGCCCCTTCAATCAAAAAGATTAGATTTTTATGATCTCTTGTTTGATCCATTGACGGAATTGAGATTAGAATTAGTTGATCGTAAATGCACAAGAATACCCCTTTTAATAAGTAACTTTAAGAATAGTATAGACTTTTAGGCGGGGGAGGGGGGGGGGGGGTGTACCGAAGCAAAACTCAAAAAAAAAAATCTTCCACAGATATGGTACACATATAGAAGGTAAAAAACATGCTTACATTCTTTGACAACAAACTACTCTTTAAAAAAAATTAAATGTAGTTTAGGACTCACCATGTTCACCTTTAGATCCACAACAAGAAAAGGAAGCAGGCAGACGTTGCCTCCTTCCGTGACATGTTGAGGCTAGGGTCGGTAATCACTAGTGAAAAAAATAGTGTGCTATAATAAAATAATGCCGGCTTAAAATCCGTTATTAGCGCGCTATAGCATGCACTAGTTTTTTTAATGGTAATCACCCCAACAATCTCGCCAACCACCTCCCTGCCGGCGCTTTTACCACACCACGTCGCCAGCTCCATCCCATTCTGCACTGATCGACTGCTTGAAGAACTCGCAAAGTTCACGCACAGAAAAACTCACAAAGTGCCGGTGTCCCCTCTCTCTCTCCCTTCAAGCAGAGCAGAACTAAACAACATGTCTAACCTGGTATGGAGAGGGGATTGAAACAGGTTGCATGCAACGTTCAGGGGCTATCGATGTGTCCCAACCTAGGATGTTCCATACCTCTCACATTATTTTGCAAGAGCCAACTGTAGAAAAAGGTGGCGTGCATATAATTCCAATTCAGCATACACAAAACGTTCAGTTTTGCGACCAATTTTGAACAGTAAGGTGTTAATATATTGGATGATTAAACAATCTTTCTTGATCAAAACAAAAATTACAAATGGGAATTTTGCAGTAGAACGTATAATGCTGGATCTAATTAATTAGGCCGGGTGCTATGTCATATCTCTCTCGTCACAGGTTCACTTTATTTTACCCTACTGGACTTCATAACTATCATATGATAAGGTGATCACACTTGTCAGCACATCACCTACAACAAAATGACACATGAAGTTCGAGAGCTCTATGTTAAAAAGTGACTTGAGACTTGCAAAGAATCGGAAATATTATAAATACATGGATAGTTGACTGGGTGCAAAAAAGGTTCAAACATTTACCATTCAGGCTGGTTACACTCGTATTTTGCAATGTTGCAGCTCAAATTTACATATCTACAAAACCTACTAAGACAAAATACCTGGTCATCATATATTTGATCCTATATTTTTTGCTGAAGGAAGTATCAGAGGAGAAATATATAGCAACATAACATGTTGGCCAGTTTGCATGTAGGTGTAAATTTTCTTAGAATAAACACAGATAAAAGCAGATGGGTACACATGAGGTATGCAAAATGACAGTACATCATACCATGATAACACAGTAGACAAATACACGGCCTGGTAAATGGATCAAATGTAACGGAAGAAAATCATCCATAATATTTTTACTTGGTTTGCCACAATTAAAATGCATGATTAATGTGATAATGAGTATTGGACATATTAGAATAAATTTTGTGTCCGAATATAACCCCAAAAAATCGTTGAATGGGTTAACTAAACACTCCTTAAATGGAATCTTCAAAATAGCACATAACCACGACTTTCATAGAATCAGGTGGTAATGGCTATCTTGGAGTTTACAACAACTGGGAAGGGATGATTCATGAAGAGTACTACTGAAAGCAAAGCCACCGAAGCAATAAATGTCAGGCTTCAGAGCTACTAAGTATGTTTTACGAAAGATTAACTGAGAGGTAATCAAAGCACCAATTACACATTGAAGTTCCCAAATAAGTAATATTCACTACACCACAATATTATTAACTTGTGATTCCTTTATTCGAAAAGCTCAGGCTTAGAACCAAACAAAAGAAAAACAGAACTAATTAAATATGTGTGCCTGGATGGATGAACAGATGTAGACATCGAAAATCATAATAGAATATTGGGTTATCAACATACCTCCAAAATGAAACTCGATACTCAACATATAGAGTTGTCGACCCGCAGCCTGACAAAGAGGCGGAAGTACACCAGACACTCGGAGTTCGGCCATCCTCCGCCACTGCGCCTTCCCACTGAATTTGAATTACGGAACACATGGAAGCATATTAACAGTGGTATTCATACGTAAGCGCGCGGAGGTGCTCACCTGATAAGCTGAGGTACCAATCCAAAAAGTGAAGTCTTTGTGGAACAGGAAAGGTTATCTTTGCACCGCGAACCAGCATCACGCAAAGGCCTCATATGATTCTGGTGGCAGAATGGAAGAACGGCTCGGTCAGCATCCCGATGGAAAGAGGGCAGTCATAGGTGAGGGGGACCTGCAAGCATGCCCCGGAGGAGGTCTTGAGCAGAAGAACGACACGCACAGACCGATTAGGATGCGCCTTCTTCGACAATCTGAGTGACCAGCAATAGAACCACAGCCAAGCCCGCATCCCAACCAAACTGAGGCCTCGGAGGGCAGGCAGACCACCGATGGCTGGTGATCTCATTACAGGCCAGTAGGCAGTAGCCCAGTTAGCCATTAGTTGTTATTAGGTACCAAATGATGTACTTTAATTTCTCAAAAAAAAACAATGTACTGTTAACGCTGTTTTTTCTTTTTCTTCTTTTGAACACGCCAACTTAGAGCTATTTGCCTTTGAACCCAAACCTGATATTCATTTGGACACTAACTTCTGGTCTGAGGATGAAATGGTGAGTGCTGATGAGAGAGAGTATCTGGAGAGACCTTTTTCTGAGGAAGAAATTAAGCAAGCTGTGATGAGTTCGTATGCTAGTGGTGCCCCTGGCCCTGATGGCCTGCCATTTTTATTCTACCAAAACTTTTGGGACTTGATTAAGAAAGATTTTATGTGGATGGTTAGAGATTTTGAAAGAGGTATCCTTGATATATATAAGCTCAACCATGCCATTATTACTCTTATCCCCAAAATCCCTATGGCTAGAGACATGAAGAATTTCAGGCCCATTAGCCTTAGTAACTGTGCTGTTAAGATTTTTTCTAAAGCTATGACCACTAGGGCCTCTCCCCTATGTGACAGGCTAATTTCCTCTAATCAGACTGCGTTTATCAAAGGGAGGTTCATTTTAGAAAGTGTGGTTATGGCTCATGAAGTCATTCATGAAGTTCATAGATCTGGGACTGCTGGCTTGGTCCTTAAATTAGATTATGAGAAAGCCTATGATAGAGTGAGCTGGGATTTCTTAAAAGAGATGCTTCTGTCTAGAGGATTTGGTAATAAATGGGTGGATTGGGTGATCTCCACCATTCATCAAAGCACCTTCCAAGTTAGGATCAATGATTCTAATGGTCCCCAATTCTCTGGGGGGGAAGGGCTTGAAACAGGGTGACCCTCACTCACCCCTTCTTTTTTATTTGGTGGCTGATGTGTTTTCAGAAATGCTTCAAAAAGCTACAAGTATTGGTTTAATTCGTGGGCTTCTGCCACAGGCCTTCCCGGGTGGTGTGGTCAGCCTGCAATATGCTGATGACACCATCTTATTTTTAGAGAATTTGCTGGAATATGCAAAGAATTTGAAGTGGATTCTTTCATGCTTTGAACATCTGTCTGGTTTGAAAATTAATTTCCATAAGAGTGATTTGCATGCTATTAATATCTCTGAACAGCTGTCTAATGAATTTGCCCAAGTTTTTTGCTGCCAGATGGGGGATTTCCCCTTCAAATATTTAGGTGTCCCCCTTCACTTTAAAAAGTTGAGGAGGGAGGACATTCAACCCATTATTGATAGGATTATTAAGAACATCTCGGGCTGGTTGGGGAGATTTATATCTTACAGAGGGAAATTGATTTTGCTTACCACATGCATTGCTAGTATTCCTGCTTATCTTATGTCTATTATGAAATTTCCCAAATGGGCAATTGATATGATTACTTCTCAAATGTCTCACTTCTTTTGGGGTAACATGGGGGATTCTCATAAATACCACCTTGCTAATTGGGGGCTGATCTCTAGGAAAAAGGAGTTTGGTGGCTTGGGGGTACCCAATCTTAGAGAATTTAACATGGCTCTCTTGGCATCATGGGGAAAAAGATTTTATGATGAGAGGGACAGTGATTGGAAGAAAGTGCTGAAGTATAAATATAATACTACTTGTCCTAATTTTTTAATACTAGGGTGGTTCTTGGTTCTCCATTTATGAAAATTTTATCTTGGGATCTTGCAGCTGCTAAGAACTTCTATAGATGGGTTCCTGGGGATGGGAATAGCATTGCCTTCTGGCATGACATTTGGGCAGGAGATTGCTCTTTAAAAACTGCATTTTGGGATCTTTACAGTATTTGCCAACAACAGGAGTCTACCCTGGCCCAGGTCTGGGTGGATGGTGAGCTACTGTTAACATTTAGGAGGTGTGTCACAGAAAATACATTAGTTAGATGGGAGGAACTCACTGAGATTGTTAAGACTGTTTGTTTGTCTGACTCTCCGGATCAACCTCTCTGGATGTTAGATTCTTCTAACAAATACTCTGTCAAATCCTTTTACAAGCTAATTAACTTTGGAGGGATTCCTTCTGTCATTAAAGATGACATATGGAAGATCAAAGTGCCACCGAATATACATGTCTTTCTCTGGCTGGTTTATTATAACAAGAGTCTAACCAGAGATAATTTAGCTAAGCGTAGGCATGTTGAGGACATGTCCTGTGTCTTTTGTTGTGAACCTGAAACTATTCAACATCTGTTTTTTGACTGCATTGTTGCTGAATCTGTCTGGAGCTTAATTGCTGATATCTTTGTGATTGATGTTCCTAACTCTTTTGATCAATTAACTTCCTTCTGGAAGAGAAGAAAACATTGTGAAGCCTTGAATATTGTTTCTGCTGCTGCCTTGTGGAGCTTATGGCGTCTTCGGAATGATTTTGTTTTCCAGGGGCGAAGATGGCGAAGTATACGGTGTGTCTTGGACCTGTTGGGGGCCAGGATCAAGAAATGGAAAGTGTTATGCTCAGAAGCTCAGGGTGCGCTACTTCTCCGGTGCTTAAGGCTTTTGGACCACCGAAGAGGGGAATTGCTTAGGATTGCGTGGAGATCTTAGTGCTCTTTCTCAATATGGCGTCGCTGGAGCTGTAGTCGCTGTTACTTGTTAGCTAGTTGGCTACCCCTTAGTTATGTCTTTGGTTTGAACTATCCTTGAGCTTGTAATAGGGCAGTCCTTAAAACCCTTTCTATCTGCGGCAGCTACTCTCTGTCGTCGAGCGCTGTTTAACAGTCCGTGCCTGGTTGTTTTGCCTTGGCTTTATATAAAGTTGGGGTGGGGGAAACCCCTTTTCGTCAAAAAAAAAAACACGCCAACTTATTCAATTGCATCAATCACTTGTTTTTTAACATTAAAAAAAGGTGCCACAGATATCTTTTGACTTGATAAACATTTCCTGGATTAGGTAATAGTACAAGCTTCAACTAAAGGGAAAGCAAGAGTACAGATTTCGCAACTTCAGACTTGGACACTTGGTACAAGCTTCAACTGAAGGTTTCTTCATAGTAAATCATTTTTCAATTAGGACCGGAAGTGAACTACAGCCCGCGAAGCCAAACCCAACACCTCAGTTACCTGGTTCTTCTCCTCAGCGGTCCGCGGATATCTCGATGGACAAACCTTGTCCTTGACCTCAAGATCCAAGTCACTACAGCGCCCACACACCTTCCGGTCGTGCAGAGATATCTCTGCCATATTAACCGCAGCTTCCGCGAGACACCTCATGTATCGCACAAACTTGTCGTCGGGCTGGAAGCCATAGATGGTGAGCTTCACCATATTCTTGTGCTTGAAACCAGGGGCATATGGCTTCCACTTCAGGTCTGCCTTGTCGCACAAACCATTTTCCTTCCGGAACTCTGTGCCTGTGAACATTATGCAGCAATGATCCCATACTGTGATGCACAGCTCTTTTAGGGAGGGTGCAGCTTCAAGAATAAACATTGTCCAAGCTAAATCACATCCTTCGGGAAGATGATCCAGATTCACAAGCTGTAGTTTGCTGAGCACAGGGGTGAGCAGTTCCGGGCTTTCTGGGATAACCCAAATATTTTCACTTCTAAAATCCAGATGGAGATCGCTTATGGAAGGAACATTAACAAGGAACTGACTTAACTCAAGGGTCTTTTGCAAACGGGAGCCAGTTTTAATAAGGCTCAGCTTTGAAAGTTGTGGCACAAAACCAAAATACATGGGATCTTCATAAGAGAACCAATTATTATAGGCCACTTGTTGGAGTTTTGGCAGACATGTCAGCTCAACTCTCTCAAATTTCCCATTGTCAACCTCGAGCTCAATAAGTCGAGCATGCTCTACTTGCACCACGGAATGGATCCCTGAGTCGCAATGGGTTAAGCGCAAAGACTCCAAGAGCTTGCAGGTGCTCAGGATGTTGGGGATGTCTAGTTCACCAAACCTCATATTGCGCAGCCAGAGGCACCTAAGGCCGGCAAATGCATCCGGACAAGCACCGATAAAGTCATTGAAGAGCTTCCCGTACTGGAGGAGATCATCAGGAGAGCAGATCTTGTAAGCCTTCTCTGTCACAATCTCAAACTCGGTTGCATCAACCTTCTGGGTTGCCATGGCGCGGGCAACAGAGTTGCCAATGACTAAGGAGTCACGCTGCATCAGAATGAATCTGATTTTGAGTTTGCTGATGGCGACCTCCGTGCTCCTTGTGCTCAAGATGTTATCCGTTACATGAGCCAGAGCACTGTTGGTTCGGAGCATGTCGCTGACGCTGAGGTTGGACACACGAGCTTTGTCATGGTAGGCTGGAATGGAACTGACACTTAGGAAGAACCGCGAGAACATGGTGGGGAGCTTCAGCATTTGCTTGGATAGGACGCAGGTCCTTATCGCGTCAAGCGTGTCCACCCTCTCCAGAATGTTGAGCAAAAGGTCGTTGGGCAGCTTGCTAAGCATGTCTTCGTTCCCATCGCCAGCAGCGGCTTTGTTTCGAGTTGTTTTTTGGTGCGCATTTTGCTGGAACAGTAAACAATCAGCCTTTTGAGGATGAGCCTTACATGAAGGAGAAACATAAAGCGCAAGAGAGAAAAGCTTACATTGCGTCTTCGGCGACCGCTTTTGTTCTTCATGGCTGATCGGATGAGCAACTGGCCTTGATTGATTTCGGAACGCCTAGGCTGATCAGTTTGATCTTATCGGGTCTGTGACAACGGCTCCTCTATTTATTTAGGCCGGAGTTACAAATCCTGAAAGGAGGAGGATCCGGATTATACCTCCTCAACAGACAAGCTAGGAATATAAAAATTACTCCTTTTGAACTGCGCTGCCTGCACAAACCGCAACGGATCTCCTGACAACCCGTACTGCACAAGGAAACCAACTCTTCTTCGGCCTCCTCCTTCGAAATTATTCCGCCCAAAACGTAGCCAGGCATAAGGCTGGTCATAGTGGGGAGTAACTTAGACTAGTGTCATGCATATGACACTAGTCTAAGTTACTACCTTCATAGTGCAAAGTAACATAGTAGTAGTGTCATAGAGGACTTCATTAATTAGCTTTTAGACTCATCTTGTCTTGAAAAGCGCTATGTTACAGTAACATATTATGTTACCACTTCTCATTAACTACATGCCACATAAGCAAAAAATTCTTGAAATGCGCTATGTTACTTGCTAAGTTACTCCCACTATGACTAGACTAATAGCCCAGGCAGCGGAGTAGGTGCCCACGAAAGACAGTGGTGGTGGCAGGCGGCGGACGGGGGTGCGGCGGGGGGCTGTCGCTGGGGATGGCGGCGGAGGAGAGTGTCGGTGGCTGGCGACGTACGGCAGGGGTGGGGTGGGGGTGTCACAGGGGATGGAGGACAAAAGTGCTGGTGTGGTGGCCGGCGTCGGAGCAGGGGAGGGGTAAGGGGGTCGCCGCAGGGGATGGCGGCCTGCAGCAATGATACGCAGGAAGTTTTCTTTTTCTTGTGAGGGGAATACGCATGATCGGCTAGGGATTCCTCTTATACCGGGTGGAGGCAGCCTCTTATGCCGGCTAAAGGAAACATGGACATTTTTAAAATAAAATTTTATATTTTTTATAATTTCATGATCATTTACAAAATGTAAACGTTTTAAAACACAAGAAGATTTTAATTTTGAAACATTTTTTCAAACATCATCAACATTTGAAAATAACATAAACAAAAAGGAAAAAGAATGTAGTTTAGACAAGAAGATGGTCATCAGTCTCAAGGTCCACGGCATCATCTTTTCTTTATGTCTGATCAAGAAGATGGTTGTTGGCCACAAAGTTCACTGCGTCATGATCTCGTCTAGACAAAATCCCTTCCTGTCATTGCTTTTTGCACGTAGTCTGTAAGTGAAAATGTTGGCGCTCTTGAGAGCCCAGGGCTTCTCCATGCATTTGAGAATCTTTGGAATGGAGAACAAGATTGATGCCCACAACAACCTCTTGTTGTCGCCATGCCATGATTTTCGGAACATGTACGTGGCTATGGTGGCTACGATGACCTGTGACCTCTTGTTTTCACTTTTGAGATTTCGATGAAACCATTGAATTTCATTAATTCAGTGGACGCTAAAATATTTCAGCAATTTCAGTAGTACATAAAAATTACAATATTTTTAAAATATTTTTCAAAAAGCTCGTTCCGACGTTGTAGGCGGTAATGTCGTCCCGTCTGCAAAGGTGCACCAAGAGAAGTGTCACTCACACCACTTCCAGAATGCTATTGCATTTCCCGGGTTTGCAATCTTGCCTCCTCTCGTTCTTGAAGAGGGTGGCAAGGGCATATATAGCAAGAGCGTTGCTGCCTAGGCACGCAGGCCATATTATGGATTTGAACCAGGAAGGAATAGCAAGCTTACACAGAGAAGCAGAGAGGAAGAGGCACAGAGATGCAAAACTACCACTCTTCCAACAATAGCACAGCACTTGAGAGACCCATCTCTAGTCCATGCCTGGTATCTACCACTCTCACATCCAATCATCAGTTCAGATACTACTACCATGGCAATGGTGACTGGTGACATCTGAGACGTTAGACCAATGACGGAGCTATGTTGGGGCCGGGGGGCGCTACTACTAAGTAGTTAGCTTCTCTCAGGATCAAAGTGGAGGATCAAAGAGCAGCTATGAGGAACAACAGGAGAAGACTCAAGTAAACTGCAGCTGCATATGCAGTCTACACGCACATATACAAGCACTAGATAGTACTACTCAGATTTGAAGCTGGCTTGCCTCTTACAACTGAAGGACGCTGGTCCTTATATAGTGAATTACAAGTTGCCTTTGAGCTGCACGTGTACAGCCAGCACACACACCTACTACATCCACCTCACACACCTAGAAACTACACTACGTACTAGAGTTTATTTCTTGCATGCACAGCTCATGCATGCACCATTCTAATGAAGACACGTTGCTTCCTTACTAGCTAAGCTTGCCGACATGCACTTGGATATTTCGTTGCACTTGCCGACAGCCTGATATTTTGAGTACTCTGCCACGGAGCAAGCAAGATTATATTTTAACACTCACCCTCTAATCTTGTTGCCTCTTGAGGTTTTGTACGCTGATTCGCTCTCTCATTTCTAGGAACTTGAGTCCGCCGAGCGGCTTGGTGAGAATATCCGACAGTTGATATTTAGTTGCAACGTACTCCATCTCGATTTTACCATCTTCTACGCACTCACGTATGAAGTGGTATCTTGTATCGATGTGCTTGCTCCTGTCATGATAAACTGGATTCTTGCATAATGCAATTGCTGATTTGTTGTCCACTCTCAGTGTAACCTTGTTATCTGATTGCATTTTCAATTCATTCAGCAGGCGTTCAAGTCAGATGCCTTGACAAGCTGCTGTAGTAGCAGCAATATACTCCGCCTCACATGACGTAATGCTATCGTCTTTTGCTTCTGAGATGCCCAGGTTACCAAATTTGGACCAAGGAAAAATATAGTGCCAGTAGTACTCTTCCGGTCATCAATATCTTCAGCCATGTCGCTATCACTATAGCCCACGAGAATAGATTTTTCAAAGCCCTTTCTCACAAAACGACATCCAAAATTAATTATACCCCGGATATACCTCAAGATTTGCTTCACTGCAGCCATATGCTCCTCGGTTGGTGTTTCCATGTAGCGACTTACAATTCCAACCGCATATGCTATGTCCGGTCTAGTATTTACCAAATATCGAAGACTTCCAGCAATATTGCGGTAGTCCGTCTTATCAACCAGAGGACTCTTGCTTGATTTACTCAATTTTTGTCTCACTTCCATCGGTGTCTGGGACGGGTTGCAATTAGCAAGCCCACACCGCTCCAATATTTTGATGCATAGATGATTGACACGAGAGAATTTCTTCATCTTTCTGTTGTACTTCAATCCCCAAATAATAGCTTAATAATCCGAGGTCACTCGTGCTAAACAATTTCTTCATCTCCATCTTGAATTTTTCAATTTCACCAGTGCTTGTTCCTGTGATAATCAAGTCATCCACATATACACCAACTAGAAGGCTTGTATCACCAATAATTCTCTTGTAGACAACATGGTCAACTGGGCTTCTCTCAAACCTAAGTGACACTAGGCTTTTATAAGGTTTTGCATACCATGCTCTTGGTGCTTGATGAAGCCCATAAAATGCTTTCTTGAGCTTTAATACCTTGTCCTCGTTACCTTCTTGTTCATGACCGGGTGGTTGCATCACATATATCTTGTCCTTCAAGTCGCCATTAAGGAAAGCTGACTTTACGTCCATGTGATGCACCTCCCATCCTTCCTGAGCTGCCAACGCTATGAGAAGTCGCACAGTTTCGAGTCGTGCGACTGGTGCAAAAACTTCATCATAATCTACGCCTTGCCTTTGCACATAGCCTTTAGCAACTAAACGTGCTTTGTACTTGATAATAGCGCCCTGTGAATTTTTCTTTACCTTGAATACCCATTTTAAACCTATGGGTATTTGTCCAGGTGGTAGATTAACAAGTTCCCAAGTCCCATTCCTCTCAATGGAACCAAGTTCTTCTTCCATTGCACGCCTCCAACACGCATGCTTGTTGGCCTCCTGAAAATTTATTGGCTCTTTCGTGGCTAGTAAACAAAGACCGGAATAATCGTCCCTGACCTCTGTTGACTCATTGTAGACGTCTAAAAGGGGACGAACACGCTTTGGTGGTGTAGATCGTGTCGTATGCCACACCACTCTTCGTGACACCGGAAGGTGTGCTAACCTCATCACTTGTACCACCAGTTGTTGTTGTTTGTGTGCTTGGTATAACTCCTGTACCATCGGTACTTGCCCCGCTCGAGGAGCTAGGAGCACTTTCGTTGTCGCTTGTTGCACCTTGCGGCACCATGTTATTTCCTGCATCAGTGTGAGGTGGATAATATACTATAAATTCATCACCAAGATTATTTGAATCTTCACCTGACATGGACTCCCATGTCCACGGTCTGTTTTCTTCAAACACCACATCTCTTGAGACATGCAGCCTTTTTAACACCGGATCATACATATGATATGCCTTTGTACCAGCCTCATAACCGATGAACACCATTGGCATGCTGCGATCAGCGAGCTTCTTCACATGTGGTTGCACCTCCTTGACATGCCCAATACAACCAAAGGTGCGGAGATGTCGCACATTCGGCTTCTTATCATAGAAAGCTTCATATGGTGTTTTGCCGATGACACTCTTTGTCGGTGAACGGTTCAGGAGATAAATTGCTGTTGACACGGCTTCTCCCCAAAACCTTCCGGGCATTCCCATGCTTTTCAACAAGCTTCTTGCCATGGAAACCACCGTCTGGTTTCATCGTTCCACCACACCATTCTATTGTGGGGAATATGGCGCGGTGAGGAACCTCTTGATGCCCAAGTTCTCACAATACTCGTGGCACTCATGAGAGGTAAATTATCCTCCTCGGTCAGTGCGGAACGCCTTCAGCTTAGCGTTCGCCTCCATTTCAGCACCAATTCTTATCTTCTTGAATGCGGCAAAAGCTTCATCTTTATTTTTGAGAAAAGCAACCCACATATATCTACTATAATCATCAACAACTAATAAGAAATATTTTTTACCTCCTGGTGTTGCTAGCGTTATTGGGCCGCATAAATCTCCTTGCACAAGTTGCAGTGATCTGTCTGCTCGGTAGGATGCTGCCGTCGAAAACAGCGCACGTCGTTGCTTGCCAATCATGCATCCATCACAAATCTGGTTAACATGTTGAATGAGGGGCATACCTTCCACCATTCCATGGGGTGCTAAGTTATGTAGAGCTTGAAAATTGAGATGCCCAAAACGTCCATGCCATAGCCATGCATCTTCCTTGATGCACGCCAAAAGACACACAGGCTGTGTCAGGTTCAGGTCGAGTACGTACAACCTGCTCCTTGTCCACTTAACTTTAGCCAGTATCTTCCTGTGGCGGTCGTAGATGTACATAAATCCATCCTCAAGAACTGTTCTGCAACCATTCTCATCCAGCTGGCCAAGGCTCAATATGTTGCTGCTCAGACTCGGGATATAATATACGTTGGTGAGGACACGATGCTCCCCAGTTAGGCACTCAAATAATATAGTTCCGCGCCCACATATCACCACGGTGGAGTCGTCGCCGAACCGGACAGTGCCTCGCATTGAAGTGTCCAACTCGTTGAACACCTCCATGCGTCCCCTCATGTGGTTACTAGCTCCTGTGTCGAGGTACCACTCGGCACTCTTATCCATAGACCCTACTGTGGGAATCACCTTGTCTTCATATAGCATGACCATGTCAGACACCTCCTCCGGGCATGCTGAAAAGAGCAAAGCGGGCTCATCATCTTGAGCCTGTGCGAGGTGCACTTCCTTGCCACGAGCACGACGTGGTTTACGACACTCAGAAGAGTAGTGTCTGAAAATACCACAGTTGAAGCACTCAATATTGCTCTTGTCGCGGAACCCATCTGTCCCGCGACCACGGCCTCCTCTGCCGCGGCCAGGACCGCGGTTGCCTTGCCGGCCGCGACCGCGACCGCGACCATGGCCACCGTAGCCCTCATGACTACTACTGTTGTTGTTACACGATGACGACGCTTCACCGCCTCCATATTTTTTATCTCGAGCCACCCACTCGGATCGAGTAACCAGCAAGTGCTGCTCACCTTCCTTGTCACCACTGCCATGAATTCTCTCTTCGTGAACTTTGAGACGACCAACGAGCTCCTCCATGGTCATAGTTTTGAGATCGCCAAACTGCTCGATTGAGGATGCAATTTGCAAAAATCTAGAAGGTACAACCCAGAGAAACTTACGGACGATAATGGAGTCTTCCACCTTCTCACCCAATGCTCGGATGCCATTGACAATCGTATCAACTTCATGGCGAAATCATCCACTGATTCGCTTTCCTTCATGCGAATCAACTCGAAATCACCTTTCAAGGTCTGAAGTTTCGCCTCCTGGACGCGCTCCGCACCCATATGTATCACCTTGAGCGCCTCCCATGTCTTCTTGGCCGAGTCCTTCTCAGCCAACATTAGAAGTACATCCTCCAGGATACCCTGATGGATGACCACGATGGCCTGTCTATCCATGTGCTCGTCTACGTCGCCCTTGATGACAGCGTTCCACACACCGTGTGCTTGCAAGATCATTCGCATCCTCGGTACCCACGAAGCATAATTGTTTCGTGTCAGCATTGGACACTGCAGCGACATGCCGCCTTTTGCTGCCGCTGGCACCACAGTGCTTCCAGGATCTTCCTTTGGTGGCATGTATTTTGGCATAAATCAAAGCTCTGATGCCAAATGTTAGCTCAACTACTAAGTAGTTAGCTTCTCTCAGGATCAAAGTGGAGGATCAAAGAGCAGCTACGAGGAACAACAAGAGAAGACTCAAGTAAACTGCAGCTGCATATGCAGTCTACACGCACACATACATGCACTAGATAGTACTACTCAAATTTGAAGCTGGCTTGCCTCTTACAACTGAAGGACGCTGGTCTATAGTGAATTACAAGTTGCCTTTGAGCTGCACGTGTACAGCCAGCACACACACCTACTACATCCACCTCACACACCTAGAAACTACACTACGTACTAGAGTTTATTTCTTGCATGCACAGCTCATGCATGCACCATTCTAATGAAGACACGTTGCTTCCTTACTAGCTAAGCTTGCCGACATGCACTTGGATATTTCGTTGCACTTGCCGACAGCCTGATATTTTGAGTACTCTGCCACAGAGCAAGCAAGATTATATTTTAACACCCCCCCCCCCCCCCCCCAGCCTTTGATCAATTCGTGAAGAAAAATTATTTAGAGAGGCTTAGATTAGGCTTTTTTTTAGCATTTGATCCTCCCCAAACACTGAAGATTTTTGTCCCCCCCCCCCCCCCCCCGACACCCACCTCCCAGTGATCTTCTGCTAGCTCCGCCACTGATTTAGACTACCAAAAGTTTTCAACTATTTCATCTCTTTACGTGCTCCTATTTTATCAATGATATCATCGGTACATGTGTCGCACTGAGCTACCTGGAGATCCCCATACATCATCTTTCCCATTTACATTCATCCTATTTCTACTTTATCATACTGTGGATTGCTAGCCAGGTGATTCATGCAGTTCCAGTTTTTCCACTTAGCACGAAATAACCAATGATATTATTGATACGGATAGTAATAGAATAGGACAATAATACATGATAGGCACGACAACAAACAACAAGCAGATGTTGTTGGAGCACACCAGCATGGCAAACACATACATATGAAAATACCAAGTGCTTTAATACTTTTCTAATCGAACGTCACATGGACCGTAAAGGAACTAAATAACTAATGTTCATACTTCAGCTACTTCAAGACCCGTGGAACTTTCCCTTAGAAAAATAAGCTCCTCCTTTATTTCCACTTTTAAAGCACAACATCTTACGGGTAGACCTCGATGACGGATCGAGCTCCCAATTTCTTCACAATTTTGTAGTCCGTGAATCCGGCTTTCTTGAATAGCTCGGACCAGTGGTTTTCATCACGTTGGCTACCCCTCGTGTTTACCATCATGAGCATATCCATCAGGAGTTGGGCTTCAAACATTACAGGCCCTAAGGAAGGTCCAACGACCACAATCTCTATGATTATCACCTTTCCTCCCTCCTCACGTGGAGGAATGGCCTTTCAGCACTGGGCTAGGATTTTCACACAGTCCTCGTCACTCCAAAAGTGTAGCACAAGCTACAAAAATAGGTAAATTTTGAAGAATGAAATATGAATAAGCCTGAATTTTATGAGTTGTAGCTTGTCATGTCATACCTTGAGCATCACGGTTTGAGATGGTGGGACGGTGTGGAACAGGTCACCCGCAACATAGTTGATGACACCATCGGCTGGGGCTTTGTCGATCACCTTGGGAAGGTCTAAAACAGTACACTTAATGTGAGGGTAAGCCTTGACGAGGGCCCTCGCCCTCGTACCATCGCCACCGCAGCAGTCAGTCAGAGACTCAAGCCCCTTGAAGATGTCACCGCACTCCCGCAGTATGGTGGCAATCCCCAGGTTGTCGTGGGCAGCCAGGCCTTTGTTAACAATGGCGTCGAGCTCTTCGTCAAGGAGCGCAGTTTTCTCATCACAGAGTGGCACACCGAACTTCTCCTCGAAAGGTGACTGCACCGGTGGCTCGGTGTCCTTCTTGAACCAGTCGGCCAGCCCCAGTGCTGCCTCCGTGTAGTGTGGCGAGGTGACACCAAGCACGAAATACTTTTGGCTATGGTGCTCGTCCGCCACCACGCCGTGCACCAGAATGCGGGACAGCGGGGTGAGGCGATAGACCTCCATGCCAGACTCGGAGTCGTTGTCGGCTGTGAAAACGCCCGAGTTGACCAGCACGCGCATGACCCGGCCGAGGAACGGCATCTTAACCGAGGGAAGGGACAGCGTAGTCATCAGGTCAGGCAGCGAGGTAACTCCACCGAGGCGGTGGATGGCCGTCGGGATCTCAAGCTCGACGGCGCACCGGAGCGCCATTGAGGTAAGGTAATAGAGGCTGTGGCGCCACAGGTCAGCCTGTGCCTGCAGCAGCTCAGCGTCCGAGGGAACCTCAATGGTCTCAGCCTGAGCCGCCATTGCTCTCTCTCTCTCTCCCTTTCTCTGTTCAATTATGTGATGACTGTGTTGCTTTGAGAATTCCTTGGTGTGATTTTGCGTAGCATGCAAGCGTCTATATATAGCTGCTAGCCTACTACTGTCGAGGAGTAAATCGTGTAAATGTTTGGTTAGCTGTGGAGCGAAAGGTGTCAATTAAATTACTCACTCGCGACACAGAGGCTATAAAAAATGAATATATAAGGGGCTGTTTGGTTCTAGGCCTAGCATTGCCACACTTTGCCAACCATTTTTGCCAAGCTTGCCTAAGGTTAGTTCATTAAAATGAGAGCCACGAGTTGGCAAGCCTAAGGAAATCTTGCCACATTTTTTATGTGTATGCCATGTGGGGCCCAAGTGTGGCTTGCCTAAGATGTGGCTTGAACCAAACACTCACCTAAGTTGGTCAAACTTGCCTAACTTTAGGTGTGGCAATCTTTGGCAAAGTTAGTCACAAACTAAACAGGACCTAAGTGTGTAGGCAGCCCAATTGCAGTAATGTGGCGTCAGAACTGTCATGTGTCATCAGATCTTCACGAATTGATAAATTAATGTGGTTGAAGGAATAGAGTTTGTAATCAAGCACATTAGGAGAGAGCGAAACTCTGAGAGTCATTTCATAGCTAATTTCGGTAGAAAGGAGAAGCGCATTGCTGTATGACTTCGATCCGAACCTGGTGAGGACCCTGAACTATGTAATGCAGACATGTTTGGACACTCCCTCAGTAAACTAATATAAGAGCATTTAGATCACTATTATATTAGTTTACGGAGGAAGTACTACTTACTCCTAGGTGCTTGACTTATAAACTCTTTTTACCCTGAAAAAACCCTCATCAGATCTTCATTATTTAAACGGGTTGTTGATAGTTGGCACTATTGATTGCCTGGGGAGTCTGAACCCGCAGATCTTATCTCTAGAACCTTGCAGAAAAAATATTGAAGACAACTGACACTTGCTGCGTGGACTATTGATGTTTGTGATCCCGCAGATCTCCATGATGGGTGTCTCAGTTCTGCCCCCATTGTCCACACCATCAGGCTGCCATTTATGGCTCATCAGAATGCTGCCCACGCGCTTAGTGCCGAGCTTCAGCCTCGCCGGATCCAGCCAGTGAGGACGTGTTTGGTTGCGTGCATTAGGCCCAGTCTGGCCCGTGCGGAAAAGATTAAGCCCATTTGGTTGGTTGGATTTAATGTTGGGCCTGCACAGTACAAAACTTGGCTAACACTCAGATCGGCAGTTTCTATCAAGCCTGGCTGAGGCGAGCTCACATGGTGGGTCACTTGCACGAGGGGAAATGGGAGGGATATGAGCTTGTATGCAGCCTGTGCGTGCTTATCTTCTCCTACCTCCACTAACCTTCTCTCTAATTCTGTTCTTCCTAGCCTCTTCTGATATACACAACGGTCCTTCGATTCGAGGTAAGCTCTACACGAAAAAGATGCACCTTGATGCTACGGTTCCATTCAGGCGATCGGTTCATAGTTTTGTCGGCCGTAAGTTCTTAATTTCATCTTCCTATTTGAAGCTATTCTGAACGAATTTTGTCAGATTCATCGCGCACGATCGATCATTTGAAATTTTCTTTGATCAACAGCCTAATCTTGCAGTTTCGCACAACATTCGTGTTGTAAATTTTTGGTTTCGACGATCGTAGCTTCATCTCTCTTTGAACATCACCTGTTGCACGGATGCCGCTATGTCGAGCTCCTCTGTCATCTGCTCAGAGCTCTCCTATTCGTCACTCTCGACACCGATGCCCTTTCCCTTGATCTCCTTGCTCACGTCCTACTACACTAGAGTCGTTTTCGGTGTCGCTCATCTCGGCCTACTCTCTGTCGTCCTTGTACTGCACTTACGCTACAATGGCGCACACACTGCTTTCTTGTGTCCTCTGCCTCCGTGCACACTGCAGTTCGCCGCGCCGCCGATGGGGTCGATTATCTTGGCCTCCTCTCTCTCGCCCTACTACACTGGAGTCGTTTCCGGCGTCGACCATCTCGGCCTCCTCTCTCGTCCACTGCACTGACGATACCATGGCGCGAGCACTGCATTCTCCTTCTCTGTCGACTGTCTTTGCGCGAGCACCGCAACTAGTTCACCGACGGTGTCGCTCGCCGTGCCGCCAACGGGGTCGCTCGTCCATGACTCCATGCTCGTCATGTCGGACACGGCGCCACGGCCACTATCCACCGCAGTCGCCAGTGTCCTGTGCACACTGTATTTCTTCTCCCCCTCCCTCTGCTAGCTAACCCTGTGTGCTAAGTGCAAGTGCTAACTCTTAATCATACCTCATGCGTGCAACCAAACACCGTGTTCATGTGCCACTTGGGCCAATGCAGGCAACCAAACAAAGTGCACTTGCGTATTACCTAATGCAGCGACCCTAGATGCAGGCAACCAAACAACTTGCAGATGACGCATTTGGGGCTGTTTTTGCTCAATCAGCCTGGATTGAGATGTGCATGCAATGCAACTACTGTTCACTACTGCAACCAAACACGCCCTGAGTGACATGCATGTTTGGTTATTTCAATCTTCATTTCTTCTTGCCATGGACACAATAGACAACCTGAATTATGGAGAACAGAGCTGGTTGTAGGTTTTATTGACTCAAAGCATCCCACGTTCGCAAGGACACGATACACACAACCCATGAAGATGAGAGCAAAATATAATGAAATAATAACAAAGCAGCTAAATATTTTGGAGAGGGGCTGGATTTTAGCAAAGATCAGTGCCCACGAAGAAGATAACTTTCAGCTGCTAAATTCATCAATTTTCAGCTGCTAAATTCATCAATTTTCAGCTTCAATCCAGGTTGAACTTCACTTATAGCAGTTGAACATTCAAGTTCAATAAATTCAGGTAAGTGCATAGCCGCACGCAACTAGACGTGTGTGGATTTTGTTAAATATATTTAAACTCGCCTAGAGACTCTAATCTTCAGTACATGTTGTGTGAGTATGGGGAACGTATCTGGTGCACCTTGTCATTTGGTGGAGATACAAAAATGACAAATTCAACATGAATGTGGTAAGCAGGCTTCAAGTGTGAGAAGATGATGTGTGTGGATCAATTATGTTCCTCTTTTCTTACATGTTTGTTTGCAAAATGATTGTAATCTCGCTTGATTATTAATGAAGGCTCTTGATTCGAAAGTAAAAAAAAAAAACATGAATGTGCTAATGGACCAAATCTAAAGCCCAACTTGTGGTACGTACTATTCAGCGTCGAATTTGTCACTTTGTATCTCGAGCAATGTTTCAAATTTTGATTTGAATTTTTGTTACAACGTACAATGATGTTGTGTCAGTAGACTAATTTGTTTTTATTTTTTTTGTATAACTGTAAATGTACAATGGGGGTCCGGTGCACCGGTAGCACCAAATGGCCCGGTGCACTGGATACATTCCCACATCCATGTGGTGGTTTGCATATGCACGTGTGATACATCCACGTGTTGTACTCATGTTTTAAGAAAGGACAAAAGGACAAGATTTGGTGAAATGTCATCTTATGCACTTTTCACATTACCGAAAGTGTACATCTTATCATTTCAATATTTTATTACTATTCGCTTCAATGTGGACAATTTTCATAATTCAAGATTTCAGCCAGCGTATGTATGATGATTTATGCTTATTCTTACATATATTTTTTGGGAAGTATAAAGAGTTATAGTTCCATTTATACATGCTCCTAAAAAATTCTTGTTTGATATTATTCGGATAAAATAGCTATTTTTCAGATAAGAAGACAAGAAAACAGTAACTGAAAGGAATAACCTGTGATAGTGCGATAATGATAGGAGAGGAGCAGTCCAGCTCATGAAAGGAGCTTCATTGATCGTCATGCCATCATGCACGCGACAAATGCAACCCAAATCTTTTGTTCATTATCACAAGAAACAGAAAAATAATGGAACTGTTTTCCCTCTCTACAAACATCTGAGGAATTTTCACCAGTCTAATGAAATTCAAGCAACCTCAACACGCACCCCCGAAAATAATTTGCCAGTGCCCTGTTACAGAGGTATATGTATGCATACAGTGAAGCAAAAGACAAAATCAAATAAAAAATGAAATAAAATCAAGCTCAAAGCTAAGCATTTTTTCCTTGAACAACAACTACACAATTAGCACGAACGGAACATATTCAAGATCAAGAACAACCGCACGAAGCAGCATAGGGGTTAGTTGCATGGTGTCACGACCTTCATGGAAGCTGAAAAACAGAGAAAACAAAGGAGCAAGGAATAAATAAATCGGGGGAAGGAAGAACGGCGACATGAACTCTCTTGGCCACCAAAGGAGATGTGTATGATCTATGTTCATTCTTATTGATAAGTTGCTCATGTAGGTTTTCGTAAGCATAATCCCTCTATGATTGTAACACTATGATTGTATTGTTACGACTTACTCTTGTAGGATAGCTATTCTAGACGTTGGCATCAACTGTATAGAAGGAATGCTGTACATTCTATGGTCTTAGTGCGTTTAATAAAATGCACGTGTTTGTTAAATAACATGTCAGCACAACAGTTTCTAATCAATAGAAAATTACTCCTGTTCTATGAGACAATGTCTAATATTTTCTTTGTATGATGGTTCTGTTAGTGTAGATGATTATCACTTTCACAATGTGCCCACTTTCAGATATGTAGAAGCCAATTGTGTTTGTAATGTCCCTTTGATCTCTGTTCAATAGTTGGATGGCAACATTAAATCACTCTAACTTATTATATGATTCTCTCTAACTAAATGAAATTTAATTTCAGCAAAACAAATTCGTGCCGGAAAATATATATTTTTATGTAAATAGCCCTTTATTCTGCTTATTATCTCTAGCCCATTCTTCTATTGCAATCATTGCTTAATACTAATGTTTTTTCATGATGACTGCTACAGGATGTCCCACCAGTGGTCAAAGTTCCATACAGAATAATGCCCGCTCTAATGCAACAATGGGCATGACAGCCCTGGACTTTTCCTTTGGGCATGGCGCCGTTGATGAGTGATGAATATTATCATGTGACCCCAACCCTTCATCACTAGAAAAGGAAGATGATTCAGTTTCAGTAAAGTCCAAGTAGGCCACCCCATTGTTATTAGTTTCATGGTCTTTTGACATGTAAAGACTTAGATCTTATCTGGCCTGGTTTACAAGTTACCGAAAAAGGCTCTCGCCCCGCTTTATATTATAAAGCCAATGCCCAAGCCAACATCCAACAAGGTTCAAACACACAAACAGACAACACACACACACACGGTCCAGACAGATAAGTACTCCAAGGGTTAATGCTGAGGGCACAGCTCAACAAGCCCTGAAAACACACAAAAGGCACACGCGCCGGGAGTGACACGGCATCTAGTCGGGCTCCGGGGTGGCGGCGGGAGCGGGGGCGCCAAGCGGAAGGCCATCGATCGATGGTCGGCGAGGAGGGTGCTGATGGCGTCCCGGTCCTGTGGGCAGCTAAGCGGCGGCCAGAGCTGCATGTAACCACACATTTTAAAGATGGAGTCAGTAGCACGCCGAAGAGGCACCTTCTGAATGACAAGCTTATTGCGAACAGTCCACAGCGTCCAGGCGAGGACCCCAACGCAAAGCCATCTAATATGTCTGTAGCGAGGGGGGAGGCCTGAATTTCCGCAAGCAGGTCAGGGAAGTTGGTGTTGCACCACTGGCCCCCTACCGTTTCGCGGAAACAAGACCAAAGGAACTGTGCCGTGTAGCACGAGAAGAATATGTGGTTGGCATCCTCTACCGTGCCGCACATAGGGCACATCCCATCGCCAGGACCATGACGCTTAAGGATCTCAATGCCGGACGGGTGGCGGCCGCGGATCCATTGCCAAAGGAAGATCCGGATCTTTAAGGGGAGGCAGATGTCCCAAATCAAACTGAAGGGCTCTGGGGCCGTTGATGGGGCTATAGCCGCGTAGAGGAATTTGGTGGAGAAGCAGCCGGAAGGTTCCAGACGCCAAGAGAAGACGTCCGGACAGTCGGCCACGTCCATAGGGAGGAGGGCGATGTCCTGGAGGAGGGCATCCCAAGCTGCCACCTCAGCAGGGCCAAAGGGGCGGCGGAAAGCGAGGTGCCCTAAGTCAATAAGGGCCATCTCGACAGAGACCCGAGGGTCAACGACGATGTCGAAGAGCACTGAGAAACGCGCTGCTAGGGGGGTGTCGCCAAGCCACCTATCCAGCCAAAACAGGGTCGAGGACCCAGTACCCACCGAGATGGATGTGCCAATGCGCAATACAGGCAGCAGCTGGACGACGGCCTGCCAAAACTGGGAGCCGCCTGAGCGCTGACAAAATGCGAGAGGCTGCCCACGCAGGTACTTGTTCTGGATGATAGTAAGCCAGAGACCTCCATCTCCATTGGCAATGCGCCAGAGCCAACGGGTCAAGAGGGGATGTTCATGAGCCATGAGGACAAAATCCCTAGACCGCCCTGGTCCTTGGGTTTGCAAATATCTGGCCAGCTGACCATGTGGTATTTCTGCTTACCCTCCTCCCCAGCCCAGAAGAATCTAGATTGGTATTTGGCGACCTCCTGATGTAGGGTTTCAAGAAGGCTATAAAAGCTCATGAGAAACCAAAGGAGGCTAGCAAGCGAAGAGTTGATAAGGATCACGCGAGCCTCCTTTGACAGCCAGCGCCCTTTCCGGGGCTCAACGCGATGTTGCATACGGGTCACCGTGGGGCGAAGATCAGCCACGGTGAGGCGCGAGTCACTAATGGGGATCCCCTGATAGGTCGTGGGGAAAGAACCCAACCGACAATTTAGGCGGTCAGCAATAGCCTGTGCGTCCTCCAAGGGGTAGCCGAGAACCATCACTTCGCTCTTATCAAAGTTGATGGTGAGGCCCGACATTTGTTGGAAGCACAAGAAGAGGAACTTCAGGTTAGAAATATCAAGGTCGGATCCCTCTACCATTATAATGGTATCATCCGCATATTGGAGAAGGGAGATTCCTCCCCCTCCAACTAGGTGGGGGACAAGGCCACGGATATGTCCAGCAGCCTTGGCCTTATCCAAGATGGAGGCCAGGGCATCCACCACCATGTTGAACAAGAACAGCGAGAAGGGGTCACCCTGACGGACCCCGCAAAGGGTGGGGAAGTAGGGCCCAATGTCACCGTTGATGTTCACCGCGGTCCGGCCACAAGAGACAAGCTGCATGACACGGGTCACCCAACGGTCGTCGAAGCCCTTGTGGAGCAACACTTCCCGCAGGAATGGCCAGTGCACCGTGTCGTAGGCTTTGTGAAAGTCTAGCTTTAGAAAGACCGCCCGATGGCGCTTTAGGCGGACCTCGTGGAGGACTTCGTGAAACACTAACACCCCATCAAGAATAAATCGGCCTTGTATGAAGGCGGATTGGTTCAGATGGGTAATTGTGTCAGCGAGGAGGGTCACCCTATTGGCGTATCCTTTGGCCAAGATCCGGAAAATCACATTAATCACTGTGATAGGGCGGAACTGGCGAATGTCAGAGGCGCCCGGGACCTTGGGGATGAGGGTCACAATCCCATAGTTGAGGCGCCCAAGGTCCATGGAACCCGAGTAAAATTCCTCAAAAAGAGCCATGACCTCAGGCTTGATGGTAGGCCAGAACGTCTTAAAGAACGTCACGGGCAGGCCGTCTGGACCCGGGGCCGAGGAGGGGTTCATCCCCTTAATGGCAGCGAGGACCTCGTCCTCGTCAAAGGGGTCAACTAAAGCCGCATTGGCCTCTGCCGAGACCAATTGCGCACCCGACCAAATGTCGGGGGCAAGAGTAGCCCCACCTCGCGGGATGGGGGTAAATAGGGCTTTATAGAAGCCATCTACATGGGAACGGATGGCCGAGGGGAGAACGAGAGGCGTGTCTCCATCCCACAGGCAATGGATGGAGTTGCGACAGCGCCGGCCGTTCGCCACCGCCTGAAAATAGGCGGTGTTGGCATCACCCCGAAGCACCCACCTCTGGGTACCACGCAGGCGCCAGTAGGCCTCTTCATCAGTGTAAATGGTGGAGATCTGGTCTTCCAGGTCATAGCGCAACATCCACTCATCAGAGGAGATCCCGGTCGAGTCGGCGCGGGCGTCCAGGGCTTCGATAGCCAGCAGGAGGGCCTTTTGCGCTCTCTAAGGTCCCGGCCAAGGTTGGCCCCCCACCCCTTCATGAATTGGCGGGCAAGCTTGGCACAGAAGTGCCACGAGTTGACAGCGGACATGGAGCGATGGGGCGCAGATCGGGCAAAAATCCAGCGGGCGACGACGGCCTCCCGGAAGCTGGTCTGATTGAGCCAGAAGGGCTCAAACCGGAACCGCGGCGGGGTGGGGGGGTCGCTCGTCGGCGGTGGAGAGGAGGAGGGGGACATGGTCAGAACCGATCCGAGTGACAGCCCGGAGCGATGCCAGGGGGCAACGTAATTCCCACTCAGGGGAAACTAGGACACGATCCAAAACGGATTGTGTCGCGACAGATTGCCGGTTCATCCAGGTGAACCTGGCACCCGTCCAGTCAAGCTCGCGGAGCCCCAACTCCGCGATCCAATCGTTGAATAATTGGATCCGGGGGAAATTAATCCGAGAATTATTCTTCTCATCCGGGGATCGGATGAGATTAAAGTCTCCGCCCACGAGAACTGGGAGGAGGGAGTTAGAGATCTTCAGCTACAGCTCAGCTAAGAAGGCTGGGGAACGGCGGTGATCCGCCGGTCCGTAAACAATAATGACCTCCCATTTGAAGTTCAGGGCACGCTCGAAGATCTCCATACTAACGAAGAATTCGCCCCTGTCCATGCCACCCACCTCAAAGGTGGCATCCTTTACCCCTAAGAGGATGCCACCAGAGTGGCCTGAGGTCCCACTAGAAGGGAGCCAGTGCCAAGCGAAGAGGTGGGAGGTAAGGCGTTCAAGCTCCTAAAGGGCGAACTCAGAACGCAGGGTTTCCTGGATGGCCACGATGTCAATGTGTTCGTCACAGATGTACTCAATGAGTTGGCGGCGACGACCATCATGGCCGAAGCCGCGGATGTTCCAAAAAAGGGCCTACATCTAAGCCCCCATCGGGGGGCTGCTTGACCCTAGGACACGGGAAGCACTTTGAGCGCGGAGGGCAGCCGTGCGTGAATGTGTGCATCCACAGATTATCTCGTCGGCCACCGAAGGGGCCTGAGCCACGGGGGTGGAGGGCGGCCCCTCGGGGGGCCGAAGCAGGCGGGCACGGGTCTCAGCCAACCTGCCGTCGAGGATCTCCCGGGCCCTAATGGCCGCGATCTGTTCTAAGGGGGGACCGACCTCCCCCCTGAAAACAATGGCTGAGTCATTGGCCACCTTGGCGAGGTGGCCAAGCGGAGCTGCCTCGAGAGCGGAAAAAGAGCAATTGGAAGAACTAGGAAGGACTGGGTCCGCACCTGACTCGAGGTTCCGGACAGCCACGCGGAGCTCCGCACGCTCGGCGATGGACGGCGCAGGGGAGTCGCCCGCCCGCGCCGCATCGAGGCGGGCGCTGCGGCGGGAGGACGTCACCGACGTCAAGGTGGAGCGGGGCCTCCCGGCATACGCCACCGTCGGAGGGGGGTGCGCGGAGGCTGGGGAGGAGACGTCCACAGCCACAGAGGCGTCAGCGGAAGCCGGCGAGGAGAGGTGGGCGCCGGTCGGCACCGGCGAGGGGAGCGGGCCGGCAAGCTCCAAGGTGACTCTGACCGCGACCCCCGCGGGTGGGGGAGACAGGGCAGGGGTGGCGGGAGCCCCACCTTCGCCAACCCCAGAGGAGACCGGGGAGGTCGAGCCGGCGGAGGGCGGGGGGTCCGTCCCCGACGGCGAGGGGCGACGGGCGGAGACGACGCAGTGGGAGCGAGGTGACGATGGAGGGGCGATGAGGAGACCCACGCTGGAGATGTCACTGGCCGACTCCGGCGGAGACAGAGGGGGCATGACCAGCGGTGCAGCCAGGCGGAGGGCCACCTCAAGGTCAGCGGCCGACACTCGAGTGTGCCCATCCCCAGACCCGCCCCGACCCGCCGGTGGGTTGGAGGGCTCCCGGGAAGCGGAGCGGGAGTGCTCCGACTCGTCCTCGTCATCAGCAGGGTCGTCGAAGCGGGAGTTGCGCGAGCGACGGTGGTGGGAGTCGTCAGCATCAGCTGGGCCACCCCCCAGGTGACTTCCAACAGAGAGGCAGGGGCGGCCGACGTGGTTTGGAGGCTCGGGGCAGATCTTGAGGTCGTAGCCGTCGTCGTTGAAGAAGACTCGGATCATGACATGGAGCTTGGAGGAGTCTAGGCATTTCACCTTGACCCGGACCTCCTCCTCCTTGCGCAGGGAGAGCTCGTCGACCACCACCACCTTGCCAAGGATCTTGGACATACTGCGGATGACCCGCTCGGACCGGGCCACATCTGGGAGGCCAGAGATGAGGAGCCAAGCCGTGTCCAGGACAGCGACGGCCTTGGGGTCCCACTGTGTCTCAGAAATGTTCACCACGATGCCGTTGAGAGCCAGGGTGATGTTGTTGCTGTGAGTACAGAATCCCATGCTCATAGCGTCAGGGAAGATCACTGAGAAGGCGCTGGGGGCAGTGGGGGTCACCTGCCAATCCCACGTGCATCTGCACAAGTGGTTGAGCTCAGCCTCAATCAGCTCCGGGGTGGCGACGGCCTCGCCCACAACCGTCACCACCGCCAGCAGCGAGGGAGATGGCGGGGGGATCTCAGGAACCTCGATGTGGAAGAAGGCCATGTCCTCGATGCCGTGGCCGTACATCATGATCTCCTCCGTCACCGGGTGATCCGGACAGAGAATCACGGGGTGCCCGGGATCCTTGCACAGGTAGCACGTCGGGGGGTTGGGACACGCCACCTGGAAGTGCCCGGTCAAGCCGCAGTTGAAGCACGGCTGGCCGACGGAAGAGGCGGTGGCGCCCGGAGGAGGAGCTGCGGCGGCGGTGGAGGCGGCGGCCTGAGGGCGCGGAGGGCCCTTCTTCTTCTTCTTCTTGGGGCCCTGGCGCCCCCGGTTGCCATTGCCGCCGTTAGACGGCGGAAACACAGCCTGGGAGCGGGGGGGGGGGGCTGGTAGTGACGGGAGGCAGGGGCACCGGTGGAGTTGTCGACGGGCAGTCGGCGGGGCGGGGAGGGGGACCGGTCCCGGCGACGGGCAGGCGAGGAGGACCGCCGCCGAGAGAACGGCCGAGCCTCCCGGGCCGGTGACCGACCGCGATCGCGCGACTCCGCCCGAGGAGAGGAGCGGCGGGCAGGGGAACGCGAGCGGCGGTCGACGCGGGCTGGGGATCGGTGCGAAGGGCGGGGGAGGGGGGGCGAGCTGCGGGAGTCGCGAGCCGGAGAGAGCCGAGCCGACCGGGAGGAGAGCTGCTGCCGCAGGTCGGCCTTGATGGAGTCATGTACCTAGGGTAGGGTCATAGACCTGATCTAAATACCCTACCCAAGGACACCCTTAGAGGAGATCACCTTCCAGTCGACCTGCGAGGACTCCACTCGACGTATTAGAAGGACTCGACAATGAAGACTCACTCGACCACCAGAAGGTCAAGAAGCACTCTGTACTGCAACGGTCTGTAATTAAGTAGACTTTATGATAGTTAAGACACTTTATGTGGGACGTTACCAGTAACGCCCCAGACTTAATGTACTTTAAACCCCGCATTACTGAGGGCAGGAGGGGTCTGGCAGGCACTATATAAGCCACCCCCACCTCAGTGTAAAGGGTTCGCACCCCTGTAATCCTTATACTCATAATCCACTCGACCGCCTCCGGGCTCCGATACGTAGGGCTTTTACTTCCTCCGAGATGGGCCTGAAATCGTACATCTCTTGTGTTTACAACCTCTCCATAGCTAGGACCTTGCCTCTCCATACCTACCCCCCACTCTACTGTCAGACTTAGAACCACGACAGTTGGCGCCCACCGTGGGGCAGGTGTTTTAGCGATTTTTTGGAGAAGTTGCGATTCTTCCGAGTACTTTCATCATGGTTGCTGCCGGAGTTTTGGTCGAGGGCCGCGAGATCCGTCTCGGCGCTCTCACCTTCATCGCGGACGACTCCGCTTGGCTCCAGGAGGCTCCCCTCGACGTTGATGCGCTCCCCGTCCGTGGTGCGACGCATTTTCGCTCATGTGTCCGCAGCGTTCTGCTGCGACAACCGTCGACCCCGTATCGATCGACTCCCCTATCGGCCACCCTCCCGGTCTCCCACCAGCGCAAGCGCTCTGGTCGGTCGAGGCTCCAGCAGTGGGTGAAGCACGCGGTGGCTCGCCAGACGGCCACCGCCCAAGTTGCGGCAATCGAGCCCGACGAATCCCTCTACGGCCTGTTCGATCTGTCGACTGGCTCCGTAGAGACTGCATCCGAGTGCGATAGCAGTGATCCGGCGGCGGAAATCTTGATGGTCAACGGACCCCGCAGTCCTCCTGGCTTCGCCCATGAGGGCGGGACAGGCAGTGGAGGTGACCCCGTACGGGACCACGAAGAGTACCAGCCTGAGCCACTCGACTCTCTGCAGAGGGAAGAGCTTCGCCGTAAGAACATGGATGCCCTGCATACTCCCATCGCGGGAGAAACCCCTAAGGCTCGCGCCTTGGAGGAGGCACGTTTAGCCAATTTGGCTGAACGCGCTCGTCTGGAGAACCTTCAGCGAGCAGTCGACGAGCGCGCGCGGCAACGAGTTCCCGACGCCAATCGACGTCAACTCTTCCCGCCGACTCAGGTATATCGAACCCCAATTCAGAATTTAGCAGCTGCAACCCGTATAGCAGAGTCCATCCAGCCCTCTCAGTCGGAAGCTGGCAGAGGCTTGATGCAGATCAGGGATTTGCTCCGGGCAGCAGGAGACCAGAATTCGGCCGTGTCGCAGTCGCGCAACAGAATTCACAGTCGATCCGTCGCTACGAATACGGTTCAGTCAGCTCATAGTCCCAGATCTCCTCCGCGGCGTGAAGGGCGCGAGAATCGGCGAGACCAGTACGGAGACCGACACGATCGAGATGATAGGCGTCGAGTGCCCACTTCCCCCCCCCCCCCCCCCCCGAGGGGTGGGTCTTACGCTCCTCGGCAGCAAGATGACAGGCGTCAACTCAGTGTGGGGCGAAGAGCTCCAGTCGACCCCCGGGAACCAGGCTTCGACGCGCGATCCATTATCGTGCAAGGCTTGGTCGACCGAAACAGAGCCCATCGGGGTGGGCCCGACAGAGATGCTCCCACAAGCAGTCGAGTGCATGTTTTTGGTCCTGAATGTTTCAGCAGGGCTATCAGAGCCGCGGTGATTCCCCCCAAGTTCAGATTGGCAACAGGAGTAAGCAAGTTCACTGGTGAGTCTAAGCCTGAAACTTGGCTTGAGGACTACCGAGTGGCGGTTCAGATTGGTGGTGGGAATGACGAGGTGGCCATGAAGCATTTGCCCCTCATGTTGGAAGGTTCTGCCAGAGCGTGGTTGAATCAGTTACCTCCTAGCAGCATTTACACTTGGGAAGATCTGTCCCGAGTGTTCGTCAGAACATTTGAAGGAACTTGCAAGCGACCAGCTGGATTGACAGAGCTGCAAGTCTGTGTGCAGAAGACGAATGAGACTCTCAGAGAGTATATTCAGAGATGGATCACTTTGCATCATACCGTGGAGAACGTGTCTGATCATCAGGCAGTCTGCGCCTTCAAGGATGGCGTCAAGAACAGAGAATTGAGTTTGAAGTTTGGTTGAACCGGAGACATGACCCTGAGTCGGATGATGGAGATTGCTACCAAGTACGCCAATGGCGAAGAGGAAGACCGACTCCGAAGCGGCAAGTACAAGCCGAGTCAGTCGGAGAAGGGAAACACCAGTCGGAAACAGAAGCGGAAAGCCGAACCAGCAGCTCCTGGAGAGGCTCTGGCCGTGACTCAGGGAAAATTCAAAGGGAAACCTAAAGGATCCTGGAACCCAAAGAAGGTGAAGGATAAAGAAGGGAACGATGTGATGGATATGCCGTGTCACATCCACACGAAGAAAGATGAAGAGGGTAATATCATTTACCCAAAGCATACCACTCGCCAATGTCGACTCCTGATCCAGCAGTTTCAAGGAAAACAGTCCAAGGACAAGGAAAAGGAGTCGGACAAGGCCGAAGACAAGGAGGACAGTGAGGGAGGATATCCGCATGTCAACTCCACTCTGATGATCTTCGCAGATGTGGAAAGCAAGAGCCGACTGAAGGTCATCAATCATGAGGTGAACATGGTTGCCCCAGCGAAACCAAGTTATCTAAGATGGTCCCAAACACCCATCACATTCGACCAGTCTGATCACCCGACTCATATTGCCACCCCCGGGAGGCAAGCTTTGGTGGTCGACCCAGTTGTCGAAGGCACTCGACTGACGAAAGTGCTGATGGACGGTGGTAGCGGACTGAACTTGTTATATGCAGACACACTGAAAGGAATGGGCATTCCGATGTCCCGAATGAGCACCAGTAACATGAGCTTTCATGGGGTTATACCAGGAAGGAAAGCCGAGTCACTCGGCCAAATAGCTCTGGACGTGGTGTTTGGTGATTCAAAACATTTCCGCAAGGAAAAGTTGACGTTTGAGGTCGTGGATTTTCAGAGCGCGTACCACGCCATTTTGGGGAGACCAGCTTACGCACGGTTCATGGCTCGACCATGTTATGTGTACCTCAAACTGAAGATGCCCGGCTCCAAAGGAGTGATCACTGTCACCGGTGATCGGAAAAAGGCAGAAGAGTGTTTTCAGAAGGGCTCAAAGATTGCCGATTCCCAGGTGACGGCGGTCGAGTTTGAAGAATATAAGCAAAACGCAGATCCGAGTGATTTGCTGCGATCCAAGAAGCCCGCCACAGAATCTGCATTTCAGTCGTCCGGTGAGACGAAGCCTGTCCACATTCACCCGACCGACCCTAATGCAGCCCCGACCCACATCTCCACAACACTCGACCCGAAATAGGAAGAAGCGCTCATCCAGTTCCTCCGTGAGAACTGGGACATTTTTGCATGGAAGCCAGCTGACATGCCAGGTGTTCCCAGGGGACTGGCTGAGCATCGCCTTAGAGTCGACTCATCAGCAAAACCAGTTAAAGAGCATCTTCGGCGGTCCGCCGTCCAGAAGAGAAAGGCTATTGGTGAGGAAGTGGCTCGATTGTTGGCGGCAGGATTTATCCGAGAGATATACCACTCCGAGTGGCTCGCTAATGTCGTCATGGTTCCTAAGAAGGACAAATCACTCCGAATGTGCATTGATTTCAAGCACATCAATCGGGCCTGCCCGAAAGATCATTTTCCTCTCCCTCGCATTGATCAACTTGTTGACTCGACCGCGGGATGCGAGAGATTGTCTTTTCTAGACGCCTATTCCGGGTACCATCAGATCCGTCTATACGGACCCGATGAGATAAAAACAGCTTTCATCACTCCATTCGGGTGCTTCTACTATATCACCATGCCATTCGGCCTCAAGAATGCCGGAGCCACATTTATGCGAATGATTCAGAAGTGTTTGCTCACTCAAATCAGTCGGAATGTGGAAGCGTATATGGATGATATCGTGGTCAAGTCTCGAAAAGGTTCCGACCTGCTCACTGACCTCGCCGAAACATTTGCCAACCTCAGAAGGTATGATATCAAGCTCAATCCATCAAAGTGCACATTCGGAGTTCCTGGTGGCAAGTTACTCGGTTTTCTCGTTTCCGAGCGAGGGATCGACGCTAATCCAGAGAAGATCGACACTATTCTCTGAATGAAATGCCCTGTGCGAGTGCACGATGTCCAGAAGCTTACTGGATGCTTGGCCGCATTAAGTCGATTCATCTCACGACTCGGTGAAAAGGCATTGCCTCTTTACCGACTGATGAAGAAGGCAGACAAGTTCGAGTGGACTCCAGAAGCTGATGCAGCGTTTGCCGAGCTAAAAGCTCTGCTCTCCACCCAGCCGGTGCTTGCTGCTCCAATCAGCAAAGAGCCTTTGTTGCTTTATATCGCAGCCACAGGACAAGTCATCAGTACAGTACTCACGGTCGAGCGGGAAGAAGGAAAAGCCTTCAAAGTTCAGCGCCCAGTGTACTATCTGTCTGAAGTGTTGACTCCATCAAAGCAAAGATATCCTCATTATCAGAAGCTTGTGTATGGGATCTACATGACCACGAAGAAAGTTGCTCATTATTTCTCTGATCATTCCATCACAGTCGTCAGCGACGCTCCACTTTCAGAGATTCTGCACAACAGAGATGCAACTGGTCGAGTGGCGAAATGGGCGATTGAACTTCTTCCCCTTGATATCAAGTTTGAGGCAAAGAAAGCCATTAAGTCCCAGGCAATAGCAGATTTCCTCGCCGAGTGGATTGAACAACAGCAGCCGACTGAAGTTCACTCGGAGCATTGGACCATGTTCTTTGATGGCTCTAAGATGTTGAATGGTTCCGGTGCTGGGGTGGTCTTGGTTTCCCCCAGAGGAGATAAGCTCAGATATGTGCTCCAGATTCACTTTGATTCCTTCAACAATGAGGCAGAGTACGAGGCCCTTCTGTATGGGTTGCGCATGGCCATTTCACTCGGCGTCCGTCGCCTTATGGTTTATGGCGACTCGGATTTAGTGGTCAACCAAGTGATGAAGGAGTGGGACGTGAGAAGCCCAGCCATGACTGGATACTGCAATGCAGTGAGGAAGCTGGAAAAGAAGTTTGAGGGGTTAGAGCTCCATCACATACCCCGACTGAAAAATCAAGCAGCTGATGATCTAGAAAAAATAGGTTCCAAGAGAGAAGCCATTCCGAGTGGTGTGTTCTTGGAGCATATCCATACTCCATCAGTCAAAGAAGATCCTTTCACCGAAGAAGCTCCACAGCCCAAGAGTGCCACAGATCCGACTGAGGTTGAGGTCCCAGCAGTGGTCGACTTGGTCATGGAGATCTTAGTGGTCATTCCCGACTGGACAGTTCCATATATCGCGTATATCCTGAGAAAAGAGCTCCCGGAGGATGAGGAAGAGGCTCGACAGATCGTCCGTCGATCCAAAGCCTTTACTGTAATCAAAGGACAGTTATACAGAGAGAGCGCGACCGGAGTTGGTCAGAAGTGCATAACGCCAGAAGAAGGTCGAATCATCCTTGATGATATCCACTCGGGGACCTGTGGTCATCATGCGTCCTCTCGGACCATCATGGCCAAAGCATACCGAGCCGGATTTTACTAGCCAAAGGCGAATGAGATGGCAAAGGAAATAGTGGATAAGTGCGAAGGATGTCAGTTCTACTCAAATATGTCACACAAGCCTGCGTCAGCTCTGAAGACCATTCCACTCGTCTGGCCCTTCGCAGTATGGGGGTTGGATATGGTCGGCCCCTTGAGAACAGGTCGAAGCGGTTTTACGCATGTGTTGGTGGTAGTCGACAAGTTCACCAAGTGGATCGAGGCGAAACCCATCAAGAACCTGGACGCCGGTACTGCTGTTAGCTTCATCAGGGAACTGATATTCAGATATGGAGTCCCGCACAGCATCATTACAGATAATGGGTCGAACTTTGACTCAGAGGAATTCAGGGATTTCTGCGACTCTCAAGGCACACGAGTCGACTATGCTTCAGTCGCCCATCCGCAGTCGAATGGACAAGCAGAGCGAGCCAATGGCCTGATCCTCAAAGGGTTGAAACCCCGACTGATGCGTGATCTCAAACATGCAGCTGGAGCATGGGTCGACGAACTTCCCTCGGTGCTTTGGGGATTGCGGACCACGCCAAATCGGTCGACCGGAAGAACTCCATTCTTCTTGGTCTATGGAGCTGAAGCAGTTTTGCCGAGTGATCTTCTCCACAATGCTCCTCGAGTTGAACTCTACAACGAGGCAGAAGCTGAACAAGCGTGGCAGGACGCAGTCGACCTTTTAGAGGAGGAAAGGGAGATGGCCTTGATCCGATCGACCATCTACCAACAAGACTTGCGTCGCTTCCACGCCAGAAATGTGAAGAGTCGAGCCTTCCAGGAAGGAGATTTAGTTCTCCGAGTGGATCAACAGAAACAACACAAGCTTGCTCCTTCTTGGGAAGGACCCTTCATCGTCACTAAAGTTCTCCACAACGGAGCATACCGCATCTACAACGTCAAGCACAATATCGACGAGCCCCGGGCTTGGAACGCGGAGCTACTCCGCCCATTTTACACTTAAAGTTTTCACTCGGATGAGTTGTAATAAAGTACTTCTGTAGTTCATGGATTACAAAATAATAGTGTCATAATTTCTCCATAATTTTTGTCACTTTTTATTTGTCCAATAAAATTTCCCCCTCAGTGGGTGACTTAGCTGCGAATCCGATTCGCCTAAGTTTGTAAAAAATCCTTGTCGAGTGATGAGCCAGACTCCCACTCGGAAGGCTTAGCTGCGAATCCGTTTCGCCTAAGTTTAAATGAAATCCTACTGAGTGGTGAGCCAGACTCCCACTCGGGGGCTTAGCTGCAGTCCAAGTACTCGCCTAAGTTTAAATGAAATCCTACCGAGTGGTGAGCCAGACTCCCACTCGGGGGCTTAGCTGCAGTCCAAGTACTCGCCTAAGTTTAAATAAAATCCTACCGAGTGGAGAGCCAGACTCCCACTCGGAGGCTTAGCCGCAGTCCAAGTACTCGCCTAAGTACAAGTACAACATGCGCTCGCAAGGAGGACGAGGTGCAGGTCGACTGCGACCCTCTCCTCCGAGCTTCGCCACAAATACAACGTGCGCTCGCAAGGAGGACGAGGTGCAGGTCGACTGCGACCCTCTCCTCCGAGCTTCGCCACAAATACAACGTGCGCTCGCAAGGAGGACGAGGTGCAGGTCGACTGCGACCCTTTCCTCTGAGCTACGCCATAAGTACAATGTGCAGTCGTAAGGAGGACGAGGTGCAGGTCGACTGCGTCCCTCTCCTCTGAGCTACACCACAAGTACAACGTGAAAATCCTACCGAGTGAGGAGCAAACCTCTCACTCGGGGGCTTAGCTGCAGCCCAGTGCTCGCCTTGTTGGGGAACGTAGCAGAAATTCAAAAAATTTCCTACGTATCACCAAGATCTATCTATGGAGAGACCAGCAACGAGTAGAAAGAGAGTGCATCTACATACCCTTGTAGATCGCTAAGCGGAAGCGTTCAAGTGAACAGGGTTGATGGAGTCGTACTCGTCGTGATTCAAATCACCGATGATCAAGTGCCGAACGCACGGCACCTCCGCGTTCAACACACGTACAGCCCGGTGACGTCTCCCAAGCCTTGATCCAGCAAGGAGAGAGGGAGAGGTTGAGGAAGACTCCATCCAGCAGCAGCACAACGGCGTGGTGGTGGTGGAGGAGCGTGGCAATCCTGCAGGGCTTCGCCAAGCACCGCGGGAGAGGAGGAGGACTTGGGAGAGGGGGAGGGCTGCGCCCGAACTTTGTGTTGAGCTCCCATGCGTCTCCCCACTTTATATAGGGGTGGAGGGGCTGGTTTCTTGCCCTCCAAGTCCATTGGGGCGTTGGCCAAGGTGGGAGGAAAGAAATCCCATCATTTCCTTCCCCACCGATTGCTATCCCCCCTTTTTAGGGATCTTGATCTTATCCCTTTGGGATATGATCTTATTCCTTCTAAGGGGGGATCTTGGTGCGCCTTGACCAGGGGTGTGGGGCCTTTCCCCCACTACCCACGTTCATGTGGGTCCCCCCATGCAGGTGGGCCCCACTCCGGAACCTTCTAGAACCTTCCCGGTACAATACCGAAAAATCCCGAACATTTTCCGGTGGCCAAAATAGGACTTCCCATATATAAATCTTTACCTCCGGACCATTCCGGAACTCCTCGTGACGTCCGGGATCTCATCCAGGACTCCGAACAACATTCGGTAACCACATACAAACTTCCTTTATAACCCTAGCGTCATCGAACCTTAAGTGTGTAGACCCTACGGGTTCGGGAGGCATGTAGACATGACCGAGACGTTCTCCGGTCAATAACCAACAGCGGGATCTGGATACCCATGTTGGCTCCCACATGTTCCATGATGATCTCATCGGATGAACCACGATGTCAAGGACTCAATCGATCCCGTATACAATTCCCTTTGTCTAGCGGTATTGTACTTGCCCGAGATTCGATCGTCGGTATCCTTATACCTTGTTCAATCTCGTTACCGGCAAGTCTCTTTACTCGTTCCGTAACACATCATCCCGTGATCAACTCCTTGGTCACATTGCGCATATGATGATGTCCTACCGAGTGGGCCCAGAGATACCTCTCCGCTTACACGGAGTGACAAATCCCAGTCTCGATCCGTGTCAACCCAACAGACACTTTCGGAGATACCTGTAGTGCACCTTTATAGTCACCCAGTTACGTTGTGACGTTTGATACACCCAAAGCACTCCTACGGTATCCGGGAGTTACACGATCTCATGGTCTAAGGAAGAGATACTTGACATTGGAAAAGCTCTAGCAAACGAACTACACGATCTTAGTGCTAGGCTTAGGATTGGGTCTTGTCCATCACATCATTCTCCTAATGATGTGATCCCGTTATCAACGACATCCAATGTCCATAGCCAGGAAACCATGACTATCTGTTGATCACAACGAGCTAGTCAACTAGAGGCTCACTAGGGACATATTGTGGTCTATGTATTCACACGTGTATTACGATTTCCGGATAATACAGTTATAGCATGAATAAAAGACAATTATCATGAACAAGGAAATATAATAATAATACTTTTATTATTGCCTCTAGGGCATATTTCCAACAGTCTCCCACTTGCACTAGAGTCACTAATCTAGTTCACATCGATATGTGATTAACACTCAAGGTCACATCCCCATGTGACTTACACCCAAAGAGTTTACTAGAGTCAATAATCTAGTTCACATTTACCATGTGATTAACACTCAATGAGTTCTGGGTTTGATCATGTTATGCTTGTGAGAGAGGTTATAGTCAACGGGTCTGAACCTTTTAGATCCGTGTGTGCTTTACAAATCTCTATGTCATCTCCTAGATGTAGCTACCACGCTCTATTTGGAGCTATTCCAAATAACTGTTCTACTTGGAGCTATACTAAAAGTTGCTCCATTATACGTATCCGGTATTTCTACTCAGAGCTATCCGGATAGGTGTTAAGCTTGCATCGACATAACTCTTTACGTCGAACTCTTTATCACCTCCATAATCGAGAAAATTCCTTAGTCCACTAGTTACTAAGGATAACTTTGACCGCTGTCCTGTGATCCATTCTTGGATCACTCTTGTACCCCTTGACTGACGCATGGCAAGGCACACTACAGGTGCGGTACACAGCATAGCATACTGTAGAGAGCCTATGATAAAAGCATAGGGGACGACCTTCGTCCTTTCTTTCTATTCTGCCATGGTCGAGATTTTAAGTCTTAACTTCATACCTTACATCTCAGGCAAGAATTCCTTCTTTGACTGATCCATCTTGAACACCTTCAAGATCATGTCAAGGTACGTGCTCATTTAAAAGTACTATTAAGCATTTTGATCTATCTTATAGATCTTGATGCTTATTGTTCAAGTAGCCTAATCCAGGTTTTCCATTGAAAAACAGTTTTCAAATAACCCTATATGCTTTCTAGAAATTCTACATCATTTCTGATCATCAATATGTCAACAACATATACTCATCAGAAATTCCATAGTGCTCCCACTCACTTCTTTGGAAATACAAGTTTCTCATAAACTTTGTATAAACCCAAAATCTTTGATCATCTTATCAAAGTGTACATTCCAACTCCTAGATGCTTACTCCAGTCCTTAGAAGGATCGCTGGAGCCAGCATACCTTTTAGCATCCTTAGGATCGTCAAAACCTTTCTGATTGTATTACATACAACCTTTCCTTATGAAAACTGGTAAGGAAACTCGTTTTGACATCCGTCTGCCAGATTTCATAAATGCAGCTGATGCTAACACGAATCCGACGAACTTAAGCATCACTACGGATGAGAAAATCTCATCGTAGTCAACTCCTTGAACTTGTGAAAAATTCTTCGCCACAAGTCGAGCTTCATAGACGGTGACATCACCGTCCACGTCCATCTTCTTCTTAAAAGATCCATTTATCTCAATGGCTTGCCGATCATTGGGCAAGTCCACCAAAGTCCATGCTTTGTTCTGATACATGGATCCTATCTCAGATTTCATGGCTACTAACCATTTGTCGGAATTGGGCCCACCATTGCTTCTCCATAGCTCGTAGGTTCATTGTTGTCTAGCAACATGACCTTCAAGACAGGATTACTGTACCACTCCGAAGTAGTACGCATCTTTGTCGTCCTACGAGGTTCGGTAGTGACTTGATCTGAAGCTTCATGATCACTATCATAAGCTTCCACTTCAATTGGTGTAGGTGCCACGGGAACGACTTCCTGTGCCCTGCTTCACACTGGTTAAAGTGATGGTTCAATAACCTCATCAAGTCTCCACCATCCTCCCACTCAACTTTTCGAGAGAAACCTTTCCTCGAGAAGGGACCCGATTCAAGAAACAATCCATATTGCTATCGGATCTGAATTAGGAGGTATACCCAACTGTTTTGGGTGTCCTATGAAGATGCATTTTATCCGCTTTGGGTTCGAGCTTATCAACCTGAAACTTTTTCACATAAGAGTCGCAGCCCCAAACTTTTAAGAAACGACAACTTAGGTTTCTCCAAAACATAGTTCAAACGGTGTCGTCTCAACGGAATTATGTGGTACCCTATTAAAGTGAATGTGGTTGTCTCTAATGCCTAACCCATGAACGATAGTGGTAATTCGATAAGAGACATCATGGTACGCACCATATACAATAGGGTGCAACTATGATGTTCGGACACACCATCACACTATGGTGTTCCAGGCGGTTTTAATTGTGAAACAATTCCCACAATGTCTTAATTGTGTGCCAAAACTCGTAACTCAGATATTCATCTCTATGATCATATCATAGACATTTTATCCTCCTGTCACAATGATCTTCTACTTCACTCTGAAATTACTTGAACCATTCAATAATTCAGACTTGTGTTTCATCAAGTAAATATTCTCAACATCTACTCGAATCATCTGTGAAGTAAGAACATAACGATATCCACTACATGCCTCAGCACTTATTGGATTGCATACATCAAAATGTATTTCTTCCCACAAGTTGCTTTCTAGTTCCATTTTACTGAAACCGAGGATTTCAGTCATCTTGCCCATGTGGTATGATTTGCATGTCTCAAGTGATTCAAGATCAAGTGAGTTCAAACGGTCCATTTGCATGGAGTTTCTTCATGCATATACACCAATAGACATGGTTCGCATGTCTCAAAATTTTCAAAAACGAGTGAGCCCAAAGATCCATCAACATGGAGCTTTTTCATGCGTTTTATACCGATATGACTTACGTGGCAGTGCCACAAGTAGGTGGTACTATCATTACTATCTTTTGGCATGAACATGTGTATCACTACGATCGAGATTCAATAAACCATTCATTTTAGGTGCAAGACCATTCAAGGTATTATTCAAATAAACAGAGCAACCATTATTCTCCTTAAATGAATAACCGTATTGCAATAGACATAATCCAATCATGTCTATGCTCAACGCAAACACCAATCTCGATGGTAGAGGGAGCGTGCGATGCTTGATCATATCAACATTAGAAACACTTCCAACACATATCGTCAGCTCACCTTTAGCTAGTCTCCGTTTATTCCGTAGCCTTTTGTTTCGAGTTGCTAACACTTAGCAACCGAACCGGTATCTAATCCCCTGGTGCTACTAGGAGTACTAGTAAAGTACACATCAACACAATGTATATCCAATATACTTCTATCGACCTTGCCAGCCTTCTCATCTACCAAGTATCTAGGGTAATTCTGCTCCAGTGGTTGTTCCCCTTATTACAGAAGCACTTAGTCTCGGGTTTGGGTTCAACCTTTGGGTTTCTTCACTAGAGCGGCAGCTGATTTGCTGTTTCATGAAGTATCCCTTCTTGCCCTTGCCCTTCTTGAGACTAGTGGTTTCACCAACCATCAACAATTGATGCTCCTTCTTGATTTCTACTTTCGCGGTGTCAAACATCGCGAATATCTCAAGGATCATCATATATGTCCCTGATATATCATAGTTCATCATGAAGCTCTAGCAGCTTGGTGGTAATGACTTCGGAGAAACATCACTATCTCATCTGGAAGATCAACTCCCACTCGATTCAAGCGATTGTTGTACTCAGACAATCTGAGCACAAGCACAACAATTGAGCTTTTCTCCGTTAGTTTGCAGGTTAAGAAAATCGTCGGAGGTCTCATACCTCTTGACGTGGGCACGAGCCTGAAATCCCAATTTCAGCCCTCAAAACATCTCATATGTTCCGCGATGTTTCGAAAAACATCTTTGGTGCCTCTACTTAAGCCATTTAACTGAACTATCACGTAGTTATCAAAACGTGTATGTCCAATGTTCACAACATCCACAGACGACGTTTGGGGTTCAGCACACTGAGCGGTGCATTAAGGACATAAGCTTTCTACTGTCCGCATAATAGCTACTATCAACTTTCAACTATATTTTCTCTAGGAACATATCTAAACAGTAGAACTATAGCGTGAGCTATGACATAATTTGCAAAAGGTCTTTTTGACTATGTTCAGGATAATTAAGTTCATCTTATGAACTCCCACTCAGATAGACATCCCTCTGGTCATCTAAGTGATCACATGATCCGAGTCAAACTAGCCCGTGTCCGATCATCACGTGAGACGGACTAGTCATCATCGGTGAACATTTTCATGTTGATCGTATCTACTATACGACTCATGCTCGACCTTTCGGTCTCCGTGTTCCGAGGCCATGTCTGTACATGCTAGGCTCGTCAAGTTAACCCTAAGTGTTTTCGCTGTGTAAATCTGTCTTACACCCGTTGTATGTGAACGTAAGAATCCATCACACCCGATCATCACGTGGTGCTTAGAAGCGACGAACTGTAGCAACGGTGCACAGTTAGGGGAGAACACTTCTTGAAATTGTTGTAAGGGATCATCTTATTTACTACCGTCGTCCTAAGTAAACAAGATGCATAAACATGATAAACATCACATGCAATCAAATAGTGACATGATATGGCCAATATCATTTTGCTCCTTTTGATCTCCATCTTCGGGGCTCCATGATCATCATCGTCACCGGCATGACACCATGATCTCCATCATCATGATCTCCATCATCGTGTCTCCATGAAGTCGTCTCGCCAACTTATTACTTCTACTATTATGGCTACCGGTTAGCAATAAAGTAAAGTAATTACGTGGCGTTGTTCAATGACACGCAGGTCATACAATAAATTAAGACAACTCCTATGGCTCCTGCCGGTTGTCATACTCATCGACATGCAAGTCGTGAATCCTATTACAAGAACATGATCAATCTCATACATCACATATCATTCATCACATTCTTCTTGGCCATATCACATCACATAGCATACCCTGCAAAAACAAGTTAGACGTCCTCTAATTGTTGTTAGCATGTTTTACGTGGCTGCTATGGGTTTCTAGCAAGAACGTTTCTTACCTACGCAAGACCACAACGTGATATGCCAATTGCTATTTACCCTTCATAAGGACCCTTTTCATCGAATCCGTTCCGACTAAAGTGGGAGAGACTGGCACCCGCTAGCCACCTTATGCACCAAGTGCATGTCAATCGGTGGAACCTGTCTCACGTAAGAGTACGTGTAAGGTCGGTCCGGGCCGCTTCATCCCACAATACCGTCGAAACAAGATTGGACTAGTAACGGTAAGCATATTGAACAAAATCAACGCCCACAACTACTTTGTGTTCTACTCGTGCAAAGAATCTACGCAATAGACCTAGCTCATGATGCCACTGTTGGGGAACGTAGCAGAAATTCAAAAAATTTCCTACGTATCACCAAGATCTATCTATGGAGAGACCAGCAACGAGTAGAAAGAGAGTGCATCTACATACCCTTGTAGATCGCTAAGCGGAAGCGTTCAAGTGAACGGGGTTGATGGAGTCGTACTCGTCGTGATTCAAATCACCGATGATCAAGTGCCGAACGCACGGCACCTCCGCGTTCAACACACGTACAGCCCGGTGACGTCTCCCAAGCCTTGATCCAGCAAGGAGAGAGGGAGAGGTTGAGGAAGACTCCATCCAGCAGCAGCACAATGGCGTGGTGGTGGTGGAGGAGCGTGGCAATCCTGCAGGGCTTCGCCAAGCACCGCGGGAGAGGAGGAGGACTTGGGAGAGGGGGAGGGCTGCGCCATAACTTTGTGTTGAGCTCCCATGCGTCTCCCCACTTTATATAGGGGTGGAGGGGCTGGTTTCTTGCCCTCCAAGTCCATTGGGGCGTTGGCCAAGGTGGGAGGAAAGAAATCCCATCATTTCCTTCCCCACCGATTGCTATCCCCCCTTTTTAGGGATCTTGATCTTATCCCTTTGGGATATGATCTTATTCCTTCTAAGGGGGGATCTTGGTGCGCCTTGACCAGGGGTGTGGGGCCTTTCCCCCACTACCCACGTTCATGTGGGTCCCCCCATGCAGGTGGGCCCCACTCCGGAACCTTCTAGAACCTTCCCGGTACAATACCGAAAAATCCCGAACATTTTCCGGTGGCCAAAATAGGACTTCCCATATATAAATCTTTACCTCCGGACCATTCCGGAACTCCTCGTGACGTCCGGAATCTCATCCGGGACTCCGAACAACATTCGGTAACCACATACAAACTTCCTTTATAACCCTAGCGTCATCGAACCTTAAGTGTGTAGACCCTACGGGTTCGGGAGGCATGTAGACATGACCGAGACGTTCTCCGGTCAATAACCAACAGCGGGATCTGGATACCCATGTTGGCTCCCACATGTTCCACGATGATCTCATCGGATGAACCACGATGTCAAGGACTCAATCGATCCCGTATACAATTCCCTTTGTCTAGCGGTATTGTACTTGCCCGAGATTCGATCGTCGGTATCCTTATACCTTGTTCAATCTCGTTACCGGCAAGTCTCTTTACTCGTTCCGTAACACATCATCCCGTGATCAACTCCTTGGTCACATTGCGCATATGATGATGTCCTACCGAGTGGGCCCAGAGATACCTCTCCGCTTACACGGAGTGACAAATCCCAGTCTCGATCCGTGTCAACCCAACAGACACTTTCAGAGATACCTGTAGTGCACCTTTATAGTCACCCAGTTACGTTGTGACGTTTGATACACCCAAAGCACTCCTACGGTATCCGGGAGTTACACGATCTCATGGTCTAAGGAAGAGATACTTGACATTGGAAAAGCTCTAGCAAACGAACTACACGATCTTAGTGCTAGGCTTAGGATTGGGTCTTGTCCATCACATCATTCTCCTAATGATGTGATCCCGTTATCAACGACATCCAATGTCCATAGCCAGGAAACCATGACTATCTGTTGATCACAACGAGCTAGTCAACTAGAGGCTCACTAGGGACATATTGTGGTCTATGTATTCACACGTGTATTACGATTTCCGGATAATACAGTTATAGCATGAATAAAAGACAATTATCATGAACAAGGAAATATAATAATAATACTTTTATTATTGCCTCTAGGGCATATTTCCAACACGCCTAAGGTACAAAAATCCTACCGAGTGAAGAGCAAACCTCTCACTCGGAGGCTTAGCCGCATTCCAAGTACTCGCCTAAGGTACAAAAATCCTACCGAGTGAAGAGCAAACCTCTCACTCGGGGGCTTAGCTGTAGCCCTGTGCTCGCCTAAGTTATAAAAATCCTACCGAGTGAAGAGCAGACCTCCCACTCGGGGGCTTAGCTGCAGCCCTGTGCTCGCCTAAGTTGTAAAAATCCTGTCGAGTGTGGAGCATACCTCCCACTCGAGGGCTTAGCTACAGCCCAGTGCTCGCCTAAGGTATGAAAAATCCTACCGAGTGGAGAGCAAACCTCTCACTCGGGGGCTTAGCTGCAGCCCAGTGCTCGCCTAAGGTACAAAAATCCTACCGAGTGAAGAGAAAACCTCTCACTCGGAGGCTTAGCCGCAAAGTACTCGCCTAAGGTACAAAAATCCTATCGAGTGAAGAGCAAACCTCTCACTCGGGGGCTTAGCTGCAGCCCAGTGCTCGCCTAAGATACAAAAATCCTACCGAGTGAAGAGCAAACCTCTCACTCGGGGGCTTAGCTGCAGCCCAGTGCTCGCCTAAGGTACAAAAATCCTACCGAGTGAAGAGCAAACCTCTCACTTGGAGGCTTAGCTGCAGCCCAGTGCTCGCCTAAGGTGTAAAAATCCTACCGAGTGAAGAGCAAACCTCTCACTCGGAGGCTTAGCTGCAGCCCAGTGCTCGCCTAAGGTGTAAAAATCCTACCGAGTGGAGAGCAAACCTCTCACTCGGGGGCTTAGCCGCAGCTCAGTGCTCGCCTAAGTGAATGGAAAAGAATAAGTCGATTGCAGTGGGCGTCTTGCTTTAAACCTGCGAAAGACATTTCGAGCCAAAAGCAAGCGTATTCAAACATCAAATCCAAGTTCAGATCGATACCTAAAGGAACTGAAAGTGCTCAGGTGCTAAGCCTGTTAAGGTTTATCGGTTACAAAATCACTCGGCATACCGAGGCAAATTTAAAGTGTCGAGCTCAAAGAAGTTTTTTACCCCTCCTGTGGAGGGCTGGAAGGTGCAACAAACTCATCAAGATCAATTCTGTCCGCAATCTGAGTGGCGGCAGCGATGAAGGTCTCCATGAAGGACCTGAAGTCGTGCTTCTTGGTGTTGGCCACCCGAAGAGCCGCCAACTTATCTTCTCGCGCATCCTTGCAGTGGACTCGAGCCAGACACAGAGCAACATCTGTGCCACACCTCGCAGAGGACTTTTTCCACTCCTGCACTCGACCAGGAACTGTGTTCAGTCGAGCCATCAGAGACTCGAGGTCGTTCTGGAGTGTCTCCCTGGGCCAAAGCGTGCTGTCGATGCGGGAAGTGGCGACTTTCAGCCTTGCAAGATAGTCAACAACAGCAGCAACGCGGGACTCAAGTCGGAACACATTCATGGCAACTTCATCGTTCACTGGAGAGTTGACGGGGTCCAAGTTCGGTTTCAGCCGACTAGTTTCCTCTTCAAAGTTTTGGCAGAATTCTGCAAGTACAATTACTGAGTCAAGGCAATGGTCGAATGGAAAGATCACTACAAAAATGGTTGTTTGACGCAAAGGATTACCTTCGAGCATGAGGAACAACTTCTTGGCAAGTCCACTCAGAAAAGCCTCCAGATCATTCTTCTTCCCAGTCAGCTGACTGGCCTTGTCGTTCAGGGCAGCTTTGTCAGTTTTCAGTCGACCGACCTCCTTGTTGGCAATCGCAAGAGCAGCTTTCAGATTAGTATTTTCTTCTTCAAGCTTGGTGACTGAAGCTAACTTCTCGTCAGCAAGCTTGATCTTCTCAGCTAGCTCAAGGTCTTTTTTCTTCTGGGCCTCCTTCACCTTGCCTGCAAGTTACAGCAAGGTCAGATTTTGAAACAAATGAAGGAAAAAAGGAGTCATCGAGGTCTCACCGAACATACCTTTGGTCTCCTCCTTCGCCTTCGTCAGATTCTCCTGAACCAGCTTCAGATCCAGCTCGAGCTGAATGTGCTTGTTCTCCAGCTCGGTATAACGAGCCGCAAGGTCACAGGATTTCTGTGAAGAACCAATCGACAAAATGTTAAGGATAATTCACTTCCGAGTGGATAAGAGAAAATCACGCGTTTCTAAGACTACAGCCGAATACAAACATTCGACCGTAGTCTCGGGGACTACACCCAGTGGGTGCACTCAGCGTGCCCCCACTAGTTCTATTAAAGATAGAGTCGACCAGTCGACCCAAAAAAAACAAGACGTATTCTTCAGACTGTAATCGACTGCAAGCAGTCGACCACAGTCTCGGGGACTACACCCAGTGGGTGCACTCAGCGTGCCCCCACCGGTTTGAGAAATCCATTCGACTCAGTCGAATGACAGAAAGACTTAACTTATAAAGCCTAAGGCCGACTGCCAGCAGTCGACCTTAGCCTTGGGGACTACACCCAGCGGGTGCACTCAGCGTGCCCCCGCTAACACGGAGTTTCAATCGACACACCCAGTGGGTGATTGCTACGGATTCCGGAAAGAAAAGCTTTTTGATAGCATATCCTAACAGAACAAGCGATTCGACCTACCTGAACATTGCTTTGAAGAGCAGAACTGGCTTCATAGGCTGCCTGGCTTGCCTCCCGGATGGCCTTCACCTGCTCCATCATGATCCCCGCCTGGCGTATCGCTTCCTTTGTAGCACTGGCTTGGTCCTCCGGGACATGGTGCGTCGTGAAGAGGGAAGGCTGCGCAGCACTCGACGAAGTGGGGAGAGCACTCGTCAGTGGAACCGCGAAGGACACGGTGTGTCGAGTGGTGTTCTCCTCCTCCGCGACTAGAGTCTCGGGCGCCGTCACATCCTGGGCCACCCTGCCGGCAGACGTTTTCCTGCTCCTCCTATGCTTCAGTGGTTCCTCATCGTCATCATCATCAGGAAGAGTGATAACGACATTGGATGGAGCTACAGAAAAGAATCAGAATTAGGGACGAAGAGTCAATCGACTAAAAACGGAATTAAGAGAGTGGTACCAGGTTTTGAGGTTGCGGCATCCTCCATCTCATGGTCGTCAGCCCTGGCTGAGGTCTCGGAAGTAGCAGCACTACAATTCCAAAAATCAGTCGGCTAACTCAAGTGTCGATCAAAGATAAAACTCGCACAAGACAAGAAGACTCAAGCAGCATGTTTACCCTGATATGGTGGGGATGGACACCTTCATCTTCGGCAGGACCTTGGTCGGCTTCGACGGTGCCACCCTGGACTGCTTCGGAGCCTTTTCAGTCGACACCGGAGAGGTGGTCCGAGGGCGCTTGGTCGACTGCGCGACAGTCGTGACCCCCCTTACCACGTTCAGTCGCAGGGTCATGGGCAAGCTTCGACCGCCTTTCCGAGCGCGGTGGTGCGACCTCCTCCTCCTCCTCTTCTTCCTCCTCCTCATCGTCATCATCATCATCATCATCTTCAGCAGCATCCGAGTCCCACTCCTCCTGGCTTTCGCCCCCACTCGCTTCTCCTTCTTCAGGCGGAGTTTGCGCTCCATTGGGCATCGAGTACAGGTCGGTGAGGACCTGTCGGACATCAAGACAAAGATCAATCGACCAATTTGTGGCGAAAACAGAAATAAATGTAGCAAGAATACAATTGGAGGTAAAATGAGCATACCTTGTCTGGAGTGCTGGAGTCGTCGAGTGGAGGAATTCTCCTAGCCCCACGAGGGTTATCCTTGTTCCCAGTGACCGCATCCAACCACCTTTCCAGCGTGGCATCGTCGACTGCTTCTGGATTGATCCGAGTCTCATCTTCGGTCCTGCAGTACAGCCACATGCAATGGCCTCTGTACTGGAGAGGCTGGATACGGCGTCTAAGGAAAACTTCCAGGAGGTCCATACCCGTCACTCCCTCCCGAACCAACCGAACTACGCGCTCCATCAGCATCTTCACGTCAGCTTTCTCCTCCGGGAGCACCTTCAGGCAAGAAGGTCTGTTGGCGCGGTCCATGGTAAACGGAGGGAGACCACTCGACTGCCCCGGCGTCGACTCGTTCTTGTAGTAAAACCAAGTCGACTGCCAGCCCCTGACCGACTCAGGGAGGGTCATCGCTGGGAAGGTGCTCTTGTTCCTCATCTGGATTCCCAGACCTCCGCACATCTGAATAATCTTGGTTTTATCATCATCTGGACTCGCCTTCTTCACGGTCTGAGAGCGACACGTGAATATATGCTTGAACAGACCCCAGTGCGGTCGGCAACCCAGAAAGTTTTCACACATGGATACAAAGGCAGCAAGATAGGCGATAGAATTCGGGTTGAAGTGGTGGAGTTGCGCTCCGAAGAAATTCAGGAAACCACGGAAGAAAACACTCGGTGGCAAAGAAAACCCTCGGTCGACGTGGGTAGCCAGAAGAACACACTCACCCTCTTCCGGCTGGGGATGCCACTCGTTCCCCGGGAGCCTTGCTGCTCCGTGGGGGATCAGACCGTCGTTGGCCATGTCAGTGAGGTCATTCTCCGTAATGGTCGACCAGATCCAATCTCCTTGGACCCAGCCGTTCGGCAGGCGAGATCTAGACGAAGACCCGCCGCGACTGGTGGTTCTCCCCTTCACCTTCCCCGTCGCCGGCGCCTTCTTCGCGCGTTCCAGCGCCGCCGTCTTCTCCTTCACCATGGCTGCCGGCGAGACGCGTGAGGAGCGGTTGTGCGGAGGCGAGAGCGGGCGCAGTGGGCAGAGGCAGGGAGAGCAGAGAGAGAATGCAGAGGTACTATTCAAGGACCCTCGCCGGGCACCTTTGTAAGTTCACTTTCGAGTGGATGACAGGTGGGCCCGAGCGATCCAATCACATCCCGAAACAGTCGCGCGGGCGCGATACGTGGCGAAAAAGGTGGCGCGAGAATCGAGGCGTCTATGCCCTATCCCATCCGAACGCCGCGGTCCGCCCCGCTTCGCGCGCTTCCCCAAATTTCGTATCCCACAAAATCCGCGAACGGCAGATCGATCTGTCAGGCGCGAGATCTCCCGCGATCCGTCGCTCGAGAATTGTTAAGTCCAAAAAGTCACTCGACAAAAGAAAAGAATGGATCGAATCGACTAAAGAAAGTTGCTGGTTATCAACAAAGAGATTACTGATCCAAGACAACACATACCCAGCACGCAAAGGCATGTCGGAAATAACATCAATTCCTTCCTCACTCAAGCCTCAATCCATTCGGGGGCTAATGATGGAGTCATGTACCTAGGGTAGGGTCATAGACCTGATCTAAATACCCTACCCAAGGACACCCTTAGAGGAGATCACCTTCCAGTCGACCTGCGAGGACTCCACTCGACGTATTAGAAGGACTCGACCATGAAGACTCACTCGACCACCAGAAGGTCAAGAAGCACTCTGTACTGCAACGGTCTGTAATTAAGTAGACTTTATGATAGTTAAGACAATTTATGTGGGACGTTACCAGTAACGCCCCAGACTTAATGTACTTTAAACCCCGCATTACTGAGGGCAGGAGGGGTCTGGCAGGCACTATATAAGCCACCCCCACCTCAGTGTAAAGGGTTCGCACCCCTGTAATCCTTATACTCATAATCCACTCGACCGCCTCCGGGCTCCGAGACGTAGGGCTTTTACTTCCTCCGAGAAGGGCCTAAACTCGTACATCTCTTGTGTTTACAACCTCTCCATAGCTAGGACCTTGTCTCTCCATACCTACCCCTCACTCTACTGTCAGACTTAGAACCACGACAGGCCTCGCGACGGTGGCCGTCGGGGGAGGGGCGGGGAGGGTCCCGGCGATCGTCTGCCCGCCGCTTGGGTCTCCCCGCGTCGTCTCCCCACTCTCGAGTCATGGTCAGGGGCAGGGGGTGCGAGGGGGGCGTGGGGAGGATGGCGGCGCCGGTGGGCAGGGATCAGGGCGGGACAACGTGAACCAGGGCGAGACGGAGGAAAGGCGGCGCAGGTGGGGGGTGCGGGGAATCAGGGGGCGAGGGAACCCTACAGGGGCCAGATAGACCGCATGTATGGGCCCGAGGCCAACTGGGGACGAGCCTGGGCCGAGCAGTGCAGTGCCGGCCCACTGAGCTGGCCCACCCCAGCCGCAGCGCCCAGCACTCCCTGGGCCGCACCCAGGACCATCGGCCTGGGGAGGGGGCCTGTAGCCAGGCCCAACGGCCGGCCCAGGAGCACCGCAGCCTGGTACGAGCGCCCCGGGGTGGCCAGGCGGGGGGGGGGGGGGGTAGGGTTTCCCGCATCGTCACCGTGGTGGCCGTCGGCAGGGAAGGACGTGGACGGCGAGGGGATGGCGGGGCAGGGAAGCGACCCGGAGGATGGGGTCCGAAGGAACCGCGGGAAGGGAAGAAGGGCCGGAAGGGAGCACGACGGGAGAGAACCGGAGCGAGCTCGGGCGGGTTCGCTGGAGACGAACGGGCCGGCGCAGAGGGGGGCATGGCCAGGGACGAGGGTTTCCAGGAGGCGAGAGCCGGACCACGGTCCGCTCGGCCGGCCACACCCCAGCAGCCAGCGCGGCGCCGCCGGGAGGACAACTCGGACCCCAAGGTCGAGCCTTGCATCCCCTGCGCCGACGAGGCGGCAGAAGGCAGGCGCCGGCGCTGCTCCGACCCGCGGGCGGCCGAACTCCCACCCCTGGGAGTAAGGCTACCGGCGAGGTCGGGCAGCAACCGCGGCGGGGCCTTGGGAGGGACACGGTCCCGGCACACGACGAGGCGACCAGCGGCGACGTCGTCGGCCTCTGCGATGTCCGCCCACATCACCCGCGGAGAGCCAGAAGGGGAGGTCGGTGGAGGGGCAGGGGCGGCGGGCGCCGGCGAGGGGGGTGGAAGGAGAGGCGGCAGCGGGGCAGCCGCAGCATCCGGGCCGCCAGGGGCGCCGCCCGAGCAGTCGCCAGTCGCCAGAGCCATCGTTAACTGCAATCTGACTCCATAAAGGTATTATCAATATACCATTCGCTTTACAAGTTAGAATCATGTCCTGATGCTTTCTTAGTGTTGTGAAGTGACACATGATAAGTAGACACTGCTGATGTTCCATGTTATAATATTGCACGTGTCGACTTGCTAGAACACTTTTCCTTTTGATTATATGCATGTTGTAAGTAACATTTCTGATCAACTAATCTAACTTGACATGCAAATGATTGAGGAGATCAAAACAGAAAAGCCTATCGTTGCATTCATAGCATGACTTACTACACCCCTGGGCCGACACATGGCCCATGCTGGAGGTATTCACATATAACAAGAAGTTCACCATTTGTTTCGTTCGTCACTTGTATAATCTGTGGGAGTATTAAGTTGAACTATGCTATGTCTCGGTATTTGGAGACAAGATACCGGCAGTTTTTACGTTAATAGATTGTTCATTAGTTATCTGTAGTTTTCTAATACTCTCCTTTGTCACTGATAGCTGAGATTCTTAAGAAAGAACAAGTCATGTATTTATATTATTTAATTGTGCAATAATCAATATATACCAGTACAGAGTATGAACTCTTGCACAGTTTAACTGGTAAAGTAGCAAAATAGTATTTTGGACCTGGTTTATACTTCATAGCTTTATCAAACCCAGTTGCCCCCTTCGCCATCTATTGTTTCATTGGGCCATATACTTTGGTAGCCGAGCAATGAGCAATGTTTACCTGAAGACAGCAATCTGTACCATATTCTCTCACAGATAAAGAGGACATTCTACAGAAAACAAGCAAGTGTTATTGGGGATTGGGCGACGATACTGAAGGCATTTCTGCTTTTAACAATGACAGTCCACCATACGCACCCACCATGAAGAGCTGCTTTGACGATTAGGTCATTATCGATACTGGCATAGGGAGAGATGACTCTACCTGATCTAAATGACTGCATATCTTAGTTTCCATATGAAGGGTGACCAAAGCTTATGTACCTTTGCTTACCATGAACTGATATCATGCTTTTCTTTTGTCCTATGAATCTTCCATCAATGTAATATATAATGCTATCTATGAACATCATACCTAAATATCTATTTGCTTCAAAGCTTTTATGATTGGTCTCTAAATATTTCAACTTGCATGGTTTGCTCTCGCCCTTTTGCGCCATTGGTGCAACAGGTCATCTAGTAGAGAGAAAGGGTAAGTTCAAGCCACAGCAACTACTCTCGGCTTTTACTGGCGGTACAAACGGTGGTGGGGCCAAGTCCAGCAGGATACGCGTAGGAATGAACACATATACTTCAACATGGGCTGGGCTATACATGCAGCATACAACGAGGTGGGCCAACTGTTACGAAAATCGCAGCGCGAACATGCGGCACATGATCTACCAGTAAGTATTTCCTCCGTTTCTTTAGTCTGCATTCGAGATTTAGTCAAAGTCAAACTTTGTAAAGTTTGACTAACTTTATAGAAGAAAATATCAACATCTGCAATACTAAAGTTATATGTTATGAAAATTAATTTCATCATGCATCTAATAATATTGATTTCATAGTGTGAATGTTGATATATTTTCCTACAAAGCTAGTCAAACTTTACAAAGTTTAACTTTGACCAAATCTTATATGCAAACTAAAAAGAAACGAAGGGAGTAACGTTAACGCTCAAACTGACTTTCTGGAGGTTACATTTTTGCATGTATAGGTGGACGAGGTCGGAGCAGTGAGCCTCAAGGGGCACCTCGGCGTTGGCGCAGAGGCATACGAGGTCGGCCCAGCCCGGCCACGTCGATGGCGATGCTCGGCGGGGCGCCTAGGGTCATTTTTATAGAAAAGGAGGATGACCCCCGGCCTCTGCATCTGGGAGATGCATACGGCCACTTTATTGATTATTCTCGAGGACCTTACAAAGTATTACAACAATATGCCTGAATCCACCATCTTGGCAACATATGCCACTACTCCTATCCAAATGATGCAGGGGTGCTACCTGGGCCACATACCCAGACTACTGACCTAATCCTATCATCAAAAGCCAGAAGCCCCAGCCGAGCCACATACCGGGTCTGGGGCATAAACTGGTCTGACGCACTCACATGTGCCGTCGCCGCCATCTTCCACTGGTCCGTCTTCAGAGCAGATATTGAGGCTTCTACCTTGTCAGGTCACTCCGTCATTGACGCCACCTTGACGCCAGACAACTACCTCCACCTGCGCGAGTCCATCACCGCGCATCGGGCACCGAGTCTCCATTGCACCACGCCGCCGAGATCCGCCGTCATCAATGTGAAGGATGAAGCACTGCTCCACCAAAAAGGCGCCCGCTGGTCCCTCGATCCCGTGTACGCCTCCAAGAATGACGCCCCCAAGGAGGAAACGACACCAACGCGCCGCCGTCATCCGATCAACTGATCTAGGGTTTCCCCCGGAGGTAGCGGATAGAGGTCTAGAGCTTCTCCACGACGATGCCTTCAAGAAGGTAATGACACAACAGGGTGCCACCAACGCCGGTCATGGCATCAAGCTGAGCACAAGGTTTTCACCCGGATCCGCTCGAAGAACCTCCATCACGTAATGTGTGCACGGGTCGCCGCCGATCTGAGCCGCCGCACAACGAGCAGGCCGCACCGGCCAGATCAGATCTATCCGGAGGGCACAACTCGCATGGTGCCGACCCAACCACCAGGCCCTCCATGCCGCCACCGCCGATCCGAGGTCAGATGGTGTGTCGCCGCAGACCCGGCCGCCGCCGCCGAACACCGCCAAGCAGCCCGAGGCAGAGCCGGCTGCCGCACCCCACCATCGCCGCCCTTGGCCGAGGCAGCCGCCGCGCCGCCGCCGGAAGGCAGGCCCGCCGCGCTGCCAGGCCAGATCGGCCCTTAGCCGAGGCAGCCGCCGCGCCGCCAGGCCAGATCGGCCATGAGGACGGTGAACAACGCATCCTCCTTGGTGCAGCGATCAACTGCCTTGAGCGGCGCCGGAGGGTGCGCCGCTGCGCCTGGCCTTGAGCGGCACCGGAGGGAGGGCCGTCGCACCTGGCCTTGAGCGGCGCAAAAGGGAGCGTTGGAGGAGAGAAGTGGGGTAGGGGTGGGTCAGTGAATAAAATAATGAGAGCGAGAGAGGTGGGTGGGTGACATGTGTGGCCCGAACATAGAAGGAGGAGGGGGACATAGAAACGTTCGCTTTGTTTCCGATTTCAACCCAAATGTGTCCTAAGTTTGGGACGAAAGTAGGTCCAAAACAGACACAAAACAGAAATGGGTTTTTGCGATTAAGCTGTGTTTTTATCCACAAAAACTTAAACGAACACACGTGAACAGTTTGGATCGCTCCGTTTGAGTTGCTCAACATGCGGTGTGGGAAACGATGCTATGAAGGAGCTTTGTCTGACCAAGTCACAGTCACGGGCTTGCGTCCATATGAGCAAACAAAAGTGGACACAGCCTAGGCTACCAGTGCGTGTAGAGCGCCAGCGCCCCATAACAATGCATCTTCCACGGTAATCAATCTGCATAAATGGTTACATCCGATGCGGAGGATCTCGAGGTTCAGTAGCTGGTGCCAACACACAGGATAAAGCGGCCGGGTGCAGATGCTCCAAAGATCCGCGTTCGCTTGAAGCACTTCCACCACTGCAGTACATTAGCCAAAGTACTCCCTCCGTTCTCTAATATAATAGTTATTTTAAAATATTGACTACTTCCTCCGTCTCATAATGTAAAATATTTTTGACACTTTTATAGTATATAAAAACGTCTTACATTATAGGACGGAGAAAGTACATATATACTAAAATGTGTTTAGATATATACAAGTCAAGAAAAAGATAAAATGTCTTATATTAGCAAGCGGAGGGAGTATAAGAATTCCAAACTGCCAAAATAAAAGTGCCCCTGATGCCAATTGATTCTTTTTAGAACGAAGGCTCAAGGAGAGCCCGGCTTTGAATTAACAAAGCCATCAACCGGCCAGGATTACATGATCACCAACTTACAAGAAAAGCAAGAAAGAAAAACAAGCGGCTGATACAGGGAGCAAAGCGAAACAGACTCAAAGGCAGCAGCGATAGCAAGAACGCCATGCTGCCGCCAACACCCTACAGGACGGACTACACCAACCGGACAGGCTACGGACTTGAGAGGATGCACCACCGCGCAAGCTTCGTGATCGTAGCCAAACTTGAAGACAGCACTGACACTCCTCTGGAACTGCCACTGCAAAGGGCCCCTGCCCTCTCATCCTGGCTCGAAGGATGCCGCACCGGCAGGCGGCAGCTCGGTTCACCCTTGAACCCAGGGGAAGACGTCCAAGCTGCGCATGAAGAAAGGACTAGGAGCAGACCTGCTAGTACAAATCACACCCTTCCGAGCACCATCGTCGTCCGCGGTTAAGCCACACCGAAGGGCAAAAGATGTCGGCCATAGTCGCAGCAGCAAGGGCAACAGCGATGAGCCACCGAAGAAGAGGCATAGACACGCCGAGCCAAGCTGCCACCCGCCACCATCACGCCCACAACCCGACTCTCTCGCCGCCCCTGCGATCCCCGGACTGCGCCTCCAAGAAGGAACACGACACGGATGTGTCGTCGCCGCCCGAATCAGGGGACCTAGGCTTTCACCTAGCAGGGAGCGGAAGGAGGGGGAGAAGGATCCTCACCACAGCCTCCAGGGAGGGGAACGGCGCCAAGGGCGTCGCCTGCGATGTGGCTGCGCCGGCCAGAGGTTTCCCCCGGAGCCAACCCCACTCGACGAGATCCGCACCGCCGACGCCCGGGAGGACCCGGATCCGGCGATGGAAGGAGCAGATCGGGGGTGGAGAGGGTGAGATGCATCTGGCGACGGCCGCCGCGCAGGGGAGGCCGCACACCGGGGACCGTGGACCGGCACCTCCTCGTCCCCCGCGAGACCGAGGGCGGTGCCTCACCAGCTCCGGCCGGAGTGGCCCGCCGCCCGGGCCACCCGACGCTCTCCGCCCGGGGCCGCCGCCCCGGATGCCGAGCCCTCCACTCGCGGTGGAGCCGCCAGATCCCCCGCCGCCACCTTCATCGGTGTCGAGCGCACGCCGGCGCACACCTCTGGCGGCGGCGGAGGGGAAGGGAAGGGGGGAGGGGTGCGGCGGCGGCGATTTAGGGTTTCCCCCGAGTCACCTCAGTGGAGACGACGCCGGGGCGGGTGCGGGGGCCGATGCGCTGCCAATTGATTCTTCCAGCAGAGGAAATTAAATTGCCCATGCTCGAGCACTACTAGTCATCCACTGCATCACTTCGGGTACCATTGCTCTGCTCAGGCAAGTGTAAACATTAGCCCCAGGACCGAAACCGCCTCGTCTCCAAGGTGGCATAATATCCATCACAAAATGAGCACTTGTAATCAGTTTCAGGCACTCTATATGTCCCAAGGTGAGGTTAAGCAAGATGCACACTACAGCCGTGGCAGCATTAAAAATGCACATGTACAAAGCCAGTATGAACCTGAAAACGTGTACTCTGCAAGTACCTGGATCCCATGGTCGAGTAGTATCCAGAAGATGGCAGCTTACGCTAATCACGTGTACGTGTTGGCAAACCTTTATCTCCACTAACCACAATCAGATGCAGGAAATGATAGTCCTGATCATAGTGTTTTGGTTGTCCATGATTGGTCATTTGGTCTGTTCAGTTAAGACTAGGCTTGTAGCCAAGGGCCCATATAGCTCCAGCTTGTCCCGATGCATTTGCAAGTAGTCCCTTCGTTTCTACATATAAGTTTTCTTTAGAGATTTATATATAAACTACATACGAAGCAAATAGTGAATCTACACTCTAAAATATGCCTATATGCATCTGTATGTAGTCCGTATTGATATCTCTAAAAGCCTTCTATTTAGAAACGGAGCAGGGGCGGAATTGGGCCTGGGGCAACTGGGGCTATAGCCCCAGGCGTGGCCCAACTAACGCCTATACTCGGTAGTACTTTTTTCTGAATTTTACACTTACAGAAAGCCCAGCCCCAGGCGCGCAAGTGCAGGCCCAGCCCCACGCTCTAGCCCAGTGAGTTCTGCATCACGTACGAGCTCTCCTTTCTGCTAAAAAAACCCTACGAGCTCTCCACCTCATCACGTAAGCAGATCCGGGCTACCAAAAAAGAATCGATGGTCATCTCGTCCGTTAAAAAAGGGAAAAGAAATCACATCTGCGTAGATTTCTCGTGCCTTCGTGGACCCTCGTCAATTCCCAGGGGCAGATTGGATCTCCGCGGCCGCGCCCAGGCGGCTCGGGCTCAGATCTTCTCACCGCAGAGCAGCCCCCTCCCTTACTGGAGTAGTCTCCCTACTGCAATTGGAAATCTGTTTGGCCGTCTCTGCAGGTAAATAATATGTACTCGTATCATCCGACCCGCCCCCCGCCCAGTTCCTGAATCAACCAAAATCCACTAGTTCGTGATTTTGAATTGTAGGGATAACTTGAATCAATTTTATTTTACTGTTAACAGGAAATTAAATATCCAAGATGAAGAGTGTGGTGTATTTGCAAGCGTAGATGATATTAAGATGATACAATGCTATGAAAAATTGTGGAAATGTAAGGGCTACTACTTCACGCATTTTATGGTAATAGTATATTTATTCTTATTTCTAAAATTTATGAAAAAATAACTTATCTATGTCCAGTGTCTTGATTTTGAAAACTGAATTTTATCTTTAAGCTTTAGGTCTTTCTACAACTGTTGATGAAGAAACAATGGACTCAAATGAATAAATCTTCATAAATTTGGTACCCACTTTTGAAATGAGCTACTTTATTGAATTGTTTACATCCTTCTGTCGATTTTTCTCTTGTCGTAATAACGAAGCTGTTTTTTCCTTCTATATGAATTTTGATTTTGCTAACCACATGTCCATGCGGTAAGCTGTTTTTTCCTTCAAATTGTGAATATGTAGAGTACTTCTCACACGCACTGATACTTGTGGTATAATAGTTTTAGGCGTTTTTTATAGCCGCTTAGTTTTAGCCCTAGGCTTTGAGAAATGCTGGCTCCGCCTCTGAAACGGAGGGAGTAGTACTTCCTTGCACCATCCAGCAATCACACTATATGAGTAGTGACTCGAGATCATGTACGTATACGGTCGACTTTGATATATACTCCATTTGTAAATATAAGTCTTTGTAGAGATTTTGCTATGAACCACATATGTATTTAGGAACGAAGGGAGTAGGCACTAACCACAGACTAACTGGGACACAAACCACAACTATCAACTCCCAAGAGAAGAAGTAAAAACTTTGTGAAAGTCACTACTACACTTATAAAGAGGTCTCATGCTGAACATACTTGGTACTGCAGCATCATGTGTATAGCGATCAGGTGGTCATGTGGGAGAAAAATATAACACCAACATTGGTAATACTTGGTCATAAATCTAGGAGGAAGGCATTTCTATTTAAAGAATTTCATCAGATTTATACATTTAACTTAGGATACGGAGCTATATTTAGCAGAATAACAATTTATGACATATTTTATTGCTTTACAAATATCTTCATACGAGCACACTGTATCAACAGGTGCGGCATGCTTTGCTACTACTAAATACTAGATGACCCGTTGCGCCAATGGCGCAAAGGCCGAGTGCATGCCAAGTATTGATAGAGTGTGTATTAAAATATGTAAAAACAAAATGAAAGCATATATTTCTTTCATTGTGGCTGTTTCAAAAGCATACCACACAGTAGTCTAAGCAGCAAATAACCGACAGTTAAATGCACAAGAGGGTCTTAGGGGATTACATAACATCCAAAAGGATGATAAACATAGAAGTCTTGGTAGGCATCTATACAAATGCTAAGTTATATAAAGGGCTCTTGCAATAGTGCATATGCTAGATGACCCGTTGCGCCCATGGCGTAAAAAGCAAGAGCGAGCCAAGTATTAAAATCATGCATATGAGATTGATTTAAACCAACTTAATAAATACTTGCATAACATTACATGATAGCTTAATAGAAAATATTCATATCACGCAAAAAGGGAGAGCAAGCCGAGCATTCAAACCATGCATATTAGACTGATTTAGAACCAAGTTAATGGATACTTATATTCCATTACATGATAGCTTAAAATAAAATATTCAAATCATTTGATAATAGCATACATTGATGGCTTTATAAAGTAAGTTATATTAGCAGAGATGCATTGTGTATATAGTGCTTGTCCATTAACCGTTGCCCGAGTCTTGTACCTGCCCGTTGCCCGAGTCTTGCACCTGCCGCGAGCAGGAAGGAAAGAATGAAGCCAAAAAATGATGAAATGATTTGTGATAATAACAACAAATGATTAGAACAAAAGGCCAAGGCAAAACGTCACCTTATCGTCAACTTAAGCATTGATTATACAGCAAGCAACTCCTAGCCATGTTAAACAAAGCTAAACATGGATATTGCAAAGAAAGGTACGACATGGTAACCAACACGGACAACAACAGGATAGTATAATCCTTCAAAACAAGTAAAAGATATGGTCAACAAGCAAATGCTTTCCTTGTTGGTCAAGGTCCTGATGAAACTGCGGATCAAACTCGTAATACCCCTTGTTGCCGGATATTATTGAAACGACGAAGAAACCTTGGAAAAGAACCAAACGGAGGAAAATCAGTATTCATGAATTTCCAAAACGTGTAGAGTGCATGAATTGTATGAGATGTCATGCAGAAACTTGAAAATGAAGCTACTAAAATTGTCAATAAAATTTTCTTGGAGCCTTACAATGCAGCTCAAGCACTTGCAACGTTGAGAAAGATCTTTTGCTAATAATGTCAACAACAATTTTGTTCTCCACACAAATGTAAAATAGATTCAGTTCTTCAAGAACAGAAGATGTCAATACATCTCTGGATCCAATAATGCAAATCATTCAAGAAGTTAGACCTTACTGAGTGACTGGTACACAACGGAAATAGATGCACATGTCTCATTCCTATTCTACAACAGAGAAAAATAAAACAACCAACCGAAGTGACATATCAGTCTTTGTATGGTGGTTGGAGGATATACTCTAAATTTCTGATGAGTGAAAACCTATCAGTGCAAAAGAAATTTAAGATTATCATTGCTATAAATGTACATGAGGTGAAGCTCCACATTTAGTATGATTTTCTTATTTCTTTTTAGACATTAACAAGGAAAGCCACAGAAATTGGAAAACACTTCAAACCACACTTTTTTACCTGTGAGCTTGTCAAGTAAGTTTGTGCCGCTGTCTCTTCCTGATCTCACCTCGGCCACTTGCCTCATCAGTGAGCCGTGCCATCTCACAGTGTCAAACACATCCATTCATGGCGGAGGATATATCCTCCAACACTGCAACTGGAAAGGAAACGTAAATGAATTAAATAAACATGTAAAGACATAGAAAGTTGTACCGAAAAAGAACCAGGTCCATACGCTCGGAGATGGTTCAACAAAGCAATATTATGGTAAGGATCAAAGATAAAGCTTCATGCGACACTATGGTCAATTGACACCGTCGAAAACAAAACTTAAAGCGTTGATTGATTGAGTGAGAGCAACAAACTGTACATAGGAAACATAACTCTGCTTAGTTCAAGAGATTGCCTTGAGGGAATCAAACATAAGAAAAGATTGTCATACTCTCAAGTACTAATTTCTTTAGGGGTATACTCGCAAGTACCATGAACTGCAAGAAAATCATGAGAACGTAACTAACATTTCAAGATTCAGAGTTGCAGTACTCTTATGATTCAGCACACTGTAACTGTACCGGTGTTGCCACGTAGATATGATGCAGTACACCCTGGGCTTCTGTAAATAATCTAGAACCTGTATGGAGGCCAACTCCAAGAAGTAGGTCCAGGAGAAGCCCCAAGATCAATCCGAGCTGCAAAATGAACAGTTCTTTACTAAGGTGACAAAAAAGGATTTATAGAAAAAAGGAACCATACCTGCAGTGCGCGGTAAGCTGTCGCCTTGGCCTTTGAATGGTCCTGACGAGCAAATGCACTTGCAAGTATAGCCTGTGAAAAATATTGTTCACACACTAATAGTACATAATATGCGTGAAACACATTACTGGAAGCATATCTTTCTAAGTTATTAACAAACTTTCATGATTTTATGGTCAACGACAGAGCACCCAGAAACACAAATATTTGAAGGTGTGGATTGCATCTTACAGGTAACTAAAGTTGCACAAAGTAAACAATATAGTACTATCAAAATATGAAAAGATAATTGATGAGTCTCATCATGAAACAGGTTGTGTGTCGCAAAAATGAAAAAAAAAGGGGGGCGGCAGATCCTAAAAACTAAATCAACCACAATGAATAGATCGATCTAACTGGCAGCAAACGAACTGATCTTCTTTTGAATCAATTTCAATACAATCAAAAAAAGGCAATGATAAGAGGAGACAGAGAGACTCATTTGAGAGCAACGAGGAAGTAGCAGCAGGGGAGGAGAGAAAAACAAACTGAGGCGGGTGGAGGTAAGCGGCGGTGCAGTCCCCCCGTTGCTTCTTGGTGGTGACGGCTCACGGATTGGGGAGGAGAAGAGCACCTGCTCAACGGTGGCTCCCAGGCGACGCAGCGCTCACAGCAGCCCACGCTCTGGCTCGCCTCCTTGTCGAGCACGTCGGTGCGCCATCGCTGCCGCTGGTCTCCCCCGCGCCACCTCCTCTTCCTATTTTCTTCCAGCGGCGGCGAACAGCCTGAAATCTAAGCTTATAATAAACATCAATGGATCCCAAAGAACCTTTCAACGATCAATCTAAATATATAATGAATTACTTGTTCATGAGCTTTTCATGTCTTACCATTCACGAGCCTGAAGTTCGTTACTGTTGGACAGTTAGTATGTTTCCAATAAGCTTCAGCGGTACAACAGACAAGCTACCCCTATCAAAATGGGAAATGGGGAAATTTCAAGATTAGGCTTTGATTGACATGTTATAAACAATACATTATAGAGATGAACTAATGGAAGAAAAAGGTATGGCTGCTAAAGGCATTACTGAACTAATTCATTACACCTACACTTTGTATAGATTTCGTCAGACTTCAGCCATCAGTTTAGTAATGAGCATCTGATAGTGTTGAAAGATCCTTAGCATCGCTTACGTGTGAGGTCAGCGTATAGCCACTTCAACAGCCCACCTCCAAATCTAAAAGCATATGTCATAGGCAGAAAAGGAAAGAGCATGCTCTATTATGTCTTGTAAATTCTGTAGAAACCTAAGAATACCGTGAGGAGCAAATATCTCTACAAATAAAATGGTCGACTGTCAAGACAAAAGATGCCATAATCATAAATTATCCATCTATGACAGGGTTCTTACTCACAGAATGCTCCCCTTGCTCACATGCCCTTGAGTCCCAAAACAGGTTCTGAACATTACCATCTAGCAAGCTGGGGTGTAGAATAAGCACTCTCTATCTCAATATAGTAGATACAATTCTTAGGTCATACGAGCGAACATAGTTGATACAGAATATAATAACATTAGTACGCACTCACATCCTATTCCCTTTTGTGCATTTCCTCAGACATCTTGCCTGCTATAGAAAGCACCACATATTTGTAGAAACAAAAAGATTTGTTCTTTGGCAGTCACCACAAAAGAGAAAGCAACTCATGTCTAGTCAAGGGCCAAGCAAGTATTGTTGATATAAAATTCTGAACCAAGCAAGTGCCATTGGTCCAGTGCCTGTGCATTTTAATGTTGATTGTAATGTTGAAACTGCAACTCTAGGCATAACCATACATCTCAATAAAATAAGAGGTCTGTCAACTTCATCACCTGATAAAAACCAAACAAGTAAATGAGCTGGATGAAAAGATACCTTTCATGGCAACTCGTGTTGTAGATACGTATATCGGCAAAATCACGATTCCTGCTTGTCATCAACCATCTAGCATATCCAAATAAATAAAATTATTTGTAGTTCATCAAGATTGAAAAGGAGCTGTCCAAATGACAACTGATGCGAGAAAGGTGTGAACCTTGGCACTAATGACGTAGAAGAGGCAGACACACCGATGTAGTGAGGACAGCAAGGACGAGCAAGCTGACGAAGATCGCCGGACAGGGAGCACAAGGTGAGAAAACGTCCACCGTTGCAGCCCAAAAAGAAGGCAGTGCAGGCAATCTGTGCCGGCCAGATCCATCCCTCTCCGGTCGCCTCCTCCACACCATGGCTGCTCCTTCCCCCAACGCCGGCCTCCTCACGGATTGGGGAGGAGAAGAGCACCTGCTCCATGGTGGCTCCCAGGCACGCAACGCTCACAGCAGCCCGCGCTCTGGCTCGCTTCCTTGTCGAGTACGTCGATGCGCCGTCGCTGCCGCTGGTCTCCCCCGCACCACCTCCTCTTCCTATTTTCTTCCAGCGGCGGCGCAGTCCCCTCCCCCCTGTGGTGGCGCAGTCCCCTCCCCCCTTGTGGCTTCATGGTGGTGAGGGCTAATGGATTGGGGAGGAGGAGAAGAGGAGGCGGCGGATTGGAGAGGAGAAGAGGAGGCGGCGGATTGGAGAGGAGAGGAGGAGGAGGAAGAGAAGAGGAGGCGGCGGATTAGAGAGGAGGAGAAGAGGAGGCGGCAGATTGGGGAGGAGAGGAGGCTCTCGGTAGGCTAGCGCGCGCGTGCACTGTTCATAGAGCGAATAAAAGGAGACGTGGCCACTGGCGCTAGTTGGGCGTACTGGCTCATCCTTTATATGTTCAACTAGTGCATATGACAAATAACAGATTTTACTGCCTTGATATCCCTCTTTTCTTACCATCCGTCGGTCGACATATTCTCTCTAGGCTTTGGTACATGATCATGTATATATGTTCTTTATTATTAGATGAAGGATACTTGTACCTGGCGTCAGCATGATGACTTTGATTTGATGGTGTTTCTCGAGTATCAGGTCTTAAGTCCCGGGGTGAAAACCCTAGGTGTGACCCCAATTGGTTACTAGACCATGGTAGCGCACGTTGTCGCGCCCGTCAAATTTTACAATTAAATGATAGGTACTGCTAAAATATATATTGGCAGACATAAAATATAAATTTGTCCATAGTAAAACTATATGCTGCTTATTTTTAAGTGGTTTTTTTCTCATTGCTTATTTTTATTGGCAAGAATGCATTTGATCAAGCCGAGTGGGACACATCCATTAGTCAAGAAACCATACATGGTGCCTCTCCAGGAGAAAAAAGAAATTCTTTTTTTGGAAGATCACACAAATTTTCTGCAAAATAGATCAATGCAAGCTTTTAACAACTCATGAAAGGAAGAACTGGATCTACAAACAAACTATGCATAGAAATAACCTGAGAAAATATCTGGAGTTTATTACTCCCACCGTAAAGAAATATAGGAGCGTTTAGATCACTAAAGTAGTGATCTAAACGCTCTTATATTTGTTTACAGAGAGAGAGAGAGAGAGAGTACCTTTTACGCCCATTCGCGATGCTACCATCCCTTGCTAGTAGGGATGGAACGGTGCTGCACCCTGGTACTCATCTTCACTCCAGTACTTTCTCCTTGCCCTTGGAAGCGAGAATGTGGGAGTGGCTACATCAGGAGTTGAATAAAATAGAGCAGACGGTGGAGCAGCAAGTAAAGACGAAGCACTACCTACATAGGTAACCACAATACCTTTTCAAACCAAAAAAGTGTAATATGTATAAGCATACGAACATATTTGCCGAACTTTGGACCTGATTTGTTTGACACTCAAAATCAATAAGAATTCAACGTAAGTTAGATACAAAGCTGATACTTTAGGCTTGGCTAACAGAAAAAGGAAGGACTGATGTAAGGAAGTCACATCGATTGCAATTGTATTGGTCTTTTCCTCCAAACCTGCATGATTGATTAGTTTAGTTAATCTGAATGATTTTTTCTACGCGGAGGGTGAGAACCTGGAACAGGGAATGCAACAGAGACACCAACGGCGTCAAGACTTCATGCCCAACATCGTCCCTGATCACCCGCGAGCGTCACGCACCGTCTCTTTCTTGGACCGCTACTTCGTGTATGCCGGCTTCAGTTACGGGAGGGGAAGGGGCCTGGGCTAGAGCTGCAAGGCATGGAGGACGATGTAGCCCGACCACGGCTGGCGGCGGAAGCCGACAGCGTGGGCGGCCGCCGCAGCCGCCATACACAAACGCTGCAAGACAAGAAATTTAAAAACAGCAAGGAAGGGCGCAGCGGCGCGCGCGGAGGCAGCCGCGCAGCATAATCTTGCCAAAGGGCCAAGGCAGATCGCCGGCGTATTGAGGACGAAGGAACGCCGCCGCATCAAGAGCAGGAAGGAACTGCGGGACGGAGACTCTGTTCGTTTGCTGTAACCTGGACAACTTGGGCTGTTAGCGTCCGTGAGAATAAGTGGGCTTTGATGGCCCGATTATTGACAGGAAGAGGAGATCGTTCCGTGGAGCAGCGGCCCAAGAGACGGACCGTGACGCGGACGAGCGATCGTAGACGCCCGACATTGATCTGGATCGTAAGTTCGAGGATCCGATGGCTGAGAGAATCAAATCGCTGTGGAGGCTTGTAACTAGTTACGTTATACTGTTTCTCAATACCTGGCGATGACGATGTTTTTGCATTGTTACCTTGACGAAGGCATTGTTCGGATGTGCTCAGACTTGTTCTTCATGGTGAAAACCTAGAGTCTGGTCTTTGTTGGTTGGATCCAGTGACGGCGATGTTTGAGCATCGTTCCTGAAGGCGTTGTTGTTGAAGAAACTTTCTCATTGTCCTTATACAGTCAAGAGATGGTAGGTGCAGATAGTTGTGTATCCCCTTGGCGCCACCCCTTGCTTCTCCTCATCATTGTCGCTAGCCTTCGATCTGCCGGCGGCGGGACGGGTGATCTAGATCCACCTCGACCCCCCATCTTCCTCGACCCCCGCTCGATTGGTGGCCCCGTGGCTCTGTGCCAGGCAGGATCCGACCGTTGGTGGCCTACGACGGCGAGCCAGGGCACCTTCTGCTCGGGCTGGCTGCTCCCAGGATTGCGCCGACACTCTGCCAGCCATGCACCTCGCGATGTGGCCCTCTACGGCAACTTGCGATGGCTATGCGTGCCCAAGCTCCTGCCGTTCCTGGGTGGTGCTACCTGCAGTTGTGGTCTACAACGACATGGCGGGTCTCCGTCTGCGGTGGCCAGTGCCATTGTACACGCATGAGGTTCTGGATTGGTGCATTTGTTCGAGCCGTCTTTGGGCGGCGCCGGCGCCTGAGGGTGTCGTAAATTTCTTGAATTCGTTGGTGCAGCAAGCCTTCATCTCCCTGGGTGGGTACCGAGTGAAAGCTTGGCGACGATGGTGCCCGCGGGCATCATTGCCCCTTCCTAGAGGCGTCGTACCGGTCCTTGTCCTTGTTGTGCATGTGGGTTCTTGCATCCTCGGTGGGAGATATGCTACAGAGCTTCTCGTGTGCCACATGCTTCCAATCAAGATGTTCATGTGGTGTCGCCTTCCGTGCTTGGTTCTCCATTCCCTTCCAGTGAACTCCGCTGCCGTGGGCTTGAGCCTCTGGGGCGCAATGTACTCTGTCGTCGAAGACTTTTGGATGACGCCATCCTCGGGTTTGATTGGTTCCTGCTGTTCACTTGTCGTTTCCTTGGCACATTAGGTGGAGGGTGCGTTGATCCAGTTTGTCCCCTTGGCATGGTCGTGCTCTCGGAGTGTCTCGCTTTGGTTGTGGCGCGGCCTTTCATGCTCAGTGTTCTGTATCTCCGCCACTTGTGGCATGAGGTTGGGCTAGGCGTGTTTTTGCTGTGTGTTGGAGGGCTGGCTACCCCTTTGTTCTGCTCCTAACACACCTGGTGTGATGTCTCATCTTGTTTCTACGTTTGTTCTCTTCTACCTGTCGATGAAGAGGGAGCGGCTAGTGGTCAGGTGACTGATTTTAAAACTTGGGTCAGTCACTTTTTTCTTTTTGCAACGCAGGCCGTGCAGCTCATGGAGCTGGACGTGCATGCTGTGTCGTTCCTCCAACTAGGCTAGTTCATAGGTGGGCAGGGCTTTTGCACTACATGGGCTTGGTGAAAGCTCTGCACTTAATGCTCCCACACAACGACAACAATACTTATATCTTAGTGCTAATAATCAATCACGTGGTTGTACGTAATCATATTCTTAACTAGATGATACCCCGCGCGTTGCTGCGGGAATTTGTTGCATTGTATAGGAGAAGGATTTATTAAGTGAGTAAATAGTAAACCGTGAAAAAATTCATTAAAAAAGTTATGAGAGGCTTCAAAATTTTCATTGATAAAGAAGGTTAGCTTGTCAGTTTCATAATGTTTTCATAGTACTGAAGTAGTGAACTTTTTGTTAGATTATCAGCGAAGATTGAACCAATGAATCGTAATGCATATGAAAATATTTAGTTGAACATGCTGGAACAGAGAGACCTATATGAAGATAAAAAAAAGTCAATTAGCTATTTTTAGTTGAACACGCTGGAAGAGATAGCCTTACATGGAGAACAAAAGGGTCATCTAAGGTGACTGAGTGAAATTTTGAAGATGTACATTTGACCGAACTGAAAAGGGGTCGCATCGACTAACCTCATCCATTCTTATCTGACGAATACAATGGTTCTTTTCAGGGGAATACATAATAGTTCCTCCAATTGGGACTACTAAATATTGAATTGGTTTGAACCACCATAACTATCCTCGCAAAAAAAAAAACCACCATAACTAAGAAAAACACATGTTAAATGTTGCAGATCTTCACAAACTGAGGAACAAAAATTGACTGAAAAGTACCAGTTCATGTGTATTATCTACTTGGATCGTAAACCATATACTACATCCTAAGATCAATTTAGGCGGACTCAATATTTCCTGGGCATAAAGGCAGCAATATATTGATTCTAAGTACATAATAAGACATCCATGTTTGCGCTAGCCCCATCGGGCATAATCCATTAAAAAATATGGTAGCACATACGTTTTTCATTCAACTATGTTTGTTAGTGATTCCTGTCTATAAAGAGTCCAATCTCATCATAAGAATTCATATGGCCGAACAAAAGGAAATCAATGATATGCTCCAGTGCCATATGACCTAAAAGCATCGGTAGGAAATCTGGAAAACATGCCAGTTAAATTTATTTGGATCCATCTGTAGCAATGGCCTTCCTGCAAATGACACATGACGAAGAGTAAAATTTCACGAAAAAATCTAGTTATGTAGATCTACATCCAACCTGACTGAGAAAATGGAGATGGCAGATCAACATGAGCGACATGACTGGCTCAAGCATCATTCATCGTCTAGTTTGAGGAAGATGAACATATGCGTGGGGCAGCCTATAATTTGTTGCAGCAACAAAAACTCAAGTGTTCTTCATTGTTGTATCCAATTGATTGCAGATTGAAAGACACATATCACTTCTTCCAATTAAATCCAAACACCATGAATCGTCAATAAATTAAACGGGTAGGAAGCAAGAGTCATCGGATTGGGGATTAATAAGAACCCCAAATTATGTAAGATGATTGAACTGCTAATAAAGACGAAAGTGTACCTGTAGAGTGATTCAGATTTGCCACTGTAGAGTGATTCAGATTTGCCGATTAGGTGGCCGCGGGGTGGCACCGTGGTGGCGGAAGGGCTCCAGTTTTGTTCGTCCAACACACTTGGTACCTGAAGGAGAAGGGGGTGAGCGATGGGTCGATGGTAGACGCTTGAACTCATGTTGAGGAGGACGCACCATAGAGTTTTTCAGATTCCCAAGCAGGCGTCCTGTCGGTGCGGTCAGGTCTTCAATTTATCCCATCTAGCACATGTGCTACTGGGCGGAGATGAGCATCTCGTTTTGACTTCCCAGAGCAAAAATTATCAAATCTGGATAAGGACTTTGGACACCCAGCTATGGTAGTACTGAAAACTACTGATGCAAATAGAGAATGGGAGGGAGAAAAAAAGCCACCAGATTTGTCTAGAAAATAGTATGTTAGACGATGGATGAATTAAACTTGTGTACCGCGGTCTGATGGAAATGGGATTGCTTGCCGCCGCTGCCGGCTTCTTTTGCCCCAGATTGTTCCTTGTGCGAGAGGAGGGGCCGTAGCAGGGCAACGCCTGCGCACAGGCTTCCTCAGTTGCGCGGGATGGCCACATCAGGCGCGTCCGAAGCCTTCAGCGTGGGAGGCCCGGAACAGAGCGTCCGACTGGAATCGGGGCCGCGATGGCGATGGCCGCGTCAGGCGCATCTGAGGACGCCATCGCGAGATAGGACTGGAGCAGAGCTGCGCATCCGAGGCCGCCGGCGGAAGGAGGGCCCGTAGCAGAACAACGGCGTGCGCACAGACTGATTTGGCTGCACGGGGATTGCGGCATCGATCACTCCCTCCACGGAAAGAGGTTGATGGGGATCCAACGCGAGCGCCATAGCTAAGAGCTCGAACGTGCTTACAATCAGGAAGGGCCTTGGTGCGGGAGGAAGTGTGTTGTGGGAAGGTATTGGAGGGACGGGGAGATTGGAAAACAGAGGGGTGGATGATTGCTCGCATCCCGCATCCTTTTCATTTGCGTTTGTTGTGGGAAGACCGGAAGACCGGGAGTGGCAGAAGAATAGGAGAAGATGAGCAGTCCGAGAAATTAAGGCCTGGAGACATCTAAAGTTGGCCAGTGGCTGGGAAAAACTGACGGCTGACCTGGCACTGTGATAGATAGATAGGCTTCACTGAATGATGACATGGCATAAAGATGATGTGGATAGTGTGCATGGTGAGAGAATTGGTAGTAGTGGGGAGCAACTTCTTAAGAATGTAAGATTCTAAATTAAACAAACACAAATTTAAAGGACGAATAATATTATGCACCTATGTATAGCATAATACAACATAAAAACTTCTGCTTTCTCTAGTGTTCTCGTCCTCTATACTAATATAGTAACGTAAACATTAAAAACGAAAAACAAAATAATAAAGTTTCCTAAGAAAAAAATTAGTGGCATTGGTATTATCCTTTAAACAAAATTAAACTAATAAGGACAACACACAATTTAAACAGAAATTACGCTTTTCCATAATATGAAAGATAAGCTTATAATGGTGGGATTTTCACAAGATGGAAGTTATCTAAGAAGGAATGAATCAACGACATTGCTATTACCCTTAAAGGAGAAAGCAATAAAATAAAAAAAAATAAAAGTCAAAATAAGGAAGTTTTCTAAAGAATGAATTAGTGGCATTCATATAAACCTTTAAGAAAAATAAAATGAAAAAATAATAGAAATTTTGCACACAATTTACACATAAATTGCACTTTTCTATAGTATGCAAAAACAAGCATATGATAGTGGAGTTTTCGTAAAATAAAAGTTTCCTAAGAACGAATGAGTTAATGGCATTCGTATTACCATTAAAGCAGACAGAAATTGAAACACAAACTAAAGATAAATCAAAATAATGAAGTTTCTAAGGAAAAATGAATTAGTGGCATGGTATTACACTTTAAGAAAAACAAAAAGAAATAAATACTAAAACAAAATCAAAATAATTAGTGGCTTTTGTATTACCCTTCAAGAAGAAAGAAAATGAAATCAAACTAAAACAAAATCAAACAATGAGGTTTCCTAAGAATGAATGAGTTTGTTGCATTGGTATTAACCTTTAGTAAAAAGAAATGGAAAAAATACGTAAAACAAATAATGACAATTTTGCACACAATTTACACATAAATCGCACTTTTCTATAGAATGCAAAAAAAGCATATAATAGTGGAATTTTCGCAAAAAGAAGTTTCCTTTGTACGAATGAATTAACTACATTCATATTACCATTAAATTAGACAGAAACTGAAACGAAAACTAAAATAAAATCAAAATAATGAAGGTTTTTAAGGAAGAATGAATTACTAGCATGGTATTACTCTTTAAGAAATAGAAAAGAAATAAATACTAAAAAAATCAAAATAATGAGGTTTTCTAGGAAAGAATGAATTACTGGCTTTGGTATTGCCCTTCAAGAAGAAATATAGAATTCAAACTATAACAAAATCAGACAATTTGGTTTTCTAAGAAAGAAAGAATTGGTGGGTTGGTTTTAGCCTTTAGTAAAAAGAAAACGAAAAACTATCTTTAATAAACAATAATAAAATTTGCACACAATATACCCAAAAATTACGCTTGTTTAAAATATACAAGAATAAGCATGTACTGCAGAAATTTTCGCCAAAAAATCCTACGCAAGAATGATCAATGGCATCGATATTACCCTTAATGAAGAAAGAAAATGAAATTATAACTATATCAAAATCAAAATAATAAACTTTTATAAGAAAAATTAAATAGTGGCATTGGTATTCCTTTTTAAGAAGAAAAATAATGAATTTTAAAAAAAACTTGCACACAACTTCGCACTAAAATTGCATTTTTTTTGTAGTATACCAACAACAATCATATGATAGTGTAATTTTCACGCATATTGTATTGTATAGCATTTGAATATATACATTTAGACTCACCCAGCACCCAAAAATACCTACAAAAGAAAAGAATATAATCTTACTAATAAAGAATAACAAAAAACAAAAGAAGAAACACATAAATCATATTTCTTTTAAAGAAAAACAATGTGGCAAAGGGGAGGGCTGGGTGGCATACGTGGGCTTCAGCCCAATAGCAAGTCGACTAACCCAAATATGTGGTCAGTCAAAAAACAAAATCTAAGCCCATAGTACAATACAAATCTGAAAGCAAAAAATCAATGGCCAGAAAAAACGATTGACCAAAAGTGGTTTTTCAGGCAACTTACATGTAGCTAATGTGGTCGATGAAGGTTTTATCCCTGCAAGGGGACTCCGTCAAGGAGATCCTCTATCACCCTATTTGTTTTTGATTTGTGCAGAAGCCCTTTCTAGTTTACTGGCTCACAAGGAGGAGGTTCGTGGCATAGAAGGGGTTAAGGTGTGCAGAAATGCACCATCAGACTCATTTACTTTTTGCTGATGACTCCCTTATCCTCATGAAAGCTGATATGATCAATGCAACCTCGTTGAGGCAGGTGCTGGATGACTACTGTGCGAGTTCGGGACAGTTAGTAAGTGAAGGTAAATGCAGCATTTTCTTCAGTCCTAATGTTGAAGTGGAAGTAAAGGCCCAAATTTGTGCTGAACTTAATATCATGATAGAAGCTGTCTCTGATAAATACTTGGGACTACCTGCAATGGTGGGTCTAGATAAGAGTGAGAGCTTTGAATACTTGCTGGAAAGAATTGTGAACATGTTCAAAGGATGGAAAGAGAAAATCCTATCGATGGGGGGTAAGGAGATTTTATTGAAGGCCATCATCCAGTCTATCCCGGTCTTTGCAATGGCGGTGTTTAAAATCCCAAAGAAGGTGCGTAAGGAGATGACGGATGCAATGGCCTCTTTCTGATCGGGGGATACAGATGACCATAGGAGGATGCATTGGTTTTCCTGGTGGAGAATGTGTGTGCCAAGGGGTAGGGGTGGAATGGGATTCTGAGATTTACATGCTTTCAATCTGGCAATGCTTGCAAAACAAAGTTGGAGACTTATTACTCATCCTAACACTTTGTGTGCACAAGTTTTGAGGGCAAAATACTATCCGGATGGGAACTTGTTAAAGGCAGGGCCAAAAAAGGGAGCTTCGGCAGAGCCTTGTGGCGGGACTCCAAACTTTTAGAAGGGGTTATATCTGAAGAGTGGGATCAGGAGCAAGCATCAATATATGGGAGGATCATTGGATCCCGGACAGTCCAACTCGGAGGGTTATGACACAGAAGGGGAATATTTTACTACGGCATGTGGATGAACTAATTGACCCTATAACAGGATGGTGGGATGAGGACATCTTAAGGAATATATTTCTTCCTTTTGATGTCGAAAGAATTCTCAGAATTCCACTATCCTCGCTGTTTGAGGATTTTGTGGCCTGGAATGGAACGAAATCTCACACCTTCTCAGTTAGATCAGCCTATTACATCGAGTGGGAACATCAGTTTGGTGTTCCGCTTCGGTACAACCCCCCACGCAAATAGTATAAAGGGTAATATGGACTTTTGACATGGCGTACCCACTTTATACATACTCCCTCCGTTCTAAAATAGATGACCCAACTTTGTACTAAAGTTAGTACAAAGTTGAGTCATCTATTTTGGAACGGAGGGAGTACCTGCTAGAACGTATACGCTCTGCATAACCCTCGACTGGGCCGGCCCAAGAAGGTCGCTCGCACCTATGGCAGGTGATATGATCGCTAAAAAAATTATTAAGATCAACCTCCCGCAGAATCGAACTCTGCACCTCTACCTTAAAGAGACAAGATAATAACCAGTCAACCTAGGAGACATTAGTGGCTCATAAAGAGCGTGCCACTTTAAGAACTAACTACAACGCAGAATCTGGGCAGTTTTTGCAAAAAAAAAAATCTTGGAAATTGTGAGTAATTTTTTTAAAGCGAGTAATGTTTGGAAATCCAACAATTGTTTCAACAACTCCAACAAACATAGAAAATTCAAAACATATTGAAAACCTTGCCTTTTTTATAGGAACCATTTTTTAAAATCTGAAATATTTTTATAAAAAACGCGGAAATTTTTGGAATTTAGAGAACAAAACTTGTTAATGGGAACTTTCTGGAAATTCTGAACAATTTTTCAAAAGCGCAAACATTTTAAGTAATTCCCAAACATTTTTGGAGTTTTGAGAAAATTTGAAAACAACAACATTTTGAACAGTTTTCAGAAAACTATAATCTTTTCTGAAATTCTTGTATATTTTTGGAATTTATGAAAAATTATGAAAATATGAGCTTTTTTAAGATTTCTTTAAAAACTCGAACATTTTGGGAAACTGCAAACAATTTAAAAAAACTTCAACATTTTTTGAAATTTCCAAACATTTTGGTAAAACATGAACATTATTAGAGTATTCTCAGCGAAAAATGACCAATAAATAGACGGACATGACGCAACTTACATATGATGTCAGAAACCATTCAAACCTGGCATGGCCTCGTGTCATGTGCATGCCGGCCTGATGAAAAAGTTGGAGTTATTTCATGCATGTGCAAAAACACCATGTTCATTGAAGAGTGTTCGGGTAAGCCAGAAGGCTCCGTTTGTGGGCACGTTGTTTATAGACAACTGGCATATGACCCTAATTTTTTTCATGGGCCTGTATAATCAATTCAATACAACATGCTAAGTTATTTTTGTTTCCTACAAATTTTTGTATTTTCTAGAGTATTCTTGGTGAAAAATGGCCGATAAATAACCGAACGTGACACAACTTGCATATGGTGTCGAAAATCGTTCAAATCTGACATGGATGACTACCATGAGCATGCCCACCTGCTGGCAACAGTTAGCTCATTTGATGCATGTCGAAAAATAGACCATATTCAACATAGATTGTTCAGGCAGGCGAGAAGGGTCTGTATGAGATTACGGGGACATTTTTTTAAATTCTAGATCAATTTTAAAAATTTATATTGAAAAAAGAATCTGGTATTCTAAAGAAATTTTCAAATTTTTGAACAACTTAAAAAAATATGATAAAGTTCAAGAAGGAGAAAATTAATTAACAAAAAAGAGAAGAAAAGCGAAAAAATAGAGAAGAAAAAAGTGCTTAGGCCCTAGAAAATAAGAAAAGTTTTCAAAAAATATTCGCAAATATGAAAAAAGGCTGGCAAATTTGAAAAAGTGTTCGCATGTTCACCATGTGCATGCCCACCTGTTGACCAAAGTTGATGCTCTTTTTTGAATGTCCAAAAAAATACCATGTTCAACGTAGGGTTTGCAGATAGGCGAGAAGACTCCGCCGAGACCACGTTGTTTCTCAACATCCGTTAAAAAACCTTATTTTTTTTCATTGACTTGTATGACAAATTCAAGACACCATTCCAAGTTGTTTTGGTTTTCTATAAATTTTGCATTTTCTGGAGTTTTTTTAGTAAAAAAAAGGGCGTTAAATGGCCGGATGTGTTGTAGCTTGCATATTGTGTTGGAAATAATTAAAACCTGGCGTAAATGCCTACCATGAGCATGCCCACATGCTCGTAAAAGTTGGGGTCATTTCATGCATGTTCGAAAATAGACCATGTCAACGGAGGTGCTTGGGTAGGCCAGAAGGGTCCGTATGAGAGCATGTTTTTCAACATCTTCCATTGACTCCAATTTTTTCCCATAAGCTTAAATGGACAACTCAAGGCACCATGCCAAGTTGTTTGAGTTTTTAACAATTCTTGCACTTTCTGGAGCTTTCTCGATGAAAAATGGCTGATACATGCTCGGACGTGACACAACTTGCATATAGTGTCAAAATTCATTCAAACCATGGGCACGCCCACCTACTGGCAATAGTTGGATCATTACATGCATGTCCAAAAAAATAGACTATGTTCAACGGGGGTTGTTCAGGTAGGCGAGATTGGTCTGTATGAGAGCACATTTTTATCGGCATTGTGAAATGACCCAAAAAATCTCATGAGTTTATATGACCAATTCAAGGCATCATGTCAAGTTGTTTGAGTTTTCATTATTTTTTGCAATTTATGGAGTTTTCTTGATGAAAAATGGACGATAAATGACCGAACGTGACGCAACTTACGTATGGCGTCGGAAATTGTTCAAACCTGGCATGATTGCCTGCCATGGGCATGACCACCTGCTGGCAAAAGTTGGGGTCATTTCATGCATGTCCAAATATACCATGTTCAATGAAGGGTGTTCGGGTAGGCCACATGGGTCCGCATGAGAATACTTTTTTGGCATCTTCAGATGAGTCCAAAATTTTCCATGAGCTTGTATGACCAATTCAAGGCACCATCCTAAGTTGTTTGCATTTTCGATAATTCTTACATTTTTTAGAGTTTTCTCGGGGAAAATGATCGATAAATGGCCAAATGTCACGCAACTTGCATAAGGTGTCGGAATCGTTCAAACCTAGCATGGATGCCTACCATGCGCATGCCATCTACTAGCAAAAACTGTGGTGGTCTTAAGAATGTCCAAAACTGGAACATGTTCAACGGAAGGTGTCCGTGTAGGTCAAAAGGTTCTATCTGGAAGCACGTTGTTTGTCGACATCTTCAGTTGTTGTATTGGTTTAACATTTTTAGTTTTTAGGTTTGCTAACCAAAAATTTAAAAAGAACGAATGGTAAAAAACCAAATTTTTGGTTTCTACCACCCTGATAGGCGATGGCATCGCTCCAATCGGCCGCCTGTGCGGCCGGCCCAAGAGTTCGCAGATTTGAAAAAAGTTCATCGATGTTGAAAAAATGTTCACAAATTTAATTTATTTGGCAGATTTTCAGAAATATTACCCAATAAAAGTTGAGAAAAAGTTTAAAAAATGAGAAATTTCACGAATTTGTTTTTTTTTTGAAAATTTCTGACATTTGAAAAAAAAGAGAAGAAAAAACCTAGAAGAAAACAAAACAAAAGCTGGTTTTAAAACACACGATATTTTTTTACTGAAAATTCAGAAAGTTACATTAGCCATATAAGAAGCTAAAAAGAAAGGAAGTGTTCAAAATGTTAGTTCTGAAGTTTGCACACTCCTCATATTTCTTTAAAAGTGTTCAAAATGTTGCTCGGAAAAAATGTTCTTAACATTTTGAACTAACATATCTCCTGATTTGTTTTTGAAATGTTCACGCTTGTAAAAAATGTTAGTCAATTTTTTTTGAAAAATGCTCATGCTTTTATGAAAAATGATTTTTTCAAATTGTGTTCAAGTTGTTCAATAACAAATGTTGGATTATAAAACATTATTCAATTTTTTAAAATTCATACAGAATTTCCTTGGTGTTACTCCCTCCATTCGGGTTTATTGGGTCCGAGAGCCACCAAAACGTGTACTACCATGTTTACTAGGATGCTGCAAACTTTATACTATCAAAAACGAAAAAAATAGGCTGCTGCATTTAAACACGTCACTTTATTCCCTCGTCTCTTCATGGAAGCTAGCGCATGGGTCTCCTTGATTGGATCAGGTAGTAGCCATTGCATGCACAGGTTAGTTAGGCTGGTCACAATGGGGAGGAACTTAGGAGTAACATCACACACTCCAATACAACTTTGCTTATGTGGCACATATTTAACGAAGAGAGAGGTGCTTGTGGTAACTAGCTAAGTTACCGAAACATCACACACTCCAATAAACAATGAGTCTATAACCTAATAAATACATCGTTGCATGACACTACATAGATGTTCCTACCCACTATGGAGGTAATAACATAGTCTAGGAAAGTGTGTAAGTTACTAGCTTATGTTCTTGCCCATTGTGACCAGCCTTAGTAGGCCTAATTAATAGCGGTGATTATCTAAGAGATTTATTTCTAATTTGTCCTATGCGTATTTAGTGGTCTTTCTGTTTCGGCCAAGGGCCCAATAAATCCGGACGGGGAGATTCTTAAGTTTGCAGGCTCCTAATTATTCACAAACACAAGTCAGCTCAATTGGTGAGTGGATCTACTACATGTATATAAAGAGGTCTGTGGTTCGATTCTTAACGGGTGCTTGTATTTTGTGAATTTTTACATTTCGCGTCGCGCTCCTTGCAGCCTTCACCAATGGGCCGGCCCGGTCGAGGGTGCCTCCCATGCCATATATATGTTCACAACGTATTTAAAAATAAAAGACAATCCTGCCCTTTCTTATGAAGGGGTATGAAGAAATCTCGTGCGTTGATGTGTTTAGGGGGTGTTTAGGGGGGTTGTACCGAAGAAGAAGTGTTGGTGCAAAAGTAAGAAATGACTCTGCCGGAATGTCAAGAACAAATCCAGTATGGGAAATCCTTTGGAAGCTGCAGGTACCAAGTAAAGTTAAAATATTTGTCTGGCGAGCCCTACATGGCACTGTCCCGGGCATGTGCATTTTGTGCAACAGACACATCAAAGTAAATCCCCAGTGCCCAATCTGCAAGTCAGGTCCTGAGGATATCCGTCACTTGGTTTTCACTTGCAAGCGTGCAAAGGAGGTGTGGGGGAGACTTGGATTGCAAGAGGAAATTAACAAGACCCTTTGTGTTGATCGATCGGGTTCGGTGGTACTAGAAGAATTACTCAGGAGCCCAAATAAGGAAATCCCCAGTACTCGGTCAGCTTGGACTGCAGGAGACAATCGCCATAGCAGCGTGGTGTATTTGGTATGAACGTCGGGAAGCTGTTAAGGGTGAAAATATTAAGAGTGCAGGGCATACTGCTTTTGCTATTCAGGAAATAACAATTAATCATGCGCAACCGTTGAAAGTAGTGGCACCTAGTGCAAGATGGGAGAAGCCTTTGCTTGGTCACTACAAACTGAACACTGACGCCACATATTTTGAGGATGGAAGCGGAGCAATTGCTGCTGTATTGAGGAACTGGCAGTGAAGCGATTGCAGGAGTGGCTCAGCCCATCCAGAACTCTATGAACGCACAAATTGCAGAGGCACTTGCAGTAAAACGGGGTCTGAAGATGCTCTTTGAAAGAGGATGTTCCAGAGTAACAGTGGAATATGATTGCCTGGAACTAGTGGATGCTTTCAAAGGTGGCAGTGAAATCTGGAGTGCTTACACGCCCATACTAGTGGACTGCTTTGAATTAGCGCATGGAATCCCTTCCATTTCCTTTCAGCATTGCCCGCGGGAAGCTAATAAGCTGGCACATTTTTTAGCTAGGTATAGCTATGAGCAAGGTAGTAAGTATGAATGGGCAGAGGAAGCCCCAAACTTCTTGTTATCGCGTGTACTCTTAAATGTAACCTTGCCATGAGATGAATGAAGTGCCATGAGGCTTTCCCTTCAAAAAAAAAAGTGGTCGATGAAAAGGTACGCAAGCTTTGCGTATTAAAAAAAGGATAATAGATGCATATCAGCAGATGCATGCACGTTGCTGAACCCTCAACATCGGGGGATCCGGCTTGCCTGCTCCCTCCCCATGCTCCCGTCCGTGCTCCCACTTCATCCTACGGCTGTCTTTTTTCATTTTTTCTTTCTAATCTAATCATCTCCCCTCTGATTTTAAGAGGGTGGGGCCGGGCCTTATTTTGTTCCAATCAAATCAAGCCACGTATGCGGGAGCACGGATGGGCGCACGCGGAGGGAGCAGGCAAGTCTCGTCCATCATCGGGACGCATCGTACAAAGCTAGCTGCTCTCTTGTGCTTTCTCTCCCCGGTCTTTCCATCTTTCCATGCATGTCGTTTAAAAAAATTAAATCGTTTCGAAAAAAGAATTGACGCCTGAATTTCCGGGGTGTCATTTTCTGGAAATGATTGATTGGCTGATCCGACGAAATTAATTTGGAAGAAAATTACTACTCAAATGCGACATGCATGGAAGCAAATTATCCGGCATTAATTAACGTCGACGTATATATACATAGCACCAAATCTTTAGAATTAATTTACGTATATATCCTAGTACTTAATTAAGAATTTAACTCTATATATTGGTCGGTGTCCCAGCCATGGTCATCGCTCATTCGTCCCCGGCTAGTTTCAGAGAGTTCGAGTCGATCGAGAAGGCAGTAAAGGGTTATTAGCCAAAATGAGAGGGAGCGGCCAGATGCATGTGATGGTCATCTTGTTCGTGGGATCTCTTGCGCTCGCTGCAGAGTGTTAGTACTGTTTCTTCCCTTGTTTTCGTTTCTTTAGTTTTCAAATATACTCCATGCAGCGATTATAACACTACATGCACGATTCTAGGTCGTCTCGAGGCCGGAAGAAGGAGCTATCTAGACGGCGGTGATAACAACACAAGTACTAGTAACGCTGCTACTCTGACCAACTCGATATCATCATTAGATGATGCCAGGTTTAGCCTGATATATTGCCGCCGGGGTCGCTCTTGTGGTGACTGCTACTGCTGCCCTCTCCTGAAGCCCTTAGCGTGCTTCCAGACGCTGGACGAGTGCAAGTCTAAATGCCCTAGCTGCGATCCCAAGTGCCCACCTGAATTGTCAGTAGAATTATATCCATGAAAGAATGTATGACAGGTTATGCTCCTTTGAAAAGGAATAATAATTCGTGTTTCGAGAAGTTGGATGAGTGCAAGTCTTTTATTTTATTTGCTAATGGATGAGTGCAAGTCTAAGGGCAACTGCAACGAGCCGACATATTTGGTCCGCGTGTGTCCATTTGGATCGAAACAGATGAAAACGCCTTCTCAATACGTCGATGCAAATACAAATCTCATCCGCTCGCTGTCTGTGTGGATGCATTTCCGGCCCAAATTTACGCCCTCCACACGGACACGAGAAGGACGAGCCGCACGTCCGCTCGGTGTTCGCCTCGTGCCCGTGTAACCGCCGCCCAACTACCACCCATGATCATAGTCAACTACCACTCACTTCTTCCTTCTGTCCACATCTAGCCACGCGTGCCCCCTTGGCGCGAGACAGGAACCAACCCTAGCCATGGCCAGCTTGTTTGACGCTGGTGCCAATGGATGGAAGGGATCGCGCCGACCACGGAATAGGCTGTACATCCCGGTGCACAGCATGCGATGCAACTAGGAGTACCGCGTCCAGCCACTATGGCCAAAAGTCAACCTCCCCCACGGCTAGAACCTCGACCGCCATCGCAATCCGGTGCCAGTCGTGCCGCGGTCATCGTGCGCGTGTGCGGACTAGATCCACATGCGTCATGCTCTCCGAACACCAGAGCAGCCCTGTGACCTGGCATACATGCCAGATTCCCCCCAACTAGGACGTTTGGTTCATCACCGAGCACGACATGCGCCGCAGCGACACTGTCCAAATCGACGCCGGCTTTGCAGCGCCGCCCCCGGTTGTGGCGCAGGACTACGAGGAGGCGTACCAGGACGCATTAGAGGAGACCAGCACACCCTCGAGGAGTCCAAGCGAGAGGAGGACGCCCGCTAGCCTTGCCTCCGGGAGGCGCTCCAGCTCTTAGGCTGGCCATAGTGGGGATAACATAACTAGTATCATGTACTTGGGACTGACAAACATGCTTATGCGGCAGGCAATTAAAAAAGAGAGAGGGTAGTAGTAACATAGGTAGATATTGTATCATAATAAATGTTATGCTACTATGTGTCATGCATGGCAATAAATAAGACCATCTATGATACTACTTTATGATACTATGCACTATGGGTGCAGTATCATACACACTAGTATCATATGCATGATACTATTATATGTTACTCTCCACTATGACCAGCCTTAGTGGCAGGAACTACGTCTACCCTCGACCACCGCCGCCTCCACCATTGCAGCCCAAGCCTGAGCCCACACCGGCACCACCCGCTGTCACAGAGACATACTAGTGGCAGGGCGTCGTGTGGAAGTGGGTCAGCGTGCCGCCCGTGTGGCTGGGCACGATAGAGAACTAGGAGACAGCCTACCTCGCGCACTGGAGGGCCCGCGCGCAGGCGGTGGAAGGGGCAACGGGGAGCGACACTTGAAGCTGGAGTGCGAGATGGAGGCCGGCAGCAGTGGGCATAGGGAGCAGCTGAGCTGCCGCAACAACAGACGTCGGAGCAGGCGGTGTTGGCGGCCTACCAGTAGGCCTTCCCATGGGCTACGTCGTCGGTGTTCTTCGACCTCAACCGCTCAAGTGACGAGGGCGACGCGTAGGACTGCGGGCCAGGGCGGCCGGGAGGTGACACCTTTTTTAGTTTTTATTAATGTTTGAAGTGGACTTTGGCCCGCGGTTTTTAATATTTAATTATTTTTTAAGACCACATGGACTAATGTGTTGGTCGCGTTGGGTGCACCGACCAACCCAAATCCAAAACGGGACACGCACGTCCGCTCGACGACCCAAACTGACAAAAAACAAAGAAGTCAAAATTTGTGTCCGTTTGCGTCGGCGTCCATTTGCGTAAGCCTGTTGGAGTTGCCCTAAATGCACTAGCTGCGATCCCAACTGCCCGCTTGAATCTTGGAAGAACTGTACCATGAGAGAATGCATGAGGCTTTTGTCCCTAGAAACATGAATCTATCTATACCTACTACTACATAACTACTACCAATAATAATTTATATCGGAGCCCAATGGGAGGGCCTCGACGAGATGGTGGCTCTGACAGCCGTAGGCGACATCGCCATCCCGGAGCTGGAGGTCAAGGAGAAGGCCATTGAGGAGGTGCAGGAGGAGCCACCCCGGCGTGGCATTGGTGGGGCAGTCCTGGATGTGGACGGAGATGGTGCCATGCACACCGGAGTATGTGTCCGCGCCACCCGCGTGGGTGGGCTTTGATGAAGATACAGACCTGGGTAGGGTCATAGGCCTGACCTATACGTCCTACCCAAGATCACTACCCTAGAAGATAAGAAGTCCAAGAGGCAACGAAGAACCCCCAGTCAAAGGTGTCGAGTGCAATCCACTCGACCAATCATATCACTCGGATACCCCTCCTATTTGTTGTCACTCGACCATACAAGGAATCACTTGAGCTACCGATGATCAAGAGTCACTCAGCATTGCAACGGTCAGGCGTTCACTCCGTAGTCTTTAAGGTCATTAATAGCACTTAAGACTGGCGTTATCAGTAACGCCCCTACTTTATGTACATTAAGCCCCTTGCAATGGAGGATGGTTGGGGTCCTGGCGCACTCTATACAAGCCACCCCCTCCTCTGGGACAAGGGTTCGCACCCCCTGTAACATCACACACATATAATCCAGTCGACCGCCTCCGGGCACCGAGACGTAGGGCTATTACTTCGTCCGAGAAGGGCCTGAACTCGTAAATCTCGTGCGTACACCTTCACCATAGCTGAGATCTTGCCTCTCCATACCTACCCCCCTTTCTACTGTCAGTCTTAGAACCACGACAGTTGGCGCCCATCGTGGGGCCGGTGTCTTAGCTACGTGTTGGTGAAGTTGCAATTTTTCCGATCATCATCATCATGGTTTCCGGCGGTGGATTGGTTGAGGGCCGCGAGATCCGTCTCGGCGCGCTTGTTTTCATCGCCGACGACTCCGCTTGGCTTAAGGAAGCTCCCCTTGACAGCGAGGCGCTCCCCATCCGAGGGGCGATGCACTTTCGAGCGTGCGTTCGCGGCGTCCTTCTCCGGCAGTCGTCCACCCAGTATCACTCCGATGGTGTCTCCCTCCCCGATGTTCGCCGCCGCAAGCGATCCGGCCGGTCGCGGCTTCAACGGTGGGTGAAACACGCGGTGGCTCGACATTCGGCCACCCATCAAGTCACGGCAATCGAGAACGACGAAACTCTCCACGGCCTGTTCGATCTGTCGACTGGCTCCGCCGAGACCGCATCCGAGTGCGATAGAAGCGACCCTGCGGCTGAAGTCTTCATGGTCGATGGACCACGTAGTCCGCCTGGTTTCCGCCGTGAAGATGGCGCGGATGGTGGCGGCAATCCGTCGCGCGTCCACAAGGAGTACCATCCCGAACCCCTCTCTTCGCAGCAGAGGGAAGAACTTCGTCGCCGCAACATGGATGCACTCCACACGCCCATCGTTGGAGAAACCCCCGAGGCTCGGGCCTTGGAAGAGGTGTGCTTGGCTAATTTGGCTGAACACACTCGACTGGAGAACCTTTAGCGCGCTCTTGACAAGCGTGCTCGGGAGCAGATCCCTGAATCCAGTCGACGACAGCTTTTCCCGCCTCCACCTAAGGTATACCGCACTCCGATTCAAAATCTCACAGCGGCGGCCCGAATAGCAGAGTCAATTCAACCTTCCCAGTCGGAGGCTGGTAGAGGTTTGATGCAGATCCGGGCCTTACTCCAGGCAGCAGGAGAACAGAACACAGCAGTGTCTCAGTCGCGGAATAGGATTCATAGCAGATTCGTGGTAACGGATACAGTTCAGTCGGCCCACAGTCCAAGATCGCCCCTGTGGCGTGAAGGCCGCGGGCAGTATGATCACTGACTCGACTGCGACAATCGTCGTCGAATGCCCACACCTCCTCTGAGGAGTGCATCATATGTGCCTCGGCAGTACGATGATAGACGCTGTCACAGTGGCGAGCGCAGAGCATCACTCGACCCAAGAGAGCCAGGCTTTGATGCAAGATCTATCCTCGTTCAAGGTCTAGTCGACCGGAACAAAGCGCATAGAGAAGACCCTAGCAGAGATCGTCCGACTGGCAGCAGAGTGCATGTTTCAGGTCCAGAGTGTTTCAGCAGAGCCATCAGGGCTGCAGTGATTCCTCCCAACTTCAGGTTGGTGACTGGAGTCGGTAAGTTCACTAGAGAGTCCAAACCTGAAACTTGGCTTGAGGATTACCGAGTGGCTGTGTAGATTGGTGGCGGGAATGATGAAGTGGCAATGTAACATCTTCCTTTGATGTTGGAAGGGTCGGCCCGAGCGTGGTTGACTCAGTTAGGCCCAGGCAGTATATACAGTTGGGAAGAGCTTGCTCGAGTGTTCGTCCGAACTTTTGAGGGCACTTGCAAGCGGCCAGCAGGATTAACAGAGTTGCAGCATTGTGTGCAGAAACCGAGTGAGACTCTAAGGGATTTCATTCAGAGGTGGACCACTCTGCATCACACCGTTGAAAATGTATTAGAGCATCAGGCAGTGTGTGCCTTCAAGGAAGGCGTCAAATACCGGGAGTTGGTCCTGAAGTTCGGTCGGACTGGAGATATGACTCTGACTCGGATGATGGAAGTAGCCACCCGGTACGCTAACGGAGAAGAAGAGGATCGACTTCGCAGCGGAAAGGGTAAACCAGTCGGCCAAGGGGCCGGTGGGGGTAATTCCAATCGGGAACAGAAACGTAAGGCCGAGCCTGCAGCACCCGGTGAGATTGCAGCAGTGGCTCAAGGAATGTTTAAAGGAAAACCTAAAGGGCCCTGGCCCCCTAAGAAGGTAAAGGATCAAGCAGGAAATGATGTGTTGAATTTACCGTGTCACATCCATACAAAGAAGGACGAAGAGGGTAATCTGATTTACCCTAAGCATACCACTCGACAATGTCGACTCCTGATCCAGCAGTTCCGAGAAAAACAGCCCGGTGAGAAGGAAAAAGAGTCGGACAAAGGCGAGGACGAAGAGGAAGATGACAGTTATCCAAAGTCAATTCCACCCTGATAATTTTTCCTGATGTTGAGAGCAAGAGGAAGATGACAGTTATCCCAAAGTCAATTCCACCCTGATAATTTTTCCTGATGTTGAGAGCAAGAGTCGGTTGAAAGTTATCAACAGGGAAGTGAATATGATCGCTCCAGCGACGACGACCACATACCTGAAATGGTCTCAAACAGCCATCACGTTCGACCAGTCTGATCACCCTGCGCGTATAGCCACCCCTGGGAGGCAAGCATTGGTGGTCGACCCAGTGGTCGAAGGCACTAGACTGACCAAAGTGCTAATGGATGGTGGTAGCGGCCTGAATATCCTTTATGCTGACACCTTGAAGGGGATGGGCATTCCGATGTCCAAACTTAGCGAGAGCAATATGAGTTTCCATGGCGTTATCACTGGAAAGAAAGCCGAATCACTCGGCCAGATCGCCCTTGACGTGGTTTTTGGTGATTCCAAGAATTACCGTAAGGAAAAGTTGACATTTGAAGTTGTGGATTTCCAGAGTGCCTATCATGCCATTCTGGGTAGGCCTGCCTACGCACGTTTTATGGCTCGACCATGTTACGTGTACCTCAAGTTGAAGATGCCTGGCCCCAGAGGTGTGATCACAGTTACTGGCAATCGGCAGAAGGCGGAGGAGTGCTTCCAGAAGGGTTCCAAAATTGCCGATGCACAAATGGTAGCAGTTGAATTTCAAGAATATCAGAAGAATGCAGATCGGAGATTTGCTCCGAGCTAAGAAGCCTGCCATAGATTCTGCATTTCAGTCGTCTGGTGAAACGAAGCCAATTCATATTCACCCGACCGATCCCAATGCCACACCGACTCATATCTGAATGACACTCGACAGCAAATAGGAAGAAGCACTCATCCCGTTCCTTCGTGAGAACTGGGACATCTTTGGATGGAAACCTTCTGACATGCCGGGTACCCAGAGAACTGGCTGAGCACCATTTGTGTGTCGACCCCAAGGTAAAATCCGTCAAAGAGCTTCTTCGGCGGTCCGCCGTGCAGAAGAGAAAAGCAATTGGCGATGAAGTGGCTCGGCTCCTAGCAGCAGAGTTCATCCGTGAGATCTACCACTCCGAGTGGCTTGCCAATGTAGTCATGGTCCCTAAGAAGGACGATTCACTTCGTATGTGCATCGATTTTAAGAATATCAATCGGGCCTGCCCGAAAGATCATTTCCCTCTCCCCCACATTGATCAGATTATTGACTCGACTGCAGGGTGTGAGCGCTTGTCTTTTCTAGATGCATATTCCGGGTATCATCAGATCCGACTGTATGGTCCTGATGAAATAAAAACAGCCTTCATCACCCCATTCGGGTGCTTTTGCTATGTCACCATGCCATTTGGTCTTAAAAATGCCAGAGCTACATTCATGAGAATGATTCAGAAGTGCCTGCTCACTCAAATTAGTCGGAATGTGGAAGCATACATGGACGACATTGTGGTCAAATCTCGTAAAGGTTCCGACCTACTGACCTCGTAGAAACCTTTGCCAACCTAAGAAGGTATGATATCAAGCTTAATCTGTCAAAGTGCACATTCGGAGTTCCAGGTGGAAAGTTACTCGGTTTCCTTGTTTCCGAACGGGGGATCAACGCAAATCCAGAAAAAGTTGATACCATCATTCGAATGAAATGCCCTGTGTGTGTGCATGACGTTCAGAAGCTTACTAGTTGTTTGGCCGCCTTGAGTCGATTCATTTCTCATCTCAGTGAAAAGGCCTTACCTCTTTACCGATTGATGAAGAAATCTGATAAGTTCGAGTGGACTGATGAAGCTGACGCAGCGTTTGCAAAGCTCAAAGCCCTGCTTTCCACCCAGCCGGTGCTTGTTGCGCCAATCAGCAAAGAGCCTTTACTGCTTTATATTGCAGCCACTGGACAAGTTGTCAGTACAGTACTCACGGTCGAGCGAGAAGAAGAAGGAAAGGCTTACAAAGTTCAGCGCCCAGTGTATTATCTCTCTGAAGTTTTGACTCCATCCAAGCAACGATATCCACATTATCAGAAGCTTGTCGATGGAATCTACATGACCATGAAGAAGGTTGCACACTATTTCTCTGATCACTCCATTACAGTCGTCAGCGACGCACCATTATCTGAAATTCTGAACAACAGAGATGCGACTTGTCGAGTGGAAAAATGGGCGATTGAACTCCTTCCATTGGATATCAAGTTTGAGGCAAAGAAAGCTATCAAGTCCCAAGCAATCGCAGATTTCCTTGCCGAGTGGATTGAGCAGCAACTGCCGACTCAAGTTCACTCAGAGCATTGGACCATGTTCTTCGATGGCTCCAAGATGCTGAATGGTTCCGGTGCTGGGGTAGTGTTGGTATCCCCCCGTGGAGACAAGCTTAGCTATGTTCTCCAAATTCATTTTGACTCTTCCAACAATGAAGCCGAATATGAAGCACTTCTGTACGGGTTGCGTATGGCCATTTCACTCGGTGTTCGTCGCCTTATGGTCTATGGTGACTTGGATTTGGTGGTTAATCAAGTGATGAAAGAATGGGATGTCAAGAACCCAGCCATGACTGGTTATTGCAATGCAGTAAGTAAGCTGGAAAAGAAGTTTGAAGGGTTGGAGCTTCACCATATACCCCGACTGAAAAATTAAGCCGCAGATGAATTAGCAAAGATAGGATCTAAGAGAGAGAGGCCATTCCCAGCAATGTGTTTTTGGAACATATTCATTCACCTTCAGTTCAGGAAGATCCTTTTGCTGAAGAGTCCCCACAGCCTAAGAGCGTCAAGATCCGACTGAAGTCGAAATCCCAGCCGTGGTCGACTTAGTCATGGAGGTTTTGGTCATCACTCCCGACTGGACAGTGCCATACGTTGCATACATTCTTAGGAAAGAACTTCCAGAGGATGAGGAAGAGTCTCGACAGATCGTCCGACGATCTAAAGCCTTTACTGTGATAAAAGGTCAGTTGTTCAGAGAAAGTGTAACTGGAGTCTGCCAGAAATGCATCACGCCAGAAGAAGGCCGAATGATCCTCAATGATATTCACTCGGGGACCTGTGGTCACCATGCGTCCTCTCGGACCATCGTGGCCAAAGCATACCGAGCCGGATTTTACTAGCCACATGCCAACGAGATGGCGAAAGAAATGGTAGACAAATGTGAAGGCTGCCAGTTTTACACCAACATGTCCCATAAGCCTGCGTCAGCTCTGAAGACTATTCCACTCGTATGGCCTTTCGCTGTCTGGGGATTGGATATGGTTGGACCTCTGAGGACTGGCAGGAGTGGATTTACCCATGTGCTGGTAGCAGTCGACAAGTTTACCAAATGGATCGAAGCCAAGCCCATTAAAAACCTTGAAGCAAGTACAGCTGTAAGTTTCATCAGAGAATTGATATTCAGATATGGTGTTCCTCATAGCATCATCACGGATAACGGGTCGAACTTCGACTCTGACGAGTTCAGAACCTTTTGTGCTTCCCAAGGCACGAGGGTCGATTACGCTTCAGTCGCCCATCCTCAGTCGAATGGGCAGGCTGAAAGAGCAAATGGATTGATTCTCAAAGGACTGAAACCCCGATTGATGCGTGACCTCAAGCATGCAGCAGGTGCCTGGGTCAATGAACTTCCATCAGTACTTTGGGGATTGAGGACAACTCCTAATCCGTCGACTGGACGAACTCCATTCTTCTTAGTCTACGGAGTTGAAGCCGTACTCCCGAGTGATCTACTCCACAATGCGCCCCGAGTCGAGCTCTTCTCGGAAGAAGAAGCAGAACAGGCTCGACAATATGCAGTCGATCTCCTGGAAGAAGAAAGAGAGATGGCCTTGATCCGGTCGACCATTTATCAACAAGACCTGCGCCGATTCCATGCCAGAAACGTAAGGGGTCGGGCATTTCAGGAGGGAGACTTGGTTCTTCGAGTGGACCAGCAGAAACCACACAAGCTCACTCCTGCTTGGGAAGACCCCTGCGTCGTCACCAAAGTGCTCCACAACGGAGCATATTGTCTTTTCAACATCGAGCACAATAAAGATGAGCCACGCGCTTGGAATGCGGAACTGCTCCGCCCCTTTTATTCTTAAGCATTCAGATTGTTGAGATGTAATAAGAAATACCTTTCAGTTTGATTATCAAAGACATGATTTTCTAGTCTTCCGAATGATTTTTGTTCATTTTTTGCATGTTCTAAAATCCCCCAGTGGGTGCCTTAGCTGCGAATCCATTTCACCTAAGTTGAAAAGAAAAATCCTACCGAGTGGTGAGCCAGCCTCTCACTCAGAGACTTAGTTGCGAATCCGTTTCGCCTAAGTTTGAAAAATCCTACCGAGTGGTGAGCCAGCCTCTCACTCGGGGGGCTTAGTGAAGTAAATATGCCCTAGAGGCAATAATAAAGTTATTATTTATTTCCTTATATCATGATAAATGTTTGTTATTCATGCTAGAATTGTATTAACCGGAAACATAATACATGTGTGAATATATAGACAAACAGAGTGTCAGTAGTATGCCTCTACTTGACTAGCTTGTTAATCAAAGATGGTTATGTTTCCTAACCATGAACAAAGAGTTGTTATTTGATTAACGAGATCACATCATTAGTTGAATGATCTGATTGACATGACCCATTCCGTTAGCTTAGCACCCGATCATTTAGTATGTTGCTATTGCTTTCTTCATGACTTATACATGTTCCTATGACTATGAGATTATGCAACTCCCGTTTACCAGAGGAACACTTTTTGTGCTACCAAACGTCACAACGTAACTGGGTGATTATAAAGGTGCTCTACAGGTGTCTCCAAAGGTACTTGTTGGGTTGGCGTATTTCGAGATTAGGATTTGTCACTCCGAATGTCGGAGAGGTATCTCTGGGCCCTCTCGGTAATGCACATCACTTAAGCCTTGCAAGCATTACAACTAATGAGTTAGTTGCTAGATGATGTATTACGGAACGAGTAAAGAGACTTGCCGGTAATGAGATTGAACTAGGTAATGGATACCGACGATCGAATCTCGGGCAAGTAACATACCGATGACAAAGGGAACAACGTATGTTGTTATGCGGTCTGACCGATAAAGATCTTCGTAGAATATGTAGGAACCAATATGGGCATCCAGGTCCAGCTATTGGTTATTGACCGGAGACATGTCTCGGTCATGTCTACATTGTTCTCGAACCGTAGGGTCCGCACGCTTAAAGTTTCGATGACAGTTACTTTATGAGTTTATGTATTTTGATGTACTGAAGGTTGTTCGGACTCCCGGATGTGATCACGGACATGACGAGGAGTCTCGAAATGGTCGAGACATAAAGATTGATATATTGGACGGATATATTTGGACACCGGAAAGGTTCCGGATGAGATTGGGATTATACCGGAGTACCGGGAGGTTAACGGAACCCCCCCGGTAAGTATATGGGCCTTATTGGCCCTTAGTAGAAGGGAGGGAGAAGGAGCAAAGGAGGGGACGCGCCCCCCAAGCCCAATCCGAATTGGGAGGGGGGCCGGCCCCCCTCTTTCCTTCTTCTCTCCCCTCTCTTCCTTCCCTCTCCTACTCCTAATAGGAAAGGGGGGCCAAACCTACTTGGAGTAGGTTTGCCCCCCCTAGGGCGCGCCTCCCCTCTTGGCCGGCGCCCTCCTCCTCTCCCCCTTTATACGGGGAGGGGGGCACCCCATAGACACACAAGTTGATCTTCGTGATCGTTCCTTAGCCGTGTGCGGTGCCCCCTCCACGATATTACACCTCGGTCATATTGTAGCGGTGCTTAGGCGAAGCCCTGCGACGGTAGAACATCAAGATCGTCACCACGCCGTCGTGCTGACGGAACTCCTCCCTGAATCTCTGCTGGATCGGAGCCCGGGGTGCGTCATCGAGTTGTACGTGTGTCAAGAACTCGGAGGTGCCAGAGTAACGGTGCTTGGATCGGTCGAACCGGGAAGACATACGACTACTTCCTCTACGTTGTTTCAACGCTTTCGCTTTGGTCTACGAGGGTACGTAGACAACACTCTCCCCTCTTGTTGCTATGCATCACCATGATCTTGCATGTGCGTAGGAATTTTTTTGAAATTACTACGTTCCCCAACAGTGGCATCCGAGCCTAGGTTTTATGGTTTGATGTTATATGCACGAGTAGAACACAAGTGAGTTGTGGGCGATATAAGTCATACTGCTTACCAGCATGTCATACTTTGGTTCGGCGGTATTGTTGGATGAAGCGGCCCGGACTGACATTACGCGTACGCTTACGCGAGACTGGTTTTACCGCCGTGCTTTGCACACAGGTGACTAGCGGGTGTCAGTTTCTCCAACTTTAGTTGAACCGAGTATGGCTATGTCTGGTCCTTGCAAAGGTTAAAACAGCATCAACTTGACAAACTATCATTGTGGTTTTGATGCGTAGGTGAGATTGGTTCTTTCTTAAGCCCGTAGCAACCACGTAAAACTTGCAACAACAAAGTAGAGGACGTCTAACTTGTTTTTGCAGGGCATGTTGTGATGTGATATGGCCAAGACATGATGCTATATTTTATTGTATGAGATGATCATGTTTTGTAACCGAAGTTATCGGCAACTGGCAGGAGCCATATGGTTGTCGCTTTATTGTATGAAATGCAAACGCCCTGTAATTGCTTTACTTTATCACTAAGTGGTAGCGATAGTCGTAGAAGCAATAGATGGCGTAAACGACAACGATGCTACGATGGATATCAAGGTGTCGCGCCGGTGATGATGGTGATCATGATGGTGCTTCGGAGATGGAGATCACAAGCACAAGATGATGATGGCCATATCATATCACTTATATTGATTGCATGTGATGTTTATCCTTTATGCATCTTATCTTGCTTTGATTGACAGTAGCATTTTAAGATGATCTCTCACTAAAATTATCAAGAAGTGTTCTTCCTGAGTATGCACCGTTGCCAAAGTTCTTCGTGCCCAGACACCACGTGATGATCGGGTGTGATAAGCTCTACGTCCATCTACAACGGGTGCAAGCCAGTTTTTGCACACGCAGAATACTCGGGTTAAACTTGACGAGCCTAGCATATGCATATATCGCCTCGGAACACGGAGACCGAAAGGTCGAGCGTGAATCATATAGTAGATATGATCAACATAAGATGTTCACCATTGAAAACTACTCCATCTCACGTGATGATCGGTTATGGTTTAGTTGATTTGGATCACGTGATCACTTAGATGACTAGAGAGATGTCTGTCTAAGTGGGAGTTCTTAAGTAATATGATTAATTGAACTTAAATTTATCATGAACTTAGTACCTGATAGTATCTTGCTTGTCTATGTTGATTGTAGATAGATGGCCCGTGCTGTTGTTCCGTTGAATTTTAATGCGTTCCTTGAGAAAGCAAAGTTTAAAGATGATGGTAGCAACTACGCGGACTGGGTCCGTAACTTGAGGATTATCCTCATTGCTGCACAGAAAAATTACGTCCTGGAAGCACCGCTGGGTGCCAGGCCTGCTGCTGATGCAACTGATGATGTTAAGAACGTCTGGCAGAGCAAAGCTGATGACTAGTCAATAGTTCAATGTGCCATGCTTTACGGCTTAGAACCGGGACTTCAACGACGTTTTGAACGTCATGGAGCATATGAGATGTTCCAGGAGTTGAAGTTAATATTCCAGAAGAATGCCCGGATTGAGAGATATGAAGTCTCCAATAAGTTCTATAGCTGCAAGATGGAGGAGAATAGTTATGTCAGTGAGCACATACTCAAGATGTCTGGGTATTGTAATCACTTGATTTAACTGGGAGTTACTCTTCCGGATGATAGTGTCATTGACAGAATTCTCCAATCACTTCCACCAAGCTACAAGAGCTTCGTGATGAACTATAATATGCAAGGGATGGATAAGACGATTCCCGAGCTCTTCGCAATGCTAAAGGCTGCGGAGGTAGAAATCAAGAAGGAGCATCAAGTGTTGATGGTCAACAAGACCACTAGTTTCAAGAAAAAGGGCAAAGGAAAGAAGAAGGGGAACTTCAAGAAGAACAGCAAACAAGTTGCTGCTTAAGAGAAGAAACCCAAGTCTGGACCTAAGCCTGAAACTGAGTGCTTCTACTGCAAGCAGACTGGACACTGGAAGCGGAACTGCCCCAAGTATTTGGCGGATAAGAAGGATGGCAAGGTGAACAAAGGTATATGTGATATACATGTTATTGATGTGTACCTTACTAGAGCTCGCAGTAGCACCTGTGTATTTGATACTGGTTCTGTTGCTAATATTTGCAACTCAAAACAGGGACTACGGATTAAGCGAACACTAGCAAAGGACGAGGTGACGAAGTGCGTGGGAAATGGTTCCAAAGTTGATGTGATCGCGGTCGGCACGCTACCTCTACATCTACCTTCGGGATTAGTATTAGACCTAAATAATTGTTATTTGGTGTCAGCGTTAAGCATGAACATTATATCTGGATCTTGTTTGATGCGAGACGGTTATTCATTTAAATCAGAGAATAATGGTTGTTCTATTTATATGAGTAATATATTTTATGGTCATGCACCCTTGAAGAGTGGTCTATTTTTGATGAATCTCGATAGTAGTGATACACATATTCATAGTGTTGAAGCCAAAAGATGCAGAGTTGATAATGATAGTGCAACTTATTTGTGGCACTGCCGTTTAGGTCATATCGGTGTAAAGCGCATGAAGAAACTCCATACTGATGGACTTTTGGAACCACTTGATTATGAATCACTTGGTACTTGCGAACCGTGCCTCATGGGCAAGATGACCAAAACGCCGTTCTCCGGTACTATGGAGAGAGCAACAGATTTGTTGGAAATCATACATACAGATGTATGTGGTCCAATAAATGTTGAGGCTCGTGGCGGATATCGTTATTTTCTCACCTTCACAGATGATTTAAGCAGATATGGGTATATCTACTTAATGAAGCATAAGTCTGAAACATTTGAAAAGTTCAAAGAATTTCAGAGTGAAGTTGAAAATCATCGTAACAAGAAAATAAAGTTTCTACGATCTGATCGTGGAGGAGAATATTTGAGTTACGAGTTTGGTCTACACTTGAAACAATGCGGAATAGTTTCGCAACTCACGCCACCCGGAACACCACAGTGTAATGGTGTGTCCGAATGTCGTAATCGTACTTTACTTGATATGGTGTGATCTATGATGTCTCTTACTGATTTACCGCTATCGTTTTGGGGTTATGCTTTAGAGACGGCCACATTCACATTAAATAGGGCACCATCAAAATCCGTTGAGACGACACCTTATGAACTATGGTTTGGCAAGAAACCAAAGTTGTCGTTTCTTAAAGTTTGGGGCTGCGATGCTTATGTGAAAAAGCTTCAACCTGATAAGCTCGAACCCAAATCGGAGAAATGTGTCTTCATAGGATACCCAAAGGAGACAGTTGGGTACACCTTCTATCACAGGTCCGAAGGCAAGACATTCGTTGCTAAGAATGGATCCTTTCTAGAGAAGGAGTTTCTCTCGAAAGAAGTGAGTGGGAGGAAAGTAGAACTTGATGAGGTAACTGTACCTACTCCCTTGTTGGAAAATAATACATCACAGGAACTGGTTTCTGGGACGTCAAAACCAACTAGTGAGGAAGTTAATGATGATGATCATAGAACTTCAGATCAAGTTAATACAGAACCTCGTAGGTCAAATAGAGTAAGATCTGCACCACAGTGGTACGGTAATCATATTCTGGAAGTCATGCTACTAGATCATGATGAACCTACGAGCTATGAAGAAGCAATGGTGAGCCCAGATTCCGCAAAATGGCTTGAAGCCATGAAATCTGAGATGGGATCCATGTATGAGAACAAAGTATGGACTTTGGTTGACTTGCCCGATGGTCGGCAAGCAATTGAGAATAAATGGATCTTCAAGATGAAGACTGACGCTGACGGTAATGTTACTGTCTACAAAGCTCGACTTGTTGCAAAAGGTTTTCGACAAGTTCAAGGGATTGACTACGATGAGACTTTCTCACCCGTAGCGATGCTTAAGTCTGTCCGAATCATGTTAGCAATTGCCACATTTTATGATTATGAAATTTGGCAAATGGATGTAAAAACTGCATTCCTGAATGGATTTCTGGAGGAAGAGTTGTATATGATGCAACCAGAAGGTTTTATCGATCCAAAGGGAGCTAACAAAGTGTGCAAGCTCCAGCGATCCATTTATGGACTGGTGCAAGCCTCTCGGAGTTGGAATAAACGCTTTGATAGTGTGATCAAAGCATTTGGGTTTATACAGACTTTTGGAGAAGCCTGTATTTACAAGAAAGTGAGTGGGAGCTCTGTAGCATTTCTAATATTATATGTGGATGACATATTATTGATTGGAAATGATATAGAATTTCTGGATAGCATAAAGGGATACTTGAATAAAAGGTTTTCAATGAAAGACCTCGGTGAAGCTGCTTACATATTGGGCATTAAGATCTATAGAGATAGATCAAAACGCTTAATTGGACTTTCACAAAGCACATACCTTGACAAAGTTTTGAAGAAGTTCAAAATGGATCAAGCAAAGAAAGGGTTCTTGCCTGTATTGCAAGGTGTGAAGTTGAGTAAGACTCAAAGCCCGACCACTGCAGAAGATAGAGAGAGAAAATGAAAGATGTTCCCTATGCTTCAACCATAGGCTCTATCATGTATGCAATGCTGTGTACTAGACCTGATGTGTGCCTTGCTATAAGTTTAGCAGGGAGGTACCAAAGTAATCCAGGAGTGGATCACTGGACAGCGGTCAAGAACATCCTGAAGTACCTGAAAAGGACTAAGGATATGTTTCTCGTATATGGAGGTGACAAGGAGCTCATCGTAAATGGTTACGTTGATGCAAGCTTTGACACTGATCCGGACGATTCTAAATCGCAAACCGGATACGTATTTACATTAAACGGTGGAGCTGTCAGTTGGTGCAGTTCAAAGCAAAGCGTTGTGGCGGGATCTACGTGTGAAGCGGAATACATAGCTGCTTCGGAAGCAGCCAATGAAGGAGTCTGGATGAAGGAGTTCATATCCGATCTAGGTGTCATACCTAGTGCATCGAGTCCAATGAAAATCTTTTGTGACAATACTGGAGTGATTGCCTTAGCGAAGGAATCCAGATTTCACAAGAGAACCAAGCACATCAAGAGACGCTTCAATTCCATCCGGGATCTAGTCCAGGTGGGAGACATAGAGATTTGCAAGATACATACGGATCTGAATGTTGCAGACCCGTTGACTAAGCCTCTTCCACGAGCAAAACATGATCAACACCAAGACTCCATGGGTGTTAGAATCATTACTATGTAATCTAGATTATTGACTCTAGTGCAAGTGGGAGACTGAAGGAAATATGCCCTAGAGGCAATAATAAAGTTATTATTTATTTCCTTATATCATGATAAATGTTTATTATTCATGCTAGAATTGTATTAACCGGAAACATAATACATGTGTGAATATATAGACAAACAGAGTGTCAATAGTATGCCTCTACTTGACTAGCTTGTTAATCAAAGATGGTTATGTTTCCTAACCATGAACAAAGAGTTGTTATTTGATTAACGAGATCACATCATTAGTTGAATGATCTGATTGACATGACCCATTCCGTTAGCTTAGCACCCGATCGTTTAGTATGTTGCTATTGCTTTCTTCATGACTTATACATGTTCCTATGACTATGAGATTATGCAACTCCCGTTTACCAGAGGAACACTTTTTGTGCTACCAAACGTCACAACGTAACTGGGTGATTATAAAGGTGCTCTACAGGTGTCTCCAAAGGTACTTGTTGGGTTGGCGTATTTCGAGATTAGGATTTGTCACTCCGAATGTCGGAGAGGTATCTCTGGGCCCTCTCGGTAATGCACATCACTTAAGCGTTGCAAGCATTACAACTAATGAGTTAGTTGCGAGATGATGTATTACGGAACGAGTAAAGAGACTTGCCGGTAACGAGATTGAACTAGGTATTGGATACCGACGATCGAATCTCGGGCAAGTAACATACCGATGACAAAGGGAACAACGTATGTTGTTATGCGGTCTGACCGATAAAGATCTTCGTAGAATATGTAGGAAGCAATATGGGCATCCAGGTTCCGCTATTGGTTATTGACCGGAGACATGTCTCGGTCATGTCTACATTGTTCTCGAACCGTAGGGTCCACACGCTTAAAGTTTCGATGACAGTTACTTTATGAGTTTATGTATTTTGATGTACCGAAGGTTGTTCGGAGTCCCGGATGTGATCACGGACATGATGAGGAGTCTCGAAATGGTCGAGACATAAAGATTGATATATTGGACGGATATATTTGGACACCGGAAAGGTTCCGGATGAGATTGGGATTATACCAGAGTACCAGGAGGTTACCGGAACCCCCCGGTAAGTATATGGGCCTTATTGGGCCTTAGTAGAAGGGAGGGAGAAGGAGCAAAGGAGGGGGCGCCCCCCCCCCCAAGCCCAATCCGTATTGGGAGGGGGGCCGGCCCCCCTTTCCTTCTTCTCTCCCCTCTCTTCCTTCCCTCTCCTACTCCTAATAGGAAAGGGGGGCCAAACCTACTTGGAGTAGGTTTGCCCCCCCTAGGGCGCGCCTCCCCTCTTGGCCGGCCCCCTCCTCCTCTCCCCCTTTATATACGGGGAGGGGGGCACCCCATAGACACACAAGTTGATCTTCGTGATTGTTCCTTAGCCGTGTGCGGTGCCCCCCTCCATGATATTACACCTCGGTCATATTGTAGCGATGCTTAGGCGAAGCCTTGCGACGGTAGAACATCAAGATCGTCACCACGCCGTCGTGCTGACGGAACTCCTCCCTGAAGCTCTGCTGGATCGGAGCCCGGGGTGCGTCATCGAGTTGTACGTGTGTCAAGAACTCGGAGGTGCCGGAGTAACGGTGCTTGGATCGGTTGAACCGGGAAGACGTACGACTACTTCCTCTACGTTGTGTCAACGCTTCCGCTTCGGTCTACGAGGATACGTAGACAACAGTCTCCCCTCTCGTTGCTATGCATCACCATGATCTTGCGTGTGCGTAGGAATTTTTTTGAAATTACTACGTTCCCCAACACTTAGCTGCGGTCTAGTACTCGCCTAAGTGTTAAAAAAAATCCTACCGAATGGTGAGCCAGCCTCTCACTCTGGGGCTTAGCTGCGGTCCAGTACTCACCTAAGTGTTAAAAAAATCCTACCAAGTGGTGAGCCAGCCTCTCACTCAGGGGCTTAGCTGCGGTCCAGTACTCGCCTATGTGTTAAAAAAATCCTATCGAGTGGCGAGCCAGCCTCTCACTCGGAGGCTTAGCTGCAGTCCAATACTCGCCTAATTACAAAAGATCCTACCGAACGGTACGGGTTGACCACGACCCCTCCCCCCGGGGCTGCACCGTCAAGAAGAAGGACAAGATTGTGTGCACTGCTTAGCTGCAGTCCAGTACTCGCCTAAGTATGAAAAATCCTACTGAGTGGAGAGCAATCCTCTCACTCGGGGGCTTAGCTGCAGTCCAGTACTCGCCTAAGTATGAAAAATCCTACCGAGTGGCGAGCAATCCTCTCACTCGGGGGCTTAGCTGCAGTCCAGTACTCTCCTAAGTATGAAAAATCCTACCGAGTGGCGAGCAATCCTCTCACTCGAGGGCTTAGCTGCAGTCCAGTACTCGCCTAAGTATAAAAAATCCGACCGAGTGGTGAGCAATCCACTCACTCAGGGCTTAGCTGCAGTCCAGTACTCGCCTAAGTATAAGAAATCCTATCGAGTGGTGAGAAATCCTCTCACTCGGAGGCTTAACTGCAGTCCAGTACTCGCTTAAGTTTGAAAAACCCAACCGAGTGGTACGGGTCAACCACGACCCCTCCCCCGGAGCTGCACCATCAAGAAGAAGGACGAGATTGTACGCACTGCCAAAGGCTCATCCAACAGCTAGGGCCAAGGCGATCTGCTTTTAGGAACGTCAAGACCATTGTTGAATGCCCTGCCGATGAGCTGATCAATGCTGCCAAAGGCTCATCCAACAGCTAGGGCCAAAGCGAACTGCTTCCAGGAATGTCAAGGCCATTGCTGAGTGCCTCGCTGATGAGTTGATCAATACCGCTCAAGGCTCATCCAACAGGACGACTGCGGCCTCTTCCTCAGACGCTGCATCGTGAGTACAAAAATCCAACCCGAGTGAAGATCGAGTTTCACTCGAAGACGAACACAACATATTCAAAGATAAGCCAAGTTCAGATAAATCCAAAGGTTTCTAACCGCAAATTAAAAGTACTCGGGCGTCAGGCCTGAAGGATTTTCAACGATTACAAAATCACTCGGCATTCCGAGGCAAATGAGGGTTAAGCATAATGTTTTTTCAATCACTCGGCAGGAGAAGGGCTGGCTAGATCGCAAAAGCTGTCAAGGTCAATGTTGTTCGCAATACGAGTGGCAGCCTCAAGGAAGGTGTCCATGAAGGACTGGAAAGTGTGATTCTTAGTATTCACAACCTTGAGAGCCGCCAACTTGTCTTCTTTGGCGTCCTTGCAGTGCACTCGAACTAGTGACAGGGCAACGTCAGCGCCACAGCGAGCGGATGACTTCTTCCACTCCTGCACTCGACTAGGAATCTGATTGAGTCGAGTCATCAGCGACTCGAGGTCTTGAGAAAGTTCCGCCTGAGGCCAGAGTTCGGCGTCCACCCGGGTCATCGCCGCCTTCAGTCGAGCCAGATAGGCAACGACGCCGTCCAAGCGTGATTCCAACCGCAGCTAGTTCATCACAACGTCATCTTTCACAGGACAATTGATGGGGTCGAGACCTATCTCAACCCGCACGGTTTCAGCTTCAAAATCCTGACAAAGTTCTGATCCATCATAAAGATAGTGAGTCTGACAATATTACAACATACTTCAATTGACGACAATTAAACCAGTCGAGCGGCTGTACCTTCAAGCTTCAGAACTAGTGTGGTTAAAGGAAGAGAGTTTGTAATCAAGCACATTAGGAGAGAACAAAACTCCGAGAGTCATTCCATAGCTAATTTCGGAAGAAAGGAGAAGTGCATTGTTGTATGACTTTGATCCGAGCCTGATGAGGACCCTGAAATATGTAAAGCAGACATGTTTGGTAGTACCACTTAGGCCAACTCCAGCGCACGACCCCAAACGGACGTCCTTTTTGCATGGATTCTGTCCGTTTGGGTAGGGCAATGGGGTCGTGTCCGGGCCTATCCTGGGATGCGGTGGCCGTGCGCTCAGCGTGCGGCCGCATTCTTTGGCCCCATCTTGTCCGCCTCCATTTTTGAACAACAACGTTCGAAATACCAAGCCCTAGTTCATCAGCTCAACGGCCCTAGTCCACGCCGGCAACAGAGCTAGCGGCCTACATGTCCTCGCCGACAACACAACCAACAACCTACATGTCCTCGCCGACAACACAGCCAGCGGCCGGCAACAGAGATCGTAGGCAAGGGTCTACATGTCCTGTCTTTGGGTCTCGTCGGGATCGTAGGCAACGCCATGCCCACCCTCGTAGATCACTTGCTCCATGAACTGGTTGTAGAAGGGGCCGTCGACCGTTGGCGTTGGTGTTGTCATTTCGTTGAACAGGACGTGAGGCGACGACATGGTGCCCATGATTGCTTTCTTTGCATCTCCACGGACGGGCGGCCGTCGCTGCTGGACCCAGGCGTGACGTTGAGGTCGATGACGGCCGAGGGGCGCGGGGTGGACGGCGCGATCACGCCAACGTCCGGCGAGCCCGAAAAACCGATGTGTCCATCGTGACTTGGCGGGGGAAAGCCGGGCGACATAGGAGTGGTCCGCGATGTCGTCAACGAGCAATGCTGACACCTGGCGACCGACGAGCCTGTGCTCGCGGGGCCGGCAGCCGCACCAGAGAACCTTGCCGGACGGCAAATGCCAAGCATTAGGAGGGCGTGCGCTTTGTTGACGATGGCCTCCTTCTCGTCGACCTCGGCCTTGCGCCGCGCGGCCTCCACCGCATTGCGCTCGGCGGTGAACTTGGCCGCGGCGGTCTTGCCCTTGACGGCCACCCTCCGGTTCCTCCTCTTTGACGATTCCGCGTCCAACTTGGCGAGCTCCTCCGGCGTGCACTCCTACCGCGGCTTCCTTGCATCCTTGGCCGCCTTCTTCTTCACCTTTGCGGGCGGGTCGACGGCCAGGCCGCCGGAATTCGGCGGGGCGTCGGCCATGGACGGGGGAGAGTGGGGGGCGGGACGTGGGAGGGTTTGGGGAAAAATGGTGCCAAATGGGGGCGCGGGGGTTTTGCTTGTGCAACTGGCGGGCGGGCCAGGGGAGGACACGTGCGCGCGTCCCGCCCGTCCGCGCGCTGTTCGTTTCGCCCCAAAAGTGACGCAAAGTTGGACCGGGAATGGGTCGAAAACGGACAGAAAACGGATAAAAGTACGTTTGCGCCTGCGCACTGGGCCGTCTAGTTCGTCTGTTTTGCCTCGAACGGACACACCCGGACAGGATGGGATTGCGCGCTAGAGTGCTTGATTTATAAACTCGTTTTACCCTGGAAAAAAAACCTTCATCAGATCTGCATTATTTAAACGGGTTGTTGATAGTTGACACTATTGATTGCCTGGGGAGTCTGAACCCGCAGATCTTATCTCTAGAACCTTGCAGATAAAAATATTGAAGACAACTGACACTTGCTGCGTGGACTATTGATGTTTGCGATCCCCCAGATCTCCATGATGGGTGTCTCAGTTCTGCCCCGATTGTCCACACCATCAGGCAGTCACCCCCCGCCATGGTCTCTGCCATTTCTGGCCCATCAGAATGCTGCCCATGCGCTTACGGCCCACCAGGGTACTGTTACCGACGTCTACCACCTCTCCGTCTGCAGACTGCAGAGCTTGGGCGCCGGATCCAACCACTGAGAGACATGCATGTTTGGTTATTTCAATCTTCATATCTTCTTGTGAAGGGAGTATATAGACAATCGGATTGATGGAGAACAGAGCTGGTTGTATGTTTTATTGAATCAAATGCATCGGCCATTCGCACGGACATGATACACACAACCCATAAAGATGAAAGCAAAATAATACTGAAATAATGACAAAGCCGCTAAATATTTTGGAGAGTGGGCGGATTTTGGCAAAGTTCTGTACACACGAGCAAGATAACTTTCAGCTGCTAAATTCATCAATTTTCAGCTTCAATCCAGGTTGAACTTCACTTAACGCAGTTAAACTTTCAGGTTCAATGAATTCAAGTAAGCAACATAGCATTGGCAACTAGACATGCGTGGATTTTGTAAATATATTTAAACTTGCCGAGAGACTCTGATATTCAGTATATGTCGTGTGAGTATGGGTGGTGTATCTGGTGCACCGACGCATTTGGTTGAGATACAAAAATTACAAATTCGACATGAATGTGCTAATGGGCCAAATTAATATGAAGCCCTACTTGTGTTACATACTATTCAGTGTCAAATTTGTCATTTTTGTATCTTGAGTAGTGTTTCAAATTTTGATTTGAATTTTTGTGACAACATACAGTAATTTTTTTGTCAATGCACTAATTTATTTTTGGATTTTTTTTGTATAACTTTACATGTGCAACGAGGGTCCGGTGCACCAGCAGCACCAAATGCCCTGGTGCACCAGATACATTCCCACATTCATGTTGTGTTTTGCATATGCATGTGTGATACGTCCACATGTTGTACTTATGTTTTAAAAAAGAAAAAACAATATTTGGTGAAATATCGTCTTATGCACTTTTTACGTTACCGAAAGTGTACATCTTATTATTTCAATAATTTATTTCTCTTTGCCTCAATGTGGATAATTTTCATAATTCAAGATTTCAGTCAGCATATGTACAACAATTTATGCTTATTCTTGCATAAATATTTTGGGAAGGATAAAAGAGTTATAGTTCAATTTATACATGCTCTTGGAAATTCATGTTTCATATTATTCTGAGAAAAATAGCTACTTTTCAGAAAAGAAGACAAGAAAACAGTAGTACCTGTGATGTACGATAATGATAGGAGAGGAGCAGTCCAGCTCATAAAAGGAGTTTATTGATCGTCATGCCATCATGGACAAATGCAACCCAAATCTTTTGTTCATTATCACAAGAAACTGAAAAATAATGGAACTATTTTCCCTCTCTACAAACATCTGAGGAATTTTCACCAGTCTAATGAAATTCGAGCAACCTCAACACGCACCCCCGAAAATATTTTGCCAGTGTGCTGTTACAGAGGTATATGTATGCATACAGTGAAGCAAAAGACAAAATCAAATAAAAATGATATAAAATCAAGCTCAAAGCTAAGCATTTTTTCCTTGAACAACAACTACACAATTAGCATGAACGGAACATATTCAATATCAAGAACAACTGCATGAAGCAGCATAGGAGTTAGTTGCATGGTGTCACGACCCTCATGGAGGCTGAAAAACAGAGAAAACAAAGGAGCAAGGAAAAAATAAATCGGAGGAAGGAAGAACGGCGACATGAACTCTCTTGGCCACCAAAGGAGACGTGAGGCCCGTGTGGAGCATCATGCAACCCAGCCCAGCACCAAGTACTGCATAACTATGGGCCAATTCTTTTCACTTGATTACAAAGAATCAAAAGTTCAGTAGAACTCGATTTCGCAGTTTGAGAGATGGATTGTAGATTTACAATATATTTTGTATAGTTGAGGAGATTAGTGTTGAAAATATGCCCTAGAGGCAATAATATTTGTACTATTTATTTCCACGTTTATAGTTATGTGTTTATATTCTATGTTATAACTGTTACGGTTCTTGAATATGTGATTCGGAAGAAAACTCATAGGCATGTGTAGAATAATAAACAGTAAAACCTGATTCGTACTCTTGCCTGTAGTACTAACTCAAGTGTTGCATGATGATTATGTTTTCATGATCATAGGCATTTGTTAGTGAAAGGAGGATGCCGACAACATTGAGAATATGTTGTTAAAATAATAATTATATTGAATTGACCCAAGTTGACTATGCGGGCGGACATTTGTTGCCTCCGGTTACATGGCTGCCCGCGAACATTTGATGCGTCAAGCAAAGATTCGCCTCGTCGATTTATAGTTTCTAGTTTTTGCATTTAATTTGAAGGAGATATAAAAATAGAATGTCAACAATACATAATATGCATGACAAGTAACAAGAAAGCGTTGTTGGAGGCTTGAAACACACCGACATGGTAAAAACTTAAAAAAAACACATACAGTGCTTTAGTACTTCTCTAAATGAACCTTGCATGGACCTTATGGCAGGTATTTCAAACGCTTGAGCTACTTTGTAAGATCCATGAAGCTATCCATTTAGAAAAGCAAACACATCTCCTTTAATTTATTCACCCTTATGAGCTCAACATCTTATGGGTAGACCTCGATAACGCATCGAGCTCCCAGTTTCTTCACAATTTTATAGTCTTTGAATCCTGCTTCAATGAATAGCTTGCGCCAGTCATTTTCACACCGTTGGACCCCTCTTGTGTTCACCATCATCAGCATATCCATCAGGAGTTGGGCTTCAAACATTATTGGACCTAAGGAAGGTCCAATCACGATGTCTATGATAATTACCTTTCCTCCCTCGTCGTGCGGAGGAATGGCCTTCTTGCACTGGGTCAAGATTTTCACACAATCCTCATCGCTCCAGAAATGTAGTACAAGCTGCAGCAATAGGTAAAGTTCAAAAAATGAAAGGTGGGTAAGAGTTAATTCTATGAGATGCAAGACCAGAGCGTAAGAATTTCCCATGGTTTGCCATGTTATATATACCTTGAGCATCACAGCTTGAGAAGATGGGACGGTGTGGAACAGGTCACCCGCTACATAGTTAACGGCACCATCATTTGGGGCTTTGTCGATCACCTTCGGAAGGTCCAACACGGTGCACTTGATGTGCGGGTAAGCCTTGACGAGCGCCCTTGCCGTCGTGCCATCACCACCGCAGCAGTCAGTCAGAGACTCAAGCCCCTTGAAGATGTCACCGCACTCTCGCAGTATGGTGGCAATCCCCAGGTTGTCGTGGGCAGCCAAGCCTTGGTTGGTAACGGCGTCAAACTCTTCGTCCATGAGGGGCGTTCTCTCATCAAAGATAGGGGCGCCATGCATGTCCTCGAAGGGAGACGGCACTGGTGGCTCAAGGTCCTTCTTGAACCAGTCCGCCAGCCCCAAGGCCGCCTCCGCGAGACGTGGCGAGGTCACGGCAAGCACGAAATACTTTTGGCTGTGGTGCTCATCCGCGTCGACGCCGTCCACAAGGATGCGGGACAGTGGGGTGAGTCGGTAGAGCTGCCCGCCGGGCTCGGACTCGGAGCCATTCTCGGCCGCGAATACGCCTGACGTGACGAGCACGCGCATGAGCCGGTGGAGGAACGGTTTCTTAACCGATGGAAGAGACAACGCCGACATAAGGTCGCCCAGCGAGGCGACCCCACCGAGGCGGTGGATGGTGGTCGGGATCTCAAGCTGGACGGCGCAGCGGAGCCCCATGGACGAGAGGTAGTAGAGGCTGTGGCGCCACAGGTCAGCCTGCGCCTGCAGCAGCTCAGCGTCCGTGGGAACCCCAATGATCTCAGCCTGAGCCGCCATCGCTCTCCCTCCGCCCTTCTCCGTCCCGTTCTCTGATGAGTGTGTGGTTGCTATATGTTGCTTTGGGAATTCGTTGATGTGATAGTAGTGCTTAAATAGGCCACACGCGACACAACAGGCTGTGAAGTACCCCCTCCATCTCAAATGTATAGGTAGCTCAAATCATTCACACGCGGCACACACAGGATAATAAAGTGTGAATATGCAGCCAGGTGTATATATTTCGAGGTCTACTCTCCCAGTTGTGGTAATGTGGCGCAAGATCGATCATGGAATCTTGTCTTGATGAATTTATGGGGTTGTTGGCAGACACACTGCTGATTGCCAGGAGAGTTTGATCTAGCAGATTCGTCTAGAATTGCAAAGAAATATCTTAGGAACTGACATGCATGGCACCAGTGAAATTAGTTGGGTCAAGTGTTGATTTTTCTAAAGGAGGTTGAATCCCGGCAACTACATTATACGTGCACACGGCCATTCTTATTGATTATTAACTAGAGTACAGAGCAAAGAAAACCACGGTCAGACCATTACAAGATAGTATAAAATTAACACCTACAACCAAGTCAATTTTCATAGTCTGGTTTAACGGAGTCGGCCTGGAAAAGGGTATTCATCTCTCTTGTTTTTGAAGGGAGGAAAAGGGTATTCATCTTGTTTACTAAGACCAGCACAACAACAAGTAGACACCACATTCAATAAGGTAAAGACGCAACTACGTCGTTGCCGAGCCTAGCAAATGAAGATGTGGACAAGAGTTTTCACCTTGGAATGAAACGGTGTTCCAATCAACATCTTGATGAAGGATCATTTAATAATCGCTTCCGCTGGTACTCCATGCAAGGGCCAAATGCACTAGCAGATTGTTCGGACTTCTTCTCACCTAAGACCACCGTCAGGAAAACGCTCATGTTGTCGCAAAACTGATCATTGTCACTTCACACCGACACGAGTCACACCGCAGCATTCATAGCCACTGCTAGTTATTACAGTGTCAACTATTAATAAACAGTGAAAATCACGAGCCCCCTTCCCTACCCATTAATTAATCTCCATTATGAGTGTGTCTCCTGATTCCACATCACAGTCTACCGCCAGGGGAAACCCAATGGTGAGAAACTTGGTTGTGATTTCAAGATGATAAAAAAATAAAAACAAGAAGAAAAACAAAAAAGGCCGACAAACCATCTACTTGCAACAGATATGACGTTCACTAATGGTTTGCTTTTGCTGTTTATCTTTTCGAGAACATGATACAGACGCATGCGCTCATATATAGACGCATACACTTATCCATGTAAACACACACGCACACTCTATCCCTATGAGCAACGTCGAGATATTGGGCCGACATATCATCTTGAGACTAAACGAAGACACCACGGGCGCCTTGTAGTCGACAGGAACGTCTCCTCCCACTGAATGCGCGTCGCTGAAAATTCTAAAATAAATTCTGGAAAATGTCAGGGATACCACTGTACTCCTAACCATCCAATCACAGGTTGATGCACACTAATGATTTTCTGTTACGGTGAAGGTAAAGCGGGACAAATTAAAGCAGGTAATTCATGACCAACAGTGAGTTACAAACCGCAGATCCTACCTACTTCGGCAATGTGCCATTATGATCTTGCTTCCCACCTTCCGTAATTTCCCATTTCCATGCGAGTTACTTACGCCCAACTGGAATATTTCAGCACCCAAATTCGTCAGGTTTTGGCGCCCATATTTGCCAAGGGTTGAACTCATCTACTCCTATAATGGGTTCCAACTTTCGGTTTCAATAATTTGAGTCAACTTATGTACATGTCGGCAATGACATAAGTGTATATCATATCCATATCACGGATTACTAGACGTGCACATCTTATCCATGCAATAATTTACTACAACATCGAGCCTGCATCTAGAAATATTTTTAATAAAATTTCAAGGCCTCAGTTAGCACACGTACGAAGGTCTATGCTCCAATGTGATCGTGATGATATTTATATTCCTGGCAATGATAAATTGCACTATATATGCATAATCTCGAAGAGTTCATGTTTGATTTTGCTTTGAAACGGAAAACGATAAGATTTTGGGGGGGGGGGGGGGGGGGGGGTTGGCTCATGAAAAGTTCACAGAAAGACTGTGTACTGTGTGAGGAGGAATAATCACCCAAAGGAGAACATGGGATGACCGTTATCAGATTGAACTAGTACTAAGATTTTTGTAAAACTGGTACGTATTTGAATATTTTGGCTAGATTGAGTAGTATTCAATATTTTGAACGTGATGCTTTATGATCCGACAAACTAGATAAAGCATGGCAAAAACAACAAATAGTATATGGAGCAGCAAAACAATCAGTCGTGTTTCAGTAGTTCTTTCCGTTTCCTGGAGTCGATATATTAAGGATTTCACTACAAATCAGATGTCAAAGTTTTTAGCATCGCAAATCAAATGCTTGAGATGACAAATTATGTTGTCACGAGGATGACAGTTTTCATTTAACAAGCATGACACATCCTTGTCTAGTTCAGTTTTTTGTCAGGGATCGCAATGCTTACTAAAAAAAATTGTCATCTGACAAAATGATTTGCCATAAAAAACATTCGATTTGTCATGCTTAAAATCTGACATCAGAAGCATTTCTGTGTACTATTAATTGATTGGATAGTAATGGATTAAATCTCTTCTGTTTGTATAACACTCCAAGCATAGTATACCGTTGTAAGAACAGGAGGCGGCGCGGGACGATGGCGCAGCCGGCGTTGGTGCAACGGCTCAGCGGTGGTGAGAACATCGGTGAAGCCGTGCAGAACGTCGGGACGCTGCGAAGAACTGCAGAAGACGATGCGGTGGCGCAAAGCCTGCACCTATTCAGCTGAGTTGGGCTGCCTGCATGGGATTTGAGTGGTTCTTTTTTGTAATATTTGAGTGGTTTGTAGACGATAGAAATAGGTGGGCCGTCCCCGGGCCAAACCAGCCAACTAATACCTAACAGCTTTTTGCAATAATTGTTTCTATTTTTCTTCTTTTTTGGTCATTTTGCTTTTGTTTTATTTTTATTGCAACACATGATTATGTTTTCTATGAGTTACTCCCTTCGTTCGGAATTACTTGTCACAAAAATGGATGTATTTAGAACTAAATTACGTCTAGATACATCCATTTCTGCGACAAGTAATTCCGAACGGAGGGAGTACATGACTAATTGTTTGTAGTAATTGGAAATGTGAACTAGAAATATGGACAAATTTTTGAAAAAGCATATGAAGTTTTCTATATTCTCGAACATTTTTTCAAAGCACATAAAAACACTTCAATAAGAAATTTGGAAGTCTAGCTTTTTGTAAGGGTCTAATATGTGATTAAAAATTCCCCGGGCCACGACTCATATCCATTGGTTGGATAAGATGTAAACAGACAGAATATGTGGTTCTGCCTTCTCTTAGTGTTAGAAAAATTTCAGACAAAATATGTGATACAATGACCCATGCATTCTTTTGGTGTGCATGCTCTTGAGAAGTTTGTGTCTCGTCTTATCATGAAACAAAAAGGGGATAATATTTTAGCTATCGGGTAAATAGCAAAACCGCAAATTAAACAGTATTGTGTTTGATTGAGTGTACCACAAGTCCACTATGGCAGGAAACGGGCGGACTAGCTCATCAAAAGTGATTCCGGATTGGTCGGTGCCCTACTATTCTCTGAATCTTAGCAGCTGTTGAGCAGCAGTACACGTATTCGTAAGGTTGCTGGTTTAGGGACAATTGATGCAGAATCAAATTGTAACAAACTATTCATACTTCATACTTCATACTTCATGTTCGTCTAAGAAATACTGAGCTATTCTTGATACTTGAACCTCACACACTAGATCACTACCCATCCTACATGACTTCAAAATTTACACAAACTCGGCTAAGAACATCAAGTTAAATCATCATAGCTATACATCTTAGAATGGCTCTGACTAAATATCCTAACATGCATGCACCGTATTTCATTACTCGATATCTCTTCTGAAGATGCTCCCAACACTAGCATATTTATGGAGTTACCTTGCCAAGATTACCATCCCCGAGGATTTCCACGGAACTGACAACACTACAAACCTCAAGCCCCATTCTGGTACCACGTGTAAGACTTTAGTCCCAAGGACCACTTGTGCCCTTTCGATAGCCCAATCCAACTCATTTGAAGTTCACAATGGAAAAAAAACGCACACGAAAGGCTTGCATTCCAACCCACTGATCTGTCTAGGATCTATCTCCTTCATCCATATATCACTCAAATATATAGCAGATTTGGGCGCTCTAGCCAAAACAAATCATATTTTGGCTACGACCTTCTCCATTACAATGTACTCTGCAGGAATCCTGTTAGCCGGCTTTTGTATCAAATTCTATATAATATTATGTGCAAAAAAGATCTAGCAACATGAAAACAAATACAAATTCAGCTAAACTATCAGACTAACTACTACTAACACGTATGTACTTCTTGGAATAAGTTTTGCATAACTAGGACACATGAACGGAGTGTTACATTCCAACAGTTACCCCATCAAAGATGGTTATCATTCAACAGAAGTGTGGTCAACCAGCAGCCATTGTGGCAGGTCATGTGGGCCTGGCCGTGTCATACAAGATGACTCCCGAAAATTTAAGGAAATCTTTGGTTTGTATTCGCGGCTTGATAGGTGGTGGGACACAAGTTTGGCAAATACATTCTCGATCATCACTAAAAAAATGTTGTTCTATTTCAACCCTATGTCCCTCAAACAAGTCTTATGGTCGGTTTTGACTGGTTTTAAACAGTTGACAGCCTAGTCAGCCGTCACATTAAAAAAAAATGACCAAACAATGAAAAATAAAAAAAAACACAAAAATGAGCACTACCATGTTGATAATTCTGGAGAAGTTTTGAGATGGCCCTCAGTTTTTATTTTGGTCAATTTTTGACCAAAAATGGTCCTGAATATGTATGTTCGTAGAATTTTTTAAAGTTGTTTGGAGAAAAAAATCAAACTTTCTCAGAATTATCATCATGGCAGTGCTCCTGTTGGAGAAAAAATATCAATAGTTTCTTTTTTTGGGGGGGTGGGGGGTGGGGGTCAATTTTGGTGATGTCACCGTTGACTAGGCAGTCAACTCTTCAAAACAAGTCAAAACCGACTAGAAAACTGGTTTGAGGGACACAGGGATGAAAGTTGTCCGGTTTTGAGAGATTAGGATTGTAATGTAAACGGTATTGGAGTTTAGGGTTGTAAATTATACTAGGTCATGGGCTCGGGGTTGAAATATGCCCTACAAGTGAAGCATAGCTGTTTACAAGGTATATAGTGGGTTGAAATATGATCTCTCGTTTTTGCCCATTTGTTGGGTTGTCCCTAGACATTTACCCATTTTAGTTTGACCGCATGTGAAGCATAGCTCCCTACAAGGTATATACGTGGCGTTCGGCTAAACCAACAAGGGGTGATATGTATCGCCCGCTGCAAACAGTGAAGCCCTGCATTCCTCCCGCAAGCTCCTAAATAGTGGCAGAGCTTGGGGGGATTTCATGGGGAGAAAGAAAATATACTTTAAGGTTACTAACTTTTTTAGGGAACTTTAAGGTTACTACCTAACATTAGGAGGTATGCGTTGTTTTTCTCATGGGCTGTGGGCTATGGCCTAGTAGGCCCTTTCCAAGCTCCGCCACTAGTCACGAGCCAGCGCACACACAACTAAGTTTCGTTCCTTTTTTCTTAGAAATGTTTTACTTCATTTTTTAAATTTCTTGGCTTTTTATTTTTATTTTTTAAATTTCATGAACCTAAACAAACTTTGTCAATTTAAAAAGTGTCCATGAATTTGAAAAGTGTTCACGAATTGAAAAAATGTTCATTCATGCATAGAATATTCACGAATTAGACAAAATATGTTCACAAATATGAAACAGTGGTCATGAATTTAGTATATTGTGAAATTGAGAAAATATTCACGAAATTTAATAAAATTGCGATTTTAAAAAATGGTCTACATATTTCTAAACTGGTCATGGATTTGGAGTATTCATGAGTTATATAAACTTTCAAATTCATAAAATATACATGAAGTTTTCAAAAGGAAAAGAAAAAGAAATAACTAAAAGACACAATAAAAGGTAAAGTAAAAGAGAATAACCGGCTTCCAAAGACCAAACAAAAACAAAAACCGTTAGAAACTTATTCCAAAGAACCGCCAGGAGAGCACTACTGGGCTAATCAACTTTGCCACGGGTGGTACATATCATTCGCGAAACCCACAATTGATAAGGTCTAAGGGACGGGAGCAACTAATTAACGAGCGCTCCTTCGGGAGCCTCGCAACGATCAGCGCCACCTGGCGCGCTCTCCGCCATTTGCCATGTGTCGCGCTCTAGGCGCTCTCTCCGAATTTTATTTTTTTTTATTTTTCCGCATGCGTTTTACGGCTTTTAAACGGTTTTTTCCAGGGTTTTTTTTGACGTTTTGGTTTTCCACTGGTCTTCCCTAGCTTTTTGACCAAATTTTATTTTTCGAAAAAAATAATTTTTTTTGCGGAAAAACGCATTTTTTTCACGAGAGACACAGTTTTTTTCCACAAGAGGCACGACCGTGCCTCTTGGAAACGAAAAAAAAAACGTGTTTTCTATTTTTTTTCCTTCCGCGAGAGGCACGATTTTGCTTCCCCGAGAGGCACGGTTGTGCTTTCGCGAGAGGCACGGCCACATTTTCTATTATTATTATTTTCACGAGAGGCACGGTTTTGCTTCCGCGAGAGGCACGGTTGTGCTTTCGCGAGAGGCACGTGCGTGCCTCTTTCAGTAAGGGAAAAAATGCATTTTCTGTTTTTTGTCTTTCGCGAGAGGCACGGTCATGCCTCTTTCGGAAAGAAAAAAAAATGCGTTTTTTTCTTTCGCGAGAGGCACGGTTTTGCTTTCGCGAGAGGCACGGTTGTGATTTCGTCAGAGGCACGGGCGTGCCTCTTTCGGAAAGGAAAAAAAACCGTGTTCCCAGTTCGGTTTCTTGTCCGGTTTTTTCGTGAAAAAAAGTCAAACCTATCAACGTGTGATCTAGTTTTGAAGATCTCAATGCAAGGAATCCAATGGCGAAAGCGGTTTGAGATTTGGACGCACGATTTAAGAGATAAAACGTTTTGAATAAATGGATCTACGAAAAAAGGGAAAACTCCCAGGTTGCGACAAGTGGCGCACATGCATCGCGCCACTTGTCGCAACCTGGGGAAGTTAGAGTGATTTCCACAAGGAGTATTCCTTAATTAATGATTTCTGTAAGGGACGGGGCTGTAGCCTTTCCTAGTCCTAGTGGGCTGCAGCCCATTCCTCCTGCCCCATCGGTTTTCTGAGCTAGGTTCCCACTCACTTCTCTGGCATGATTCTGGTGGGTTTCTCTCACCCGGTATTCTTCCTTTTTTTTTCAATTTTCTTTTCTTTTCTTTTCTTTCTATTGGCCTTTTCTATTTCTATCTATTGGCCTTTTCTTTTTCGTTTTTCTGTCCTGTTTTCCTTTTTTTTTCTTTTTGCTGTTTCTATTTATATTACAGTTTTTCATGTTTTTCTAAATCGATTACTTATTTCAAAATCAATGATTTTATTCATATTTGATTCTTGATGGACTTTTTCAAATTTGATAAACTTTTTCAAATCAATGAACTTTTTTTCAAATTTGTGAAACTTTTTTCAAATCCATTGAACATTTTAAAAATTCTTCATTTTAGTTAAAAATTTGTGGACAATTTTGAATTAAAAACTTTTAAGAATTTTTGCATCTTTTTATTTAAATCGTATTTTTTTCAAAAATCAACGATCAAATGCAAACGAACGAGGCCGCTCAACTTTTCCTCGTGTACACAAATGGTCGAGCGATCGCCTTGTTTTTTGGCCAAGCCATGAGCGGGACGCATGAGCGACATGGAACTATTCGGGCGCTTGAGGCATCGAACAGGAGAAACCAAACGTCATTTGTAGCGGGCAAGTCCTAGACACGGCTCAAATACTACGCCAATTATTGGGCAGTCCAATTAGCACGGTTATAGAGAGTGCCTAACTACACCGCACCTTTTTTATAAACCATACAACACACTTCCTTTAGAAAAGCAGTGCAAGTTCTCTAGAAAAGGGAAGAAGCTAGCAACATATTTTGCTATAAAAAATATACAAAAAATGTTACCATCCATAGAAAAATGTCCCTGATGTATACGAAATATGTATAATGTGAATGAACAAAGTAGACATCATAAATTATATTTACAAAAAATGTTAACAGTGTATTTGAAAAATGTTACACGTGTATAAAAAAGTTTTTGATATATACAAAAAATGCACAATGTGTATGAAAAATCTAAAAAACATCAATATATATTGGAAATAATGTTAATCATGTATTTAGAAAAATTATACAATGTAACATGTAATTCCAAAAAAAAGTTTCATACAACTAAAATGTAAGTGCCAAGTAAAACAGTGAAGTAACACAGAAAAACAGAAAAATGAAGAAAATATGTGAAAGAAACACAAAAAAACCCAAAGTAAACCAAGACAAACAACAGATAGAAACAAAAATAAAAGAAGAAAACCAACCAAAAAGTATTAAAACAAATAGATTTGTAAATAAAACACCGAAAAGACAAGTGCACAACGGGACCAGTCCAGCTATTGGTCAAAAAGAAAAAGATAAAAAGTCACGAAGGCAACTGAGCAACGAACAACTGCGACAGGGGAGCTATAAATCGCTTGGCGCGAGTGCTCCTTCGGTCTCGCATTAAGGTTTATCTCCGCGCTGTAGCTACTGGGCCGGCCCATTTACTTTTTTGTTTTATCATTGGCTGGGTTTCTTTCGAGTTCACTGGGTTTGGGAGAAACTAACGAAGGAGTACTCATTCAGGAGCCCCCGCAAGGATCACTTAGGGTGGGCTGAGAGAGCACCACTTGACGCGCTCTCAGCCGCTGCCACGTGTCGTGCTTTGTGTGCAACCTTCGATTTCAGTTTTTTTTATTTTTCAGCACGAGTTTCGGCTTATATATGATTTATTTCGGGGTTTTCAGCTTTTCAATTTTCCCCAGGTTTTTCTTACGTTTTGGACAAATAAAAAAATCTTGAAATAATGTGTTTTTCCCTTTCACAAGAGGCACATATTACTTCTCGTAAAGAATGGATTTACTTCTGTGCGTGCCTCTCGGTAACGGAACCGGCACGGATTTGCTTCTGCGAGAGGCATTGTCGTATCTCTCAAAAAAGAAAAAAAACGTGTTTTTTTCCTTCTGCGAGAGGCACAGTCGCGCCTATCAGAAGAAAAAAAATGTGTTTTCTTTTTATATAACTTCCACGAGAGGCACAAGCGTGCCTCTCGAAAATGGAGAAAAAAAATTCTTTTGTGAGAGACATGGATTTGCTTCCGCAAGAGGCACAGTCGTGCCTCTCGAAAACCGAAATAATAAAAAAAGTTTTCTTTTTTTTTCTTCGGTGAGAGGCACGGATTTGCTTCTCGGAAACAAGAAAACATATACAATTTTTTCCTTGCGATAGGCATGGATTTACTTCAGCGAGAGCCACAATCTTGTAACTCGAAAACGGAAAAAACTCATTGTTTTCCTTCCGCAAGAGGCACAGATTTGCTTTCGCGAGAGGCACAGTCATGCTTCTCGGAAATGAAAAAAAACATGTTTCCCTTTTTTTTCCTTCCGCGAGAGGCACATATTTACTTCTCGTGGAGGCACGGATTTGCTTCCCTGAGAGGCACGACTGTGCCTCTTTCAGAAGGGAAGAAATATGCTCCCGCTTTGGTTTTTTGGTTTGTTTTTTCGTGAAAAGAAGTTCATCAAAATCTATCAACATGGCATCTAGTTTTGAAGATCTTGACGCGAGCAATACAACGGTGAAAATGGTTCAAGATTTGGATGCACGGTTTAAGAGGGAAAACATTTTGAACATATGGATCTACGAAAAGGGTAAAATTTCATATTGCAACAAGTGGCACACATGCAGTTCGCCGCTTATTGCAACCTAGGGAGGTGAGAGTGACCTTAGCAAAGAGTATTCCTTAATTAGTGACTTTTCTTGTTTTCAATTTCCGGACGTGGAGTTTCTGCACCCGAGCTCATTTGAGCTCGGGTGAACAGTAAAATCGAAAAGTTTTCAAAAAATTCCAATTTTTTTTGGGAGAAACATTGACAAAAGTTTTAAGTGCTTGCAAAAATTCGTCATGAAATCACATTTTTAGAAGGCGTGGCAAAAAAAAAAACAAAATTGGTACTCTGAAAATGCTACTTTCAAAAGCATTTTGGAGCCTGAATTTGTTTTTTTTGCCACGCCTTACAGGTAAGTGATTTCGTGATGAATTTTTGCAAGCACTTAGAACTTTTGTCAATGTTTCTCCCAAAAAAAATTGGAATTTTTTGAAATTTTTTCAATTTTTTTTCGATTTTACTGTTCACCGAGCTCAAATGAGCTCGGGAGCAGAATGGCACTTTCGCTTCCTGTCTTATTTCTTTTCCGTTTTGTTTTCTTTCTTCCTCGGGTCACTTTTTTGCATTGTTTTTTCTATTTTTTTATATTCTTTCCATTTTCTCGTTGTTTTTTCTTTCTTTCTTTCCTGGTGTTACCTTTTATTTTCAATTTTCCTTATTGATCAGTGGTTTTATATTTCCTTCTTAGCATTTATCGATCTTTTTCATTTGTCCTCGGTTTTATTTTGTTTTTCTTCGTTTCTGTTCGTTTTCTCATGGGTTTTGACGGCCCTCTTTCGATTTTCATTTTTCTTCTTTTCTGAGCTGTTTGTTTCTTTCACTTTTTAGTATTCACCGATGTTTCTGTTTTCCTATTTCTTCAACCCATATCTAAATTTTCTTAGGCATCTGTACATTCTATGTATGAATCATGAACATTCTTTTATATATGTTTAACATTTTAAAAATACATGATGTACATTTTCAAATTATGTTTGATGACTACTTTTTTCATACACATTCTACATTTTCAGTATATAGAGGAAACAAAATTAATACATGATTTACAATTGTTAAATATATGATTAACAGTGCTAAGGGCCATCTTTTTTTAACCAAAATTGTTTAATACACATTCTAAAAATTCTCATATACGTCAGAACATTTTTCTACATGATTAATTTTTTATCAAAATTTTCCACTTTATATATACCTTTTCATACACATTGTATATTTTACAATAAATCTGGAATATTTAATAATAAACAGTTAATATTTTGGAAATATATAATAACATTTATTTGATACTCGTTCAACATATTTTAAAATTATTTGTAATGTTCAATTTTTTAATGCACCTTCTAAATTTCTCGTATACGTTTGGAACTTTTTTATACATATTTAACCCTTTTATTTGGATGATGAACAATACTTAAAATGTTGATTATTTTTTAAACATAATTAATTAATTTTTATACACATTATATTTTTTGTATAAATGTTTGAATACATGAGGAACATTTTTTTATACATATTTAACCCTCTACTTATTCTAGATTAACATTTTTTAAAGGTTTTATGTAGAGTCATTTTTGTAATATACATAGTATACTTGGAAGTATAAGCAAAAGTACAAAATAATTAAAAATGAAAAAAAATATGAATAAATAAATGAAATAAAATGGGATCGTGGGCTACCGCGAACTAGGTCGTCCCAGTGTCGCGCTCCCTCGGGCAAGGGTGCCTTACATCTCACATCAAGCGAGACATAGTCACAACATAATGCCACACTTACGGTCTGGATTCTTACGGAATCATCTACGCGAGGGGGTAGAATGAGCTGGTTGGTGCTTTTTTTTTTGCAGTGCGTGAATTGCGGCGCCCATTGCTCTCTCGGTTCTGCCACATCACTCTGTAGCTATGCTTCCAGTAAAACCTGCCCGCAAGTGTAGCATTTCTCCATAGGCACGCCCTAGCAGCGACCCTCCTAGCAAGGGAACGAACATGCTAAACTAATTGCTGGGCCAACCCATTTATGGGGTCCCTTGAGGCGAGACATATTATATCTCAATACATGTGACACATAGCCCTGGCCGGTTGGTTAGAAAAGTTCTCATCGTCGGGTCGTGTCCTTGGGCACCCAGGGCTAGCTCTGCATGCTTTGTGTATATGCACCTACATGTTTGACGTTTTTGGTTGCTCGCATACCCACAACCAGACCAGCGCGGGAAAAAAATGGCCCATTTGGTTGTCTGCATTCACTGTTCGACATGCATATCACGAAATATAAAGCACCTTGCGGTCAGGCCCACTGAAAACCGACGAAACATCAGTTTTTCAACAGCCAGGCCCACAGGATGCACGTGGGTGGAGGTCGCTGCATGCTAGGAGCCATTTTTCGAGACTTCGTGTTGTTTCCCGAAGCACTGGCATAATTACCCTGACGATCCCTCACCGCTCTCTCTCCCCCTCTCTCCACTCTCCACTCTCACATCGGTGTTGGCGATCAGCGGATCGGAGAACAACAAGGTGAGCACCGGCGCCCATCGCCGGCATCACCAACATCCCCGACAACACTTCGGCAATGACAGTAAACCTATTTTTACCTCCTCGCTAATGATTTTTGGATTCGATCCGTGTTTTAGATTCGGTTTGCGCATTTGATCCGCGTGGGCTATCGGGGTAAATAGAAATAGGATTGATCAGCACATCCTCATGATTAACAAGTAGCGATGGATTTCAGGTTTTGCCTTGGGATTGAGTATAAGGGGAACTGGAAATCGGAGTAAATCTTACAAAGTAGCGCTAAATCCTAGTCGTGGCGATCCTGGAGGTGCCTGGAGCGGTAGGGGCCTTGTATTTGTCCTTTGGCTCGACCGTAGCACCGTCTCCTCATTCTCGCTGTTGTGCAGAACCATTGGCATAGTACGGTGGCCCGGCTCCGCCGCCCTGACAACAACCTCCATCCTTCTTCTTCTTCTTCTTCTTCTTCCTGCGGCTCCAGAATAATGATGGTCGGTGACGAGCCATGTACCCATGTACTTGGATTATCTTACTCTATGACCAGCATCGCCAGACTTGGCCTGATCCATGGCCATGTGTAGTATGTCCACTAACATAGCGCCTTTCAGTGGGTCAGGAATCAACGTCTTCAACTCCTCTGCCATCGCCTTATTTACCACTATGTCTTCCTCCTTATGCATGTCATCGATGTTGCTGAAGTTAGAGCACACTTCCATGTAGGGCTGCAAACGAGTCGAGTTCGAGCGAGTTGGAGTTGGCTCAGCTCAACTCATATTAAAATTCGAGCGAGCTCAAACTGAGTGAAGCTCAAGATCGAGCTCTAGAAAATGACTCGTGCTCAGCTTGTAACGATCTCGAGTCGATCTCGAGCTAGTTTCGAGCTAAATGAGATGGTAAAAATTATAAATCTATGGTGATTATTCCAACTAAATAAGGACACAACACGACACAACTTTGTAGGGCAAGAGCTCATCTTGGTCTCTTGGGTGAACTAGCAATAGATGGTGGTCTTCGTGGATGAAAAACACGAAAACAAAGGTGCATATGCTGGGAAATTTTTGTCCAAAACAACAGGAAATTTAAGACGTAGTCGACCATGTACCATAATTAAACCTAAATCTTGTCTACACTTAATTAAGCTTCCACGTTTGCTGGTAAATAAAATGGAGACAAACCATGCACATCATTTATGGTAGTAACAAATTATCTTGTTTCCATTTAATATATGGCGGGATTATTTAACATAATGGTATTATGTCGAGCTATTGAGCTAAAATTGAGCGAGCCAATATTGGCTCAAGATCGTCACGTTTCTCGGTCGAGCTACATAAAGTGTTCAAACTCAACTCGTTTCTTTTCGAGTCTATCTCGAGTCGAGTCAAAAAACGAGTCGATCTTGAGCGGCTCCTGAGCCTCGAGCTTTTCTTGCAGCCCTACTTCCATGGTGTTCGCGAACTTGGTGCGATCACCGAATGAGCACCCAAGGAAGAAAGCCCTCTAACCAATACCCTAGGAGGAAGGGGTTGAGGATGGGGTTCATGTTGATTTAGATGTGGAAGAGGAGTTACAGTGAGAGACATAGATGGTTAATTAAGTGCAATTGTAGGTAAGTAGTAGAGCCTTTGGGTGGGTAAATATAGGGGCTTTGAACGATAGGGTTGAATGATGATCAACCTTTGAACTTTGTACTGCTCATAATGCAGATCGACATCGAGAACACGAAGGGCGAGGAGGTGGTGGCGCCCCACGACAAGGGCAAGGCGGTGGCACCGGCCTTAGAAACGGCAATGAGATGGTGCTGCCCTTAGACGACGACGTGGTGCTAGATGAGCCCCCAACGACAAGAGGACGAACTACGACCACTACCATGAGGAGACAGACCCAACTCACTTATGCAAAAAAGATAGCATATAAGAATAAACCACTAACATGAGGAGTGCCTGCTTATGCCTCAAGACTTCACGAAGCACTTCCCAGCCGTGCCTCAGGAGTTCAAGCTGAAGAAGAACGACGAATTCGCATGGAGGGTGACGGTCCAGTGATGAGCGCCAGGATCACCCTCGATCAGGGTTGGCCCCCCATCGCCGATGTCCACCATACCAGGATCGGCTACATGGTCACCTTCAAGTTGCTGACTCCCGACACCCCGAAGATGATCGTCTTCAGTGACGACGGCATTGAAGTGGCAACCAAGTGCTAGAAGCACGACTATGCCTTCGTTGTGAACGTCTAGAGAGCTCTCTGTTGCCTGATTGAGCGTGTTGGTTTGATTTAAGACCATGTCGTACTGGTTTGGTTTAAAACTGCTGGTTTAAGCGTCGTACTATGTTTAACTTGTTCTTATATGCTATCTTTTTTGGGTGTCTGGTTTATTCTTCCTGCTGGTGTGCTGGTAACCTCACCACCTCCACAAAGAGGTTACGAGACAACATCTGTTGCGTGTAACCAAACAACCTGACTTGTGTTTCCGACTAAACAAGCGGGCAACCAAACATCTTGCCTTCCGTTTTGTCACAGTCGGGCTAGAGGATATGGAGGCAACCAAACAACATGCAGATTTAAGTTTTTAGTCTGTTTTTGCTCAACCATGCTCAACTGAGACACACATGCAATGCAGACAAAATCCCCGCCGGCAACCAAACACGTTAGTTGTATTCATGTACATAAATGCAAATCTTGAAAAAGCCACGTATACATTTTGTACTCATGTACAATTAGACAAATTTTTGGAGAAGTCACATATACATGTTGTTCTCATGTATAAAAAGACAAATTTTGGACAAGTGTGCATCTTGTCGGCACGCGCGTTAGCAAAAGCGTGCATCTTATCCATGCCTTTTTTTTTACTTATCCAGTATCCAGTCCTTTCAGTGTGGATAACCTTTAGTACATTCTAAATTCCAGCCAGCATATGTACGATGATTTATGCCTTTTTCTCTTCTTTAGTGTGCAACGATGATGATATGTACATAGTTTATGAATGATAAATCGTGGGAAGTTTGTGTTTGATCTTATCATGAAACAAGAGGTAATACTTATATTAGCTATCCGGTGAATAGCAGAAGAAATTTAGTAGTAGTGGCGTGCTTGATTGAGTGTACGACAACGACAGGAAACCGGCGGGCTAGCATATCAAGAGCGATTCACGTCATGTCATCATGCACGCGACAATCGTGACCCCGAATCTCGTATGATCCATCATAATAATCCGAAAAGTATGGATTTTCTTTCTTTCTTTTTTCTTTCTCTATAAACATCTGTTTGAAAACAAGATCATCGCTCAGATGAGATCCCTGTTCATCGATCATCTCCTCAACGCAATTACAGAGGCATGCATGATGCATACTAAGAGGAAAACAGAAGAGGAAGTCAAAATCAAAGAGGGAAAAAAACTCAAAAGAAAAGAGGTAGCATCGATCATTTCTTGAAGAACAGCTACACACAACTAGGACGCGCCAGAATTAAAACGAGGAGGCGCGGAATTTACAAGAGGAAGAGCAGCAAGAGGTTAATTACACGGTGGAGCAGATTCAGAGCGACGCATGAACCGGTGGTGGACCGATCAGGCGATGACGGTGGCGGAGTCGAGGCGGTCGAGGCGGCTCCAGACCTCGCCGAAGGCCGCCGGCGTGCGGCGGCCGCAGGCGACGACGAGGAGGATCCGCTGCAGCTCGCGCACGAGGTGCACGAGCCGCCGCGCCGGCGCCAGCAGCAGCGTGAAGGGCAGCAGCCAGATGCCCAGCTCCAATATGAACATCTTCAGAACACCCACCCTCCTCTTCCCTCTTCTGCTCCGCCTCTTCTCGATCCTCTCTCTGCCTCCTCCCGGCACGATCGATCAACTAATCCTCCGGTGGTTCCCAACTAACAGCCAATAATTCGCTTTGATTCGCCGCGATTGATGGACGGATGGTTGATGGCTCGTCGCGCCGGAGCGGCAGCTTATAAGATACTACTAGTAGCGTTAACCAACTCCGTAGCCTGGCTAATGCGGCGATGGACTGATTGGCATGCTGCTGGCCGTGGCTAGTTGGCCACACGCCAGGTCTCCACGTCCCACGCAGCACGCATCGTTGAACGGATTTGTATATGCAACCACCGCTCTCAGTCGATCGGCCGGGTAGCAGGCCAGCAGCTGTGATGCGACGTGGTACCGTGGAATTAATCTCTCAAATCTGGAGGGTACACATGGCCGACCGACCTCGAGGCGTGGCGTGGTTCGCGTGGGCGTACGAGCGGAGTGGCCCGGACGTAGCTGCAGTACAGGATATACTCCATGATGTAACATGTTCTGGGTCTCCGATTTATGTCTCGCCGACGTTTCCTGTCGTCCCGTTGGCTCCACCCGGACCGACCCAGAGGCCCGGTTGGGTCGCCCGCCACCTAGCCTGGATGTGACCCACTGGTTGCCGACCACTCAACTGAACTGACAGGTTCGCATGAACCAGGATAGGAATGGTCTGTCAAATTCGTTTTGCATCAAAGTCGTTGTAGTATAGTGGTAAGTATTCCCGCCTGTCACGCGGGTTACCCGGGTTCGATCCCCGGCAACGGCGACTTTTTTGATTTTCGTTTTCGCGTCGGTCAAAAATATCTAAAATCTACGTATACTCCGGCAGGTGAACGTCTGGACGAGTATCCCGTCTCGTGGACATGTCACTGTCACGTACTAGTACGTAGCAACCACGCAATAATACAGTACGGCTCGCATGTCGGCACCTACTGCGTAGCGACGCCCGCCGATAGAGGTCCTCCCACACATGACACATCATTGGCCATGCCCATGTTGTCGTGGTGACCAAGCACCTTCGTTCTCGGCCTGTTCCGCGCGTCGGATAATCAGTCGGCCTGCGAAAGAACAGCCCACCCGAGATGCTTCAGCGTCAGATAGGGCCCGATATTGTTGGTGTCACTCTTTCTTTCCTTTTCTTTTGAACATAAAATAATGGTGCCACTCATGGCGTGGTTGATGTTGACCTGGGAAGGCGGGAGCTGATCAGGATGTCCTGTAATCTTCCATTCATTCTCCTAATTAGTACTTAGTACTCTCCCCGTCCCAATAATGTAGGAGTAAAACGTTTTTGACAATAATGTAATGTCAAAAAGTAAGACATCATTAATGATGTTATAAAACGTCTTATATTATCGAGTGGCATGAACAAATCCTAACCAAGTGTTTGTTGTAGCAGCCCATGTTGTCGTCGTGACCAAGCACCTTCGTTCTCGGCCTGTTCTGCGCGTCGGATAATCAGTCGGCCTGCGAAAGAACAGCCCACCCGAGATGCTTCAGCGTCAGATAGGGCCCGATATTGTTGGTGTCACTCTTTCTTTCCTTTTCTTTTGAACATAAAATAATGGTGCCACTCATGGCGTGGTTGATGTTGACCTGGGAAGGCGGGAGCTGATCAGGATGTCCTGTAATCTTCCATTCATTCTCCTAATTAGTACTTAGTACTCTCCCCGTCCCAATAATGTAGGAGTAAAACGTTTTTGACAATAATGTAATGTCAAAAAGTAAGACATCATTAATGATGTTATAAAACGTCTTATATTATCGAGTGGCATGAACAAATCCTAACCAAGTGTTTGTTGTAGCAGCCCATGTTGTCGTCGTGACCAAGCACCTTCGTTCTCGGCCTGTTCCGCGCGTCGGATAATCAGTCGGCCTGCGAAAGAACAGCCCACCCGAGATGCTTCAGCGTCAGATAGGGCCCGATATTGTTGGTGTCACTCTTTCTTTCCTTTTCTTTTGAACATAAAATAATGGTGCCACTCATGGCGTGGTTGATGTTGACCTGGGAAGGCGGGAGCTGATCAGGATGTCCTGTAATCTTCCATTCATTCTCCTAATTAGTACTTAGTACTCTCCCCGTCCCAATAATGTAGGAGTAAAACGTTTTTGACAATAATGTAATGTCAAAAAGTAAGACATCATTAATGATGTTATAAAACGTCTTATATTATCGAGTGGCATGAACAAATCCTAACCAAGTGTTTGTTGTAGCAGCCCATGTTGTCGTCGTGACCAAGCACCTTCGTTCTCGGCCTGTTCCACGCGTCGGATAATCAGTCGGCCTGCGAAAGAACAGCCCACCCGAGATGCTTCAGCGTCAGATAGGGCCCGATATTGTTGGTGTCACTCTTTCTTTCCTTTTCTTTTGAACATAAAATAATGGTGCCACTCATGGCGTGGTTGATGTTGACCTGGGAAGGCGGGAGCTGATCAGGATGTCCTGTAATCTTCCATTCATTCTCCTAATTAGTACTTAGTACTCTCCCCGTCCCAATAATGTAGGAGTAAAACGTTTTTGACAATAATGTAATGTCAAAAAGTAAGACATCATTAATGATGTTATAAAACGTCTTATATTATCGAGTGGCATGAACAAATCCTAACCAAGTGTTTGTTGTAGCAGCCCCTGTGATATCCAGAACCCAAACTACCTTTATTAAGGGCAGATATATAATGGAAGGAATTGTAATTTTGTATGAGGCCCTGAATTCCTTTCATAATAATAAAGAGGATGCCCTAGTGTTTAAAGTGGATTTTGAGAAAGCATATGACAAAATCAAATGGCCCTTTTGTGATACAGATGCTGAAAATGAAAGGGTTTCCTGATAAATGGTGTGACTGGGTGATGGAGACTATGAGAGGGGGACATGTTAGAATTAAAGTGAATGATGAAATTGGCCCATATTTTAAGACCTTTAAAGGATTAAGGCAAGGAGATGCCATGTCACCTTTACTGTTTGACATTGCTGCTGATGCCCTAGCCTTTATAATGTGTAATGCCCTGGAGCATGATTTGGTTAAGGGGGTGTTAAACAATAATGGCGAAAAAGGGATCAATATGCTACATATGCTGATGATACGATATTCTTGATCAAAGATGAGATAGAAAGTGTGAAAAATCTTAAACTCATATTAGGGGCTTTTGAGCAAATGTCTGGGCTTAAAATAAATTTTCATAAAAGTGAATTGTTGTTATTTGGCAAGACTAGAGAGAAGCAATCGACTTATCAAGAAATACTACTCCCTCCGTTCCAAATTACTTGTCGCACGTATGGATGTATATAGATGTATTTTAGTTCTAGATACATCCATTTCAGCGACGAGTAATTTGGAACGGAGGGAGTAACATGTAAGATGGGGGACTTGCCCATAAAATACCTGGGGATGCCTGTATCTGAGAACAGAATCAGGAACACACATTGGGGGTGTGTGACTGACAAAATTGAAAAAAGATGTGGATGCTGGCAGGGGAAGCTACTGGGCTCCATTGCAGGAAGAATTACCTTGGTGCAAGCCTGCCTGACTAACATACCTCTGTTCATGATGTCCTTCTATGCTGTACCTAAAGGGATCATAAAGAAAGCTGATTTCTTTAGATCCAGACTGGTATGGCAAGAAGATGAGAATGTCAAAAAATACCACCTAGTGAATTGGAAAGATCGTTGTCTGCCTAAAGACATGGGTGGTTTAGGGATATTAAATCTGGAAATAATGAATATTGCACTTCTTGCTAAATGGTTTTGGAAAATGGAGAATGAAAAGGGTCTGTGGCAGGATATTTTGGATGAAAAATATAGAAAAGGGGGTTGTTTGGCTTTAGTAAGTAAGAAGCCTGGGGACTCCCAATTTTGGGCTAACTTGCTTAAAATTAAAGAAATTTTCTACAAATTTGTTAAGAAAAAAGTGGGAGATGGGAGAAATACTAGGTTTTGGGAAGATTCATGGGTTGATGATAAACCTTTAAGGGAGGCTTACCCTAGACTGTATGATATATGCTTTGACCACAACATTACTGTGGAAGAGGCCATATAGAAAGGGTGGCAGGGGTTTAAATTTAGAAGGACCTTGCATGGGGAGACTTTTGGGCTTTGGAACTGTCTCAAAAAAAGATGTGAGGAAATTCAAATGCAGGGAGGGGCAGACAAAGTGCTCTGGACCCTCACTGCTGATCATAAGTTTTCTATGGGGTGCTTGTATAGGAATTTGATAGCTGCTGGGATAAAATTCCCACAGAAATACTTATGGAAGACCAAGTTGCCTGCAAAACTGGAAGTGTTTTTATGGTTGACTAATAAAAAAGCATCATAACTAGAGATGTGCTGCTTAAAAAAGGCTGGAAGGGTGGGAAGGGATGTGTTCTGTGTGGGAAGGATGAATTAATTGATCATTTATTCTTTTCTTGCTCTGTTGCTTCATTGTTATGGAGTTTGGTCAAGTGTGTGTGTGGATTTAAAACTGTTCCATCAAATGTGAAAGATTGTTTTGGGGAATGGATCAGGAAATTTAATAAAGATGATAAGAAATTGGTTCTGTTGGGGATCTCAGCCCTGCTTTGGGCAATTTGGAAAAGCAGGAATGCTATTGTCTTTGAAAATAAAAGGATAAATGATCCTTTGTATATTGTCAAAATGATGTGCAGATGGTTAACTGATTGGTCCATTATGCAGATAAAGGAGTCGTCAAGAAAAACGTTGGAGCTAGGAGCAAGGGTGCTAGAACAGGCAGCAAATGAAGTGTTCACAGCCAAGCAGGGATGGAGGATCAATGTAGCGAGATTGGAATGAAGACTCTCCTGCGGTGGTGAACCTGATTTTGTTGTCCTTGTAGACAGGATCCTTGGCTCCTTTTTGCTGCTTTGGCTTTTGCTTTGATGTAATGCTGGATGAAACTCTGTGGCAGTTGGTGAACTTGAGGTTGTGTGGGATGGCTGGCCCTGTGTTGGCCGTTAGGGATGCTGTTTGGTCGTGTTGATTCCGTTTCGATCTTTTCGTTCCTGTTTGAACTCGTTTGTAGAACTCTGTGGTTTTCAGTAATGAAAATCGGAAGGGGCAAGCCCTTCTTTGATAAAAAAAAAGTGTTTGTTGTAGCAAGCCACTACCTCCTCTGTCATTCGGTACGGTTTATGTATGCAGTTATATCTAATAGTAAATCAATGCCAATACTCCATCTCCGTGCATCATCGTTTATGCTCTCGTGAGTAGTAATGTAGCTACCCATTCAAGGCATCTGCTCTAAGAGCGCGGAACATGCCTGAATTCATCTTGTGATGGATGCATGGGTATCTGAGCTCCCACATGATCCATCAATGATAACACCAGCCCGACCAGCACATCTTCGCTCTTTAATGTTGCATCTGATGCAGTCTATCAGCTCTGAAGCTGTTCAATATACAACATTACGTTATGAAGATTTGTTGGTGTATGGGGCTGTTTAGATTGCAGCCCTCAACTGCGGATCCAGATAATTGGTTGTTGACCAAGCATGGCTTCCCCTTTGGATGGGAGCCAATATTTTGGTACGCCCAGCCCACTCCACCCCCCCCCCCCCCCCCCCCAGTTCAGTTTGACGCCAAAAAGTTTAGAAGTCCAGGGCGGCCAGATGTTGCACCAATTAATTGGCTCGCCCACGATTAGCGTTAGCAGGGCGCATCAGGCGAAAATCAAACAGCCCCAATGTTTGCAAGTTACCAGCAGTTCAACAAGAGTTGGATAAATGGATCAAGTGTAGTTGTACACGAATAGTCACAAATGCATTATGAACGCTAACCGTGATCAGAGTCCCTATCCATCCCTTGCCCACACCGTCGATGGAGTGAATGACCAGTCTGGGCATTTTTTAACCGATCGCCTAAAAATAGTGGAGTATCTGGCAGAGTAAACTCTTGGTGGAGTATTTTTACTCCACTATGTTTTCGCCGGACATAACCGATTCCTTATATATAATTGAGTATTTTTTTAAAAAAAATTCATTTCATTTTCAGCCACCAAAACAGATTTCTTTGCTTCTTTATTGCATTCAACGACATCTTGATACACTGGAGTACATAATTCTTCACTACAAGAGCAAGAAGAAAGAAAACAAGAACCACAATTAGACACTTTAAAAGATATCCAACTTATATAACTGCTCCCACTAGTTGGATTAATATCTTCTCTATATCTTCATTGTAGATTCTCTTGATTGGCTTCTTGAGCTTGCACACATCTTTCTTCTTTGATTTCGAAGAATCCAACGTTGCTTCGCATATAGTCTCATGTCTAGCCTCTATTCTGCAACGAGTGCAGAAGCATCTAGCAAATTTTGTGCTATCAATAGATCGATGTAATCCTCTTCCCAATACCAAAACATGCATCCATCCTACACACAAACTAGAGCAAACAATGAGCTACCAAAATTGCTTCGAATCCGGAACAACCGAATCAAAAGAGGCACTTACTTCATCTTTCTGCATTTTAAGAACACCCATCCGAGTTGTTCTAGCATGGTAGAAACTCGGTCCACGACCTGCCAGGGGCAGTCGTAGCACCTTTTGACCGGCAACAGTGAGCAGATGGGCCGCTGGCCAGCGACGTCCGGTCGTGTTTTTGCCGGCGAACCGCCAACGGGAGAGATCTAAGCGGCTAGAGGTGGACTCAATACCTGCATGCGCTGCGGAGGCGTTGCTGGGGCTGTGTGGTCAGGTACCCGGCCAATCCATGGCAAGACGTAGTCGGCGGCGGCAGGAAGCGCCAAATCCGACAGCAGTCGTGGATCTCAGCTACTGGATGAGGGAGGCACAAATCCGAGAGGTCAAGGACCAAGATGGAGCCTACAGAGCGTCCGCGGTGGCGGGAGCTAGCCGGCAGGGTGTGGGAGGGCACCGCCGGCGTAGATGCGGCGGGAAGTTTGGCGGGGGAGGAAGAGAGGAGAGGAGATTTTTTACTCCGCCGCCAAACGATGAAGTAAATATAGGGAGGCACAACACGGCTGAGAATTTATCCTCCACTAGCGCTGATTGGGATCAGCTAGGTGCTAGCTAGAGGAGTAAAATCGAATTTTAACTCCTCTAACCGGTTTTAGGGGATCGGTTAGAAATGCCCTCGGGTGGGTTGACTAGTTAGCAATATGAAGGTAGATTACCTGACTTTGTTCCCTTCATGTGTCATCTAAATTTTTGACGGAGTCGCTAGTGCACTAGTAGAAAAAGGGTCATACGTGAAGCCCAATAGTGCTGGTTTGAATTTCAGCCGACACTAATGTGTACAATAGCACCGGCTCGTGGCGGCGATGAATAGCACCGGTTCGTGGCGAAACTTTAGTACCAGTTCATGCCACGAACCGGTACTAAAGGGGATGTATCAGCCTGCGGTCAAGCTATGGCCCCACCATCACCATTTAGTGCCGGTTCGTACCACGAACCGGTACTAATGAGGTTATGGCAAGCTATTTTTAGTCCCACCTCGCTCCCCTAACAAGCCTTTTACCACCTTAAATATGTTATTTCTCAAACTATCACAAGCACTTGGTCTTCATTGAACTCTATGTGTAGAATTTGTGGCCGCAATATGAGTCTTCATCGGTTTATAAATCGTTGATGACTCATATTGACAATTCAGATTGTACACACAAAGATCATTGATGATCAAAGTATTTTTGATGTTATAAGATCATATTGATAGTTTAGACTCTAAAGAAATATAAGATCGTGATGTAAATGCTCTTATATTTTTTGCGTTCAGTATGCACCATTCAAAGCGACGCCATCAACTTTCAACCATTTCTGCCTTCATTTGCTATTTTTCATGCATTCAATGATTTGTTTTGACCTAGAAATTGAAAAGCACTACAAATGAACTCTGAAAAAGTTGAAACTTGACATGGTATCATCATTTCACCCACATAGATTGTTCAAAAAAGTAGAGAGGGTTACGGCAAAAACTGGATGCACTTCGTTTACAAACTGGACAATCTCTTTCGAAGTATTCAGGTTTCTGACGAAATTAAACTCATCTGTTACAAAGGCATTTCATTTTTTTAAACTTATTACAACTCCAGACTTTTTGTGCGTTCAGTATGCACCATTAAAGTGACGCCATCAACTTTCAACCATTTCTGCCTTCATTTGCTATTTTTCATGCATTCAATGATTTGTTTTGAGAACTAAATAACCTGGAAATTGAAAAGCACTACAAATGAACTCTGAAAAAGTTGAAACTTGGCATGGTATCATCATTTCACCCACATAGATTGTTCAAAAAAGTAGAGAGGGTTACGGCAAAAACTGGATGCACTTTGTTTACAAACTGGACAATCTCTTTCGAAGTATTCAGGTTTCTGACGAAATTAAACTCATCTGTTACAAAGGCATTTCATTTTTTAAACTTATTACAACTCCAGACTTTTTGTGCGTTCAGTATGCACCATTCAAAGTGACGCCATCAACTTTCAACCATTTCTGCCTTCATTTGCTATTTTTCATGCATTCAATGATTTGTTTTGAGAACTCAATGACCTGGAAATTGAAAAGCACTACAAATGAACTCTGAAAAAGTTGAAACTTGGCATGGTATCATCATTTCACCCACACAGATTGTTCAAAAAAGTAGAGAGGGTTACGGCAAAAACTGGATGCACTTCGTTTACAAACTGGACAATCTCTTTCGAAGTATTCAGGTTTCTGACGAAATTAAACTCATCTGTTACAAAGACATTTCATTTTTTTAAACTTATTACAACTCCAGACTTTTTGTGCATTCAGTATGCATCATTCAAAGCGACGCCATCAACTTTCAACCATTTCTGCCTTCATTTGATATTTTTCATGCATTTAATGATTTGTTTTGAGCTAAATGACACTAATTAAATTTTGTGCAGGCAGCGCACCACCTTTAGTACCGGTTGGTGGCTCCAACCGGTACTAAAGGGTAAGCTGTTTTTTAGTCCCACCTCGCCAAAAGAGAGGGAGTAGGAGCGGTTTATAAGCCCTGGGTGCAGAGATGATGAAGAAGAGGCTCAATGCTCACGTTGCTTAGCTTCAAGCATTTAGGAATATGGTAGATTGCACGGAGCTACGTGCAGTACAGTTTACACTATTCGAAAAGACTTGAAGCAAATTAACGAGCATTGCACCTCTTTTTTATTTTTAATAACTTATTACAACTCCGGACTTCTTCTGTTATGGCAAAAGGAAGGAGGAGAAGAAGAAGAAGAAGAAGAAGAAGAAGAAGAAGAAGAAGAAGAAGAAGAAGAAGAAGAAGAAGGAGGAGGAGGAGGAGGAGGAGAAGAAGAAGAAGAGGAAGAAGAAGAAGAAGAAGAAGAGGAAGAAGAAGAAGAAGAAGAGGAGGAGGAAGAAGGAGAAGAAGGAGAAGAGGAAGAAGAAGGATAAGAAGAAGAAGAAGAGGAAGAAGAAGGAGGAAGAAGAAGAAGAAGAAGAAGGAGAAGAAGAAGAAGAAGGAGAAGAAGAAGAAGAAGAAGAAGAAGGAGAAGGAGAAGGAGAAGGAGAAGAAGAATAAGAAGAGGAAGAGGAAGAAGAAGAAGAAGGAGGAGAAGGAGAAGGAGAAGGAGAAGAAGAATAAGAAGAGGAAGAGGAAGAAGAAGTAGAAAATAAATAGAAGAAAATAAATAATGCAGAAAAGAAAAAAAATAATATAAAGCAAAAATATTCACAAAGAAACTAAATACGGCAAAAAACTACTCAGAAATAAATAGAAGAAAAAAATAAAGCAGAAAAGAAATAACTATATAAAAAAATTACTCAAAAATAAATAGAAGGAAATAAATAATGCAGAAAAGAAAAAAACTAATATAAAGCAAAAATATTCACAAAGAAACTAAATACAGCAAAAAACTACTCAGAAATAAATAGAAGAAAAAAATAAAGCAGAAAATAAATAATTATATAAAAAAAATTACTCAAAAATAAATAGAAGGAAATAAATAATGCAGAAAAGAAAAAAACTAATATAAAGCAAAAATATTCACAAAGAAACTAAATACGGCAAAAAAACTACTCAGAAATAAATAGAAGAAAAAAATAAAGCAGAAAATAAATAACTATATAAAAAAATTACTCAAAAATAAATAGAAGAAAATAAATAACGCAGAAAAGAAAAAAATTTAAAAAAAATGTCGGGGCGCTGCCCGGTGAGCCTCCCAGCGCGCCTTAGTTAGGCCCAGAAGCCTGCTATATAGAGGAGTTCGAAAGGGCAGCCGCGGCTGGGTTTATAAACCAGTGCGGCTGCCCTTCGCTCGGCGAGGTGGGACTAAACATAGCGCACCGCGGGTGGCAGCGCACGGCCTTTAGTACCGATTGGTGGCTCCAACCGGTACTAATGTGTGCCCTTTAGTACCGGTTGGAGCCACCAACCGGTACTAAAGGGCCTCGTTTCCCGCCGCTTGGGCTGGCCAAAATTGGCCTTTAGTATCGGTTGGTGGCTCCAACCGGTACTAAAGGCTCCCCCTATATATATGGCACTTACGAAAAATCAGTTATCGTCGCCAGTTCGTTCCACTTTTCTCGATCTCCGACGACGCCCTCGCCCTCGCCCTCGCCGCTGGTCGTCCTCGCCGCCCCCGCCGCTCGTCGCCTCCGCCGTCGCCCTCGCCGCCCCCGCCGCTCGTCGTCGTTGTCGTCGCCGCCCCCCGCCGCCCGTCGTCGTCGCCGCGCGCCCCCGGCCCGCCGCCCGTCTCGTCGCCATATATATCGCCCCCGCCGCCCGTCTCGTCGCCGTCTCCGGCCCCCGCCGCCCGTCGTCGCTGCCCCGCGCCACCCGTACGCGCCCTATATACGTATACACACGCATATACGTACACATACACACACACACACACTCACACACACAGACACACACACACACACGCATACACACACTACACGCACACACACGCATACACACACATACACACAGACACGTACACACAAACACACACACACACACACGTACACACACACGCATACACACACACACACATGTTTTTTTACTTATTTTCTATTTTTTATATATAATGTTTAGATGAATTAGAACTATCTAGTTTATTTTTAGAATGTTAGAAATGTTATCATCGATGAATTAATATAATAACTTGTTTATTTTTAGTAAATATAATGCTTAATTAGTTGAACTAGTTGAATTAATATATATAACTAGTTTATTTTTAGAAGATGCTTAGTTGAACTTGTTGAATTAATAAATATATATATATATATATATATATATATATATATATATATATAGAAGTAGTTTATTTTTAGTAAATGCCTAATTAGTTGAACTAGTTGAATTAATATAACTAGTTTATTTTTAGTAAATGCTTAGTTGAACTCGTTGAATTAATAGATTTTTCTGTTAATAGATTTTTTTTTTCTGTTAATAGATTTTTTTCTGTTAATAGATTTTTTTGGTGATATTATTATTGAATATGCATGTTTGGTGATATTATTGTTAATAGATTTTTTTTGGTGATATTTAGATTGTGTAATTAATTTTGTTCATAGAATTTTAATGATTTTTTTGTTGAACTAGCTAGTTGATTTAATAAACTAATTTATTTTACTATATATAGAAGTAGTTTGTTTTTAGTAAGTACTACTTATTTATTTATAGTAAGTGCTTAGTAGTTGAACTAGATAGTTGACTTAATTACTAAATTATGAACGTAGGCCGGAAATGTCGTACTCATCGGACGACGAAAACCGCCCGGGGGAGTGCGACTGGTGCCACGACGACCGAGGTATCTGCGACAGGTTCATTGAGCTTAACGAAGATCGGCGCTTTAGCATTAAGCTTGAGGAGACCTGCGATGTTCATACGGTACGCAACGAAGACAATAGTTTTTTTCGTAATTAAGCACGACTTCAACTATTTTAACGTGTATTTTTCATCTTTTCCAATTCGACTAGCTTATCCCATGATTTGCAAGACGCTATGTCTTGGAGAGGATGGGTTTTGAAGACCATGAAAATTTTGAAACCAAAAAAATTATTCTAAGTACCGAACATGGTGTGGATTTTCAAGTAAAGTTGTACAATGCTCAGAGTGTAACCCATTTTGGTTGCAAAAATTGGGATGCATTTTGCAAGATGTATGGTCTTGATGAGGGTATGCTTGTCACCATGGATCTTGGTGATCCTACAATCGAGCAAGAGACACCTTCGATTTGGGTCTTTGTGGATACACCTCCAGTTCTTCCCTCATGTGAGCTAAACATAGTTATTAAGTAATTTATATTGTTTATTTCAAAATATAATGTTGACAACTTATCTCCATTGACAGCTTATTTTCATTCTTCAAAGAATGTGTGGAAGATGGTAGACAGAACGTACTACGCTGAAGGCTCCGAATTAACTTATCAAGAGAAAAATCATCTGGTCGGATTTTGTACTGATCTTGAGAATTACAATATCTAGAATCAAACTCCTCAACATTATGGTCAATACGTGCCACTAGTGCACGTGTTGAACTACGGTAACTACCATGGAGATACCCTGCTAAGATTATTTTTTACTATTACAACATCCGTGCATCTTTTTGCACACTTCTAAAACTAGTACATCATTGCTAACTACAAAGTTATTATTATGTTTTTCAACAGATAATCCCGAATGATTGTGTGCCTCATCTGATGTATACGCGTGGTAGCCTTCATGTTTTGAACATACGACCAGGTCGTCCTACGAATCTCAACTGTCCATACCGGGTTTCTAAAAGAAGTGGAGACATAACAATTAAAGAATGGAAAAAATGTATGGACAGTCGTAAGGAGCTTCTTGGAAGTAATAAGCAGCGAAAGGCAAGAATTGGAGACAGGATGATCGCCATTCTTCATAATAGAGAGTCAGGGTCTATATTGTTTTATGTTATTTTACCTTAAGGGTGTTTAGGTCCTACCTGATACTGATGATCATGTGCTAAGAACAATTATGTAGGGTTGGGTTCGATGACTATATATGAGGATGATGATCGTATGACTTATTATTAATAACGAGTAGAAGTTGTATGATGATGCATGATTAGTAGGACTTGTTATTATATATATATATGATAATGTAATAATGCAAAGCATGCATGAGCATGTTATATCTGCGGGTGCAATGAACATAGCAGCAGCATTGATAAACAAAGCATGCATGATGTATGATGCATAACGTGTACAATGTGTAGTATCGTAAAATACCAGCAAACAAAAAAGAATTAAAATGGAAACACAAAATTAAATGAAAAAGAAATCATAAAACTAAAAACCCACCAAACCTTATAGTACCGGTTGGTGTTACCAACCGGTACTAAAGGGCTCCAGGCCCCCGGAGCTGGCTCGTGCCACGTGGTTGCCCTTTAGCACCGGTTCGTGCTGAACCGGTACTAAGGGGGGGGGGGGGGGGGCTTTAGTGACCACAAATTAGTGCCGGTTATGTAACCGACACTATAGGGCCTTACGAACGGTGCTATTGCCCGGTTCTGCACTAGTGGTGACAAAGACAAGCTAACCATGGACATTTATTCGTACATGGATGTCCTAATATTTGACTAGTAATTCAAGGTATATACATTGAGTTGGTTGATTCCAGATGCGATGATGATTGCCAAATTTATCTAATTTGGTCATTTTCTCTTTTTTATGACAAATGTACCAATTTGCTTCTCCCTCCTATGCAAGTACAAAGAACCAACAGGTTGTAACAAAAAGTAGTAATAACCAACATATAATTATGAATATTTTCAGAATATTTTATAATCAAATCTATGGTTTGGTTTTGTTTGTCTCAAGTCCAAGTAGCAAGAAAGAAACACATTGTTGAGCTTGATCGCTCTTAGGCTCTCACATGTTCATGCCAAAACATGTGACAAGAAGCTAGCCTTGAAGGTGCTCATGCGTCCTGGTTAAGCACCACAGACTCCAGAACCATGCCGTCTGCTTTCGGACCAACATCACCATATCCAGGCTGCTTAACATGACACAATATTCACCCCGCTCGGCTCTACCCACATGAAGTCCACCGGATGCTTGAACCTTCATTTTCAAGTGCCGATGAGGGCAAAAGTTGATTGCTTTAATAGGGGTAGCCTTAAAGTTGGAGATGTCCGATCCACACGATTTGCGGAGGAAAAGTGGTGTCTCTATGCAATATTTGCGATGTAAGGATGCTTTTGTAAGAACAATATTGGGGACGTCTCCCTCGAATATCCAGTTCAGACTTCCACTGAGCCCTGATAGTTCGCTACTGCTCTAGGACACAGTGATTGAATCTCTGATTGGGATAAATGGACTGTTTGGCTACAATTAGTAAGTAGGTTGATGGGGTGACCTTAACTAATGAGCCAGACACGTTCTATTGTGGTTGACATCTTCTAGAGTTTTCTCCATTATATACACATGGATTTAATTAATTCTTGCTGGTTTTCGTTCAAAGCATATCTGGCAAACCAAAGTACGACTGAAGATTACAATTTTCAAGTGGTTTGTGCATAGGGATGTTACTATCACTAACGATAATCTGTCAAGTATTGGTAGCAAGATAGTAAACAATGTTGTTTTGTGTGATCTGGAGGAAACAATTCATTTTTTTTATCACATGTCCGCTTGCTACTTTGTTGTGGTGTACGATTCATGTGGCATTGAACCTGCCTCTGCCTACTAGTATATCAAATATGTCTGGCGACTGGTTGGGTAGGGTTGAGCCAAAAACTAAGGCTCAGATCTGTGTGATAGTTTGTGATTTGCTTTGGGCATTATGGAATTGTCAGAATGATTATTTTTTAACAAAGCAAAGGCATGCCATTTTTTGTAGCTTACCTTTCGAGCTACATGACGGATCCATATATGTGCTCCTAACTACTCATGAAGAAGTGTGGGAGCTCACGATATCTGGGTACAACCAGCCGGAGATGGTTGCACGGGGTACGTACAAATAGTTTGGACGACTGTTCAATAATAGACTATGTGTGTAGGCATATATTCCTATTATTACCCGTCGTGGCTTGTTAATTTTTTTGCTTCAGTATTAGAACTTGATACTCGAACTTTAAAAATATATGGCTATGTGCACCATGATGATGCAGAGGCCAGGGTTATCCTCTTTTCTGAAAAAAGGAGTGTTGAGAATCACTTCTAGTATGTTTAAAATGCGAAAAATCTATTATCTTTAAGATAAATAACATATGGACATGCATAAGAACTACTCCGTTCCTAAATAATTGTCTTTTTAGAGATTTTAACAAGTGACTACATACGAAGCAAAATGAGTGAATCTACACTCTAAAACATGTCTATATACATCCGTATGTTGTAACCATTTGAGATGGCTAGAAAGACAATTATTTAGGAACGGAGGGAGTATGTGATATTACTATATTACAGAAGTGATCAACCGCGTGTCCTCGGCCATATGGCTACAACAGAACAAAAGAATCTATAAAAGTCATTATTTTCTATGCTAGCTACAATATTCTTATGCATTTATTTGTGAAATGTTGTACACCGGTTCAAAACCAAACAATATTATAAAAGACGGCTTAGTGCAAACATGAAGAAAGACCAGTGCGAGCGAAGAAAGAATGAAAGATATACGGAAGTTTGTCGTCGTGTTTCTAACATTGATTTGGATGGGATCATAACTGTTCAGAGGTGTCGAGAACTCAGAGAGCGCTAATGGCCTTCTCCTCAGATATACTATTAATTTGTCACTGATGCAAGGATGTAACCATAGGCTATCACCTTTCGGCATAAGTTAGAAAAGGCACATACCAAAGCTGGTTCTGAGAGCTTCCAAGCAACACATGTGGCTGAGAAATTGTTTTCATAATAGTGAGTTATTACGCTTTGGTGAGGGCGTGATACATGACTTTAGGACATGCATGCATAAATCATGTGTCGGTTCCAAAAAAAATACCCCAGTGTTACCTAGTTATTATAATACTTTGCCATAGGCTACGAAATGCCGATTGTAAAACGGTGGAAGAAATATCGGAAAGGGTACTTTGTAGTGAAGGAAAGCGATTGTCCACTAGAGTTAGGTTTATCATAATTAGCTTAATGCTTACTAGTATGATATAATACTATACATAATGTAGTTCCCTGACGAGAAGGTGATGGCTCCCGCGGCGAGCTCCGCTCCGCCCAGCCCTCCGCCTCCAACCTCACCGGCGGCTGGTCACTCCGACCCCTGCCGGACACCCACCTCTCGGGGAGACCGCCCTCTTGGCCTTGACTTCACCGACATCCCTCTTTCTTCCCCGTCCCCTTCCCCGCCTGCTGCGACAGATCCGCGCAGGTCCACCTTCAAGGACGCCCTGCTCGCTGCGCCGGCCTCCCCGCCTAGGTCTGGCGCTAGTCTGCGGCCTAGCGACGCTGGGGGGTCGATTCATGGCGCCCAGCCGGGTCTGGTACCCTCCGCAGGCCTCTCCTTTGGGTCTGGCCGGGATGGGCTTTGCGTGCCCAGCTCTTCGGGTGGCATTCATGGTGCTCAGCCGCCCGCGGGCAGGCCGCCAGGGTCCTCGGGGTCGTCTCCGTCCGCGCCGCGTGCGCCGGGTGAGCCTGTCCCATGCCCTGGTCCCTGGTCGATCCAGCGGAGCAAAAGCTGGTGGAAAAAGGCGCGGCGTGCTCGCCGTCTGGAGGAGTTGCATGCCATTAATGGCCGCACCAACTCTCCGCGCCACCCTGCGCGCCTGGCCGCCGAGATGCCCTTCCTCCCTCTTCTTAAGGAGAAGGCCCATGGCCGTTGTTTCCACTGCCTCTCCAACCTCCACCGCATCCGCGAATGCACCGCCCTGCCCACTTGCCTCCTTTGCGGCCTCTCCGGCCACAAAGCTCGTAACTGCCCCCCCGCCGCCCGCCCCTCCGTTCACCAACGCATAACCTTCCCTCACGACCACGCCTCCTCCACCCGCCTCCCCGTCTCCTCTCGCATCACAGCCTCATCTGAGTATGCTCCTGCTCCCCTTGCTTCGCCGGACCTTCCTCCCTCCATGCACCGGCAACCTGCCCCCTCGCTCCCTCACGCTGTTGCCAGCGCTCTACCATCCATCCTCGGCCCGGCCCCTCCTTTCCCTTGGCCCGCTTCCTTGCCCGCCTCGGCGGCCCCTGTGGCCATGGACCTCCCCCGCATCCCGGGCGACTCGGAGAAGCGCCCTGAGTTTGTCTATGGCATGGCACCCTTCTCCTCTGCCATGTTCTCTGCCGAGAGCTTCTGCGAGCGCCATGGTGCTATCCTTGTCACCATTGGCAACAGGCCGCGCCTGCGTGTCAACCAGGTCTGCGAGGCAATCGCTAGCCGCTTCGCCCTTGCCCCTGGGACCTTCTCGGTCACCATGCTCGCGCACGTTGGTGACTTCTTCGTCCTCTTCAACGACCAGCTCGTTCGCAACATCGCCGTCGGCATGCCGGACACTCTCTACGTGGGCTACGCCTCGCTTGCGTTCCGCCCTTGGACGCGGTTCATCGGGGCGAATCTGGCACCACTGCCCTATCGCGCCCGCGTCTGTCTTGAGGGCGTGCCGGAGCACGGCCGCCAGCTTGAGACGGTGGCCGTCCTGTTCAAGAGCTCCTGCTTGATGGACTGCATCGACGACTTCCACCCCACCGACCAGGACGCCGCCTGCTTCTGCGTCTGGATCTGGACTGCCGACCCGGAGCCCATCGCGCGCAGGGGCGCTCTGGGGCTGGAGGAGCGGCCGCACGCAGCGTCGCCTCTCCTCAGCTACCCCGAGCTGGGCATCAACGAGCCTCCTCCATCACACGACGGTCCCGCCAAGGCGCTCTCCTACCCCATCCTCCTGCACCTGGACAAGGTGTGGGGCTACTCTCCGCGCTCACCAAGCCCCGACTCCGGCGCCAGCAGCCATTCCGCAATGAGCGGGATCCCCTCGAGCGGCTCCGACGACGAGTTTCCTCGGAAACGGTCCCTCTCATGGCGCTATGCCTTTGAGGACAATCGTAACCACCCGTCAAGACGCAGCACGCACCTGAGGCTCAGGCCACGACCACGCGACCGTTCGCCTGACAATGGCGGTCAGGGCGGCGGCTCCCGCCGACAATTTCATCGCACGCTATACGGAGGTCAGCAAGGATCTTCGGGCGGCGGTGGCACGCAGGCTGCCTCCTCCTACACCGGCGACATTGGCTGGCGCCACCGGCGTCAAGACGCCAACGTCTCGGCTAGCCCTACTGGCGTCGCGGCGGCGCTTGCTTCGCCGCGTGCGGGGACGGCCACCGCTGTCGGGGCGGGCACGGCGCCTGTGGGCCTCACGGTCGCCCTGTCGCCCCCTGACACGCGTGCCCTGCCATGCAGCCCCCTACGTCGGCCACCCCCCTCCCGTTCCGAAAAGTGATACTGCACCTTTCGCTGATCGGGATGGGCCGCAGCTGCTCCCTTCGGCTTGCCATCGCAACTCCCTGTCTCCTGTCCTGCCGCTTGTCGACAACATCGCCCCAGGCTTTGTGGGTGTTGTCCCCACCCTATCCAGCACGGAAGGCGTCCTGCATGTGTCCACTGGACCCGACCCCACCCCGGTCCCAGTGGCTCTCGAGCCCGGTCAACCTGACGGCTCTGCGCCTACCTTGCTCAACACGGTGGACCCTGTTGGGCCGGCCCCTCCTCTGCTTGCTCACCTTGGGCCAGATGGGCTGCTGAGGGAGTCCTGGAGTAGGGGGTGTCCGGACAGCCGGACTATCATCGTCCGCCGGACTCCAAGACTACGAAGATACAAGATTGAAGACTCTGTCCCGTGTCCGGATGGGACTTTCCTTGGCGTGGAAGGCAAGCTTGGCAATACGGATATGTAGATCTCCTACCATTGTAACCGACTCTGTGTAACCCTAGCCTCCTCCGGTGTCTATATAAACCATAGGGCTTTAGTCCGTAGGACACAACATACATTACAACAATCATACCATAGGCTAGCTTTAGGGTTTAGCCTCCTTGATCTCGTGGTAGATCCACTCTTGTACTACCCATATCATCAATATTAATCAAGCAGGACGTAGGGTTTTACCTCCATCAAGAGGGCCCGAACCTGGGTAAAACATCGTGTCCCTTGTCTCCTGTTACCATCCGCCTAGACGCACAGTTCGGGACCCCCTACCCGAGATCCGCCGGTTTTGACACCGACATTGGTGCTTTCATTGAGAGTTCCTCTGTGTCGTCACCGATAGGCTCGATGGCATCTTCAATCAACAACGCTGTCCAGGGTGAGACTTTCCTCCCCGGACAGATCTTCGTATTCGGCGGCTTCGCACTGCGGGCTAATTCACTTGGCCATCTGGAGCAGATCGAAAACTACGCCCCTGGCCATCAGGTCAGATTCGGAAGCCTAAACTTCACAGCCGACATCCGCGGGGACTTGATCTTCGACGGGCTCGAGCCAAAGCCAAGCGCGCCGCACTGTTGCGATGGGCATGATCTAGCTCTGCCGTCGAACAGTGCCTTGGTGGCCGCACACGAATCCGCTTCGGCCCTTAGTCCGGAGGCGATCGCCCAGGTCGAGGACCGGTGGATGGACACCACCTCAGGGGCTTCAACTTCCACGGCGATGGAGCCAAACACTAACCTTGTCCCTCGCGAAAATCATGATTCCGAGGTGCCGGACTCCTTGCCGGACTCCGGACCTCCCGCACCCCTGCCAATCGAATCGGATTGGGTGCCGGTTATGGAATTCACCACCGCGGACATCTTCCAATACTCGCCCTTTGGCGACATCATAAATTCGCTAAAGCATCTCTCGCTATCGGGAGAATCCTTGCCGCACTATGGCCAGGATGGTTGGGATACGGATGACGAAGAAATTCAGAGCCCACCCACCACCCACTTTGTAGCCACTGTTGACGATCTTACCGAGATGCTAGACTACGACTCCGAAGACATTGACGCTATGGACGACGATGCCGGAGACGAACAGGAACCAGCGCCTACAGGGCACTGGAAGACCACCTCGTCATACGACATATACATGGTGGACACCCCAAAGGACGGGGATGGCGAAGAAGTAGCAGAGGCAGATTCCTTAAAGAAACAGCCCAACCGCCGGCGTCAGCGGCGCCGCTCTAAATCCCGCCACAGCAAGAATGGAGATTCCAGCACAGGAGATAATAATAGCCCAGAGAGTGCCGAAGATAATCCCCTCCAGCAAGACTCAGCGCAGGAGGACGCAGAAGCAAGCCCCCACGAGAGGGCGGCAGACGAAGAGGTCGAGGATTATAACTATATACCTCCCTCCGAAGACGAGGCAAGCCTCAACGACGACGAATTCGTCGTACCCGAGGATCCCGTCGAACAAGAGCGTTTTAAACGCAGGCTTATCGCCACGGCAAATAGCCTAAAGAAAAAGCAGCAGCAGCTTCAAACTGATCAGGACCTGCTGGCCGATCGGTGGACCGAGGTCCTCGCGGCCGAAGAGTTTAAACTCGAACGCCCATCCAAAAGCTACCCCAGACGCAAGTTGCTCCCCCGATTAGAGGAGGAAGCATACATACCTTCATCACCAGCGCACGATACGGCCGACCGACCACCCCGTGGTTGCGACAGAGAGGCATCCAGACCCTCCACAAAGACCGTACCCCGGCATCGCTCCAAAAGTACGAAGCCAAGAGGGAATGCGCCGGACTTGCGAGACGTATTGGAGGACAAAGCAAGGCAATCCAGATCCATCTACGGATCACGAGGGCGCCCCACGACCCGCGACGAATACCATCGCGCCGGATACAATAACCCCGGCCGGGCCGAACACAGCAGACAACGCTCTCTCGAGCTGCGTCGAGATATTGCTCAATATAGAGGCGCCGCACACCCGCTATGCTTCACTGATGAAGTAATGGATCATCAAATCCCTGAAGGGTTTAAACCCGTAAACATCGAATCCTACGACGGCACAACAGACCCCGCGGTTTGGATTGAAGATTATCTCCTTCACATCCATATGGCCCGCGGCGACGATGTCCATGCCATCAAGTACCTCCCACTCAAGCTTAAAGGACCAGCTCGGCATTGACTTAACAGCTTGCCTGCAGAGTCAATTGGGTGTTGGGAAGACCTGGAAGCCGCATTCCTCGACAACTTCCAGGGCACGTATGTGTGGCCACCAGACGCCGATGACCTAAGCCACATAATTCAGCAGCCAGAGGAATCGGCCAGACAATTCTGGACACGGTTCTTGACAAAGAAAAACCAAATCGTCGACTGTCCGGATGCAGAGGCCCTCGCAGCCTCCAAACATAACATCCGCGACGAGTGGCTAGCCCGGCACCTGGGACAGGAAAAGCCGAAATCCATGGCAGCACTCACATCATTAATGACCCACTTTTGCGCGGGAGAGGATAGCTGGCTAGCTCGCAGCAACAACCTCAATAAAAATTCTGGCAGTTCGGATACTAAGGACCACAATGGCAGGTCACGTTGAAACAAAAACAAACGCCGCATTAACGGCGACGATAAGGAGGATACGGCAGTCAACGCCGGATTCCGAGGCTCTAAACCCGGTCAGCGAAAGAATTCATTCAAAAGAACCACTCCGGGTACGTCCAACTTGGACCGAATACTCGACCGCTTATGCCAGATACATGGCACCCCTGAAAAGCCAGCCAACCACACCAACAGAGATTGCTGGGTGTTCAAGCAGGCAGGCAAGTTAATTGCTGAAAACAATGACAAGGGGCTAAACAGTGACGACGAGGAGGAGACCCGGCCGCCGAACAATAGAGGACAGAAGGGTTTCCCCCCACAAGTGCGGACGGTGAACATGATTTACGCAACCCATATACCCAAGAGGGAGAGGAAGCGCACACTAAGGGACGTCTATGCGATGGAGCCAGTCGCCCCGAAGTTCAATCCATGGTCCTCTTGTCCGATCACTTTCAATCGAAGAGACCATCCGACCAGCATACGCCATGGTGGATTCGCCACATTGGTTTTAGACCCAATCGTCGATGGATTTCACCTCACGAGAGTCCTGATGGACGGCGGTAGTAGCCTGAACCTGCTTTATCAGGATACAGTGCGCAAGATGGGCATAGACCCCTCAAGGATTAAACCTACGAAGACAACCTTTAAAGGTGTCATACCAGGTGTGGAAGCCAATTGTACGGGCTCAGTCACACTCTAAGTGGTCTTCGGATCCCCGGATAATTTCCGGAGCGAAGAGTTAATCTTCGACATAGTCCCATTTCGCAGCGGCTATCACGCTCTGCTAGGACGAACCGCGTTTGCAAAGTTCAACGCGGTGCCGCATTATGCATACCTCAAGCTCAAGATGCCAGGTCCTTGTGGAGTCATCACGGTCAACGGAAATACGGAACACTCCCTCCGAACGGAGGAACATACAGCGGCTCTCGCGGCAGAAGTACAGAGCAGCCTTTTAAGGCAATTTTCGAGTCCGACCGTTAAACGGCCGGATACAACAAAACGCGCCTGAAGTAATACCAACCAAGACAACCCGGCACGATCAGAGCACGCGTAGCAATGCGGCCCTAACCCCCGCCCTCGCATGATTGCAAGAACAACACTCCGCGTACATCATTACGCTTTGGAGATACCATGGGCGCAGGGGAAGGGGCACGATCACAATGGACCTAGAGTGCGGCTCGACCACACCAGGGGCTCGCAAGTGCGCCCTCCTTTTTTATTATTATTTTCCTTCTTTGTATACACAGGACTCCGTTAACCAGAGGCCCTGTCCGGCGTTGAACCTGCCGAACTCACGATGCAACAGCCAGGGAAGAAAGAAGGCTGCGACGAACACTCAGGTGGTCTCAATTACGAGCATTAAATTCGATTATATACACCAAGTCCGCAGCTCATCCCTGGAGGGGGACATGTTTAACTAGTCCAAATCCCTTGCTTACCGCACTATTTGTATCAGTCCGCACTCATAGCAGACTTCCTTTAATAAATAATGCAGCACTTTTCGACTGCAATTACATTACTTTATATATATATATATATATATATATATATATATATATATATATATATATATATATATATATATGTGTGTGTTCATTACAGGAAATCTTGCACCCGTATATTTTGGTACGGTCTAACACACCAGGGGCTTATGTTTCCCACATTATGGTGTGATAAGTCCGAACACTTCCATAAGTGCGGCACCCCGAACTTATAGCATTATATGAATCGGCTCCGAATCATGTCTTGGGTCAATAGATGGGTTTGCCCGGCTCCCACGTTTTGGTGCCTTACGTTCCGTTCTATCGGCTAAGGTGGCACTGGGAGAACCACTGCGATTGCGCCCCGGTTGAGCCGGGCGAGCGCCTCAGTGGAGAAAGCTAAAACTGACCGGCATGATAAGGCGAGAGACTGGTCGATGTTCGAGAGGTCCTTTCGAGTCCTTAAAGACTCACGCCGCTTCGAGTGAAGTTCCGGATAAATGTCCGACGAAGGCGTGGATAGCGCCCCGGATTCGGTCTTCCGAATACCAGGGGCTTCGCCGAAATTTAAAATTATAGAATTCTATGGCTAAGTGAGAGTGTTCAAGCATTATAAGTCCGGTTGCCTTGTTCGTTGTGTTGAGCGCCTCCCTAGATGGACCCAAAAATGGGAACAAGAGTGCTCAAGTTTATCCCGAACACCCCAGCACTCGCGGCTCGGGGGCTGAAGCCAACGACTTGCCATCTCTCAGATTTTATAAACGGCCGCACAAAAGGTAATATTTTAAATTAAACAAGCGTTGCTTAATGCGCACATGAACAAAGTTTTCAGCGCACAGGATAATACATAGCGAGTTTACTCAAAAATTACATCTCTGGGGCATTCATCCGCAATATCGCGGGCTCCCTTCAAGACAGTTTTATAATACATTTCGGGCGTACGATACTCCTTGCCCGGTGGCGGCGGGTCAGTGAGAAGCTTCTCCGCATCCAGCCTACCCCAGTGCACCTTTGTGCAGGCAAGGGCCCGACGAGCACCTTCAATACAGGCGGAGCGCTTGATGACCTCCACCCAGGGGCACGCATCCACCAGCCGCCGCACGAGGCCGAAGTAGCTCCCAGGCATGGCCTGTCCAGGCCACAGCCGGACTATAAGGCCCTTCATGGCCTCCTCAGCTACCTTGTGGAGTTCGACCAGCTGCTTCAGCTGGTCGCTTGGGGGCGCCGGATGGCCGGCCTCAGCGTACTGAGACCAGAAGACCTTCTCCGTCGAGCTCTCCTCCTCGCCACGATACAATGCGGCGGCATCGGACACACTACGCGGCAGATCTGCAAACGCCCCTGGAGAGCTCCGAATGCGGGTAAGTGTCATGTAGTTTACATTAACATGCTTGCTTTGCATGAAAATGCCTTACCCGCCGCTATCTTCTTTACATCTTCAACCTCCCGAAGGGCCTTACGGGCCTCGGCCTTAGCGGACTTGGCACTTTCGAGAGCCGAGGCAAGCTCGGACTCTCGAGTCTTGGAGTCACGCTCCAAGCTCTCATGCTTCTCCATGAGAGCCTGGAGCTCTTGCCGTACTTCCGCCACCTGTGCCTCCTGCTTTTCTCGCTCTGCCCGTTCCGCGGCCGCGCTGCGTTCGGCCGCGGACACAGCCTCCTTCAGGGCTGCCACCTCGTTTGTGGCCCCTGCAATACCCATATTATCCTTGTTAATTTTATTGCAACCAAAATCCTTTTCTGTAAGGTAACTATTCAAAGTGGTGTTACTCACCTTCTTTGTCCTCGAGCTGCTTCTTGGCATGGCCGAGCTCTTGCTCGGACCGCTCGAGATCCTGCTTCAACGCACCGACCTCCGCAGTCAGTGCGGTAGAGGTCAGCAGGGCAGCCTGCAAACCCATATTGACATATTTTAAGCAACCCTGCGTATATCTTCTTAGATCCTCAGTCCGGCTTTTCTTTCCGAACACCGAACTGAGCATCAGGGGCTACTGTCTATACGGTATTACATTACATAATTATAACTTCTTACCTCAAAGCCTGTTAGAAGGCTGCTGCAGGCTTCGGTCAGCCCGCTCTTGGCAAGCCGAACCTTCTGAATCACCGCACTCATGATAGTGCGGTGTTCTTCCTCGATGGAAATGCCCTTAAGCGCCTCCAACAAGTTGTCTGGCGCCTCCAGTTGGACGGAGGCCGCCGGTGTCACAGTCTTGCCCTTCTTTCGAAGGGGCCGCCTGCCGGACTCTGGAACCGCTGCAGGTTTCGATGTAGAGTCCGCCGCAAAGTCCGGGAGGCTGCCTGGCGGCGCCTCCGGAGCCTCCTCCTGATGGGTCCCTCTCTGGGATCCCACCTCGGCGTCCTCATCGGCGCGGGGGGTAGAGGCAGTCGGAAGTGAATCCACATCCGACGGGGCCAACGACCCGCTCGATGAAGCGGGGAGATCATCATCGGCCGGACTGCGGACAGTATGCGACATTAGTAGGACACTAGGTGACACGAAAGAAATTGCATATCAGGGATCCGGATACTTACGATCTCGCCGGAGGCCTGGCCCTTGAAGGCCACTCCTCCTCGCCAACGATGGTGTTGGCGGAACTGTCCAGAGGAATGGTTCTCCCCCTCTTGGACCCTTCGGCCTCCCCTGTTGGGGAAGCCTTCCTCTTCCTCTCTCCCTCCTTCGGGAGAGAGTCTTCTTCCTCCTCCTCGTCTTCGGGGGAGGAGTCCGCCTCGTCGTCGGACGCTTGATTGCGGGAACTCTTTCGAGTCCCCATGGCCACCTTCTTGGCCTTCTTCTCCGGCACCACGTGCGGTGCCGGAACCAGCAGCCCTGCTAAACGGGCGTTCACTGGGTCTTCTGGCATGGGAGCCGGACAGATGAGCTGCTCGGCCTTCTCCATCCATTCCTGCCAAAGGAAAAGAGAGATTGAAACCCTCTTAGAATCAATCTGTTTACCACAAGTGTCCCGTAAAGGGGTTGAATCACTTACCTCGTCAGCTGGATGCTGCGAGCGAAATCCGCGATCTTCCGTCGCGGATGCAGGGGCTTCGGCGCCCTTAAACAGCACCCTCCAGGCACCTTCATACGTAGTGTCGAAGAGCCCGCTTAGCGTCTGGTGCTGTTCCGGATTGAACTCCCACAGATTGAATGCCCGTTCTTGGTATGGGAGAATCCGGCGGATGAGCATGACTTGGACCACGTCGACGAGCCTAAGCTTATTGTTCACCAGCTTCTGGATACAGGCTCGGAGTCCCGTTAGCTCCTTCGGATTGCCCCACAACAAGCCCTTCTGTTTTCAGGAGGTGAGCTGCGTGGGGATGCCAGATCTGAACTCGGGGGCCGCCGCCCACGTGGGTTTGCGCGGCTCGGTTATGTAGAACCACCCCGATTGCCACCCCTTGACGGAGTCCACGAAGGTCCCTTCGAGCCAAAGGACGTTGGGCAACTTGCCCAACATGGCGCTTCCGCATTCCGCTTGCGTGCCCTTCACAACCTTCGGCTTGACGTTGAAGGTCTTGAGCCACAGGCCGAAGTGGGGCTGGATGCAGAGGAAGGCCTCGCACACGACGATAAACGCCGAGATGTTGAGGATGAAGTTCGGTGCCAGATCGTGGAAATCCAGGCCGTAATAGAAAATGAGCCCCCGGACGAAAGGGTGCAGTGGAAAGCCCAGTCTGCGGAGGAATTGGGGAAGGAAGACGACCCTCTCATGGGGCCCAGGGGTAGGGATGAGCTACCCCTCGTCGGGCAGCTGGTGCGCAATGTCGCTGGAAAGGTATCCGGTGTTGCGCAGCTTGGTGATGTGCTCCTCCTTGACGGTGGAAGCCAACCACTTGCCTCCCCCTCCGGACATGGTCGGGGAAGGATTAAGACGAGATGCGCGAGCTTGGGCGTTGGAGCTTGAGTGCGCGGAGGTGGATGAGCAAAGGAGGAAGAAGGCGTGGGTGAAAAGGTGAATCCTTATCCCTTATATAGGCAGGGCAAAGACTATTCGCCCCCCACCAGCCTGGTAAAACTCGCTTATCTCCCAAGCGCCACCATCAATGGCGCGGTTGGGTTACCCACGTCCGTATTGATGAGAGTCCCGGAATAAGGGGAACACGATCTCTGCTTCGACAAGACGTGCCAAGGAAACCGCTTCGCTAAACGTGTTGAGGTGGTATAATAAAAAAAACGATTCAAGTAAAAGCCTGGTAGCGGTGTGATGTCATGCCGCATAATACGTCTGCAGATTGGACTTGTGTACATTTTATTCTCTCTACGGTGGAATGTGGAATTTATTTTGCAGAGCCGGACACTATCCTGGTGTTCATGATCTTCTCTGGATTATTCAAGGGAGGAACCCGCCTTGCAATGCCGAACATTATGCGCACCGGACTTATCGTCATTGAAGCCTAGTTCAGGGGCTACTGAGGGAGTCCTAGACTAGGGGGTGTCCGGACAGCCAGACTATCATCGTCCGCCGGACTCGAAGACTACGAAGATACAAGATTGAAGACTCCGTCCCGTGTCCGGATGGGACTTTCCTTGGCGTGGAAGGCAAGCTTGGCAATACGGATATGTAGATCTCCTACCATTGTAACCGACTCTGTGTAACCCTAGCCTCCTCCGGTGTCTATATAAACCGGAGGGCTTTAGTCCGTAGGACACAACATACATTACAACAATCATACCATAGGCTAGCTTTATGGTTTAGCCTCCTTGATCTCGTGGTAGATCCACTCTTGTACTACCCATATCATCAATATTAATCAAGCAGGACGTAGGGTTTTACCTCCATCAAGAGGGCCCGAACCTGGGTAAAACATCGTGTCCCTTGTCTCCTGTTACCATCCGCCTTGACGCACAGCTCGGGACCCCCTACCCGAGATCCGCCGGTTTTGACACCGACAGCTGCCCTCCCCTGTTTTGGAGGCCGGATCCGCTGCCACTATCCCTCCTGCCGACGCAGCGGTCGCTGCCCCCTCCAGCTCCCTTTGTGTCGTCAATCTGCGCCGAGATTTCTCCCCCCATCCTGAAGCTGCCCCCGGCGGCGATGCCCACTCTGCCGGCCACGCCCCCACCTCGCCGCACCAGCCGCCGCCTGACCGGCCAGCCTGCCTCGACGCTCCACTCCATCGAGCGTGCGCGCTCGGTCCTGAAGAAGAAATGGGGCATCGCCGAGGACCCCAACGGCCCAGACTCATCGGAGGCGGCCACGCAGCGCTTCCTCGACCTCTTCAAGGAGCCCCTTGCTGCGGACGAGGTTGAGGTGGTCAGGGCGATCTTTGGCGCCTTCCAGCTCTCCAAGGCGGGCTAGCCCCAGCGCAGGCGCCCGGCCACGGTAGCCGCCCGACGCCAGCGTGACCGTCGCGCGGCTGCCTGTCGGCCACGAGCTCTTCTCCAAGCGCCTCCCTCGCCTTCTCCATGATACACAACAATCCATGCTTGCAGGGCAGGTTGTATCCCTGCAGTTGTATCTCTCTGTTTCTTCTTCAGTTCATTGTATCTGTGGCCTCTGTTTGTTCCAGTGTGCCTATGCTGTCTGTAACTCTGTACTCCCCGGCGTTTACCATTGTTCCCCATGACTGATCACAACTGTACCATTCTGAACTGGAACGTCCGTGGTCTCAACAACCCGGCCCGTCGCCAGATTGTTCGCAACATGTCCTCTCAAAATCGTGCCTCTGTGGTATGCCTTCAGGAAACTAAGCTCTCCGTTGTGGATCGTCCGCTGATCCTTGACCTCCTCGGTGCTGAGTTTGCGGATTCCTTCTGTTTCTTACCCACTGATGGCACGCGAGGTGGCATCATCTTGGCTTTCTCTGCTGACCACTTCACCATCACTAACTCCAGTTCTTCCACAAACACCATCTCGGCTTCTGTCTCTATGCGTGCCTCCCTCGCCTCTTGGAGCATCTCGGTGGTCTATGGGCCACAGGCCGATGCTGACAAATTTGAGTTCATCTCCAGCTGAAGGATCTGAAAGCAAGCATGCTTGCTCCTTGGATCCTTCTGGGCGATTTTAACCTCCTTTGTCGGGTCGGAGACAAAAGCAGCGGCACTGTCAATCGCCGGCTGATTAATTCTTTTCGAGCGGCGCTCAATGTACTGGAGGTGGATGAGTTGCGCCTTCATGGCCGCAGGTTCACCTGGGCCAGCACCTGTCAACAGCAAACTCAGACCAAGATTGATCACGTCTAAGACATGACTGATTGGAGTTTGCTCTTCCCTCAATGCCACTTGCGAGCTGCCTCAACTTCTATTTCCGACCATTGTGCAATGATCCTGACTGGCCAAGTCTCCCAGTCAAGCTACACAGGTTTTCATTTCAAAAATTACTGGCTGAAGATCAGGGGCTTCCGCGAGGCTGTCCTAGACTCTTGGCAAGCTCCTGTCACTCACAGCGATGCTATGTGGCGTCTCAATTTCAAGCTTTCCAGACTCACCCGGGCCCTTCGACGATGGAGCCGCTGCCGGGTGGGAAACATTTCCCTGCTCTCCACGACTGCCGAGCAAGTGATCTTGGCCCTGGACTATGCACAGGACGCTAGGGATCTGACAATTGCCGAACTTGGCCTGCGGCTCTTCCTCCGTCAAAAGCTTCTTGGACTGGCGGCTGTGCAGCGCATCCGAATCAGGCAAAGGTCTCGCATTCTTTGGCTAAGTCCCAATCACGCCAAGTCCAAGTTGTTCCACATAAAAGCCAATGGCCGCAGAAGACGCAATTTCATCCCTAGGCTTGAAACTGACTCTGGGCAGCTCACTCTTCAATCTGACAAGCAGGCTGAGTTCCTGCGGCACTTCAAGAGCTCTATTGGCATTGCTCCGGCTAGGCATCACTCCTTCAATTGGGCTTCTTTGGGGATCCCTTCTGTTGACCTATCGGCCCTCGAAGGAGAGTTCTGTGAGCCTGAAATTAAGGCCGCTATTTTCAATCTGCCTTCGGGGAAGGCACCGGGACCTGATGGTTTCACGGCCGATTTCTTCAAATCATGTTGGAATATTGTAAAGGCTGACCTGATCGCAACCCTGAATCAAGTTTTCTCTTTGAGGGCCAAGCGCTGGAAGTTTCTCAATCAGGCCTTCATCACCTTGTTGCCGAAATCTGCTGATGCATCCAGAGTGAAGGATTTTCGGCCCATTAGCCTCATGCGCTCCGTCGCAAAAATTCTGTGCAAGCTGCTCGCCAACCGTCTCGCGCCCTTCCTGCAGCAGCTGGTGCCCTGCTCCCAGAGTGCTTTTATCAAGACTCAAAGCATTCATGACAACTTTCTGTATGTCAAGAATGTCGTCAGATCCTTGCACAAATCAAAGTCTGCTGCTCTGCTTCTCAAGCTGGATATTGTTGGTGCCTTCGACTCGGTCTCTTGGGGGTACATGTTCAAGCTCATGACCGTTATGGGTTTTGGCCCTCGATGGCGCAACCTCATGGCTGTTTTGTGGAGCTCTGCCTCGTCCCGGGTCATGGTCAACGGGGAGCTCGGGTTGCCTTTCTTTCACATGCAGGGACTGCTCAAGGAGACCCCCTCTCCCCTATGCTCTTCGCCATCGCAATCGCCCCGTTGCACTGGATCTTTGCCAAAGCCTGCTCTGAAGGTGCTCTATCCCCTCTTCGTCTCCCGGCCTCTCGTCTTCGGGTGAGCCTGTACACGGATGACGCGGCACTCTTCATCGCTCCAACTGCTGCCGACATTGCCACTGCACGCGACATCCTCAGCCTATTCGGCATGGCATCGGGTCTCAGAGCTAATGTTCAAAAAAGCCTTTTCCTGCCGATCGCCTGCGAAAGTATTGATCTCTGCTCCTTGCTTCACAGCTTCCCTGTGCCTCTTGGTCAGTTACCATGCAAGTACCTAGGCCTGCCTCTGCACTTTAAAAAGATCACGAGGGCTGACATTCAACCCACTCTTGATAAGATGGCTGCAAGGTTACAGATATGGAGGGGCAGGCTGATGGCTCCGGATGCCCGTCTCAGCCTGGTCAACTCAGTTCTATCCGCTATCCCAATTCATTTGCTCATGATCTTCAAGCTAGACAGTTGGGCCATCAAGCAGATGGACAAGCTCAGGAGGAATTTTCTTTGGCGGTCTAGGCCTAACTGCAGCAAGGGCCTGCCTCTGGTCAATTGGAGCACCGTGTGCCGCCCCAAGCATCTTGGTGGTCTTGGCATCCTTGACATCAGGAGGCTCAGTAGGGCCCTGCGCCTTCGCTGGAAATGGTATGATTGGACGGATAAGGCGCGACCATGGGCTGGCTCCGAGCTGCCGTGCGATGAGGAGGACCTGGCCCTCTTCTCGGCATGCACCACTATTTCGCTTGGCAATGGCCTCAAGGCCAGCTTCTGGCATGACCGCTGGCTTGACGGTCAGGCCCCTCGCACACTAGCTCCCGACATCTTCAGGCTATGTTACCGTAAGAGGATCTCCGTTCATGATGCCGTTGAGAACGACAAGTGGCTGTTGGGGCTACACCGTATGTCCCAACAGACTGAGCTCACCCAATTCCTCTCCTTGTGGCACCAAGTTCAGCAGGTCACCTTATCGGCTGGGACCGAGGACTCCATATCGTGGCTCTGGAACGACTCCAAAAGGTATTCAGCCGCCTCTGCTTATCAATGCCAATTTGCTGGCTCCTTCACCAACCTACACTTTGATAAGCTGTGGTCTGCCAAGGTTGAGCCTAAGTGTCAATTCTTCATGTGACTGTGGCTATGCGGCCGGATCCTAACCAATGACAACCTGGCAACCAGAGGAATCCCCTATTCTGAAATGTGCAACCTATGAGACCAGCAAGATGAGACTCCCCTTCACCTGATTCTCCGCTGCCCCTTTGCTCATGCCGTCTGGTTTCTTGTTGCGGAAGACCTCAATTTCCCTGCCTTTGTCACGGCGGCTCAGCAGGCAGGCTCCATTGCTTCTTGGTGGAATGACTTCGCTTGCAGTCTGGGAAAGCGGGAAAAATCTGCAGCTATTTACACAGCTTGGAACATCTGGAAGGAAAGAAACAGACGAGTCTTCGATCAGAAGGTGCTTCAAGAATCTGCCATTCTACAGCTCATTAGGCAGGACATCCTACAACCCGCCCTTTCTGTCCACTGGCTTTCTGATGTGGAAAACAGCCCAGAACCTGAACCTGATTGATTTTCTTTTTTCTGTAACTGGTGGAAGGCACCTACAAACCTGGTCTGTAATCGTACTTTTGTAGCACTTTTCTCTCCTCCTTAATATATCGGCAGTACAATCTGCCAGTTCCTCAAATAATGTAGTTCCCTGGAATCTCTTCGTGACAAAGGTGGGACGCTAGCGATGAGCGGGTCATCGCGGCCGTGTCATGTCGTGACCTTACTGGTAAGGAAGGTGGTGAGAAGGCCGGTGAGGCCGTGACCTAGAGCGAGGAGGTAAAGGCCATGGGAAGAACCTTGTAATAGATGTTGACTCAAAAGTCGCCCTTCATATGCTCGGTACATCTCCACAAAGAACTTTTTTTGAATGCCAATTTTGTTTCCTTATTATGCAGTCTCGTTGAGAGTTAAATGGAGCCATTGTCAGTGTCAAATACCGGCTATCCAGGGTGATTTGTTCTTGTAGTGAAATGGTATTCTAGGCAGATCATGGCAATGATGTTGCTATCCTATTGTGCTACTTTGCAGAGATTATATCGACTCTTGTGACACTGATTTGCTTCTTATTCATGGCAATTACTAGTTGACATGTTCTAGATGCCGATTTTCATGAATCAATAGTTCGTCAACATGTGGATGCATGATTCTCAGTTGGCAAATGGTCACCGTTTAATTACAAAGCCCCCCTCCCACCCCAACCCCACAATCAAAAGTTCACCATTGCTTACATATGTGTTGGGAATCACTTCAAGTAGTTTCTTCAGACATGCAAAATGTTCTATAAGACAACAAATATATACACAATAGCATAAGATCTTTTTGAGAGAAGAGAAGCGGTTAGCCATGTGATCTCTACCCATATGTCCTCACCAGAACAAGAGAATCAAAAGTAAGCACTAAGGGATTTATCTGAGCTACAACATCCATCTGCATTTATTTTGTGAAATATTGTATACTCGTGCCCAACCAAATAATGTTATAAAAGGCGTCTTAGCACCAAAAATGAGGAGGCTAAATGTGAGATAGGAAGCAGAGAAGCAAGACAAACCGAAGTTCAACACCATGTTCCAAACAATGATTCTGACAGAAACAAAAAGGCTTTCCGAATCGTGGTTTGAGAGGTACCAGGAACATAGCGAACACTTCTTGGCTTCATTGCGAATGCACTACTAGTATTTTACTAGTGCAATGATGCAGTCCTAGGCTATCGTCTTTATGCATGATATGAAAGAAGGCTCCCATTTGTTTTGCATTACATGCTCCATGATAATCGTTCTTGCTTCTCCTGTTTTATTGCTTGCCGACGTTTCGTAGCTTATCGCAGGCTCCAGCCAGAGGCCAGAGGCCGGGTTGCCTTGGAATGTTACCCATTGGTTGCCTACCACTGAACTGATGTTACCCATTGGTTGCCTGCTACTGAATTGATACGGTCAGGGAGACAGATCGGTTTATGTTTTTTTTAGAAGGGGTTGACACGTTCGGCCACTGCGTTAGTGGGATGCATACATCTATCTTACGATCAGATTAATTAGCAGAAGTTCTTTCAATCCATGCGGAGATGATTGAGCTATTTAATCTACCACGTACTTATCGGGCAACACGGGAATGTATCACGTATACTATATATGTCCCTGTCACCTACGTATGGATCGCAGCCCCCAATAATCGAGTAGACACGCTAGTCGGCACGTCGAGGTGTCGGAAGGAAACCTCGGCGATCATATCCATCCCCCACCCCATGGCTATGCCCATCTTGTTCTTGTCGTCGTGATTTTGGGAGAGGCTCCTGACCCGGCCACAATGAGCTGCCACTACCGACGACGACGCAAATAATGTGTTCTCGTCCTGTTCTCTGCGTCGGATCATCACGCAATCCATCAACCCGAGATACTTCATCTTCTGTCTTTTGATTAGATTGGAGGCATCTCAGATCAGGCATGTGTTCCATGATGCAACATGTTGTGGGATCGATCGGGTGTCCGATTTATGTCTCGCCGACGTTTCCTGTCGTCCCGTAGGCTCCACCCGGATCGACCCGGAGGCCCGGTTGGGTCGCCCGCCACCTAGCTTGGATGTGACCCACTGGCTGCCGACCACTCGGCTGACCTGACAGGTTCGCGTGAACAAGGATAGGAACGAGCTGTCAAATTCCTTTTGCATCAAAGTCGTTGTAGTATAGTGGTAAGTATTCCCGCCTGTCACGCGGGTGACCCGGGTTCGATCCCCGGCAACGGCGCTTAAATGTTTTTTTTTTCGTTTTCTCGTCGGTCAAAAATATCTAAAATCTACGTGTATACTGTATCACGGGCAACGCCGGCAGGTGAACGTCTGACGAGTATCTCGTCTCGTGTACATGTCGCCGGCAGGTGAACGTCTGACGAGTATCTCGTCTCGTGTACATGTCGCCGGCAGGTGAACGTCTGACGAGTATCTCGTCTCGTGTACATGTCGCTGTCACGTACTACTAGTATGTAGCAACCACGCAATAGTTCAGGCGGCTCGCATGTCAGCACCTACTATGTACCGATCTTACCGCGTTCTCCCGCACTTCATTGGCCATGGCCATATTGTCGTCGTGACGGCCCCAGCCACAGCGAACTACCCAAACGGACGACGAAGCACACACAGCCGCTGATCATCATGTCCTGTAATCATCCATTCATTCCCCCAATAACAGTGGCGGCTTCAGAAATTTGCAACCGGGTATTTATGTTTATTACTTTTGTCAAAATTATTGTTGTTTTTCGAGAATTGTCATTGTTTTATCAAAATCAACACTGTTTTGTAAAAATCATGGATATTCACATGAGAACCCTAGAATACCTCTAGCGCCGCCCCTGCCTAATAACCTAATTGGTAGCTAAGATGCAAATTCGGCAGTAACATTGTGGAGCCAGTGATATGTACAGTTGCTTCTACCGAGTCGCTTGCACGAACATATCCCAACGAATTGTTTGTTGTACCAAAGCCACTATCTCTTCTGTCACTCGGTACGGTTTATTTATGCAAGTTATATCTAATGGTAAATCAACGCCAGTACATCATCTTTTCTGCATCATCTTTTCTACTATCATGAGTAGTAATGTGCAATAGAAAGGTAGATTACCTGATTTTGTTCACTTCATGTGCAATCTCTACATTTTTGACGGAGTCGCTCTAGGGATGAAGACAAGCTACCCATGGACATTTATTCTTACATGGATGTCCTAATATTTGGCTAGTAATTCAAGGTATATACATTGAGTTGCTTGGTTCCGGATGCGATGCTGATTGACCAATTTATCTAATTTGGCTCTTTTTTTTTTGACGAATGTACTACTAGTCTACTACTTCACATATTACAGGTACCGATTCCCTTGGCCCCCTTATGCAAGTACAAAGAACCAACAGGTTGTAACAAAAAAGTAGGAATAAGCAACATATACTTATGAATATTTTCACAATATTTATAATCAAATTTATGGTTTGGTTTTGTTTGTCTCAAGTCCAAGCAGCAAGAAACTGAGCTTGATCGCTCTTAGGTTCCCACAAGTTCATGCCCAAACATGCGACAAGAAGCTAGCCTCGAAGGTGCTCATGTGTCCCGGTTAAGGACCACAAACTACAGAACCATGGCCACTCTGCTTTCCAACCAACATCACCAAATCCAGGCTACTTAACACGACAAGGTATTCACCCCGCTCGGCTCTACCCACATGAAGTCCACCGGAGGCTTGAATGTTCATCTTCAAGTGTTGATGGGGACAAAAGTTGATTCCTTTAATAGGGGTAGCCTTAAAGTTGGAGATGTTTGATCCACGTGATTTGGGGAGGAAAACTGGTGTCTCTGTACAATATTTTGCGACGTAAGGATGCTTTTGTAAGCAAAATACTGGGGACGTCTCCCTCAAATATCCAGTTCAGACTTCCACTGAGCCATGGTAGTTCGCTATTGCTCCAGAACATGCATACTGATTGAAGTTCTGATCAGGATATATAAATGGATAGTTGGCTAAAATTAGTATGTAGGTTGATGGGGTCACCTTAACTAACGAGCTAGACACGTTTCATCGAGGTTGACATCTTCTGGAGTTTTCTCTGTTAAATCTATGTATATTGATTTAATTAATTTTTGTTGATCTTTCGTTCAAAGCATATGTGGCAAACCAAAGTACCACCGAAGATTACAATTTCCATGTGGTTTGTGCATAGGGGTGTTACTCTCACTAAGGATAATATGTCAAAGCATTGGTGGCATGATAGTAAGCAATGTTGTTTTCTATGATCAGGAGGAAACAATTCATTTTGTTCATCACATGTCTTCTTGCTACTTTGTTGTGGCGTACGATTCATGTGGCATTGAACCTGCCTTTGCCTACTAACATATCAAATATGTCCGGCGACTGGTTGGGTAGGATTGAGCCAAAAACTAAGGCACTTATCTGTGTGATAGCTTGTGACTTGCTTTGGGCATTATGGAATTGTCGGAATGATTATTTTCTAACAAAGCAAAGACACGCCATTTTTTGTAGTTTACCTTTCGAGCTACAAGAGAGTGCCACAAAAACTAAAAGGCAAGTTCTACAGGACGGCGGTTCGACCCGCAATGTTGTATGGCGCGGAGTGTTGGCCGACGAAAAGGCGACATGTTCAACAGTTAGGTGTGGCAGAGATGCGTATGTTGAGATGGATGTGTGGCCACACGAGGAAGGATCGAGTCCGGAATGATGATATACGAGATAGAGTTGGGGTAGCACCAATTGAGGAGAAGCTTGTCCAACATCGTTTGAGATGGTTTGGGCATATTCAGCGCAGTCCTCCAGAAGCTCCAGTGCATAGCGGACGGCTAAAGCGTGCGGAGAATGTCAAGAGAGGGCGGGGTCGACCGAATTTGACATGAGAGGAGTCCGTTAAGAGAGACCTGAAGGATTGGAGTATCGACAAAGAGCTAGCTATGGATAGGGGTGCGTGAAAGCTTGCTATCCATGTGCCAGAGCCATGAGTTGGTTGCGAGATCTTATGGGTTTCACCTCTAGCCTACCCCAACTTGTTTGGAACTAAAGGCTTTGTTATTGTTGTTGTACCTTTCGAGCTACATGATGGATCCATACATAGTCCTAACTACATCACGTGGAAGTGTGGCAGCTTATGGTATATGGGTGCAACTAGCGGGGGAAGGTTGCACGGGATACGTACAACTAGTTTGGACGACTGTTCAATTATAGACTATGTGTGTAGGCATATATTCTTATTTTTACCCCTCGTGGCCTGTTAATTTACTTTTTTGCTTCAGTATACTCGAACTTTAAAAATTATAGATATGTGCACGTGATGATGTTGAGGCCAGGGTTGTCCTCGTTTTCTGAAAAAGGTGTTGAGAATCACTTCTAGTATGTTTAAGATGCAAACATTTATCTTTAAGAGAAAAAACACATGGACCTGCACAAGAACTATGTGATATTAGAGTAGTGAACCTTACAAAATCACAACTAGGTGGCGAGAGAGCGAGAGAGCGTGCGCTTGCGCCGCACCGCCGTGCGTTACTCCGACGTCGGCATCCACCTTCCCGCCGCTAGCCACTCCGGCTACGGCGGCCTCCCCCTCTCTCCTTCCGGCCGCGGTGCGTGTCCCTCCTTCCATCCCAGCCGCTCGCATGGCCTCCAGCCCACCGTTTGTGCATTTCCTTCCAGGGCGAGTGGCCGGTCGTCTCCGGCCAGGGGCTTTCGTCCTCTTCGGCGACAGAGAGCTCGGCCGGGGTCGGCGCTCCGGTGGCGGGGCCTGTGAAGGGTCTCGAGGACGGCCCGTCGCGGCGAATCTCGTCTTGGCTGCAGGCGCCCGAGTCCAAGAGATCTCTCTGGAAGCGTCGTCGTGAGAAGCGGCCGCCAGTGGAGGTCCCGCGGCGTCCGTCGCCTGGTCGCTCGGTGGTCCCGCCGGAGATGAGGGACCGCTGTTTCAAGTGCCTGGAGAAGGGGCACTTCCTCAAGGATTGCACGAATTAGGTGGTGTGTCTTCGCTGTGGTTTGCCCGGCCATGTCGCCAGCCAGTGCAAGAGGCAGCGCAGTCCTTCGCCGGTCGAGGAGCTACGGCGGGACGCTGTTGCTAAGGTGGCTAGAAGCTCGTCTAGTGTGCGCTTGGGGTTGCGTGTGGGCCCGTCCAGGCCTCCGTCGGAGCAGCGCGCCTCGCTGCCCCCTGCTTCGCTGCCCGCGGCCCCTCGTCTGTCGGCGGCGTGGCCGCGTCCTGCTCCGCCGTGCCTGGAGGTTCAGGCTCACCTGGAATCGGAGCCGGCTGAGCTCTGCGTCGTCAGGAGATCCAGAGCCATGGCCGAACTCGAGGGCAGGCTCCACAATGCCATGGTGGTCTACATCGGGGGTGACCGGTCCGAGCTATCGCCAGAGCTGGTGTTCCGGGTGCTGCAAGAGAAGAGGGGCATCATGCCTGACAGAGTTTCCGTTCACAGATTCTCGCCGGAGGACTTTCTGGTTGTGTTCGCAAGGCAAGAGGATCGGGTCAGTGTTGGTTTGCAGCCAGTGCTGGAGTTCAGAGGGCTCAGGTTGGGATTCAGGCGATGGATCAGGCAAAACCAGGAGGTGTTCGCGGCGCTAAGGACCAAGGTTAGCCTAGAGTTGGAAGGGATCCCCCCATGCTTGGGAGATGGATGTTGTGGAGAGATTGCTGGGTGATTCGTGTCTCATCGAATCCATCGCGCCGGAGACCTCGTCACGGTCTGATCTGGCTTCTTTCAAGTTGGTTGCTTGGACGACGGATCTGGAATTGATCCCCACGTGCAGGTGGCTGGCAGTGCCGGAGCCGGAGGAGCAGCGGGAGGCCTTCTTGCCGAAGACTTTGCAGTAGCGCGTGTTGATCCATCTGGATGCGGTCACCACCTACCCCGACGGCGATGAGCCTTGGTTTCTCACAGGTGCTTCTTCAGGGAGCGGCCAGAGTGGTGTGCCGGATTCTGACATGGATTTGGGCAGAGGAGGAACGACGCGTAGATGTGTCTGGCAATTTGGGGTGCGAGATCAGCATGGTGACAACTCGCGTGGCCGTGCGGGCGCGGCGGCCGGCCGGTCGTTCGCCAGCGTGGTTGCTCGGGTTGGATAGCCGGTGGCGTGGCAGCTCCCCCCGCTGGAGCCGTTGCAAGTCGTGGGACCGTCAGGTGGGCCAGCTCCTTAGGACAGGCTGACCTCATGACGGTCCGCTTTTGACCGTCTTGGAGGAATGGGAAGCCGGGCGGTGGCGCCAGTCAGTTCCATCGCTGTCATTTCAAATTAGGTGAGCGCCAAAGAGTCTGTTCCGAGGGATGAGGTGCAGGTGGTTGGCGCGGCCAGCTGGCGCTCCAGTCTTGGTCCAGAAGGATTCAGAGGAAAGTTCGAGTGGCCAGGAACCGGTCTCGGTTCAGGAGCAGGTGGCGCTTGGCCCGCACCTGTCGGACGGGCCCAGGGGGGATGTCACGGGTGGCGGGCCCCCTTTGTCTCCATTGACTGGCCCCGCGAGGGAGACTGCTCGGATGGAGCCTACCCAGTCGATCCCATCATTGGCACGACCCTTGCCACATGAGGAGACGCGCCCGGTGCCCACTCCCCCTGCCCCGATAGACGTGCCCATAGTGGCCCCGGCTCTGGAATTGGCGGGCCAGGCTCAAGTTTCTGGAGCGGTGCAGGTTTCGGGATTGGCTGAGGTGGGGCCCGGTGCGGAGGTGGTGATTGGCCCCAGCTGCGAGTTGCTCGCCCCTGTTGAGATTCTGTCTTGGGTTAAGGGCCCGCAAATGATTGGCGATTTTCCCCCAAGGTGTGAGGACGTGCGGGCACACGTGGCGGCTTCTGAAGACCGCGCTCTCGTTCTAAGTAATCCTAACGTGCATCAGGCCATGCAACCGCTGGATTAGGGAGGAGATGTCGGGATGACACCCCAGGAGGCGATCGCTTACGGCAAACTGAAGTGGTTTTGCAACGCCTTGGTTCGGAAGCTAGCGCCACCACTTCTTTTGGATGTCCAGTCTTCCTTAAGACCTGAAGCCGAGCTGTACACTCCTCGCAGGGCCACGAGAAGCACCAAGAAGGCGCCGGCTGCTAAATCCAAGGCCACGCAGGCCGAGAATGTTCTCATGAAGGCTCTCGGATTGGTCCCGGGTGACTTAGACGGCAACGAGGACACCATAGCCGAGCAAGCTGAGATTTTCGACTCCCCTCTAAGGGAGCAACATGTGAGGGTGATTGCGGCGTTGTTCGGCAAAGAGGTACCACCGACCCTGGATGCGTGTTCTGGTGTTGTGGAGGTGCTGAGCGTAGCTTGATTGCGCTCGTTTTGGGTGGGTGTCTGGGTGCTTCCTCTTTTCTCATGGATTGGAACCCCCATCTATTGTGTTGGAACATGAGGGGTCTCAACAACCCCGCCAAAAGGAACGCTGTCCGAGAGTTCGTGGTCGAAGCTAGGGTTAATCTTGTATGTCTTCAAGAGACAAAAATTGATGTTTTTGACCAATATTTGGTTATGCAATGCATAGGACCATCTTTTGATGGGTTCGCCTACTTGCCTGCGTTGGACACTAGGGGTGGCATTCTCTTGGGTTGGAGCAGTGCATATTTCGCTATCAGTAATATCACTTGTGACACAAATTTCATCACCGGCTTGGTGCATAGCAAGGATGGCTCGGAGTGGTGGTTGTCGGTGGTGTACGATCCTCAAGGGGACGAACTCAAGACCCAATTTCTTGTTGAGCTACAGCATAGAAGATACGTGTCCCCTGGGCCATGGATAGTGCTAGGTGATTTTAATATGATGATTCGCACAACTGAGAAGAGAAACTCCAATCTTAATAGGGGCATGATGAGAAAGTTTAAAGCGTTCGTGGATAACAATGAGCTCAAGGAGCTATACATGCATGGTAGGCGCTTCCACTAGTGCAGAACCGGGCATTAGCACCGGTTCGAAAGGCCGTGTAGTGCTGGTTACATAACCGGCACTAAATTGTGGTCACTAAAGGCCCCCCCCTTTAGTACCGGTTCAGCACGAACCGGTGCTAAAGGGCAACCACGTGGCACGAGCCAGCTCCGGGGGCCTGGAGCCCTTTAGTACCGGTTGGTAAGACCAACCGGTACTATAAGGTTTGGGGGGTTTTTAGTTTTATGATTTCTTTTTCATTTAATTTTGTGTTTCCATTTTAATTCTTTTTCGTTTGCTGGTATTTTACGATACTACACATTGTACACGTTATGCATATATATATATATATATATATATATATATATATATATATATATATATAGAATTTCTAGTAGAACCAATCATGCATATATATATCATCAATGTCTCACAAACCACCATATTAATTAATTCACACATACACATATGTATAGATATATACAATTTCTCCTACATATGAATGTTGCCTTTGGAGCCAGTGGCATTAGCCTAATTGGTGCCTTCGGAGCACGATGACAATTGGAAGTGGTTTTCATGGGGGCGGTAGCGGGTAATAGAATTCTTCCTTCGGATTTATGACCTGGTCGAGCAAAAATCCCGCTATTTCCTCTTGAAGTGCTTCTACGCGCTCCGTCTCTATGAGCTTCTCCCGCACCTCTTTGAACTGTTAAGAAGGAGATCAATATGCATGTGTATCAGAATGCACACAGATCAGTCCCCTGCGCCTGCTTCAGGGCCTTTACGAGAATGGAATTTGATTAGATAAAAATTAATCAAGCATGATAATTAAAGAGATGGCAGCTAGCTAGCTAGCTAGTACTACTTAATTGCTTACCTTGGGTCGAAACCATTTAAGCTTTTTTTTTTCCATTCGCCGGGCGTGACGGCGATGAACCTTTGCCAAGCCCTGCCCGCCGACAAAGAAAATGAATAAAGGAGTTATTAAATAGTTCATATCATGAAATGACGAACTAAATAGGCCGAGATATATAGTTAATAATGATTGAAATTACCTGTTGACTATCCCATACAAGATGTTATAGTCAGTTTTTTTCTGAGATTAGTGAGTCCAGTACTTCAACTGTTCCGGCGTCAACTTTAATGATACACAAGACCCAGTGAAATCTGCATGCACACACGTTTGCATGTCTTAATTAAGCGGGCATATGTAAGCAAAAACATGTAGCTAGCTAGTAGGGAAAAACAGAGAATTTGTAGTACAAGACAGTGTGACTCACTGGAAGTTGTAAGGAAGTAGTATATCTTCATTGTATTTGAGGCGCTTCAAGAACTCTAGCATGCTGTCCTCTACATACTTTTGCTGACGTTCATTTATCTTCCAAGTGTATTCATTAACGGTGTTTGGGTCAATGAACCCAATGCCAAAGCGTCCACCTTTTCTCATTTCATATATCTTCATCCTGCATAATACCACAGAAAAGAATATAGTGAGGATAATTACAGGTAATGATTGATCAAAAGGATCACTACAGCTAGCTTGAGACTTAAATTATAGAAAGAAATCACTTACAGACAATAGCAACTGACGATAGATTTGTCGAGTGCGTCTTGATTGTATAACTGAAACAGTTCTAAATACTCAACGGACACAGCTTTCTCATGGTAGTAATGGTCCTGCTTGACATTCACCATGAGGGACAATCGATCTGAAATGTTGGTAATGTTCATGTACCATTGATGCAATTCATACATTCTCGTTGGGAGGTTCTTGACCTTGTCTGGCGCGACCAAAGGTTGGCCCCGAACATATTTCCGTTTTATTTCATCCTCTCTAAGAAAAGGCATGGGCTCGATCTCGAGGAGTTGTCCAACCGTGATGTTGAGAACTTCAGCCTGCATTATATGCTCCTCCGTTATTACCACATTGCCCACCTCGGGAACATGCACTGTTTGCCCACAATAATATTGGGCGCGCGTACTGTCACCTGTTGTTGGCACAATAAGTGAGGGGATCGATTGCGCCGCCTGTTCTCCCAGCTGGGGAATGGTTTTCCCGCATTTTTTGGCAGCTGCTTCTTGTTTACTCGATCCCGATGTAGACGTGCTCGCCTCCCTTTGTAGACGTGCTCGATTTAACTTCCTGATGTGGCGCTCATAGTCTGTGTCAACAGGCTTGGGAGCTGGTGGTTGAGCCATATGAATGAAGTGGTCAATCGTTTCCTCAGGCACTTTCTCCCTTGGCGGCGGTGGCGGTTTCGGTGCAAGATGGGCTTCCACCTCGGCCTTCGATATGGCTGTGATTTCCTCCTTGGACCTGTCATAAGACCTCTGCGGAAGAGGCTTGAGGCTTGGACCATATTTATATCGCTTGCCTCTGCCTGTACTTCCTATACTACCTCGACTCGTACCGCTACGCACCATAGCTGCGGGGTGTCTCTTCTGCGATTGCTGAGGCGGCGGAGACGGCTGACGGGGCTGAGTTGGACGAGGAGGAGTGGCCTGAGGTTGTGCCGGACTTGGAGGAGGAGTGGACGTCTGACGCTGTGGCGGACTTGGAGGAGGAGGATTGTCCTGACACTTTGCCGGACTTGGAGGAGGAGGAGTGGCCTGACACTTTGCCGAACTTGGTGGACTTGCAGGAGCCGGAGTCTGCTGACTCGGTGGAGGACTTCGACGAGGACTCGGCTGACGCGGTGTCGGTGGCCTTCGAAAGATGATGCAATCCTTTTTCCATAGGATGATACGATGTTTGGCCTCTCCGAGAAAGCGCTCGCCGTCACCTCCAGCAATGTCAAGCTGTAGCCCCGAATATGGTGGGTCCACCACCTCATCAACCAAGACACGAGCATAGCCCGCTGGAATCGGGTTGCAATGGAAGGTTGCCTCGGGGGGATTTGTGAAAGCAAAGCCGTCCGCCACCTTCATGGATATGTTCTTCATTTTGACGTGTAGCTCGCAGTTAGTGTTCTCCATGATGTCATCCACGGGGTATCTACCCAGCATTGCGTCGTCCGGGACGGAACCCACGCTGCTTCTCGGCATGGATGGGCCGGTGCTATCCAATGCTGGATCATCCGCTAGCTGCTGCAGCTGCTGAGACCCCCTTTGATGGGTAAGTGAGTCGATCTGCTCCTGCTGCCGCTGGAATTTGACTGCCAATTCTGCTTGACTTGCTTCTAGGCCTTGAAGGCGTTCATAGTCCCGCTTCCTCTGCTCCTCCTCCATCTTCCTCTTCTTCTCCTCCGCAATCTTCTTTCTCGCACGGGTTCTATAGTCGGTGTTCCATTCTGAAAACCCCTCATACCACGGCATAGCGCGCTTGCCTCGTGTTCTTCCCGGGTGTTCAGGATTTCCCAGGGCACGCGTAAGCTCGTCGTTCTCTCTGTTGGGCTGGAACACCCCCGATCATGCCTCTTCTATTGCAACAAGTATCGCATCGTCGGCTCCCTTCAGACTTGCCCTCGTCGAAACATTGCCTGTCTCCGGGTCCAACTCCCCCCCATGTGCATAGAACCAAGTCCTGACCCTGGGGGGCCAGCTCTTAGTAGCCGGAGTGACACCTGCATCCTCCATCTCTTTCTCAGACTTATCCCACTTAGGCATTGCCACCGCATAGCCACCTGGCCCCAGCTTAGGGAACTTATCCTTTTTTCCGGCATTCTTCTTGTTTATTCTCGACCGTTCCTTAGCTAATTCTGAATCCTTGAATTTCATGAAATCGTCCCAATGATCACGTTGGTTCTCTAGTGTTCCCTTGAATACCGGAGTCTTCCTTCCTCCCTTGACGTACTTCTTCCATTCACGATTCTTGTAGTTCTTGAATGCAATCACCATCATCCTAAGAGCAGCCTCCTTGACTTTCTGCACATCTGCTTCTGTGAAATGATCTGGTAGGGTGAAATGTTCCATGAGAGTATCCCAAAGCAGATCTTTTTAATTCTTGTCGACAAAAGTAACATCTGGACGTGGCTTTGCTGGCTCTCTCCATTTTTGAAGTTTGATCGGGAGTTGGTCCTTCACAAGAACTCCGCACTGACCAACGAACTTGTTCGCAATCTTCTTCGGTGCTAATGGTTTGCCAGTAGGGCTGCATGCCTCGATATTGTACTTTATTCCCGGCTTCAACTTTTTGTTCGGGCCTCGTTTCGTCATTTTGCCTGAAGATTTGCTCGATCCGGATGGCTGAAAGAACAAAGATCGATTCGTTAATATATCTTCAAGTCATTTAAAACATGTGATGATCACCAGATGCCTGCTTATATAAATATATATACCTCGCCGGTCTTTGTTGTTTCAGGATCAACATGTTCTTCGTCATCGTCATAATCGTAGTTCATGACTTCATCAATTTCGTCGTTGCGATCGAATATCATATCACCCTCTCCGGTGTTGTTTAGAAATTCGGAGCCGTCATAATCTTCTTCATTCTGATTATCATCTGGCCCGCGTATCATATCGAACATGGTCTGTTCTCCCTCTCTGTCGGTATTGTCTGCCATAGCTTTTGTTTAACTAATCCAAAAGAAATATAAAACAATTTAGTTTTCAAATTACATTGTCTCGAATAATAGATATAATCTCAAATACATCGTCTAGAATAATAGATATAATCTCGAATACATCATCTCGAATAATATATAATATTGAATAGTACATCACTGGCTATTAGCTAATAAAGATCGAATACTACAGAAGAATCTAGGACACTCGCGGTTCCTCCGGCGCGGGCTGTGGACACCCAAAGAGAAGGAACCCTCACAGGATCATAGCTGAAGTGAGATCCCCGAAGATACTGCCACGTATTGGAGAACCTGCCGCCCTCTAACGCAACCATGTAGCGATGGAAGTGCTCGTCCTCCTCCCTGACACGGCGACGTACCACCTCCGGCGGGGCCGGGTCCCTCCGCACCGAAACTGGCCCACGCGAACGCCACCAAACGTGATCAGGGTCGACGACAGGACCCGAGGCCGGGTTCCTCATCAAGCGGCACGCCCCTCCAAGCAGCACCTCCCAGTGCTAGCCCGGCGGAGCCCAGTCCCGGACATGGGTCGGCTGGACGTCGTCGCGGACGGGTCGACGGCAAGGATGCGGGCCGGGCATCGTCGAGAACAAATACTAGCTATATGCCCGCAAAAAGTAACATTTTTTTAATGATTGGATTTTGATAACTAAAATTCCTAACATTTCTATATAACACTAATTATGCTAATCTAAATAATCTAAATAATCTAAATAACACTAAAATTTCTAACATTTCTAACATTTCTATATAACACTAATTTCTAACATTTCTATATAACACTAATTTCTAACTGATTAAGCACTAACTATATCCATCTAACATGCATTCATACATATATAATAGTGAAAAAATAATAATCTAAACTAATTAAACATACAAAATACGTGTGTGTACTAATTAAACACTAATTATCTAAACTAATTAAACATACAAAATAATAATCTAAATAATCTAAACTAATTAAAGACTAATTATCTAAACTAATTAAACATGCTTGTGTGTGTGTGTACGGGCTCGGGGCCGGAGGGCTCACAGCGGGCGACGGCGACGGCGAGGCGACGGCCGGGGCGGCGACGGCGGGGACGGCGCGACGGGGACGGGGACGGCACGACGGGGACGGGGACGGGGACGACGCGACGGGGACGGGCCGGGGCGGCGACGGAGACGGGGGCGGCGACGGGGACGGGGGCGGCGACGGAGACGAGCGGCGACGGAGACGATCGAGGGTGGCGGCGACGGTGACGGAGACGACGGAACAGAGGAACAAACAGAGGGAAACTGAAATTTTTGTAGCTGTTGTATATATAGAAGGCACCTTTAGTACCGGTTGGAGCCACCAACCGGTACTAAAGGCCTGTTTTGGCCAGGCCAAGCGGCGGGAAGCGACCCCCTTTAGTACCGGGTGGTGGCACAAACCGGTACTAAAGGCCCTCCCCTTTAGTACCGGTTTGTGCCACAACCCGGTACTAAAGGGGGTGCGCTGGCGCAGGTGCGGTGCGGCAAGTTTAGTCCCACCTCGCTAGTCGAGGGGCTACCGCACTGGTTTATAAGCCCAAGTGTGGTAGCTCTCTCGAGCTCCTCTCCTAACCAGGCCTACTGGGCCCACCTGTCCTCTTCGCCTAGTGGGCCTACTGGGCCTTCGCGGGCCTGCATCCTGGCCCAACGAAAGGTTGTGTCGCTAGTCGTATGCAGGCCGCTTTGGCCCAGTAGGCGGGCTTATTTTTTCTTAATTTTTTTTGCTTTAATTTTTTTTGCTTTATTTTTTTGTTTTATTTATTTTTGAGTTGTTTTTTTTGCTGTATTTAATGTTTCTTTGTGAATATTTTTGCTTTAGGTACAAAAAATTACAAACTTTTTGTTAGTGCCGGTAGATTTCAAATTTGAATAGTTTAAATTTTGAATTATTTGAAATTTGTGTGAATCACTAGTTTGTGAATAACTTAACTTTGAAAAAAGTTTTTTCAGTGATTCTTTTTTCTTATGTTTAATATTAGTGTATTTTATCATTATATTCAATTTAGTAATGCTTAGGTTATTTAAAAAATGAAATGCCTTTGTAACAGTTCAGTTTTCGTCGGAAACCCTGATACTTCGAAAGAGATTGTCCATTTTGTACACGAAGTGCATCCAGTTTTTGCCGTAACCCTCTCTACTTTCTTGCACATGCTATTTGTATGAAATTATGATACCATGCCAACTTTCAACCTTTTCTGAGTTCATTTGAATTGCTTTTCAATTTCAGGGTCATTTAGCTGGAAAAAAATCAGTAAATGCATGAAAAGAATTTGTTTGCACAGAAAATTTCTTCGCGTTTCAAATGCCAAAACACATAACTACCCTAACTATTACAGACATTCCCTCCTGGGTGTGAAACACAGAAGAAAGTGATGATAGTGAAGCCGGTCACATCCCAGATCTTTGGGTGTGAAACTTTTTCTTCGCGTGTGTCCCTTTGCGCCGTAACCATGGAAAATCTTCATCATTTAACGGGATGCTCGGGTCAATATTCACTGTGAATGGAGCAATTTCATCAAACTTTTCATAATCTTCTGACTTGTCTGTCTTGTCATCCACTCCCACGATGTTTCTCTTCCCAGAAAGAACTATGTGCCGCTTTGGCTCATCGTACGATGCATTCGCTTCCTTATCTTTTATTTTTCTTGGCTTGGTAGACATGTCCTTCACATAGAAAACCGGTGCCACATCATTGGCTAGGACGAATGGTTCGTCTGCATACGCAAGATTGTTGAGATTCACTGTTGTCATTCCGTACTGCGGGTCTTCCGTTACCCCGCCTCGTGTCATATTGACCCATTTGCACCGAAACAAAGGGTCCTTTAAACCACGTCGATAGTCAAGTTCCCATATGTCCTGTATATAACCATAATATGTTTCCTTTCCCGTCTTAGTTTCTGCATCAAAGCGGACACCACTGTTTTGGTTGGCGCTCTTCTTATCTTGGGCGATCGTGTAAAATGTATTACCATTTATCTCGTACCCTTTGAAAGTCATTATATTCGAAGATGGTATCTGGGACAGCAAGTACAGTTCATCTTCAATAGAGGTGTCATGCATGGTACGTGTCTGCAACCAGTTGGCGAAACTCCTGGTTTGTTCATGTGTAATCCAGTCATCAGACCGCTCCGGGTGTTTGGAGCATAGCAAATTCTTGTGTTCATCCATATACGGAGCCACCAAGGTGGAATTCTGTAGAACTGTGTAGTGTGCTTCACTGAGAGAATGTCCGTCCATACATATTATTTGTTCCCCTCCTAGCGTGCCTTTTCCATCCAGTCTGCCCTTATGCCGCGATTCAGGAACACCAATCGGCTTAAGGTCAGGAATAAAGTCAATACAAAACTCAATGACCTCCTCATTTTGATGGCCTTGGAGATGCTTCCTTCTGGCCTAGCACGGTTATGAACATATTTCTTTAAGACTCCCATGAACCTCTCAAAGGGGAACATATTGTGTAGAAATACAGGACCCAAAACGTTAATCTCTTCGCATAGGTGAACTAGGACGTGCGTCATGATGTTGAAGAAGGATGGTGGGAACACCAACTCGAAACTGACAAGACATTGCACCAAATCATTCTGTAACCTTGGTACGATTTTTGGATCGATTACCTTTTGAGAGATTGCATTGAGAAATGCACATAGCTTCACAATGGCTAATCGAACGTTTTCCGGTAGAAGCCCCCTCAATGCAACCGGAAGCAATTGCGTCATAATCATGTGGCAGTCATGAGACTTTAGGTTCTGGAACTTTTTCTCTGCCATGTTTATTATTCCCTTTATATTCGACGAGAAGCCAGACGGTACCTTAATACTGAGCAGGCATTCAAAGAAGATTTCCTTCTCTTCTTTGGTAAGAGCGTAGCTTGCATGACCCTGATGTATGCCGTCTTCTCCGTGCATAGTTGCTGGTCCTCCCGTGCCTCAGGTGTATCTTTTGTCTTCCCAGAAACGCCCAAGAAGCCAAGCAGGGTCACGCAAAGATTCTTCGTCACGTGCATCATGTTGATTGCGGAGCGGACCTCTAGGTCTTTCCAATATGGTAGGTCCCAAAATATATATTTCTTCTTCCACATGGGTGCGCATCCGTCCGCGTCCTTCGGAACAAGTTGTCCGCCAGGACCCTTTCCAAATATCTCCTTCAAATCCTTGACCATATCATGTACATCAGCACCAGTACGGTGGCGAGGCTTCGTCCGGTGATCCGCCTCACCTTTGAAATGCTTGCCTTTCTTTCTTACGGGATGCCTGCTCGGAAGAAATCGACGATGTCCTAGGTACACATTCTTCTTACAACTATTCAAATATATACTGTCGGTATCATCCAAACAGTGCGTGCATCCGCGGTATCCCTTGTTTGTCTGTCCTGAAAGGTTACTGAGAGCAGGCCAATCATTGATGGTCACGAACAGCAACGCCTTTAGGTCAAATTCTTGCCCCATGTGCTCATCCCACGCACGTACACCTGTTCCATTCCACAATTGTAAGAGTTCTTCAACTAATGGCCTTAGGTACACATCAATGTCGTTGCCGGGTTGCTTAGGGCCTTGGATGAGCACTGGCATCATAATGAACTTCCGCTTCATGCACAACCAAGGAGGAAGGTTATACAAACATAGAGTCCCAGGCTAGGTGCTATGGTTGCTGCTCTGCTCCACAAAAGGATTAATGCCATCTGCGCTTAGACCAAACCATACGCTCCTTGCGTCATCTGCAAACTCCTTCCCGTACTTTCTTTCAATTTTTCTCCACTGCGACCCGTCAGCGGGTACTCTCAACTTTCCGTCTTTCTTACGGTCTTCTCTGTGCCATCGCATCGCCTTGGCATGCTCTTTGTTTTGGAACAAACGTTTCAACCGTGGTATTATAGGAGAATACCACATCACTTTGGCAGGAATCTTCTTCCTGGGGCGCTCGCCCTCGACATCACCAGGCTCATCGCGGCTGATCTTATAGCTCAATGCACCACATACCGGGCAAGCGTTCAAATCCTCGTACTCACCGCGGTACAGGATGCAATCATTAGGGCATGCATGTATCTTCTGCACCTCTAACCCTAGAGGGCAGACAACCTTCTTTGCTTCGTACATACTCTCGGGCAATTCGTTGTCCTTTGGAAGCATATCCTTTATCATTACCAGCAACTTTCCAAATCCCTTGTCAGATACACCATTCCCTGCCTTCCATTGCAGCAATTCCAGTGTGGTGCCCAGCTTTTTCTTGTCACCTACGCAATTCGGGTACAGCAATTTTTTGTGATCCTCTAACATGCGCTGCAACTTCTTCTTCTCCAAATCACTTGCGCAGTTTCTCTTTGCATCGGCAATGGCCCGACCTAGATCATCAATGGGCTCATCTGATGGCTCTTCTTCAGCTTCTTCCCGCATTGCCGGCTCAGCTTCTTCCCGCATTACTGGCTCAGCTTCTTCCCCCATTGTTGTATCATCGTATTCAGGGAACCCATGGCCAGGATAGCTGTCGTCGTCCTCTTCTTCTTCATTGTCTTCCATCATAACCCCTCTTTCTCCGTGCTTGGTCCAAACATTATAGTGGGGCATGAAACCAGACTCAAACAGGTGGACGTGAATGGTTCTTGACGTAGAGTAATTGTGACCATTCTTACAGCCAACACATGGAAAAGGCATAAAACCATCCGCCCGCTTGTTTGCCTCAGCCGCAAGCAGAAAAGTATGCACGCCCTCAACAAATTGGGGAGAGCATCGGTCATCGTACATCCATTGCCGGCTCATCTTCATTACACAACACCGAATAGACCAAATTAATACAAGTTCATACATAAAGTTCATACAACACTTAAATGCAACAAACAAATAACTCTCTAGCTAAAGCATTTAAATGCAATAACAAATCCGATCAAGATCGCAACTAAGGTAACAATTGATCCAACAACATAATGATACCAAGCCTCACTATCGATGGCATATTTTCTAACCTTTCTATTCTTCAAGTGCATTTTCTCCATCTTGATCTTGTGATCATCGACGACATCGGCAACATGCAACTCCAATTCCATCTTCTCCCCCTCAATTCTTTTCAATTTTTCTTTCAAGTACTCGTTTTCTCTTTCAACTAAATTTAACCTCTCGACAATAGGGTCGGTTGGAATTTCCGGTTCACATACCTCCTAGATAAAAATATCTATGTCAACTTGATGGGCATAATTTGTCATAAACACAAAATGCAACAAATAGTTTTAAAAGAGAATATACCACATCCGAATCATAACAAGGACGAGGGCCGACGGGGACGGATATCAAAACCATGGCACTATGTATAACAAACAACGTACGGGTAAGATAATTATTACATGATTAATCATATATCCAAATCACACAAACATCAATTTTTTATATAAAATTTCATGAACAAGAGGCTCACCACAAGGTGGTGCCGGCGACGGGACGGTGCGGGCGATCGACGGTGGTTACGACGGAGATTTAGAAGGCACTAAGTAAACCACACCTACATATGCAAACTAATTGTTATTTTTGACCTCAAATTGCATATAAATCAAATACTAGCACATATATATATTTCCTCCCAAATTACTAAACTCACAAATTAGTAACTATATAAAGCATTGCAAGAGCTAATCTAGCAATGAGAGATGAAAGGACAAAGTTGCTAACCTTTGTGATCACTTGAATGGATGGGGGCCTTCAAATCTTGACAAATTTTGGGCAAAATGTGTGATGAGCTCGAGGGGAAGAGGAAGAACAGAGAGGAGAGGAGAGGGGAAAGGGGGAAGAACAGAGCGAGCTGGACGAAGGGTTTATATGCAGGAGGACCTATAGTACCGGTTCGTGGCACGAACCGGTACTAAAGGTGCTGGAGGGGGCCCAGACTGACAACATCCTGCCACCACCCTCATTAGTACCGGTTCGTGGCACGAACCGGTGCTAAATGTTAGCCACGAACCGGTACTAATGAGAGCGGCCCAGCTAGCCGTTGGAACTGGCACTAATGTATACATTTGTGCCGGCTCTAATACAAACCGGCACTAATGTGCTGCACGTTTGACCCTTTTTCTACTAGTGTTCACTTGGTCTAATGAAAGAGATCAATTGGTGATGACCAAGATCGGGTCCTCGTCACGGTGGACAGGGAGCTCAACTTCCCGGATGTGCTGCTCCAAGCTCTATCCTCTAATATCTCGGACCATGCGCCACTCCATTTGTCCACCTCTGCCCCATTCGGCCCAAAGCATAGGTTTCGGTTTGTGATTTGTTGGACTCGGTTGGAGGGCTTCGAACAAGCTGTGAAAGACGCCTGGGTGTGTGAGGACGACATTGTTGACCCTTTCAAGAGGCTCAATATGCTACTTAGGAACACCGCCTCTGCCCTTCAAGCCTGTGGCCAACATAAGATTGGCAATATCAAAATTCAGATGGCGATCGCCAACTACGTCATTCTTAAATTGGATAGAGCTATGGAGTTCTGACAGCTTGATTGGAGAGAAAGGTGGCTAAGGAGATCGCTTAAGCACGCGCTCTTGGGTTTGGCCTCTCTTCAGCGCACCATTGAGAGACAGTGATCTCGCTTGAGATGGATTCGTGAAGGGGATGCCAATACCAAGCTCTTGCAAGCGGTGGCTAACGGCAGGAGAACTAAAAACTTTATCCCTCACATCAGGCACAACGGTGTGCTGGTCCCGCAACAAGAAAGAAAGGAGGAGATCTTCTCGGACGCCTACAAACAACTCCTGGGGCATGTTGTAGCTCGCAACATCGACGTTGATCTTGGTTTCCTGGACATGGCTCAGCTTGATCTCTCGGAGTTGGACGTAATATTCACGGAGGAGGAAGTTTGGAATTCAATTAAAGAGATGCACCCGGAGCGGGCGCCAGGGCCAGATGGGTTTACCACGGCTTTCTGTCAGAAGGCGTGGCCAATCATCAAGCATGAGATCATGGCGGTGTTTCTTAAGCTCTACGTGGGTGACGGCCGAGGTTTCGGCAAGCTAAACCGAGCCCATATCGTCCTTCTTCCGAAGAAGCCGGATGCGGAGGAGGTTGCAGATTTTCGACCCATCAGTCTCCCGCACAGTGTGGCTAAGATTTTCGCCAAGTTGCTCGTGATTAGAGCGCGCAGAAGAATGAAAGAAATCGTCACGGCAAACCAGTCTGCTTTCATCTGTGGGAGGCATCTGCATGACAACTTCCTCCTGGTTAGGCAAGTGGCTAGGAAGTTACACGCTCTCAAGGAGGACAGCGCTTTTTTGAAGCTTGATATTACCAGGGCTTTTGATTCCCTCAGCTGGGCGTTCCTGATGGATGTGAAGAGGAGCAAAGGATTCGGCCAGAAATGGTGCGATTGAATCTCTATTCTTTTGTGAACCGCCTCCACCAAAGTAATTGTTAATGGAGTTCCCGACAGAAGCTTTACTCATGCTAAGGGCCTTAGGTAGGGGGACCCCATCTCTCCCCTTCTATTCGTCATCGCTATGGATGTGCTGTCATGCATCATGATCAAGGCTGCTAATCTTGATGTCATTGGAAAATTCCCGGGCATTGATGCTCATCAGTCGGAGTCGATCTACGCTGATGATGCGGTCCTATTTGTTAAACCCAAGGAGCTGGACCTCACGTTCATTAGATCGGTGTTGCAAGTGTTTGGCGAGGCCTCAGGGCTTAGAATCAACTATCATAAGTCGATGGCCATCTTGATTCATGGGGATAACAGCGACAGAGATCGGGTGCAGTCCATCTTACACTGTCGTTTGGGGAACTTCCCGTGTAAACATCTTGGTCTCCAACTTGCCATCCGACAACTTTCGAGGGCAGATTGGCAGCCCATGATCGATCAAGCCAAGAGCTTCGCCCGGGCCTGGCAAAGAGGGCTTATACATCGCCCAGGACATTTGGTGCTCGTTAAGTCGGTGATTGTAGCCAAACCTATCCATCACTTCATGATCACGGAGGCTCCAGTCTAGGTTTTTGAAGAGATCGACCAATGGATGCGCTCGTTCTTTTGGGCTGGTAAAGAGAAAACAAATGGTGGCGAATGTCTTGTGGCCTGGAGCTCGGTTTGCAAACCGACATGGCAAGGTGGTTTGGGCGTTCTCAATCTGCAATTGCAAGGGTTGGCTTTGAGAGTGCGTTGGGAATGACTAAGAAGGACGGACCCTGACTGACCATGGCAAGGCTTACCCATGGCGGTCGACAGAGAGGCTCGGGA